>CM019072.1:20877900-21477900 GCA_009667805.1 Leptobrachium leishanense
TATGGTCTCTCTTGGTATGTTTAACATCTTTGCAATCTTCTTATAGCCATTGCCCTTCCTGTGAAGAGTAATCACCTCTTCTCTTGTCTTCCTGGACCATTCTCTTGACTTCACCATGTTTGTAACCACACCAGTAAATGTCTAGAAGGAGCTGAGTATCACAGTCATTTTAAAGCTGCCTAATTGGTGCTTATTATGCTTTATTGCTGCTCCGTGACATCCACAGGTGTTTTCAATACCTGATTGAAAACACTTGAATGAACCTCTGTTCTTCAGAGTGGTAGTCTTTAAGGGGTTGAATAATTGTGTCAATGAAGAATTCACAAAAGAAACATTTACTACTGAATTACAAAACCAATTGATGTCATTTTAGTTGCATATGGTTCTTTAAAAAGTCCTTGTA
The DNA here is from genome assembly GCA_009667805.1 of Leptobrachium leishanense. Classification (NCBI taxonomy): domain Eukaryota; kingdom Metazoa; phylum Chordata; class Amphibia; order Anura; family Megophryidae; genus Leptobrachium; species Leptobrachium leishanense. The sequence continues at coordinate 20,878,304 of CM019072.1, forward strand.
GGATTTCATTCTGAATACAATTACAAATGTACACTAAATTCCCTAAAACCCTTTACAGCATTGGGGGTTGAATAATTTTGAACACAACTGTAAGACGCTGTCTTTAAAGAATCAGATCCGTTCCTGCTTTTTTCCACTGTCTGGACTGATGTCCAGACACTCAGTAATCCGTCCCGGACTTTCCCATGACCTCTCCAGCCTCAGGTGTGGGCTGGGCCTGCACACCCATAAAAACAGGCCTCACCCTTCATGCAATGCTTCTGCATTACCCTTCTATCCCTCGAAGCTTCATGGTGTGCCTATCTTGCCTGCTCTGCACAAAGCCCTTCATTGTATCCTGTGGAAACCACCTACCTGCAGTATCCTGTGGAGACCACCCTCATCCCTCATTGCATCCTGTGGAATCCATCTACCTGCAGTAACCTGTGGAGACCACCCTCATCTATTGACCTCCTGTGTATGACCTTTTGCTATGGACTTGACCACTCTCTGCCCGCTGCCTGCCAAGACCTCTGCTTGATATGACCACCCTACTGCTACAGCCCTCCTGATACCTCGCTTATTATTATTCATTCATTCTACCATCTGTGTCTTCTGATCTGCCCCCTGTGTATCCAGTAAGTACCTGTTCTGTTAACCCCTGTGTTACCCTGTATTCAGTGTCTGTGCCATTCAGTGTCCTGTCCCATCCGTTCTGTGTACCCTGCCCGCTGTTTATATTATACTTTCCACCAGTTTCCATTGTGTTTTATTACTTATTCATTGTCCCCTTTCCTGATTTACTTCTGTTCCTTTTAGTAATAAACCTTTTTACTTGCAATCCCAATTATCTGGCTGTTTTGTGTAACCACACCTTGGGCTCGTCAACCCCCTGGATACACCGTGACAGCAGGTTTATTCAGGTGAATCCCACAGGCTTCAATGTTAAAAATATTCCCGTTTTCAGACTAGGCAGTAGCAGCACTCTATCAGACCCAGCAGCAGTACTCTTGTCAGACTCAGCAGCAGCAGCAGCACTCTTGTCAGACTCAGCAGCAGCATCTTGTCAGACCCACCAGCAGCAGCACTCGTCAGACCCAGCAGCAGCAGCACTCGTCAGACCCAGCAGCAGCAGCACTCGTCAGACTCAGCAGCAGCAGCACTCGTCAGACTCAGCAGCAGCAGCACTCTTGTCAGACCCAGCAGCAGCAGCAGCACTCCTGTCAGACTAAGCAGCAGCATTCTTGTCAGACTCAGCAGCAGCACTCTTGTCAGACTCAGCAGCATCAGCCCTCTTGTCAGACCCAGCAGCAGCACTATTGTCAGACTCAGCAGTAGCAGCACTCTTGTCAGACTCAGCAGCAGCAACACTCTTGTCAGACCCAGCAGCAGCACTCTTGTCACTCAGCAGCAGCACTCTTGTCAGACCCAGCAGCAGCACTCTTGTCAGACCCAGCAGCAGCACCCTTGTCAGACCCAGCAGAAGCACTCGTCAGACTCAGCAGCATCAGCACTCTTATCAGACCCAGCAGCAGCACTCGTCAGACTCAGCAGCAGCAGCACTCTATCAGACCCAGCAGCAGCATGACTCTGTCAGACCCAGCAGCAGCACTCTTGTCAGACCCAGCAGCAGCAGGACTCTGTCAGACTAAGCAGCAGCACTCTTGTCAGACCCAGCAGCAGCAGCACTCTTGTCAGACTCAGCAGCACTCGTCAGACCCAGCAGCAGCAGCACTCTTGTCAGACCCAGCAGCAGCACGACTCTGTCAGACTCAGCAGCAGCAGCACTCTTGTCAGACCCAGCAGCAGCACTCTTGTCAGACTCAGCAACAGCAAGACTGTCAGACCCAGCAGCAGCACTCTTGTCAGCCCCAGCAGCAGCAGGACTCTGTCAGACCCAGCAGCAGCACTCTTGTCACTCAGCAGATGCAGCACTCTTGTCAGACTCAGCAGCAGCAGCAGCACTCTGTCAGACCCAGCAGCAGTACTCATTAGACTCATCAGCAGCAGCACTCTGTCAGACCCAGCAGCAGTACTCAGACTCAGCAGCAGCAGCACTCTTGTCAGACCCAGCAGCAGCACTCTTGTCAGACTCAGCAGCAGCAGCACTCTTGTTAGACTCAGCAGCAGCAGCACTCTGTCAGACCCAGCAGCAGTACTCGTTAGACTCATCAGCAGCAGCACTCTGTCAGACCCAGCAGCAGTACTCATCAGACTCAGCAGCAGCAGCACTCTTGTCAGACCCAGCAGCAGCACTCGTCAGACTCAGCAGCAGCAGCACTCGTCAGACTCAGCAGCAGCACTCTTGTCAGACCCAGCAGCAGCACTCGTCAGACTCAGCAGCAGCAGCACTCTTGTCAGACCCAGCAGCAGCACTCGTCAGACTCAGCAGCAGCAGCACTCTTGTCAGACCCAGCAGCAGCAGCACTCTTGTCAGACTCAGCAGCACTCGTCAGACCCAGCAGCAGCAGCACTCTTGTCAGACCCAGCAGCAGCACTCTTGTCAGACCCAGCAGCAGCAGGACTCTGTCAGACTCAGCAGCAGCAGCACTCTTGTCAGACCCAGCAGCAGCACTCTTGTCAGACTCAGCAGCAGCAGCACTCTTGTCAGACCCAGCAGCAGCACTCTTGTCAGACTCAGCAACAGCAAGACTCTGTCAGACCCAGCAGCAGCAGCACTCTTGTCAGACCCAGCAGCAGCACTCTTGTCACTCAGCAGAAGCAGCACTCTTGTCAGACTCAGCAGCAGCAGCACTCTGTCAGACCCAGCAGCAGTACTTATTAGACTCATCAGCAGCAGCACTCTGTCAGACCCAGCAGCAGTACTCGTCAGACTCAGCAGCAGCAGCACTCTTGTCAGACCCATCAGCAGCACTCTCGTCAGATTCAGCAGCAGCAGCACTCTTGTCAGACTCAGCAGCACTCGTCAGACCCAGCAGCAGCAGCACTCTGTCAAACCCAGCAGCAGTACTCGTTAGACTCATCAGCAGCAGCACTCTGTCAGACCCAGCAGCAGTAATCAGACTCAGCAGCAGCAGCACTCTTGTCAGACCCAGCAGCAGCACTCGTCAGACTCAGCAGCAGCACTCTTGTCAGACCCAGCAGCAGCACTCGTCAGACTCAGCAGCCGCACTCTTGTCAGACCCAGCAGCAGCACTCTTGTCAGACTCAGCAGCACTCGTCAGACCCAGCAGCAGCAGCACTCTTGTCAGACCCAGCAGCAGCACTCGTCAGACTCAGCAGCAGCACTCTTGTCAGACCCAGCAGCAGCACTCGTCAGACTCAGCAGCCGCACTCTTGTCAGACCCAGCAGCAGCAGCACTCTTGTCAGACTCAGCAGCACTCGTCAGACCCAGCAGCAGCAGCACTCTTGTCAGACCCAGCAGCAGCACGACTCTGTCAGACTCAGCAGCAGCAGCACTCTTGTCAGACCCAGCAGCAGCACTCTTGTCAGACTCAGCAACAGCAAGACTGTCAGACCCAGCAGCAGCACTCTTGTCAGCCCCAGCAGCAGCAGGACTCTGTCAGACCCAGCAGCAGCACTCTTGTCACTCAGCAGATGCAGCACTCTTGTCAGACTCAGCAGCAGCAGCAGCACTCTGTCAGACCCAGCAGCAGTACTCATTAGACTCATCAGCAGCAGCACTCTGTCAGACCCAGCAGCAGTACTCAGAGTCAGCAGCAGCAGCACTCTTGTCAGACCCAGCAGCAGCACTCTTGTCAGACTCAGCAGCAGCAGCACTCTTGTTAGACTCAGCAGCACTCTGTCAGACCCAGCAGCAGTACTCGTTAGACTCATCAGCAGCAGCACTCTGTCAGACCCAGCAGCAGTACTCATCAGACTCAGCAGCAGCAGCACTCTTGTCAGACCCAGCAGCAGCACTCGTCAGACTCAGCAGCAGCAGCACTCGTCAGACTCAGCAGCAGCAGCACTCTTGTCAGACCCAGCAGCAGCACTCGTCAGACTCAGCAGCAGCAGCACTCTTGTCAGACCCAGCAGCAGCACTCGTCAGACTCAGCAGCAGCAGCACTCTTGTCAGACCCAGCAGCAGCACTCTTGTCAGACTCAGCAGCACTCGTCAGACCCAGCAGCAGCAGCACTCTTGTCAGACCCAGCAGCAGCACTCTTGTCAGACCCAGCAGCAGCAGGACTCTGTCAGACTCAGCAGCAGCAGCACTCTTGTCAGACCCAGCAGCAGCACTCTTGTCAGACTCAGCAGCATCAGCACTCTGTCAGACCCAACCGCAGTACTCATCAGACTCAGCAGCAGCAGCACTCTTGTCAGACCCAGCAGCAGCATTTTTGTCAGACTCAGCAGCACTCTTGTCAGACCCAGCAGCAGCACTCTTGTCAGACCCAGGAGCAGCAGGACTCTGTCGGACCCAGCAGCAGCAGGACACTGTCGGAGCCAGCAGTAGGGATGTGCGTTTCGGGACTTCGGAATTTTCACCAAATTTCCTGATTCATGCATTCGGATTCGGCCGATTTTCCGAAAATTTTAAGATCCGAAAACGGCAGATCTGAACGAAGTTTCGTGCCAAAACGAAAACTTTTCGTAATTTTCAAATGGACTAGAAATGTGTAAAATCGAAATAAATTTTCGTTCCATTCGTGATTTCGGCTCCATTCCTGATTTCGGTTCCATTTCAGTAATTTCAGACATCGTATTTATATCGCTGATTCTGTAATTACATTTTGTATCATTCCCATCTCAATGTATTCTTCCTGGAAAACCAGAGAAATCTCAATGTATCCTTCCTGGAAAACCAGAGAAATCTCAATGTATCCTTCTTGTAAAACATGAGAAATCTCAATGTATCCTTCTTGTAAAACATGAGAAATCTCAATGTATCCTTCTTGTAAAACATGAGAAATCTTAATGGCAGAATTATCGTATCGTATAATTATCGTATCCGAAAAAACATTAGTTTACGTCAAAACGAATAGACACTTTGAAACGAGGAGAACAGACGTTTCCGAAAAACACGAAAATTTCCGAAATCATGAAAAAAAAGTCGATACGAAAAACGAAACGAAACGAACCGAAACGAAAATCGGCCGAAACGAGTCGAAACGAAAATTTACAAAATCCGAACGAACCGAACCGAAAAAAAATTGGTGCACAAGCCTAGCCAGTACTCTTGTCACAGATGACCACTTACAATCCTATGCAAGAGTAGCAGTTAGCAATTATACCGAGATACTCAAAGTTAGTGGACAGTATGCAGTGCGAGTCTTCCTCAACAACCTAATAACGAACTTTCATGCTTTTACATTATTGTACTTGTTATCAAGACTGGCGTTTTTTTTTTGGTTTTCAGTCGTTTGGTGACCTCGTCACTTGAAATATATTAGACTTAGCCCTTGCCTTACAAAAGTCTGCCCAACCCCTATATTAGAAGGGCAATTTAAAAGTATTACTACGCACAATATTTCCCAAGCTGGGAGATGAAGGGCAGGAGGGCGATGATATGCTTTGTCACTTGTTTAAACAACTCACCCTTCATATGAAATTGAATATTTTTGGAATTGAAAAATCTATACAATTTCACATAAAAAAATATATGTTACTGGTTCCAATGCTGTGCTAAAAAAAGCATGAAATTATATTTATTTTCTGATTACAGTTACGTCACAATTATAAATGAATTTATTCACAGATTAAAGTCACATTAGAAATATCACCAGTTGCACCGATTCAGTCCTGTCATCGATATGTCATGAAACGCCAATAATAGTGATTCTTCATTACACAGATGAGTTACCAGATGAGTTACCCATTGATTTATGTTAGGCCAACAGCAGCGACCCTACGTGTTTCTGACAGTTAATTTAATTTATTTTGTGTAAATTTCATTGCAGCAATTTACCTGCTTCTCCAGCGGTAAATAGAGCAACGGAGCGGAAATGTTTGTAGTGATGAGCAGGAGTAGGAGCAAGGCTTCGTTCCAGAACACTCCCATGATAAGAACGCATGGGAACTTACAGTACATGAGATCCCTCCCAACACAAAGATGAGGGAGGAAGGAAAGGAAGTATGAAGGGGAGGGAGGTGAGGAAGGAAGGAAGGGTAAAAGGAAAAGGGAAGTGTAAAAAGGGAGGAAGGAGAGGAGTTTGTTTTTTTGAGAAAGGATTATACCAGGAAGGATACATTGAGATTTCTCTCGTTTTCAAGTATGTCCCAGAAGGCTAGTATGTACTGTTAGGTGTCTTGCCCAAGGACACTTACTGGAGAGGTGCTCTTGCTGGGATCGAACCCATGTCTCCACAGGCTCTTTCCACGCAGAGCAGTGATGTTACCTCTACTCCACCCAGCCGTTAAAAGAGAAGGCTGAAAAAGAAGGACGGAGAGGTAGGAAGGGTAAAAGGGAAGAGTGAAAAGGGAGGAAGGAGAGGAAAGAAGGGTAAAAGGGAAGAGTGACAAGGGAGGAAGGAGAGGAAGGAAAGGTAAAAGGGAAGAGTGAAAAGGGAGGAAGGAGAGGAAGGAAGAGTAAAAGGGAAGAGTGAAATGGGAGGAAGGAGAGGAAGGAAGGGTAAAAGGGAAGAGTGACAAGGGAGGAAGGAGAGGAAGGAACAGTAAAAGGGAAGAGTGACAAGGGAGGAAGGAGAGGAAGGAAAGGTAAAAGGGAAGAGTGAAAAGGGAGGAAGGAGAGGAAGGAAGAGTAAAAGGGAAGAGTGAAAAGGGAGGAAGGAGAGGAAGGAAGGGTAAAAGGGAAGAGTGACAAGGGAGGAAGGAGAGGAAGGAAGGGTAAAAGGGAAGAGTGAAAAGAGAGGAAGGAAGGGTAAAAGGGACGAGTGACAAGGGAGGAAGGAGAGGAAGGAAAGGTAAAAGGGAAGAGTGAAAAGGGAGGAAGGAGAGGAAGGAAGGGTAAAAGGGAAGAGTGAAAAGGGAGGAAGGAGAGGAAGGAAGGGTAAAAGGAAAAGGGAAGAGTGAAAAGGGAGGAAGGAGAGGAAGGAAGGGTAAAAGGGAAGAGTGAAAAGGGAGGAAGGAGAGGAAAGAAGGGTAAAAGGGAAGAGTGACAAGGGAGGAAGGAGAGGAAGGAAGGGTAAAAGTTAAGAGTGAAAAGGGAGGAAGGAAGTGTGAAAGAGAGGGAGGTGAGGAAGGAAGGGTAAAAGGGAAGAGTAAAAAGGGAGGAAGGAGAGAAAGGAAGGGTAAAGGGAAGAGTGAAAAGGGAGGAAGGAGACGAAGGAAGGGTAAAAGGGAAGAGTGAAAAGGGAGAAATAAGGAAGGTATAGTAAAATGGAAGAGTGAAAAGGGAAGAAGGAGAGGAATGAAGTGTGAAAGAGAGGGAGGTGAGGAAGGAAGGGTAAAAGGGAAGAGTGACAAGGGAGGAAGGAGAGGAAGGAAGGGTAAAAGGGAAGAGTGAAAAGGGAAGAAGGAGAGGAAGGAAGGGTAAAAGGAAAAGGGAAGAGTGAAAAGGGAGGAAGGAGAGGAAGGAAGGGTAAAAGGGAAGAGTGAAAAGGGAGAAAGGAGAGGAAAGAAGGGTAAAAGGGAAGAGTGACAAGGGAGGAAGGAGAGGAAGGAAGGGTAAAAGGGAAGAGTGAAAAGGGAGGAAGGAGAGGAAGGAAGTGTGAAAGAGAGGGAGGTGAGGAAGGAAGGGTAAAAGGGAAGAGTAAAAAGGGAGGAAGGAGAGAAAGGAAGGGTAAAGGGAAGAGTGAAAAGGGAGGAAGGAGACAAAGGAAGGGTAAAAGGGAAGAGTGAAAAGGGAGAAATAAGGAAGGTATAGTAAAATGGAAGAGTGAAAAGGGATGAAGGAGAGGAATCAAGTGTGAAAGAGAGGGAGGTGAGGAAGGAAGGGTAAAAGGGAAGAGTGACAAGGGAGGAAGGAGAGAAAGGAAAGGTAAAAGGGAAGAGTGAAAAGGGAGGAAGGAAGGGTAAAAGGGAAGAGTGAAAAGGGAGGAAGGAGAGGAAGGAAGGGTAAAAGGGAAGAGTGACAAGGGAGGAAGGAGAGGAAGGAAAGGTAAAAGGGAAGAGTGAAAAGGGAGGAAGGAAGGGTAAAAGGGAAGAGTGAAAAGGGAGGAAGGAGAGGAAGGAAGGGTAAAAGGGAAGAGTGACAAGCGAGGAACGAGAGGAAGGAAAGGTAAAAGGGAAGAGTGAAAAGGGAGGAAGGAAGGGTAAAAGGGAAGAGTGAAAAGCGAGGAAGGAGATGAAGGAAGTGTGAAAGAGAGGGAGGTGAGGAAGGATGGGTAAAAGGGAAGAGTAAAAAGGGAGGAAGGAGAGGAAGGAAGGGTAAAAGGGAAGAGTGAAAAGGGAGAGCTAAGGAAGGTATAGTAAAATGGAAGAGTGAAAAGGGAGGAAGGAGAGGAATGAAGTGTGAAAGAGAGGAAGGTGAGGAAGGAAGGAAGGAAGGGTAAAAGGAAAAGGGAAGAGTGAAAAGGGAGGAAGGAGAGGAAGGAAGGGTAAAAGGGAAGAGTGACAAGGGAAGAAGGAGAGGAAGGAAGGGTAAAAGGGAAGAGTGAAAAGGGAGGAAAGAGAGGAAGGAAGTGTGAAAGAGAGGGAGGTGAAGGAAGGAAGGTAAAAGGAAAAGGGAAGAGTGAAAAGGAGGAAGGAAGGGTAAAAGGGAAGAAGTGACAAGGGAATAAGGAGAGAAGGAAGGGTAAAAGGAAGAGTGACAAGGAGGAAGGAGAGGAAGAAGGTAAAAGGGAAGAGTGAAAAGGAGGAAGGAGAGGAAGGAAGAGTAAAAGGGAAGAGTGAAAAGGAGAAGGAAGGAAGGAAGGGTAAAAGGAAGAGTGACAAGGTGTCACGGATCCCTCTGATTACCAAAAGTGTGGTCCCTTTACGCAGACCGCTCTCTACCCTTCCGATCCTTGAATGGTCGGCAAAACTAGAAAGACAATTAACCAGACAATATATAAACAAGGGGTAACACCAGACAGAGGTATTGAATAGAGTATTGTCACGAATCCTTCTGACTACCAAGATATTGATCTCTTTATGTAGCTCCCTTTCTACTCTTCCGATCCTTGAATGGTCGGCAAAGCTATATAGACAATGAAGCAGGTAACAGATAAAGAAAGGGAAACACCAGACAGGGGTACAGACCAGATCACAAGTCCTCCCTAGGACTTTAGTAATAGCAGAGGTAATCTGATGCGTGCTTAGGGTGCCACATAGACTGACCTCGGTACCAACGTTAAGGGCAGAACCTAGAGCAGAGTAAATGCCAATACCAGGGGTCATACACAGGAGGGTTCGTTTGCCAATGCCAGGAGTCATACACAGGAGGGTTCGTTTGCCAATGCCAAGGGTCATACACAGGAGGGTTCGTTTGCCAATGCCAAGGGTCATACACAGGAGGGTTCGTTTGCCAATGCCAAGGGTCATACACAGGAGGGTTCGTTTGCCAATGCCAAGGGTCATACACAGGAGGGTTCGTTAGCCAAATATCACAAGAGCTCTGCGGGAGGTGAATACCACGTCAGGGCACCGGTGTAATGGTGAGACTGGGTTTTAAACCCGGCGGGTCCGCGTCACAACGCCAGGCCCCGCCCCTCGGCGTCCCACGTGAGCGCACCCGGAAGCGTTTACATTCGGCGCCTGGCCAGCGAGCAGCGAGGAAGCTGCTGCCAGGCGCCCCATCCCCTGACCCACCGTGACAGAACCCCCCTCCAGGGGCGGCCACTGGACGACCCCCAGGGGCACGGGGGTGCGCGAATAGAAGGCCTTCACTAGCCTAGGAGCATGGACTTCCGCAGCCGGTACCCAAGAACGATCCTCCGGACCGTAACCCACCCAATCGACCAAGTACTGCAAAGACCCCCTAGACATCCTGGCACCCAGAATGGCCTTAACTTCGAACTCCTCCTCGCCCTCCACAGAGACAGGAGGCGGTGGAGCATGGACTTTGGTGTACCGGTTACATAACAACGGCTTCAAAAGGTTTACATGGAATACATTGTGTATCTTAAAATGGGGGGGTAACGCCAAAGCATAGGAGACAGGGTTGAGTCGCCGTAGTAATCTTATAGGCCGATATACCTAGGAGCCAACTTCATGGAAGGCACTAAGAGCTTGATGTTACGTGAAGACAGCCAAACCCTGTCCCCAACTTGATACACGGGTGCCTGCCTCCTGTGTCTGTCGGCCTTCGTTTTCTGGATGGCACTACTCTCCTCCAGTGCCCGTCTCACTCTCCCCCAAGTCTCTTTCAATGATGCCAGTTGCTCATCTAAAGCAGGAATCGTGGTATCAGGAAACGTGGCGGGGAGCACGGGAGGATCAAAACCATAAACAGCGAAGAAAGGAGAATGCCCTGTGGATTCACTCACTGCGCTGTTCAAAGCATATTCTGCCCATGGTAGCAGGTCTGACCAGTTATCTTGTTGTTCTGAGATAAAGCACCTGAGATATTTCTCTATATTTTGGTTTGCTCGTTCTGCTGCTCCGTTGGTCTGGGGGTGATAAGCCGAAGAGAAAGAGAGGTCTATCCCTACGTTCTTACAAAACCCTCTCCAGAATCCGGAGATGAATTGGGTCCCCCTATCAGAGACAATCTCCAGAGGGACACCGTGTATGCGGACCACGTTGGCAATGAATATGGGCACCAGTTCAGCTGCCGAAGGTAGTTTCCGAAGAGGAACATAGTGGCCCATCTTGGAAAATCGATCTATGATCGTAAGTATCACTGTATTCCCTCTTGACTCAGGTAACTCTACTATAAAATCCATGGCTACATGTGACCAGGGTCGTTCGGGGATCGGCAAAGGCTGGAGTAAGCCAATGGGTGCTGTTTTGGGACTTTTCTGCCTTGTGCACACTTCGCACACGGCAATGTAATCTTTGACATCTCGGCGCAACGTGGGCCACCAGAGGAGTTTACTGATACTAGACACAGTCTTGGTGATACCCATATGCCCGGAAGTTTTATTATCATGATAGATGTTAAGTACTTCCTCTCTTTCGTTCTCAGGTACAAAGAGTCTCGCAGGAGGTTTTCCCCCAGGAGCCGCGCCCTGGACGGTCTGCAACCTTTTCATTAGAGGAGACGAGACACTGATCGTGGTAGCGGCTATAATCCTTTCCTGGGGTACAATGGGATGCTGATCTTGGATATTATGTTCATAAGACTCATACTGTCTCGACAATGCGTCTGCTTTAATGTTTCTGGACCCAGGTCTATAGGTAAGCACGAAATTAAAACTTGAAAGAAACAATGACCATCTCGCTTGTCTGGAATTTAAACGTTTGGCATCTCCAATGTACGTGAGATTCTTATGGTCGGTTATGATAACGATGGGGTCCTTAGACCCCTCTAATAAGTATCTCCATTCGGCCAAGGCCGCGATGACTGCTAACAATTCTCTATTTCCAATGTCATAGTTCTTCTCTGCCGGGGACAACTTCCGAGAATAGAAGCCGCATGGATGCAAGGGTTTGTCAGGAGCCTCCCTTTGGGACAAGACTGCACCAAGACCTAGTTCGGAGGCGTCAACTTCTACTTGGAAAGGCAGAGCCGGATCTGGATGTCGGAGAACAGGGGCAGTAGTAAAAGCTTGCTTTAGTGCCTCAAAGGCTTGAGTGGCTTGAGGTGTCCATTTCTGATTTCCCACCCCTTTCTTTGTCATAGCCGTGAGGGGGGCCACCAAGGCCGAAAAATCTTTAATGAACCTTCGGTAATAGTTCGTAAACCCCAGAAACCTCTGAATGGCTTTAAGTCCTTGGGGTAGGGGCCAGTCAAGAATAGCTGAGAGCTTCTTAGGATCCATTTGAAAACCCCCAGGAGTTATTATATAACCAAGGAATTGCACAGTTACTATGTCGAATAGACATTTTTCTAGCTTACAGTACAATCCAGCCTTCAATAGTTTTTTTCAACACTTGTTTCACGTGGACATGATGAGTGTCCACATCAGGAGAGTATATCAGGATATCATCCAGATATACTATGACGAATTCTTGCAGAAATTCCCTTAGAGTGTCGTTTATAAGGTCCTGGAAGACGGCTGGCGCATTACACAACCCAAAAGGCATCACCAGGTATTCATAATGCCCGCTACGTGTATTAAAAGCCGTTTTCCATTCGTCTCCCTTTTTAACCCTGACCAGGTTGTACGCTCCGCGTAAATCAAGCTTCGTATAGACACGAGCCCCTTTTAATCGGTCGAACAATTCTGTTATGAGAGGTATGGGATATGCATTTCTTATAGTGATCCTATTCAAACCCCTATAATCGATGCAAGGTCGCAGATCTCCCTCTTTCTTGGAAACAAAAAAGAAACCTGCTCCTGCTGGAGAGGAGGACCGTCTAATGAATCCTCGTTCCAGATTCTCCCTTATGTATTCCTCCATAATGTCGTTCTCTCTTTGTGATAAAGGGTATACGTGACCCCTAGGAGGCATCGTACCAGGGAGTAAATCAATGGCACAGTCATATGGACGATGTGGTGGTAGGACCTCAGTCCTGGCTTTAGAGAACACCTCCTTTAATGCCAGGTAACATTCAGGAACCTCTGTGGACAAAGGAGGGGCTGTGGCAATATTGAGGCTACCAATCACATTAACTGTGCCTAGGCACTTAGACTGACAACTCTGACCCCAACATTTTATGTCTCTCTGGACCCAATCGACAACTGGGTTGTGCTCTGTTAGCCATGGAAACCCAAGAACGACAGGACATGAGGGTGATTCAATAATTTGAAATCTTATTGTTTCCTGGTGCAAAACTCCTGTTTTCATACATACATCGACTGTGTCGTGAGTGATATGTGGACATGACAGGGGTTACCATCTATGGCCTCCACCATTAGAGGTCTTTCCTTGAGAACCAGAGGTATGAGGTTTTTGGCAGCAAAATTCTTATCCATAAAATTGCCTGAGGCCCCAGAGTCTAAGAACGCCTCAGTCTTGAGGTGAACCCCCTCCCAGGTTAGGGAGATCGGTAACAGAATCCTGGATTTTTTTTTCTCATTATCCACAAAGGAGGCACACAGAGAACCGACAACCTGGGTGTCTCCTGTTCTGAATCCCACTCTGCTATGTTCAACCCTGCCAACCCTGGGTCTCTGAGGACATCGAAGGCGGAAGTGATCTGCCCCTGCACAATAGAAGCAGAGCCCCTTTTCTCTTCTGTGTGCTCTTTCTGCTTCTGAAATACCTGTCTTCCCTATTTGCATGGGTTCAACGACTGGTAAATCTGTTTTCACATTCTCCGAACCACCTGACGTACTGGTGTGTCTGGGTAACGAGGGTAAAGGAGGCAAGACCCTTCTGGGTCTATCTCTGGGGTGTCTCCTTTCCCTGATTTGATCGTCCATGGCTATACAGAAATCTATCAGGTGGTCCAGACTTTCTGGTAATTTTAAGGAGCCAGCTCAAACATAAAAGCCTCGTTCAAGCCTTCGGTAAAGGCCAAGGTTAAAACGTCGTTCGGCCAAAGTACCTCAGAAGTCAAAGTTTTAAACTCTATGGCATAATCGGCGACCCTCTTATTACCTTGTTTGATGTGAAACAAGGACCTACCCGCATTGGTAGCCCTTCTAGAGGGATCAAAGGTACGTTCTTAACTCAGAGGTAAAACCCTCATAGTCATAAATGATGGGTTTCTTATTTTCCCACAACGGCGTAGCCCACAATAAAGCTTTTTCTGTTAAATGATTAATCAGATATCCTACTTTGGCTTTATCAGACATACAAGAACCTGGATTGTTCTCAAACACGATCTCGAGTTGAGTCAAAAACCCCCGACATAGGCTTGGTGTACCATCATAGCGTAGGGGTGCCTTCATACTAAGCCTATGTCCTTCAGGGGGGACGGAACTGACCCTAGGTAACACTGGATCTGGAGGGTTTGTGGTACCTGTATTGGACCGATTTAACAGGGTTTGCAGAGCGAGAGAAATCTGGTCCATCCTATGGTCCTGTTCCTCTTGTCTGGCTGCGATACGTGCCAGCTGGTTAGAGAGGTCTGCGGGATCCATTGGCCCTGACGTAATGTCACGGATCCCTCTGATTACCAAAAGTGTGGTCCCTTTACGCAGACCGCTCTCTACCCTTCCGATCCTTGAATGGTCGGCAAAACTAGAAAGACAATTAACCAGACAATATATAAACAAGGGGTAACACCAGACAGAGGTATTGAATAGAGTATTGTCACGAATCCTTCTGACTACCAAGATATTGATCTCTTTATGTAGCTCCCTTCTACTCTTCCGATCCTTGAATGGTCGGCAAAGCTATATAGACAATGAAGCAGGTAACAGATAAAGAAAGGGAAACACCAGACAGGGGTACAGACCAGATCACAAGTCCTCCCTAGGACTTTAGTAATAGCAGAGGTAATCTGATGCGTGCTTAGGGTGCCACATAGACTGACCTCGGTACCAACGTTAAGGGCAGAACCTAGAGCAGAGTAAATGCCAATACCAGGGGTCATACACAGAGGGTTCGTTTGCCAATGCCAGGAGTCATACACAGGAGGGTTCGTTTGCCAATGCCAAGGGTCATACACAGGAGGGTTCGTTTGCCAATGCCAAGGGTCATACACAGGAGGGTTCGTTTGCCAATGCCAAGGGTCATACACAGGAGGGTTCGTTTGCCAATGCCAAGGGTCATACACAGGAGGGTTCGTTAGCCAAATATCACAAGAGCTCTGCGGGAGTGAATACCACGTCAGGGCACCGGTGTAATGGTGAGACTGGGTTTTAAACCCGGCGGGTCCGCGTCACAACGCCAGGCCCCGCCCCTCGGCGTCCCACGTGAGCGCACCCGGAAGCGTTTACATTCGGCGCCTGGCCAGCGAGCAGCGAGGAAGCTGCTGCCAGGCGCCCCATCCCCTGACCCACCGTGACACAAGGGAGGAAGGAGAGGAAGGAAGGGTAAAAGGGAAGAGTGACAAGGGAGGAAGGAGAGGAAGGAAATGTAAAAGGGAAGAGTGAAAAGGGAGGAAGGAGAGGAAGGAAGAGTAAAAGGGAAGAGTGAAAGGGGAGGAAGGAGAGGAAGGAAGAGTAAAAGGGAAGAGTAACAAGGGAGGAAGGAGAGGAAGGAAGGGTAAAAGGGAAGAGTGAAAAGGGAGGAAGAAGAGGAAGGAAGTGTGAAAGAGAGGGAGGTGAGGAAGGAAGGGTAAAAGGGCAGAGTAAAAAGGGAGGAAGGAGAGAAAGGAAGGGTAAAGGGAAGAGTGAAAAGGGAGGAAGGAAGTGTAAAAGAGAGGGAGGTGAGGAAGGAAGGGTAAAAGGGAAGAGTAAAAAGGGAGGAAGGAGAGGAAGGAAGTGTGAAAGAGAGGGAGGTGAAGAAGGAAGGGTAAAAGGGAAGAGTAAAAAGGGAGGAAGGAGAGAAAGGAAGGGTAAAGGGAAGAGTGAAAAGGGAGGAAGGAGACAAAGGAAGGGTAAAAGGGAAGAGTGAAAAGGGAGAAATAAGGAAGGTATAGTAAAATGGAAGAGTGAAAAGGGAGGAAAGAGAGGAAGGAAGTGTGAAAGAGAGGGAGGTGAGGAAGGAAGGGTAAAAGGGAAGAGTGAAAAGGGAGGAAAGAGAGGAAGGAAGTGTGAAAGAGAGGGAGGTGAGGAAGGAAGGGTAAAAGGAAAAGGGAAGAGTGAAAAGGGAGGAAGGAAGGGTAAAAGGGAAGAGTGACAAGGGAATAAGGAGAGGAAGGAAGGGTAAAAGGGAAGAGTGACAAGGGAGGTAAGGAAGGGAAAGGGAGAGAGGTGAGGAACGAAGTGTGAAAGGGAAGGACAGAAAGAAGGTATGTCAAGAGAAAGCGTGGAAAGAAATAATGAAGGCAGGAACGATTTCTAATGCCCTATGTCAGGGATCTCAAACTCTGGCCTCCAGATGTTGCTGAACTACACCATTCTCTTGCCATCTATTGCATTCAAAGAATTCTGGAATTTTGAGCTATAGATGTCTGGGGCCCAGAGATCCAGATCACTGCTCTATGTATTCCTAAAATACATTATAACACATATAAAAATGTATCTGAAGAAAAATGATTACACAATACTGAGCACGAAACACAGAAAAAAGAATGTCGCTCGTTATTTACAACAAAAGCAATGGAATTCAAAGACATTGGGTTGATGCTTGGTGCGTTCATTAACCTGGGGATGTTGAAATGCACAATAAAGGCCTGGCTGTAGGATAAAGGCATATAGCTATAACACAACACGTTCTCATTGTCCTGTTTAACTAATGATTAATTAGACAGAGAAAGCTATAGATATCCTGAATATCAACTGGGAACCACTAAACCCTGAATTAATCCCATAGAAATGTCCAATTAAAGGCATGGCACAGGAACAATGTGTGTTCTGTTCAGGGATATTAGGTTTGTATTCAGCTCTTTTTGTAACGGAACCTTTGCTTTAAATTGTGATCAAACCAAATACCTGTTGTTTCTTATTTCTTTTTTTTTTGTTGCCATCTGCTAGGACTCATTTAGCTGCGCAAATTGTGTTTTTCTCTGTGTTTAACTCTTATAGTTTCAAATGCCATGGCAACTGACTACCCATACGCTGTGTAAATGCTTCTTTTCTGCAGGTTGGGGCTCTGGTCTACATGGAACCGAGGTCATCAGGTCTGAGAGGTTGACTCAAGCATCGGGTAATGAAGTCAGAATTACCTGGTTTAAACCACACGTATTATTAAGGATTGATTTAAAAGATATCGTAATGTTATTTCTATTGGGGTGTCCATGGAAACGCAGTCTGTGATGGCAGATAAGAACCTTGCAGCTCATCCATAAAGCCTCTGCCTCTGTGACTCTCGTGTGTTCTTGGGATATCAGTCCCATCACTCTGTTTACAGTTACTCCATTGAGGACCAGACATGATCCTAAATTAGGACTGGTATTAGGGGATGAAGCATTGGTTGGGCTGGTAAGATATGGTAGGCAGAGCCAGATGGTTTGCAATGGCAGATTGACAGTTCTTTTCCAGCTTGTTGATCTGCCATGCTGGCCTGTACGACTGCTGCGCTTGCTTTGTGGTGGTCAGCTATAGAGATGCAGTGCCCTCCGCTAACGTTGGCACCTCGGTAAATAAAAGTGAGAAAAACTTTCTTTATTGTTTTGATTTTTTGTTCAAAAAAATACACAAACAAGCTCTGCAGGTAGGGTATGTTTCTGTGACACATGACATATACAATACCTATGATATTGAAGGATATATTAGGCCGGGGTTGCTCTCTTAATGCACTAAACCCGCCGTGCTACCATTATATATTATTATATAGAGCTACTCAAATGATACAAAAAGAGGTACAGAGCTAGACATTCAATTCCGAGCATAACAACATGACAACGCCGCAAAATCACATAGACACAAATTCAAAAACTATTACAACTGGCTGTCATTGAGAAATCATCATCAGGTCCTGCTCTATTTCTCACTGAGGAACTAAAGATGAGTGTGATTTATTTATTTATCTTTATGTATTTCCCGCTGTTTGAAATAGATTTTATTGAGGGGGGGTGCTACTTTTTTCTTTTTGATATTAGATAGCCAGGGGAATAACAAGTAACTTGGAATAACACGCTTACAAGTCCTGAGATAAATAGATGAGTAGTAATACATGCGTAGGACAGGGCCGGCCCAAGACACTGTGGTGCCTGGGTCCAAGGATGAAATGCTGCCCCCCTCCCAAAAAACAAACAAAAAACATGCGGCATGTATGAGCATATCACAGCGTTCCACGGCAATAACACAGTAATGTGCAGTGTGTATGAGTATCACAGAGTTCCGCAGCAACAAAACTCACAGTAATGAGCAGGGTGTATGAGTATATCACAGAGCTCCACAGCAATAAAACTCACAGTAATGTGCAGTGTGTATGAGTATCACAGAGATCCACAGCAATAAAACTCCCAGTATTGTGCGGTGTGTATAAGTGCATCACAGAGCTCCACAGCAATAAAACTCACAGTAATGTGCAGTGTGTATGAGTATCAGAGATCTGCAGCAATAAAACTCACAGTAAAGTGCAATGCGTATGAGTGCATCACAGTGCTCCGCCGCAATAAAACTCCCAGTAATGTGCAGTGTGTATGAGTATCCCAGAGATTCTCAGCAATAAAACTCATAGTAAAGTGCAGTGTGTATGAGTATCATAGAGATCCGCAGCAATAAAACTCACAGTAATGTGCGTTGTGTATGAGTGCATCACAGAGTTCCATAGCAATAAAACTAATACACACTGTACATTACTGTGAGCGTATCTCAGATCTCCACAGAAATAAAACTCACAGTAATGTATGGTGTGTCTAGTTGAGGCCCAAAATGCTGCCCCTGGCAAAGTGCTGACTGGAGCCATGGCACCATCCGGCCCCATGGACGGGCAGGCCCTGACTTAGGAAACGCATTGATCACATATGAGTGAAGCCCAGCAGTAATTACCAGCTTCACACAATCATTAGTAATCGTCATTGACCTAAATAATTAAGATGGGCCTATTCTGACACCCAGAATATATATTCCAGGTTCCCAGAATCCTCTCTCAACGTCCAGGTGCTCTTTAAATCAAGTTTTCCTTCCTAGTGATCCACCCCGTGCAATGTATAGATTCTGCAGACTGTTCTGTGTGTGACAAAGTATCTTTCCAATACTGAAACACCTTTTGCCATGATTTGTTGATAAGATCTCATTCCATCAGGACTGGTCCTTCATGGAATTCTCACCAATTTATAATCATCCTTTGAAGTCATGTTCTCCAAGATTCCATATCGAATTGTGCGGCTAGTGATTAATAATGTAACATAAGTCTGCATTTTCCTCCCGGCAGCCGATTCCCCTGCCTGTACAAAGCATTCTGGTGGCTTTATCCCGCCGCCGCCGCACTACACGGCTCACCTTGAAATCATCTGTAGCAATTTATTTTCTGAGTCCTTCACTCCCGGAGTTACTGGAGTCACGGCTCAGTCTGATGTATCAAAATAAGGACATATTTTATTAAAATGCTTAAATATTCAATAACGGGGCCCAGCTGACAATCATTTTCAGATGATATCCATGAAAATGAGGACACCTTAGGTGTGTGGGGCGACGGGTCATAATGTAATATTTACTATATTTAATATATAGCCTGTGCGCATGAATTATTAATGTGGACAAATGGGCTGAGCACTAAGGGACTGTCTTGAATAGCAAAGGGATTTCTGTAACTATCCATATGACATCTGTGTATGGAGAGCAATAGGTCATGCACACATAAGGCAGGCGCAGTCAGTGTGCTCGGTGCTGCAAGGCTCGATCCTCCTACAGAGGATCACGCTTTGCAGCCCCTTCAACGCGCGTCTAGTGTTTTGACAGGGAGGATTTGTGCACAAACGCTTGTAGTGCGCGCATTTTGTGAGCGCGCTACAAAGTGTGACCGGCCCCGTTGCAGCATCACAATGCCATGACGGACACTGGTAGGCACGTCAGTACGGGCACAGCTAGTGCGCTCGTCTGACACCGGCCTTAAATGGCACAAACCAAAGTGACAAACGCACAATGACTCAATGGTCTAAGGATGAAGGGTTTGTATCCACCAGAGCCTACTCTTAGGAGCTGTATCCACCTGAGCCTACTCTTAGGAGCTGCATCCACCAGAGCCTACTCTTAGGAGCTGTATCCACCTGAGCCTACTCTTAGGAGCTGCATCCACCGGAGCCTACTCTTAGGATCTGTATCCACCTGAGCCTACTCTTAGGAGCTGTATCCACCTGAGCCTACTCTTAGGAGCTGTATCCACCTGAGCCTACTCTTAGGAGCTGTATCCACCTGAGCCTACTCTTAGGAGCTGCATCCACCTGAGCCTACTCTTAGGAGCTGCATCCACCGGAGCCTACTCTTAGGAGCTGTATCCACCTGAGCCTACTCTTAGGAGCTGCATCCACCGGAGCCTACTCTTAGGAGCTGCATCCACCTGAGCCTACTCTTAGGAGCTGTATCCACCTGAGCCTACTCTTAGGAGCTGTATCCTCCTGAGCCTACTCTTAGGAGCTGCATCCACCTGAGCCTACTCTTAGGAGCTGTATCCACCTGAGCCTACTCTTAGGAGCTGTATCCACATGAGCCTACTCTTAGGAGCTGCATCCACCTGAGCCTACTCTTAGGAGCTGTATCCACCTGAGCCTACTCTTAGGAGCTGCATCCACCTGAGCCTACTCTTAGGAGCTGCATCCACCTGAGCCTACTCTTAGGAGCTGTATCCACCTGAGCCTACTCTTAGGAGCTGCATCCACCTGAGCCTACTCTTAGGAGCTGTATCCACTGGAGCCTACTCTTAGGAGCTGTATCCACCGGAGCCTACTCTTAGGAGCTGTATCCACCTGAGCCTACTCTTAGGAGCTGTATACACAAGGCATATATTTTTTTAATTATGCAACAGTAAGTCCATTATTATTAACATCTGGGTATCTATTAGTTTTATAATGAATAAGTTCTGCTGCCAGCAATCTTGGCACCGGTACCTAACAGTAAGGAACGATGTATCTTGTAAACAATCCTAGTGATACTTAAAGCAGTTTTTCCCATATGGTGCTCTGCACACGGCAATCTCTATGGAACTGAGAAACATATGTTGTAGACTGGATCCAATTCAATCAGTGATATTATAAATACCGTATCACGGCTTCAGAAGACATTCTGTTAAAAATGAAGAGCTGTGCAGAGACCCTTCAGGGTGTCAGGAGACTTCGGTCCCGCGGAACGTAGTAATCAGACAGCCCACTTACATTTAAAGGCTTAGTCAATAACAACAGCGAAATACAGTGCGGTTCGCCGCAATTCGGCGGCAGTGAAATTGTCCCATAGAGAAATAATGGTTAATCTATTCAGAGAATGCCAAACTGCACCGAAATGTCGACGAAATGACCAGATTTTCGGTGGTTCAGTTTGACAGGTTTAAGCAGGCGAATCCCATAGGATTCAATGTAAAAAAATATTAACCTTTTTGTAATTTTTTTGTATTCAACCATTTATTCTTTTCAGTTTCAGCAAAAAGTCTTTCTATTAATTTTTCCTTTATTTAATTTTTTAGGTACGTTTTGGATTTTTTTTAGCCGAAATGCTTGATTCCCATTTTTTTAAATGGCGTTTTTAAAAAAAAAAAATAATTCTGTAACAGACTGTTTCATTATTTTTTTTACAGGATCTTTTTAATTATTTCCATGCATTTTTATTGTTTTAAACACTTTTTTTTAAAATAGCAGTGTTACGTGCTTTGAGTTTTTTTAAAAGTTCGGCGGCGTGCGGCGCTTGATGGGCTGATCGGCAGCGTGTGGCGCTTGACGGGCTGATGTGTGACGCTTGATGGGCTGATCGGCAGCGTGTGGTGCTTGATGGGCTGATGTGTGGCGCTTGATGGGCTGATCGGCAGCGTGTGGCGCTTGACGGGCTGATGTGTGACGCTTGATGGGCTGATCGGCAGCGTGTGGTGCTTGATGGGCTGATGTGTGGCGCTTGATGGGCTGATCGGCAGCGTGTGGCGCTTGATGGGCTGATGTGTGGCGCTTGATGGGCTGATCGGCAGCATGTGGCGCTTGACGGGCTGATGTGTGGCGCTCGAAGGGCTGATCGGCAGCGTGTGGCGCTTGACGGGCTGATGTGTGGCGCTTGATGGGCTGATCGGCGGCGTGTGGCGCTTGACGGGCTGATGTGTGGCGCTTGATGGGCTGATCGGCAGCGTGTGGCGCTTGACGGGTTGATGTGTGGCGCTTGATGGGCTGATCGGCGGCGTGTGGCGCTTGACGGGCTGATGTGTGGCGCTTGACAGGCTGATCGGCGGCGTTCTGCGGATCCCGTTCGGCGCACTTTGTGGAACCTACGGTGAATGCTGAATTCATTGCAGGGTCCACGAACTGAAATTGCCGAAGTGCACCGAACGAGACAGTACCAAAATTTCGGTGCTCTCTGAATAACCCCTTTACAGTTGTCAAATCCACGTGTTATTCTTCGATGCATATTACTCAACTATGTAGATGAGCAACACTGGAAAAGGGCTGCCCTGCAGGGTTTATTGTCATAAAGACGCCACCTTCCGGATGTGCTATGTTGCGACGCATCAAAAAAGTTGCCTCTTAAAAATGCTATCCTGATGCTAGGGGGAAAAGTTGCAATTGACACGAAAAAGCTGCACATTCGCTTCATTTTCAGGCAACAGATTCTGCTCCTTCTTTTGCCTCAGCTAATTAAACCACCGATTTAAAGCAGCTGCATATAACCAATGTAAGGCTACAAAGTGCATCCAAGGGTAATTGTAACTCCATAATACATGACTGGTAATACTCCTTTTAATTGTCTGGAGTCAATCAAGGCCTCGTTTTGATTTCAGAACCCATTACCTCTAAGCTGCTAATTAAGAAAATGAAGCAGACTGGATTTTTTTCCTCCTTTGCAGCTAATTAGCCCTTAAAAGTAGCTTTGTCACCTTTTTTGGTTTATCATTTACGAAAAAAAAAAATTAACAATCAAGAGTTTGATGACATTTCTCTCCGTAAAATTATGGTTTAGCAAAACCTGAATCACTCCGGTTCTAACAGACGAGCGTCGCGGCGCCTGGCGCATCACGGGTCTTTTCTCCGCTGTTCGCGCTTCACTTTCTCAAAGAACAAACAGGGTTATTCAAAGAGAATCGAAAAGCCACAGCACGTTCGGTAACTTTTCGTTCTCTTCAATTCGGTGCGATTCGGTGATCCCATTTCGGCGACCCTGTGGTGTATTCAGCAAGCACCACAGGGCCGCTGTAATGCAGGGAAAAGCCACTGCAAAACCCGCCGAAACCGCAGACGAATGGAGTCAATAAATTAAAAAAAACTGTTCGCTTGAATATTTGAAAAGAAACTACTGAGTGAAAATGTCTGAAATTTACATATGAGGTCCAATGAATGATAATAAGAGGGCTGTTACAGAAAAAAAAAAAACGTTTAAATAAATCTTTTAAAAAAACGGCAAAACTTTTTGGGGAAAAAATCCCGAGAAATGCTTTAAATATCCCAAAGAATCTAAAAATAAAGAGACTTTTTACTGCAGAATAAAATAATAAATGGTTTATTAGATATTGAATTAAAACGGGAATATGTTTAACATTGAAGCCTATGGGATTCGCCTGAATAAACCTGCCGAATGAAACCACCGAATGGCAGGGCATTAGGGGAACCTTTCACTGCTGGTTTGTGTTCTCTGAATAGACGAAGCAGTGCTTTTTCATGCATTTCACTGCCCTCGAACAGGTACCGAACAGGCACCGTATGTGCAGGCAATTCGCCAGGATTTGTCGAATTGCCTGCTCTCTGAATAGCCGAATGGCCAGGAAAGGTAACCGAACGCTGATTTTCAGCGTTCAGTTCTCTTTCGGCAGCCATTCGGATCTCTTAGAATAACCCTGAAAGGAAGAATAAATGAAAAAAGATACTGTGAGTATTGAGATGACCAGTATGTGGCGAATTGACAGCTTTCTGAAAAGACGAAGTGCCACAAAATTGCACCGAACAATGCCCTTTGAATAACCCTTACTGTGTCTAGTAACTTTGAGACGTGGCGTCGCAGTGATGATGGGCAGTGTGAGCGGGGAAAGGACTGCTTGTGATTGTAGGTCTTCACAGCGGAGAGAAAATATCTGCCTGACATTGGATATACTGTAGATAAGGGCTTGTCAGATCCTCCATGTTTTCCTGGACACATATTACATTTTCATTAACTTTTGCAGGAGGGAGCACACGGAAAAGTGCTGCCCTCTAACATGTATAAGGCTAGGGTCAGACGAACGCATTTTTCGCATCGTCCGTGAAAAAGTGCGTTCGAACGAATGGATGTATTTTTTTTCATGGAATACACGTTAGCGGTCACACGATGCGCATTTGCGTCCGTGATTTCGTACGGATCATCAATAAAACCCTTTTTGCGTCTGGACGTTATGTTGGCCGGACATTAGCAGCGTCTGACGTCTCCTAATCACACACACACGCCGCTAGCGGACGCAGCGCACTCTGTACGTCAGTACTAGCGGTATCACGTTCTCGAAAAAATGCATTTGTTTACCGCTTTCGTTGAGCGGCCGAACTTTCGTGCGGCCGTACTTCGTATATTGCCCGTCATTGGCCGTCATTTGCTGCTACTACGGCCGTGATAAAGTGCAGCTGCACGCACGTTCGCACTGCGTTCGTCTGACCCCAGCCTAACTCATATGCAGACAGAAGGAAAGCAAGGCAGTTCACCTGGGAACTGCGTTGTTACCTGCAGCGTATGGATTCTACATGCTGCCGGGTGGCATTTTTCATGGACTGCCCATCAGCATGAATAAATTATACGTGTCCAGGAAAACATGTCGACCCAAATATAGATAATTTTGAATATACAGTAGGATATCACGGTATATCACAGTACGGCAGCACAGCCAGGTATATGATTCGACATTCTATTTTGGAACTCTTAAAGAACAGACATTATTGATGAAGTGATAGCAGCAGCGGAAAAAAGGCTTTCATCTGGAATGTAATCTTCCCAATACAGCCTGGCACCCGAGCGGCTTATACACAGCCTGAATATTAAGGAAACCCTGATAGGGATAAGGTTTTCTTTTTTTTACGTGACATTATAAATTAAAATATTGTTATATTGGACGTTCTTATCATTTTTAACTTTATCTATATCCATTCAGCTGGTTACAGTGAGCATTCTCCTAATCTGTATCTATTATTTACTTACTGTCTTGAATTCTGTTTTATCAGAAGATTCCACAATGTTCCGCTCCGAATCCTGAGCTGAATACATGAACTTTTCTTCACCAGCTAAGAAACTCCGCCGCCTTCTTATTCTGCCATACACCACTATGCGAGTCCTATAATATACTAAGTAATCAACGCAGGAACTTACAGGGTTATTCAAAGAGATCCGAATTGCTGGCGAAAGGTAACCGAACAGTTAAATTCAGCGTACGGTTACCTTTCCTGGCCATTCGGCTATTCAGAGAGCAGGCAGTTCGCCAAATGTTGGCGAATTGCCTGCACATACGGTGCCTGTTTGAGGGCAGTGAAATCCCTCATAGAGAAGCAATGCTTCGGTTATTCAGAGAACAAAAACCAGCAGTGAAAAGTTGACAAATTTCCCTGCTGTTCGGTGGTTTCATTCGGCAGGTTTATTCAGGCGAATCCCATAGGCTTCAATGTTAAAAATATTCCCGTTTTTTAACTCAATATCTAACAAAACCGTTCATTATAATATTCTGCAGTAAAAAGTATTTTTATTTATAGATTTTTTTAGGATCTTTTAGGCATTTTTCTGGGTTTTTTGCGAAAACTATTTTTCTGGGGGGTTTTTTTAATCGTTTTTCTTTTTTCTGTAACAGCCCTTTTTATTATCATCCATTGAATCATATATGTAAATTTCAGACATTTTCGCTCTGTAGTTTCTTTGCAAACAGCGTTTCACTTTTCAAACATTCAAGCGAACTATTTTGTGGTTTTTTTCACTCCATTCGTCTGCGGTGTCGGGTTTTTCCGGTGGCTGCTCTGTGCTGTGATTGGCGGCTGCTCGGGTTTCTCCGGTGTGTTCGGCGGGGTTAATCCAGATGTTTTTGCGGGTTTCGGTGTGCCTTCGCCAGGTTTTGCGGTGAGTGTTCGTCGGGTTTGCGGCGGCTTTTCCCTGCAATTCAGGGACCCTGTGGTGCTTGCTGAATACACCGCAGGGTCACCGAAATGGGATCGCCAAATCGTACCGAATTGAAGAGAACGAAAAGTCACCGAACGTGCAGTGACTTTTCGATTCTCTTTGAATAACCCTGTTAGTCTTTAGGTCCTGAGGGAGTAGACTCCATGGACTTGTCTTTTCAAAACATATGTTTGTGCCACAAATTGTGAATGACTACATTACATGCATGTTGGGTCTCCTGAAGCAACTATACTTATGCCAGGAGATATACGGTGTTCATATATATATATATAGCAGACGACTCAAACCATCTACTGATAATGCATAAAGATGAAGTATGAATTGTTTCATGAAACAAAATACTTTCTGATTCATTGAGATGTGACACAATATATCTCGACACTTAAGTCTTGTTTCAGTTCTTATAAGGCTTTTCGCACATCACTATGTCTTTGCTCACACAGCTACTGTTTATTAATGCAGAGACAAGAGCACGGATGAGAACGAGAGATATTTGTGTCACATGCTGGTGTCAAGCTTTTCCAGTTTCTAATAAAAGTGATGCGTGTCAAAGTGTATTTCTGTGTGAAAATATGTACACACTGACCTGCCATCAGGGGGTGACAGCCAGTGATATGTTCAGGGGCCCAGTAGCTCCACGAACGAAGCCCTGGCTGTTAGACAAGCTGCACAGCGTTTGGTAAGTGCCACAGATGTAAGGGCCCCTCCAGGCCACCCAGGACTGGTCTATAAGACACCAACAAATTTCCCGGTGGGCCGTGGCATCTGGGGCTAGTAAGAGCACTCTGAGGGAGCGATTAGTATGGTTTGCAGCAGGTAGAGGTTCAGAGCAAAGGCTTTCCCAACAGGGAACATTTTAAGGAATCTGTGTCACGGGGGGCACCAGGCTGGTGCCTTGGTGGACCCTTTATGCAGGTTTGTTGCTGGCTGCATGATGCAGAATACAGCACACAGAATATACAAAGATGCTGTAAACGAATGACAGAGCAGGATACACACACAAGTGGAATGCCTGCACTGGGGTAAGGTCCTTATAGTGACCTTCTAAATCTATGCAGGATACAGGGCAAGGAATAAACACCACAATAACAACAGGGGTAGGCAAGAAACAACAATATGAAATGCCCAGCAGCAAACACAGAACCCTGAACTAGAATGAGGTCCTTGAGCTGGCCTCTAATACAGACTAATATATGCTGCTGGGCAAATACACAAAGATAAGAAAACAGGACACACAGACTATAAACAGGAGTAATCAAGAGTAGTCAGAGAATGCCAGAAGGTCTAAATACCAGAGTAGAGTGTCAGCTGAATGCCAGGGATCATGAACCAGGAGAGCAGGTCATACAAGCCGAGGTCGGTATACAGGAATATCAATATACAGGGTACAGGGAATAGACCGGAGAATAGTCAAGAATACAAGCCAATAGTCATACACAGAATAGCAGACACTCAGTAAATAATGACCCATCCAGGAGCAGGGAGCTGATGCACATCTGGCCATATTTATGAGAACAGGGCTGGTCATGTGACAACAGGCCAATCAGCCACAGGGAATCCAGGAGCGGAGAGAGCCTGGACTAGCTAGCCTGGAACACCTCAAGAGCTGGCCTGGATCGCTCTCACCACCAGGGGGCCTGGCTGAAATGTGGAAACGTGACAGTCTGTATTTACAAAAAGGGGACACCACAAACGTTAGGTATAAAGGTCATCATGCAAAGTATCAGATAAGCATCAAATCCGTATGAAAATGTGGGTTCCACGAAGGAGTCTGTAATTACAAAAAGGAGGCTCAACAAATATCAGGAAACTGAACAATAGGAAAAAAAAGGGGGGGAGGAGAGAAGGAATGGCAAGTGCCAAAAATGTGGCGTTCCTGGCTCGCTCCCATAGACCCAAAGGCCATGGAAGAGGCTGCTAGGCCAGGGCACTCTAGGGCCAGGCATTGCAGGCAGAGCTATGGTAGCTGCCAAGGTGGCTTACCCAGAGACATCCCCGCAATGCCACCCATGGGGGGGGAGCAAGGAAGGAAAAAAAAGGGAGGGTTTACTGTATGTGACAGCACGAAAGTGCAGGGAAAGAGAGAGCACCGAAATGTCGGTGACATTTCGGTGCTCTCTGAATAACCTTGTATGGAGTTAAAATGGGATTTTGTTCCCTTCGGGGCACAACTGGAAAGTACCCCAAGAGGGTTTTTTTCTTCATTTGTTTTGGATCAACAGCAGCCATAGGGATATGTGGAACGTTGAACATGATGTTACGTTGTTATTTTTCCAATCTTTATTACTATGTTACTATTTATCCAGAAATTTGTTTTACAAAAAGTTTGATTTCTATACTTTGCAGCTGGTTGATTCATCTTCTTGAATTAAGGTGACTTTGACATTTTTGAGGGTATATCTCGGCACGGGCACCCTGGTATATCCACTCGCCTTCTAATATGAGAGCGGTGTCACTCCCACTCTGGCACACAAGCAGTTAATACCATGTTATGTTACTGCGCCGCTGTCATGCCATGCGTTTTCCATGGAAGATGCAGATGATTAAGGGAATCTGATACACAAACTCCCTTGCTGCACGCAATAAAATATTATAACCCAGGGCCAGAGCTGACCTGATCCACATGTTACGCCTGTAGAAAATGTAAAACATTGTTACCGTAAGGCTGTGATCTGATGCTAACTGAATGATGATTAAAAATGCACAGGGGGACATACAGACAATTACAGAATGTTTTAATCCCAGGGTATATTATTCACCATGCATCCTGCTGAAAGAACTGCTGCCCCTGCTGTCTTCATGGCTAGAACCACTTCTCTGTGCAGCTGCAGTTGCTATTCCTGCCACAGGAGGCGCTGGCGAGCTGTCCCTGATCTGTCTGTGGATTTAAATGCCCTGCTTGGGCTTGCAGAGAGGTGTCTGCCAGCACTGCCAGCACAGGAGGAACAGGCAGGATCAGAGAGGCAACTTTGAGGCAGGCATGTGTTTGCAGAGATGTAGAAAGAGAAATACCTGCTGGTCTCTGAGCCTGAGGTGCTCAACCTGGGATTGAAGGATGTGATTGCTCCAATTCAGTGCCCCCTGTGCCCTCTCTCTTGGAAAGCAACATGCCAACAGACATGGCAGTCCTCCTGAACAGCTCCACAGTGGGAGCCCAGCCTGGAAACATGTGCCTGGCAAGCAGCACTGGAGAGGAGCAGTTTCAGCACTATGGACAGTTCTCCCCCACTGTCTCCATCCTCCTGGCAGTCACAATGGCTCTCATGGTCCTTGCAACAGTCCTGGGCAATGCTTTGGTCATTTTGGCTTTTATCGTTGACAAAGGGCTCCGCACCCAGGGCAACTTCTTCTTCCTCAATTTAGCAATTGCTGATTTTCTAGTGGGTAAGTGAGATTGACAGGCTGGGGGGGGGGGCAGTAATGTGGCAGCATCCAGCAAGATCATTTATTTTCTATATTAACCTCATGGTTACAGAATGACACATGTTACTTTGTAAAGATACACTTGCATGTGTCTGTGGGATATGTCATATACTGGAGAAATGGATCACCAGAGAATCAACCCAAAGAGCAGAGATGTGATCACTTTTCAATGTGCCCTTATAGCCCCATGTAAAGCCAAGAAGGCACAGGTAGAAGTGACCAGCCTGCTGCTGCTGCTGCATAGGAATGCTCTGCTGACCCTGTGCAATGCTACACATAATGCATCTTTTAACTCTTTCCATGGTACAGGTGGCTTCTGCATCCCTTTGTATATCCCTTATGTGCTGACTGGCCAGTGGATGTTTGGGAAAGGCTTGTGCAAGTTATGGCTAGTAATGGACTATCTCCTGTGTACAGCCTCTGTCTTCAACATTGTCCTCATCAGTTATGACAGGTTCATCTCTGTCACCAAAGCGGTAAGAAATTAGTATTTTATGTTATGGCATCCCCCTAATCCTCCATTAATCCCTGGTGTCTATATCTCTCTATATACTGTAATCTCATCCACTAGAAAATCTCTATATACTGTGTGTAACTCTATCACTGTCTATATCTATCACTGTCTATATCTATCTCTCTATATGTAACTCTATCACTGTCTATATCTATCACTGTCTATATCTATCACTGTCTATATCTATCTCTCTATATATAACTCTATCACTGTCTATATCTATCTCTCTATATGTAACTCTATCACTGTCTATATCTATCTCTCCTATATGTAACTCTATCACTGTCTATATCTATCTCTCTATATGTAACTCTATCACTGTGTCTATATCTATCTCTCTATATGTAACTCTATCACTGTCTATATCTATCTCTCTATATGTAACTCTATCACTGTCTATATCTATCTCTCTATATGTAACTCTATCACTGTCTATATCTATCACTGTCTATATCTATCACTGTCTATATCTATCACTGTCTATATCTATCACTGTCTATATCTATCTCTTTATATGTAACTCTATCACTGTCTATATCTATCACTGTCTATATCTATCACTGTCTATATCTATCTCTCTATATATAACTCTATCACTGTCTATATCTATCTCTCTATATGTAACTCTATCACTGTCTATATCTATCTCTCTATATGTAACTCTATCACTGTCTATATCTATCTCTCTATATGTAACTCTATCACTGTGTCTATATCTATCTCTCTATATGTAACTCTATCACTGTCTATATCTATCTCTCTATATGTAACTCTATCACTGTCTATATCTATCTCTCTATATGTAACTCTATCACTGTGTCTATATCTATCTCTCTATATGTAACTCTATCACTGTCTATATCTATCTCTCTATATGTAACTCTATCACTGTCTATATCTATCTCTCTATATGTAACTCTATCACTGTCTATATCTATCTCTCTATATGTAACTCTATCACTGTGTCTATATCTATCTCTCTATATGTAACTCTATCACTGTCTATATCTATCTCTCTATATATAACTCTATCACTGTCTATCTATCTCTCTATATGTAACTCTATCACTGTCTATATCTATCTCTCTATATGTAACTCTATCACTGTCTATATCTATCACTGTCTATATCTATCACTGTCTATATCTATCTCTCTAGATATAACTCTATCACTGTCTATATCTATCTCTCTATATGTAACTCTATCACTGTCTATATCTATCTCTCTATATGTAACTCTATCACTGTCTATATCTATCTCTCTATATGTAACTCTATCACTGTGTCTATATCTATCTCTCTATATGTAACTCTATCACTGTCTATATCTATCTCTCTATATATAACTCTATCACTGTCTATATCTATCTCTCTATATGTAACTCTATCACTGTCTATATCTATCTCTCTATATGTAACTCTATCACTGTCTATATCTATCACTGTCTATATCTATCACTGTCTATATCTATCTCTCTAGATATAACTCTATCACTGTCTATATCTATCTCTCTATATGTAACTCTATCACTGTCTATATCTATCTCTCTATATGTAACTCTATCACTGTCTATATCTATCTCTCTATATGTAACTCTATCACTGTGTCTATATCTATCTCTCTATATGTAACTCTATCACTGTCTATATCTATCTCTCTATATGTAACTCTATCACTGTGTCTATATCTATCTCTCTATATGTAACTCTATCACTGTCTATATCTATCTCGCTATATATAACTCTATCACTGTCTATATCTATCTCTCTATATGTAACTCTATCACTGTCTATATCTATCTCTCTATATGTAACTCTATCACTGTCTATATCTATCTCTCTATATGTAACTCTATCACTGTCTATATCTATCTCTCTATATGTAACTCTATCACTGTCTATATCTATCACTGTCTATATCTATCACTGTCTATATCTATCTCTCTAGATATAACTCTATCACTGTCTATATCTATCTCTCTATATGTAACTCTATCACTGTCTATATCTATCTCTCTATATGTAACTCTATCACTGTCTATATCTATCTCTCTATATGTAACTCTATCACTGTGTCTATATCTATCTCTCTATATGTACTCTATCACTGTCTATATCTATCTCTCTATATGTAACTCTATCACTGTGTCTATATCTATCTCTCTATATGTAACTCTATCACTGTGTCTATATCTATCTCTCTATATGTAACTCTATCACTGTCTATATCTATCTCTCTATATATACTCTATCACTGTCTATATCTATCTCTCTATATGTAACTCTATCACTGTCTATATCTATCTCTCTATATGTAACTCTATCACTGTCTATATCTATCACTGTCTATATCTATCACTGTCTATATCTATCTCTTTATATGTAACTCTATCACTGTCTATATCTATCTCTCTATATATAACTCTATCACTGTCTATATCTATCTCTCTATATATAACTCTATCACTGTCTATATCTATCTCTCTATATATAACTCTATCACTGTCTATATCTATCTCTCTATATATAACTCTATCACTGTCTATATCTATCTCTCTATATATAACTCTATCACTGTCTATATCTATCTCTCTATATATATACTCTATCACTGTCTATATCTATCTCTCTATATATAACTCTATCACTGTCTATATCTATCTCTCTATATGTAACTCTATCACTGTCTATATCTATCTCTCTATATGTAACTCTATCACTGTCTATATCTATCACTGTCTATGTCTATCACTGTCTATATCTATCTCTTTATATGTAACTCTATCACTGTCTATATCTATCTCTCTATATGTAACTCTATCACTGTCTATATCTATCACTGTCTATATCTATCACTGTCTATATCTATCTCTTTATATGTAACTCTATCACTGTCTATGTCTATCACTGTCTATATCTATCTCTCTATATGTAACTCTATCACTGTCTATATCTATCACTGTCTATATGTATCACTGTCTATATCTATCTCTCTATATGTAACTCTATCACTGTCTATGTCTATCACTTTATATGTAACTCTATCACTGTCTATATCTATCACTGTCTATGTCTATCACTTTATATGTAACTCTATCACTGTCTATATAAATCACTGTCTATATCTATCTCTCTATATGTAACTCTATCACTGTCTATATCTATCACTGTCTATGTCTATCACTGTCTATATCTATCTCTTTATATGTAACTCTATCACTGTCTATATCTATCACTGTCTATGTCTATCACTTTATATGTAACTCTATCACTGTCTATATCTATCACTGTCTATATCTATCTCTCTATATGTAACTCTATCACTGTCTATGTCTATCACTTTATATGTAACTCTATCACTGTCTATATAAATCACTGTCTATATCTATCTCTCTATATGTAACTCTATCACTGTCTATATCTATCACTGTCTATATCTATCTCTCTATATGTAACTCTATCACTGTCTATATCTATCTCTCTATATGTAACTCTATCACTGTATATATCTATCACTGTCTATATCTATCACTGTCTATATCTATCTCTCTATATGTAACTCTATCACTGTCTATATCTATCTCTTTATATGTAACTCTATCACTGTCTATATCTATCACTGTCTATATCTATCACTGTCTATGTCTATCACTTTATATGTAACTCTATCACTGTCTATATCTATCTCTCTATATGTAACTCTATCACTGTCTATATCTATCACTGTCTATATCTATCACTGTCTATGTCTATCACTTTATATGTAACTCTATCACTGTCTATATCTATCTCTCTATATGTAACTCTATCACTGTCTATATCTATCTCTCTATATGTAACTCTATCACTGTGTCTATATCTATCTCTCTATATGTAACTCTATCACTGTCTATATCTATCTCTCTATATGTAACTCTATCACTGTGTCTATATCTATCTCTCTATATGGAACTCTATCACTGTCTATATCTATCTCTCTATGTGTAACTCTATCACCGTCTGTATCTATCACTGTCTATATCTATCACTGTCTATATCTATCTCTTTACAGCTCTCTATCACTGTCTATATCTCTTTACAGCTCTATCACTGTCTATATCTATCTCTTTACAGCTCTCTATCCTGGCTGTCTCTTTTATCTTCTCTGTCTCTCTCATTCTAGTTATCTCTCTGTCCTCTCACTCATTATAGCTTGCTCTAAATCCTCCCTCTAGCTATCTCTAGATCATCTCTCTCTCATGGCATCTTTCTATTCTCTCACTCGCTTTCTGATCTCTAGATCTTTTCTTTCTAGGTTTCTCTAGATCCTCTCTCTGTGTATATCTAGATCCACTCTCTATGTATTTCTAGATCCTCTCGCATGGCATCTCTCTGTCCTCTCACTCTTTCTAGCTATCTCTAGATCCTCTGTCTCATGTCATCTTTCCATCTTCTCACTCTTTCTAGCATTCTCTAGATCCTCTCTCTCTTTCTAGATTTGTCTAGATCTTCTCTGGCTATCTCTAGATCTTCTCTTTCTAGTTATCTCTAGATCTCCTGTCTCGATAGAGATTCTCTCTATCCTCCTATCCTATCATTCTAGGTTTCTCTAGATTCTCTCTATCCTCCTATCCTATCATTCTAGGTTTCTCTAGATTCTCTCTATCCTCCTATCCTTCCATTCTAGGTTTCTCTAGATTCTCTCTATCCTCCTATCCTATCATTCTAGGTTTCTCTAGATTCTCTCTATCCTCCTATCCTATCATTCTAGGTTTCTCTAGATTCTCTCTATCCTCCTATCCTATCATTCTAGGTTTCTCTAGATTCTCTCTATCCTCCTATCCTTCCATTCTAGGTTTCTCTAGATTCTCTCTATCCTCCTATCCTATCATTCTAGGTTTCTCTAGATTCTCTCTATCCTCCTATCCTATCATTCTTAGGTTTCTCTAGATTCTCTCTATCCTCCTATCCTTCCATTCTAGGTTTCTCTAGATTCTCTCTATCCTCCTATCCTATCATTCTAGGTTTCTCTAGATTCTCTCTATCCTCCTATCCTATCATTCTAGGTTTCTCTAGATTCTCTCTATCCTCCTATCCTTCATTCTAGGTTTCTCTAGATTCTCTCTATCCTCCTATCCTATCATTCTAGGTTTCTCTAGATTCTCTCTATCCTCCTATCCTACACAATCTAGGTTTCTCTAGATTCTCTCTATCCCCATCCTATCATTCTAGGTTTCTCTAGATTATCTCTATCTCTAGATCTTTGTTCACTTGCCATCTATCTGTCCTCTCTACCTCTAGATCCTCTCTTTCTAGCTGTCTCTAGATCCTCTTTCTCTTGCCATCTCTCTATCCTCTCACTCATTATAGGTTTCTCTAGATTATCTCTAGCTCTCTCTGGATCCTCTTTCTGTTGCCATCTTTCTGTCCTCTCACTTTATCTACCTCTAGATCCTCTCTTTCTTGCTGTCTCTAGATCCTCTTTCTCTTGCCATCTCTCTATCCTCTCTCTCATTCTAGGTTTCTCTAGATTCTCTCTATCCTCCTATCCTATCATTCTAGGTTTCTCTAGATTCTCTCTATCCTCCTATCCTATCATTCTAGGTTTCTCTAGATTCTCTCTATCCTCCTATCCTATCATTCTAGGTTTCTCTAGATTCTCTCTATCCTCCTATCCTATCATTCTAGGTTTCTCTAGATTCTCTCTATCTCTAGATCCTCTTTCTCTTGCCATCTCTCTGTCCTCTCACTCATTCTAGGTTTCTCTAGGTTATCTCTGGCTATCTCTGGATCCTCTTTCTCTTGCCATCTCTCTGTCCTCTCATGCTATCTACCTCTAGATCCTCTCTTTCTTGCTATCTCTAGACTCTCTTTTTCTCTTGCCATCGCTCTGTCCTCTCCCTCTCTATCCTCTCTTTCTAGCTGTCTCGAGATCTTGTCTCTCCTGCTATATCTCTGTTTCTAGCTCTCTCCCCTCAGTCTATAGCTCTCTCTCTCTGCCCTCTCTTTCCAGATATCTCCCAATCTCTACCTCACTCTTTAGCTCTCTCTATCCTCTGTCTAGGGACCACAAAACTGTTCACTTGACGTTTATTCTGGGGAGCAAGTTCTTCCCCTTTATCTCTCCTCCATTGCCCCCTCTGTTGAAATGAATTATAATAACATGAAATAAATTAAATATCAGCACTTATTGAATATATTCCCCAGGTCTGTTTGGTCAACATTGAATTAATTAAATTTATTCAGTCCATATAACATCATGCGGATCACTTTTTTTGCAATGTTCCTGCGTTCCTCAGTGTAGTAACACTATCAGGGTTATTCAGAGAGCGGTGAAAAGTAGGAGAATGACTGGAAAATGGAAAATTCTAGGTCAAAATAGCCAAACCAGAAAAATTCTCCCTTTCATCTCACTTTCTAAATCAGCTATTCTGACCTAGAATTTTCCATTCTCCAGTCATTCTCCTGCTTTTCACCACTCTCTGAATAACCCTGTAAGGGGAATTTGGGGTGTCTGAGCATCGTTCTACATATGAAATATTACTACAGGTATATCACACGGGTGAAAGTATTGTATCTCTGTACACGCTTTGAATTGATGGTAAATTGTGTGATTGTGGTTGTAATTCTGTATCAATATGTGCATCGAACATGACAGGAGCCACAATATTCTTGAAGAATGACATTGTGGTGTGACCCAGGTAGCTATGGTTTCAGAAGGCTGAATATTTATCTCTTTTTTGTTGAAGTGGGCTTGCTGGGCTTGTGGTTGTTCTGGCCCTGGTTCTGATTGTAGTTGACGTTTCTGCTATTTCTTATCTTAAGAGTTTGGTCAATATTCCTGTTCTTG
This sequence comes from Leptobrachium leishanense, assembly GCA_009667805.1. Lineage (NCBI taxonomy): Eukaryota > Metazoa > Chordata > Amphibia > Anura > Megophryidae > Leptobrachium > Leptobrachium leishanense. The sequence goes on from CM019072.1 coordinate 20,914,625, forward strand.
TCTGAAATAATAGTATCACATAGACATGTGCATTCGTTTTAGTACTAAAACGATTTAGTCCGAATTTTGGGATAATTTAGTTTTCGTACGACTCAAGAGAAACGAAACTGGTCAGTACAAAAAACGAAAGAAACTAAAATAAAATGCACTACATTTTAGTTTCAGTCCTTTTTGTGATATTACATTGAGTGAAGGAGACCAGCAATGAAGAGCGCAACATCGCAACATCCGAAGTTCTGCACCCTCCACATGCCAATGCAGTAGGATGTTCTATACAGAGAGGGGCATTAATTAATGCATGAGGATGTTCTAAACATTATACAGAGAGGGGTATTAATGCAGGAGGATGTTATATACATTATACAGAGAAAGGTATAAATTGAGGAGGATGTTCTATACAGAGAGGGGTATTAATTAATGCAGGAGGATGTTCTAAGCATTATACGGAGAGGAGTATTAATTAATGCAGGAGGATGTTCTAAACATTATACAGAGAGGGGTATTAATGCAGGAGGATGTTATATACATTATACAGAGAAAGGTATAAATTGAGGAGGATGTTCTATACAGAGAGGGGTATTAATTAATGCTGGAGGATGTTCTAAACATTATACGGAGAGGAGCCTTTTTTTTCAGCCCTTTAAATCCAGTGGCTGTGAGCGTTGAGATCGGCTGCTTGTTACATTATCTCTCAGTACAATGTATCCGGCTCAGTTGTTACAGTAACTGACTGTAACAGCTCTCAGAGTTTCAGTAAAACAAGGAAATAGTATTGTTCTAACCTCTTATATATAAAAATATTATTTACTAGTTTTACTGAAACTCTGAGCGCTGTGATGAGCAGCAGTCAGTTACTCTAACAGCTTTGCCTGACACGGGGCAGTATTACAATGTTGGTGCTAACTTAACCAGAGCTGTTGTAAACTGAAAACCTCCATAGGCTATAATGGCTCTGGGAAGTATACAACAGCTCTGGTTAAGTTAGCACCAACTATGTAATATGGCCCACATTGTGCTGAGAGTGAGAGATACTGTAACCAGCAGCGATCTCAGCCCTCTGAGGAGCCACTACAACAATAGTAATTGTATCCACTGGTTTTCAGATGAATGAAATTAGTTTTCATACTAAAGAACTGAAAACGAATTTCTTTAGTAACTAAATAAATTGCATTTTAGGACTAATCCATTAGTTCAAAACAAAATTTTGTGCTTGGCAAATGTCTAGTATCACATGTCTAAATAAATCCAGTGAGGTTAAAAATACCCCTTAAAGGGACAATACATTGTTTTTTACCTTGACCTCTACCTAGTCACCGCCTTAAAACAAGCATTTTCCTAATTTACGTCCGTAATTTATTTATTTTCCCTACTAAGTTATTCTTATTTAACCCCTTAAGGACGGAAGTAATTTTACAACTTCGGCGCTCTTTCGGAAGTGAAGTTTGCTGAAGTTTTTGCTCATCATGTTTAAACGCGGTTTTAAGTCACGTATTATTATACCACCCAGACAAATTATATATCTTTCTTTCCGTCAGACTCGGCAGATTAATAATATATCATAATTATATATAAACGTCATGTCCTGCCAGAATGCTATAACAAAAAATGTTATTTTTCAATCATCCACAGTGTGTAAAGAGTTTTTTTTTCGCATTTTATTATCCGATCCTTTGCGGTTATATTCTATGGGGTAGACTTGGGAACCCATTTTTTTTTTTTTGGGGGGGGGTCGAAATTACGTGATTTTAGCTAAACCCCCCCAAAAAAAAAATCATTGGTGAAGCATCATTGTTCACATTATAATTGAAATGTGAACAATAATGCTGCATCAAAAAAAAAGCACGTTTTTATTTTTTAATTAATTAATTAATTGTTTTTTTATTTTTAAACACTTTTATTTTACTTTTTTCATTGTCATGTTTGATATCGTTGGAAAGGCCATGCTCAGACCTTTCCATCGATATCAGACATGACCCCCTAGCTGCCACCGATCAGGAGATAAAGGGGTTCAAATAACCCCCCTATCTCCTGCAAGGGATTTCCTTAGGAAATCCCTTTGCAGCTAGGGGCTTCCCCAGTTAACTGACATCATCGCGCATGGCGCGATGAGTCAGTTGACGCGGGGGGGACCCAGAGGTGGGGGCTGCCATCCAAGATGGCGGCCCCCACCGGAAATAGGCCGGGATCGGACACAAATTAGTGCCCGGTCGCGACCTGGCAACTAATGGGTTACCCCCATACATCGCTGGAAAGGTCAGGCTGTGACCGTTCCAGCGATGCTGGCCACAGCCTTGTAGCCCCCGGCGATGGGGAGATAGAGGGATCTGAAGGATCCCTCCCCTCCAGGCACTTCCCCATGCTCCGGCGGGGGGTCGCCTGAAACTGACGTCATCGCGCCAGCGCGATGACATAAGTGCACCGGGAGGCTAGAAAAGACGCAGATCAGGCTTCATTGAAGCCAGATCTGCGTGGGAGCCGCCGGGTAGGTAAGTATTACCTCCGGCTGGGCTCCTAACGCCGAGGACGTTCCATGCCGTCCTGCGGCGCTAAAGCCCGCCAAATGCAGGACGGCATGGAACGCCCTGCGGCGTTAAAGGAAGGACGTCTTTCTTCACTCTGTAACAGGGTTATTCAGAGAGAGACGATCTGACACCGAAATGTCACCGAATAGTGAATTTCCCCATATGGTGACATTTCGGGGCCATTCGGCTATTCAGAGAGCAGGCAGTTTGCCAAATTTTGGCGAACTGCCAGCCGGTACGGTGCCTGTTCGTGTGCAGTGAAATCTCCCATAGAGAAGCAATGGTTAATCTATTCAGAGACACCGAAAAGCAGTGAAAAGTTTCCAAAGTGCCCTGCTGTTCGATGTTTTCATTCGGCAGGTTTATTCAGGCGAATCCCATAGACTTCAATGTTAAAAATATTCCCGTTTTTAACCAGCATCAAATAAACCGTTTATTCTTAAAATCTGCAGCAAAAAGTCTCTTTATTTATTGATTTTTGTAGGATCTTTTAGGCATTTTTGGGGATTTTTATCCGCAAACTTCTTTCCCTGTTTTTTTTCTATAAAGCGATATTTCTTTTTTCTGTAACAGACCTTTTTATTATCATTCATAGGATCTTATATGTTCATTCCAGACATTTTCGTTCAGTAGCTTTTTCCAGACAGTATTTCAATTTTGAAACTGTTAAGCGTATTGTTTTTTATTAACCCTGTTCGTCAGCTTGTCGGCTTTTGCCGGCAGCTACTATGTGCTGTGATCGGCGGCTCGTCGGCTTTTCCGAGGTGTTCGGCGGGTTTTTTGCGGCGGTTCCGGTGGGTTTTCGGTGGTTTTTCGGCAGGTGGTCGTCGGGCTTGCGGAGGGTTTGCGGTGGGTTTTCCCTGCACTCTGGGGACCCTGCAGTGAATGCTGAATTCACCGCAGGTTGGGGAACTTTGATTCCCCGAAGTGCAGAGCAGTGCGGGGAACGAGAGAGCACCGAAATGTCAGTGACCGTGGAGCCTGTTATTTCCACAGCCAATAAGGAGGTGGGAATTGCACTGTAGTTGGTAGTTTATCACAAAGCCGCAATTTTAAAATTTTGTTTGAGAAAGGATTTTACCAGGAAGGATACATTGAGATTTCTCTCGTTTTCAAGTATGTCCTTGGTGGTGAGTCTGTACCGTTGGGTGTCTTGCCCAAGGACACTTACTGGAGAGGTGCTCTGGCTGGGATCGAACCCATGTCTCCACAGGCTCTCTCCATGCAGATGTTACCTCTACTCCACCCAGCCGGTACTTTACAATGTTACTTAAATAATTACCAATGCCAAACTATTTTATTTACTGTCTTTATCATTTAAACTATTTCTAGAACCATTTGTAAAGATCCAGTTCATTGTATTATTTAAAGGGACACTTTACACACCATAACATCTTAAAGTGGTCATGCTGCGAGCGAGGAGTGCCCCCTTCTCTCCCTCCAAAACCATTTGGCTGATATTGCTGTATGAAGCAGAGGAGTTTCCTCCGCCCGCACAGCTGACACTCGCCAGATAGGATTTTGCATATCCTTCCTGCCGGGGACCAACTCGGGGACCGATTATGTCAGCACCCTTAGCATTTTGACATCATCCTGTCTCTAAATACTTGCAGCAGCGAGCATTCTGGGACATGGGAGCACAGGCACCGTTCCATGATATACGAAACTTGCATAAGAAGCTCCACCAGGGACGTCCGCATTTCGGAAGCCCAGAGCCGAAGAGAAGGAGCAGCAAAACAATGAGGGAGAAAAGGTAAGTATTTACACCTAAACAAAAGCACAGATTAAAAAGAAACTGGGCAGATGTTGTCAGCAGCTTCTGCCCAATTATTTAAGTAGAAAAAAGCGAGGGGGTTAAATTTTTATAGTATGTTAAGCGATTATTCATTAACCACTTGGGTTTTACAAAAAAAAAATGTTTGGTTAACTTCGGAGAACTATGGTGGATCAAAAACAGTGAATTCACTATGTAGGAAACGTCCACTGTGGTTTTCACTGTTGCTTCTGCCGAACTTGTTCCGTGTAGTTTTTTTCATTACAGTATTAAACGTGGTTTCTGCTAGAGGTGTGCACGGCTGAAAAATTTGTTTCGTTTCGTTTTAACATAATTTCGTTTTCGTAATTTCGTTTAGTATTTCAGAGCTTCATTTCCTATTTTGTTTCGTTTTGGATCGATTCGAAATTCGATATCGATTCGATAATTGATATATTTAAATTTGAATTTCGGATAACTAAATAAAAAACCCAATTAATCAAATTTTGCTGACAAGCTAGGGTTAAATATTAAGCTGTGTCACAGATTTAGTATCAGAGACAAATTAACAGGGACAGGCTGCTTGTGAAACAAAACTAATTTGTTTCATAAAGTCGTTTGCGGACTGTAGTACTTGTATTGTATGTATTTTAATTCAAGATCAATTCGGTAGTTGATATCGATTTGAATTCCGGATTACTAAATAAAACCCCAATTAATCAAATTTTTCTTTTATGATGAAACAGTATAAAAAATTAAATTTGTTACATACCATTTCAATTTGTTTTGTTTCAAATTCGGATCAAATCGATTCGTTATTTCGAAGTACTTCCAAAATACGAATTAACAAAATTCTTTACGAAACGAATGCAAACCTCTAGTTTCTGCTGTTGTTTCCACCACAGTTTCTGCCAAAGTTAATAACCATAGGCTTCACCGCTGTTTCCCTCCACGTTGCCCAGTGTTATTCTTACCATTGTTCTTATCATTGTTTCTATCGGAGTTTAATGGAATCTGACACTTTTTAAACGTATATTCACCGTCATTAAAACGGAAAGAAGTCAGAGTGTGTGCAACGTAAAAAACACTATCACAAACATGTTAGGTCATGTATACACGATTAAAGTCTCTTAGGACCAAAACGTTGTATTTTATTCTGCTGCACTATCTCCAATTGTCGCGCCTCACCGGCAACCGCCGTTGTTCCTGTCCGACACCGGCCTCTCTCCCACAAGGCAACACAGCGTTCCCATCCTGTGGCGTCAGGGTCCTCGGCCTTCCTCCCAAGGCATCCAGGTAGGTTGCTCCCCTCGGCGGCGCAACATCTTCAGCATGGTGCGGCGGTGATCTGTGCGGAGCACTATCACCTCGAGTAACCTAACGCTAGCGCGGCTCATTTATGTGAGTGCTAGCGCTCGTGTTAAGGAGGTGATAGAGACCTTATTAGCAGAATGGGAGAGATCAGTTTTCTTGGTTTTCTTTTGCAGTTCGGTGCAATTCACCCGATGTCAATTCGGCACAGTTCTTAGTTTATCTGCGCAGTTCGCGGTTGTCGCCTGCATCCGTTAACTCCAATTTCGCCGAAATCCAGTGACCATTCGCTATGAGGAATCGCCGAGTGACAATCGAAGCAGTGACTTTGCGCGTAATTCCGGTGCTTTGTGAATAGGCTGTTTAGTCATACATATATAAACACATATGTAGACATATATACCGCCTGCGCTCACTAGTTCCCTCCTTTTTGGCCCCAGTGCCCTCACGTCCTCTTCATTTTGCACCCTGTTCCCTTATTCACCCCTACTGACCACTTTCCTCTAGATTCAACTCCATTCTGCCCCCTGTCTCTCCCAATTTACCTTAATTCTGCCACCTGTGTCCCTGCTTCTTTTTCTCCCCCTGCGTCTTTACTCCCAAGCTCTGGTTTTATCCTTCTCCACCCTCTGCTCCTTTACCACTCTTGACCCTTGCTCCTTTAAACCTGTGCCACTTTACCACCTGCATTACCCCACCCCTTGCTCTTTTACACCCCATCATTCCTACAACTCCCCCCCACTCCTCTACTGACTTGATCCTTTTCTCTCCCCTGCTCCTTTACTTTGCCCCCTGCTATTTTACCATCCCCAACTCTTGCTTCTTTACACCACCCACACCTTTACCCCATTTACCCTTTACGCACCCCTGCATTACCCATCCTTGTCCTTTACCTTTCCCTGCAGTAGCACCCACTCCTTTGCCAACCCCTGCACTTTAATTTATTCCCTGGCTTTTTTATTTTACCGCCTGCTCCTTTACCAATCCGTGCTGTGCCCTTAAACGCCCCTTCATGCTCCTTTGCCTGCTGTCTGTGGGGGGATGCAGCAGCAAGTGGGGAGTCAGCAGCATGGTGCTACTGAAGGAGGAAGCAGGCATGCATCACGTGGGGAGTCAGCAGCATGGTGCTACTGAAGGAGGAAGCAGGCATGCAGCAGCACGTGGGAGAACAACGCGGCAGTAGGTGGGTGGGTGGCGGAGCTACATGGCTGCCAGAAAGCTGATAAGGGTGCAGCTACATGGCAGAAGGTGGACGAAGCCTAACAGGTAACGGCCCACCAGACAAATGCCAGAACTACCCTATGGCAGTCTCGGTATGTTTCTAACATTACAACTGGTAATTCCTGCATTAACCACTGCTCTGGTCCTTGCAGCATCCCTAACCGATGCTTTGAAGTTTACCTTTTTTTTTCTCTCTCTCAATAACAAAGGCTACAAACCGAGGGCCAATTCTTCTTTCTAACCACAATGGATGGAGAAAATAAAAAGATAATTGTTCACAGAGAAGGAAATTAATTTGAGCAACATTTTACAGAGGTTTAACATATATAACCTGTCATTAGTTTAACCCCTTCACTACCAAGTGATTTTCCAAAAAAACATTGTCAGAAACCAGTGTTTTATTTTGTAAGATGATTTTTAATTAATTATACATTAAGAAATATTTGAGCTTATACCCATTGTATTTCTTACTGTGAATAACCTAGTTTTGGCCAGTGGATGGCGCCATCTACTGCCAACTTGGAGTTAGAGGTTTGAGCGGCTGGTCTATTTTCTTCCTTTTTTTTCCCTGCATCGGCTGCTGAAAGCCCCATATTTCAGAGCATTCAGCAGCTGATTTTACAGTTTTAGCTCTTTTGACATTTTGCCCACAGGGCTAAAACTTTGGGGGCCCCTTCTGCAGTCCAAAAGCAAACTAAATTAGTTTGTAGCAAACAAATTTTGTTTACTTTTGGGCTGCAGATTAGCTTAAAGAGATATCTCAGTATTGGGGAACCAGATGGTGCCTTTGAAGCCAGAGATATCTCGATATCAGTATTGAAGGGGTTAAGATCCATTTAGTACTGGGAATACCATGAGTGCTCTGCAGTCTTTGGCGCCTCCTGCCTTTAAAATCTCTCCTGTAAATGATGATATGAAACACTCATCATACGTTAGTCTTGGTGCAATGAACGTGTTAATGGCCACATGATTGTCAGGAATGTGGGGATGGTACCTGGGTGGCACCTGGATGGCAGGGGTATGAGCCCAGGATGCATTGGTCTGTACTGATAAGCAAAGGATATGGATGGTGGAGGGTGAATGGAAATAAAGACTAACCAGGTTGATTGCAGAGGATGATGGGGATGATGGTTGTAATTGCAGGAACCAGAAATGGGGAATCAGGATCAGGTAGCAGAGTAGCAACAAAGCAACGATGTCCACTCTTCGTGAGCATGAGCTGTAATGAACCAGCAATGTGTGAGTGCGGGGCAGAGCCCTTTATTTCGTGAGTCACGTGTGTTTGGTGTTAACTCTTACACTGCTGGATGCTGGTTGCTGGTTGCAGGGCAGGAACAGAATGGAAGTGAACCACCAGGGGGGGGAGGTTCCAGAATGGCTACAGCCAGGGATCCTGACAATGATACGCAATGCGTTCCATTCCATTTCCCACCAATTCTCCATGATTCGTTGACTCCTCCGTGTACAGACATCCTGTAGACAAGCAGGGTTAATGATATAAGATTAATGTGTCCACAACATAAAATAAGTGACAGGATTGTTTGATTGTATCTCTGTAAAGCTGTTTAGCTAACATCATCACTCACTGCTGAATGTTTTGAAATACAGCCTGGTGGATTCGTCTCAATTAAAGCCTTTTACTGCAAGGTGATCAAAATCCCCGCGTCAGCATCAATCATGACTGACTATAAATAGATTCAGTATGTAAAATATTTTGACATATGGACAAACATATCATATGTTACATATACGCCTGGTGTGGTAGAACCGTCTGCTGCCACTTGAGTCAGCACTTAACACTTTTATATCATTTTTAAAATATTTTTATCTGGTGCCTCTTGTTTGAGTTTATATGCTTCATTTTTATGGTAATTTAACTAGTAATTACATTCTAATTTTCCTGCTTTTATTTCATTTTTTTAATAAGTAAATAATGGGTTTGCATACTGATGGTTAGATAGATGGACGGAGGGACAGCAAGATAAATACAGAGAAATATAGACAGACACACACACAGATAGAAGGATGGGCAATTAGATAAATACAGAAACAGACACACAGTTCGATGGACAGGCAGTTAGATAGATAGATAGATAGATGGATAGAACCCGACAGATATGGATGGAAAGATGGATAGATATGGATGAATAGATTTGGATAGATTTAGATAGATGGATAGATATATATAGTTGGATAGATATGAGGATAAATAGATGGATAGATAGATAGCTAGATATATACAGTGGCAAGAAAAAGTATGTGAACCCTTTGAGATTACGTGGAGTTTTGCATGAATTGGTCATAAAATGTGCTCTGATCTTCATCTAAGTCACAACAATTTGAAAAACACAGTCTGCTTAAAATAATACAACACAAACATTATATGTTTTCATGTTTTTATTGAACAGAACATGTTCAGAAAATCTATAAATAAAGAGACTTTTTGCTGCAGAATTTTATAATGAACGGTTTATTAGATAATGCATTAAAACGGGAATATTTTTAACATTGAAGTCTATGGGATTCTCCTGAATTAACTTGCCGCATGAAATCACCGAATGGCACGGCATTTCGGGAACCTTTCACTGCTGGTTTGTGTTCTCTGAATAGCCGAAGCAGTGCTTTTTCATGGGGATTTCACTGCCCTCGAACAGGCACCGAACAGGCACCGTATGTGCAGGCAATTCGCTAGGATTTGGCGAATTGCCTGCTCTCTGGATAGCCGAATGGCAAGGAAAGGTAACCGAACGCTGATTTTCAGCGTTCGGTTACCTTTCTCAAGCAATTCGGATCTCTTTGGATAACCCTGTGTGTTTTTCTTATTGTTGTGACTTAGATGAAGATCAGAGCACATTTTATGACCAATTCATGCAAAACTCCACGTAATCCCAAAGGGTTCACATACTTTTTCTTGCAACTGTATATATAGATATGGATAGATAGATATGAGATAGATAGATATATAGATAGATAGATATATAGATAGATAGATATGAGATAGATAGATAGATAGATAGATAGATAGATATGAGATAGATAGATAGATAGATAGATAGATAGATAGATATGGATAGATAGATAGATAGATAGATATGAGATAGATAGATAGATAGATAGATAGATAGATAGATAGATATGAGATAGATAGATAGATAGATAGATATGAGATAGATAGATAGATAGATAGATAGATAGATAGATATGAGATAGATAGATAGATAGATAGATAGATAGATAGATAGATAGATAGATAGATATGAGATAGATAGATACATAGATAGATATGGATAGATATAGATAGATAGATAGATATGAGATAGATAGATAGATATGAGATAGATAGATAGATATGAGATAAATAGATATGAGATAGATAGATAGTTATGGATAGATAGATAGATAGATAGATAGATATGAGATAGATAGATACATAGATAGATATGGATAGATATAGATAGATAGATAGATATGAGATAGATAGATAGATATGAGATAGATAGATAGATATGAGATAGATAGATAGATAGATATGACTGAGATAGATAGATACATAGATAGATATGGATAGATATGGATAGATATAGATAGATAGATAGATAGATATGAGATAGATAGATAGATAGATAGATAGATAGATAGATAGATAGATATGAGATAGATAGATACATAGATAGATATGGATAGATATAGATAGATAGATAGATAGATAGATATGAGATAGATAGATAGATAGATATGAGATAGATAGATAGATAGATAGATAGATATGAGATAGATAGATAGATAGATATAGATAGATAGATAGATAGATAGATAGATATGAGATAGATAGATAGATAGATAGATAGATAGATAGATAGATAGATATGAGATAGATAGATAGATAGATAGATAGATATAGATACAGATGGATAGTAACTTTTTAAAAAGATTCAGGAAATAGCAGTGTTTCAACAGACACGCAGTCTTTCTCAGACTTCGATGAAAAACTAAAATCAACCAAATGCCAAGTACCTTAGGCGACATTAAAACTATCCCTCACCCTGTACAATAAATACTAAAATCCACACTGTGACAGATCCATTTATACCGAGCACCGTCAGGCTCACTTATAAGAAATGCATAAAAGCCCTCAATTAAGTCCCTCGGTTAATTGGACGCGACGGTCCACGGTTATTTAAATGGAGCTATTTACAAACAATACGTAAGGAGTCGGATAAATGTGCTTCAGACACCAAGAACAAAGCCTTAAAAAGATTCTTTAATTTACAAATCTTTCACCATAGAAAGAAACATGTAAAGGCTCACATTCTATAATTAAGTAAATGACAGCATTAGTGTTACAATCGCCAATAAGCGCTCGCTGAGGATGTCTACGCGCGTTTGCTAATGACATTTTACCAGCAGGCACCCCGTCGTGCGCTATTTAAATGTTCTATGTCGCCATGAAATGAATATAAAGGAATTATGTAACCAGAATATTTATTTTACAGGATCTTTGCTTCGTTGCTCTTTAATCCCATTGTTTATATATTTTTTTATATTTTTAACACAGGTGTCTTACAGAGCTCAAAAGGGAATGACCCGAAATGCGGTGCTAAAGATGATGGTGGTTTGGGTTTCGGCCTTCGTCCTCTACGGCCCGGCCATCATCAGCTGGGAATACATCGCGAGGACAACGATCTTACCGGAGGGAGAGTGCTACGTGGAGTTTTACTACAACTGGTACTTCCTGATGATCGCTTCGACGGTGGAGTTCTTCACGCCTTTCATCAGCGTGACCTATTTCAACCTGAGCATTTACATCAACATCAAGAAGAGGACCATGATGAGGAACGAAGAGCTGGCTCAGGGGCAGGAGCACTGCGAGATGACTTTCCAGGGGAAGAAGAAAGAGCACCTGGTATTTTTCGTGAAACCCGCCGACAGGCCTCGGTGCGACACCAAAAAGCAAGCCTGCTGCCTTACGCCGACAAAGCCTTCTGCTTCCGCGCAGAAGCTTGAAGGCCAAATGTTGGACCTTAACATCAGTCAGGATCTTCCGCCGTTACAAGTTGAAGTCCAAACCAAAAGGCCCCAAGACTGTTTCTACAAGACGGTGGAAAACGCTTGCAGCAATATCAGACAGGACATGGCCAGTAGCATCGCCAACCGGTTCAGGTTATCCAGAGACAAGAGGGTAGCCAAGTCCCTGGCTATAATCGTCTGCGTGTTCGGGCTTTGTTGGGCGCCGTACACTCTGCTGATGATTATCAGGGCAGCCTGCCACGGCCGCTGCGTCCAGCACTACCTCTATGAGATCTCCTTCTGGCTTCTGTGGCTAAATTCCGCCATTAACCCCGTCCTCTACCCTCTGTGTCACATGAGCTTCAGGAAAGCTTTCATGAAGCTGCTCTGCCCGGGAAAAGCAAAAATACATCCACATTTTTTTATGTGATTAATAAACTGTATTCACGCTTAGAAAATGGGGAAAAACAGCAACAAAAAAAAACAATGAAGCGGTTAATAAGAGAAAAAAACTCAACTGTTAAGCAGGCAGTTACGCAGCGCCTGGAACTGACAGATTTGCATTAATTTGCCTTATTTTGCTGAATAATTCATGTTTTAATGCATTCAACAACACAATGAAAACAGCGGGGAAAAGTCAAGCTGTACATTGCAGAGCTCCAGGAACGAGCCATACAGAAAAGTTATCAAAGTGACTGACGTGACTTATTATCGCCTGTAAATATAAGTATACGCGCTTCGGTCGCGGAGCTTGCAGCTCCCGGTTAAGCAACCGTGTCACCGGGTTAGATTTTTGGCACTGGGAGAGAAGTCTGATTAATATTTCTCAGAAGGGCTTTTTATTCCGTAGAATTCAGCTTCTCATATCAAGCGAGCGCACGAAACGACTGTGTGATCATTATTGCTTTTTACGTGGATGTGTCACGTGATCACACGCATAGATCACCCGGAGATCACAGGCAAATACACGGAGCGTCTGACATCCTGCGTCTCAGCAGGATCATGCAATGTGACGACATTTATGGCCTTTTTACAATGGCTAATGGAGAATAATGCGCGGAAAAACATGGACGTCATGCACTTGCTCACACGGTAATTGTTATCAGAAACGCTAGAAACAAACTATACAGTATATTTTGTAACAAATGATATTATTTACATAACAAAGGGAAATGTAAAGCAGGCTTTCCCGGTTTGTTATTATTAGTATAATAAATATTTCATCAGAGTTCGGCTCTGCTTCAGTTTCCTCATAATTCCGAGATTGTTTGTTGACGGAATGTAGGGATTCTATTTACATTTTCCTTGTATTAGAATGTCATGCACCGAAATACACTGAAATCAAGTGAGACGGAACGATATGCTCGAAAGATAAGGACACGTTACAGGGAATAAATCGAAGATTCTTATTTTAACGATTATTAAAATAAAGTTACAGTTACAGGTATTTATGAAGCGCTAAAAGTTCCGTAGCGCCGTACAATGGGTGGCACAGACTAACAAATATAAAAATGAGTTAAATACACAGAACATTAGGGGGGAGGACTCTGCTCGCGAGCTTACAATAAAGGGTTCATTAATTAACCCTGCCCCCCTCTTCTTACCTTTTTTTTAGGTTTGTTTGTTTTGTTTACCCCTTCCCCTGTTTGTTTTTTCTTCCTCATATCTCTTGGTCCAGCCAAGTACTGGCAAAATAAGTGGCACTACAAACCTGGCCAGTAATTGACAGCCTTCAAAACTGAGGTAACACTATCGGGGTTATTCAGAGAGATTCAAAATGTCGCCGAAATGTAACCGGACACTGAAACTCCACGTACGGTGACATTTCAGGTCCATTCGGCTATTCAGAGAGCAGGCAGTTCGCCAAATTTTGGCAAATTGCCTGCACGTATGGTGCCTGTTCGAGGGCAGTGAATTCCCCATAGAGAAGCAATGCTTCGTCTATTCAGAGAACACAAACCAGCAGTGAAAAGTTGCCGAAATGCCCTGCTGTTCGGTGGTTTCATTCAACAAGTTTATTCAGGCGAATCCCATAGGCTTCAATGTTAAAAATATTCCCGTTTTAATTCATTATCTAATAAACCGTTGATTATTTTAATCTGCAGTAAAAAATCTCTTTATTTATAGATTTTTCAGGACCTTTTAGCAGGCCCGTCTTTAGCGCAGGGCAAAAGGGGCAGCTGCCCTGGGCCCAGTCAGTGTTATGGGGCCCAAAGCAGCTGCTCCTGTCCTGAGTGCTTGAGCCAGCAAAAATCGTGGTGGTACGGGCTGCCTCCCCTGTGTGGTGATGGGACCACAGCGAGGAGGTGAGGCCTCTGAGAGAGGTGATGCATCTTGGGAGCTGCGTTTGGCTCCTCCCCCTCCTCACCATGCAGTTCCCCCGCGCAGGAAGACAGGATTCAGGAAGCTGTCAGTGCTTCTGCTCAGCCCTGCCCTGTTCTGCTCTGCCAGCCTGGCCTGAGACAGCCTACAGCAAGCATGCAGTAAGAAGCAGGGCTCTGCTTACAAGACCCCCTGCTCCCCCACCCCTCCAGCTTGGGTATGTGATGTCACATGTTCATATGTATTTATGTATGTATGTGTGTGGATATGTGTCTGTGTGGATATGTGTGTATTGTGTGTGTGTGTATTGTGGATTATGTGTGTGTATTATGTATATATGGTGTGTGTGTGTGTGTGTATTATGTATATATGGTGTGTGCGTGTATGGATTATGTATATATGGTGTGTGAGTGTATGGATTATGTATATATGGTGTGTGAGTGTATGGATTATGTATATATGGTGTGTGAGTGTATGGATTATGTATATATGGTGTGTGCGTGTGTGTATTATGTATATATGGTGTGTGAGTGTATGGATTATGTATATATGGTGTGTGCGTGTGTGTATTATGTATATATGGTGTGTGAGTGTATGGATTATGTATATATGGTGTGTGTGTGTGTGTGTGTGTGTATTATGTATATATGTGTGTGAGTGTATGGATTATGTATATATGGTGTGTGCGTGTGTGTATTATGTATATATGGTGTGTGCGTGTATGGATTATGTATATATGGTGTGTGCGTGTGTGTATTATGTATATATGGTGTGTGCGTGTATGGATTATGTATATATGGTGTGTGAGTGTATGGATTATGTATATATGGTGTGTGAGTGTATGGATTATGTATATATGGTGTGTGAGTGTATGGATTATGTATATATGGTGTGTGAGTGTATGGATTATGTATATATGGTGTGTGCGTGTATGGATTATGTATATATGGTGTGTGCGTGTGTGTATTATGTATATATGGTGTGTGCGTGTATGGATTATGTATATATGGTGTGTGAGTGTAGATTATGTGCATATATGATGCATGTGTGTGATGTGTCTGTATATATGGAGTGGGAATAAGGAGCTAACTTCAGCTTCATGTGGAAATGTGTGTGATGTAAATATCAAGTGTATATATGATATGTGTGTGTGATGTGTATTATGTGTATGTGTATATAATGTGGAAATGTGTATATGATGTGTACATGTACAGTATATAGAATGTGTGTATATAGGATGTGTACGTTTACAAAGGATGTATATACAATAGTACGTATAAATACTTATATGATGTGTACACACAGAGATATTGTGTTATTTGGTTATTGTGTTTTCCTTACAGTACATGTATAAAGGATGTGTAATTGTAAAAAACAATTTAATCTATTAAATTATTCAAAGAGCTCCGAATTGTGGATGAAAGGTAACCGAACGCTGAAATTCAGCGTTCGGTTACCTTTCCTGGCCATTCGGCTATTCAGAGAGCAGGTAGTTCGCCAAATGTTGGCGAATTGCCTGCACATACGGTGCCTGTTCGAGGGCAGTGAAATCCCCATAGAGAAGCAATGCTTCAGAGAACACAAACCAGCAGTGAAAAGTTGCCGAATTGCCCTGCCATTCGGTGGTTTCATGCGGCAGGTTTATTTAGGCGAATCCCATAGGCTTCAATGTTAAAAATATTCCCATTTTAATCCAATATCTAATAAACAGTTGATTATTTTATTCTGCAGCAAAAAGTCTCTTTATAGATTTTTTTTTTTTTAGGATACTATAGGCATTTTTCCGGATTTTTGTGCGAAAATAGTTTTTTTTTCCTTTTTTTAATGTTTTTTCTGTAACAGCCCTTTTTATTCTCATTCATTGGATCTTATATGTAAATTTCAGAAATTTTCGTTCAGTAGTTTCTTTGCAAACAGTGTTTCACTTTTCAAACATACAAGCGTACTGTTTTTTTTATTTTTTTCACTCCATTCGTCTACAGTGTGGGCTTTTTCCGGCGGCTGCTCGGGTTTCTCCGGCGTGTTCAGCGGGGTTATTCCAGATGTTTTTGCGGGTTTCGGTGTGCGTTCGCTGATTTTTGCGGTGAGTGTTCGGTGGGGTTGATCTAGATATTTTTGCGGGTCTTGGTGTGCATTCACCTGGTTTTGCAGTGAGTGTTCGGTGGGTTTGCGGCGGCTTTTCCCTGCACTACAGCGGCCCTGTGGTGCTTGCTGAATACACCGCAGGGTCGCCGAAATGGGATCGCCAAATCGCACTGAATTGAACAAAAAGTCAAAAGTGCGGTGACTTTGATTCTATTTGAATAACCCTGTATGTGTGGTTTTTCGCGTTTTTTTTTTTTTTTTTTTGGATGGGGTGGAGAGTAAATTCCAATGGGGGGGCCCAAAAAAAATGTTTGCCCAGGGTCCAGTCAATATTAAAGACGGCCCTGCCTTTTAGTCATTTGTCAGGATTTTTGGGCAAATTTTTTTAATTTTTTTTTTAATCGTTTTTTCTTTTTTTCTGTAACAGCCCTTTTTATTATCATTCAGAGGACCTTATATGTAAATTCCAGGCATTTTCGTTTGGTACTTTTTTTGCAAACAGCGTTTCAATTCGACACTTTCAAGTGTACTGTTTTTTTTTTTTACCCTGTTCGTCAGCTTGTTGGCTTTTTCCGGCGGCCGCTCTGCGCTTTGTTCAGATTTTTCCGGCGTGTTCGGCGGGGTTTTTGCGACAGGTTCTGAGGGTTTCGGCGAGTGCTCGGTGAGTGTTCGGCGAGTGTTTGTCGGGTTTGCGGCGAGTATTCCCTGCACTACAGGGGCCTTGCGGTACCTGCTTAATACGCCAAAGGGTGGGGAACTTTGATTCCCCGAAGTGCAGGGAAGCGCGGGGAACGAGAGGGCACCGAAATGTCAGCGACATTTCGGTGCTCTCTGAATAACCCTGTTAGTTTTGAAGAGCTGTCACAGTGGTTAGGGAGATGGGGAAAAGGAGTGGAGTGGGAAGAGTCCTACCACCATGACCACTTAATTAAGCTTAAGGGAGGGACAATGTATGAGGACGGGTGCTGCATGTGTAAAAGTAGCA
Source organism: Leptobrachium leishanense (assembly GCA_009667805.1). Classification (NCBI taxonomy): domain Eukaryota; kingdom Metazoa; phylum Chordata; class Amphibia; order Anura; family Megophryidae; genus Leptobrachium; species Leptobrachium leishanense. Next base: position 20,931,831 of record CM019072.1, read on the forward strand.
CTGATCAATTAGTCTATGCAAGCTGCACATCTTACATCCGAAAGTATGCAAGTTACGCATGATACCCAATTTGCGTGGCATACGTAGCGTAAATTATGTAAACTTCGCAAATTGCGTAGGAGCTGCAGGGACTTCTGCATTTTGAAAGCCCTGAGCTGAAGAGGAGGAGGAGCAGCGTGGTGCCAGGGAGAAAAAGGTGAGTATCTACAGCTAATCTAAAGAAAACAATTAGGCAGCGGCTGTCAGCAAGATCTGTCCAATTATATAAGGGTTGAGACATTTTTAATAGAACGACCCTTTTAGTGGTGCCTACAGTGTTCTTTTCATTTTTGGATCTTTAATAAAGGAGCAATAAACATCTTTCAGGGTGAGGTGAGGTTTGACATGGTTAAATTGTCCTTTTATGGAAAAAAAAAGGGACACATTTTGGAAAGAGAACGTACGTAGTCCACGATTAACTCCATTACGTTAAAACAAACCTTGAATTATATTCGCCAACTTGCAAGTAGAAGCCGAATAGGACACGTTTACAAGTGAACCTGATTTGTCACCGTCAGCTCAGGTAACTGCAGATGGAAATGTCAGATAATGCAGAGGAGCCAACGTGGGAGAATGTTATGAGTCAGGTGTAACCTATGGTTAATCTATTCACAGACGCCGAACTGCACCGAAGTGTCGGTGAAACGCCTTGATTTTCAGTGATTCAGTTTGATGGGTTTAAACAGGCGAATCCCATAGTATTCAATGTAAAAAGATAATATCGATTCTATTTTAATTTTATTCGACCTTTTATTCATTGCTTGTCTTCAGCAAACCGTCTTTTTTCTTCTTTATTTTTTTAGAAATTTATTTGTATTCATTTGGGGTTTTTTTAGGTGAAATTTTTGAATCCCGTTTTCTTTTTAAGGTGTTTTTTTTTTTTAAATTCTGTAACGGAACTTTTTATTGTGGTTTTGAGGACTTTTTTTTAATAATATCCGCACATTTTCATGCATTTTTATTGTTTTAAACACTTTCTAGCAGAGTTCCCTTTTATTTCCTGCAGTTCGGCGGCCAGTTTGGCGCTCTCTCTCCGAATGCGTTCAGAGGTCTGATCGGTGGTTGGTGGTGGTGTTCGGCGGGATGATCAGAGGTCTTTGTTGACGTTCGGCGGTCAGAGGCGGATCCACGGTCGGCGCACTTCAGGGACCCTGCGGTGAAAAGCTACCTCACCGCAGGGTCGGCGAACTGGAATCGCCAAAGCGCAAAGAAGTGGCTGAACGAGAAAGCACCTAATTTCGGTGCTTTCTAAATAACCCTCTTGCAGTGGCTCAGGTTGGGATATGCTGTGCTTTCCGAAGTGGCTTATGGACTACCTGACATACCCCATGATGTAAGTAAACTGTGATGTCATCTCTAAGAGTATTGCATGGTGCAGGGATACATTATTATTTTTTACTGGACTAGAAATACATACGTAACGCAAGACACGCTTTCCAAGGTCAGAAGCAATCCCTGAAGAAGAGCGGGTACTCTCCAAAGCTTGTCTTTTTCATTATATATTGTTCGTCCAATAAAAAAGGCGTCACTGTATCCTGCGCCGCCCTGATTATTTCATTACCTGAACCTCTGGATTAACACGACTGCTCTGATTTGCCTCAATAAAATGCTAATCACTGCTACACAAACAATCAGCAACTGTGTATCTGGTCCGCGAACACTTCACAGCACCACCCGTACATGACATGAGTGTTTACCAGCCCGAGCGACTTTTAAAACAATCTCGTTTTTAAAGATTTTATATGAAAACCACAATGTCCTCATCATTTAATAAAAGCCCGTGCTGTATGGCGATACCAGTGCTATACAGACAGGGGATCCGTGTGGGCGCTGCCGGATATTACCACACTTTGGCCTCTATTATATTATCCGAGCAAAAGTGCACGCACAGCGCAAATGTGTTTTGCACGCAGCGTTAACGCGTGTAAATTAACGCCGGTATTACGATCCGAGCGCATTTTTTCATCCGGCCGAAAATATCGCGCTTAAAAAGTACACGCGAAAACATGCGCAAATTAATGCTGCGCGCATTAATCGGTGGGCAGACTGTTTTTTCAGGCGATTCAGCCAATCAGAATTAAGAACCACAATTGTCTCCCGTTCAGTTTGTGCGCCTGTCAAAATCAATCTGAGTATATATGCTGCAGCAATAATAAGAACATAGAAACATAGAAAAATTTCGGCAGATAAGAAGCTTTCGGCCCATCTAGTCTGCCCAATTACATGGATACTTTACCTGGATTTATCTTTTGTTTAGGATAGCCTTATGCCTATCCCATGCCTGCTTAAATTCAATCACTGTTTTGGCCTCTACCACTTCTACTGGAAGACTGTTCCATGTATCCACCACCCTCTCAGTAAAATAATGCTTCCTGATGTTACTTTTCAACCTTTGCCCCTCTAATCTAAGACTATGTCCTCTTGTTTTGCTACTTTGTTTCCTTTTAAATATACTCCCTTCCTCTACCTTGTGGATTCCCTTTACGTATTTAAATGTTTCTATCATATCTCCTCTGTCTCGTCTTTTTTCCAAGCTGTACATGTTTAGATCATTAAGCCTTTCCTGGTAACTTTTCTCCTTCAAGCCGTACACCATTTTAGTAGCCCTTCTCTGAACTCTCTCTAAGATGTCTTTATCCTTCTGGAGATACGGTCTCCAGTACTGCACACAGTACTCCAAGTGAGTACAACCTCTCCATTTTATTGTTAGGGTATGTGTAGAATGTGTAACTATACTGTGCTGTATTTTTTTTTTCGGCCTGGTGTATTTGGGTTCGTCCAGGACGTTCAGATTTGCCATTACCACCAGCTTTTCAAAGACGTTAAAATTATGCGCGCAAACGTCGTTCGTAAAAATTTGCGCATCGATTGTAATACCAGCCACTAGGGATGAGCCGAACACCCCCGAGTTCAGTTCACATTCGAACTCGAACTTTCCAAATGTTCGAATTCGAACGCGAACTCAATGCAAGTCAATGGGACTCAAACATTCGATTTTTAGAGTGCCCTCCAAGAGGGCATATATGCTAGATATTTTAAGAAAAAAATACAAACGTATTCTTGGGGAGCGCAGAAGGAAATAGGTAAATGGAGGTTCTTGCACAGACCAGATTGCAGAAAATTAGACTGAATCCAATATTTATACTAGAATAAAAGAGGAAAAGAAAACAATCGTGCAATACTGCATATACATGAATATACACAAGTGGGGGGTTGAGAGAAAGCCACTCACAAACGGGGAACCAATAGGTTCATATAGGGCGCAGATAAGCCTCTATGGGGGGCTTCTCCCATCAGATGGTTGATATAAACGGATGATGTTGTACTCCAAGTTTCACGGATGTGGTACCCTCAAAGAGAAATATATATGGCGTAATACCATCAACACATATATGTATATGTATTCTGAGTTGGTTCTACTCACGTACTGCTGAGCCTCCCAATGGATGGCTCAGTATTCAGGCAGAGGACCTCTTACACCATGGGGGGTCCTACCCTTAAGTCAGCAACAAATCGATCCGGTCTGCTGAAGGAAATCAGTTGACTCCAGAGAGGTTGGTTCTCAAATGAAGTTTAAAAAAGGGGGTTTATTTTTAAAAACAAGAATTAACAATGGGCAGAAAATAAACAAACAAGGGTAAAATAAAATAAATTGCCAAATCAGAAAAAAAACCAGGAATCAAAATAAATAATAAAAATGAATATAAAAGTCCAAAAGTAATTAAAATTAATCCGAGACGCGTTTCTCCCGCTAGCCTGCGAGTTTCATCAGTCGGTAAATTTGTGATTGCATGTAGGGTTTATTTATAGTCCTTTTAGATCTTCAAGCTCTATCTTTTCCAGGTGGCGTGCGTGTCAAAGGGGCGATGTGCGTTCCAAAAGATTTTCCGGAACCCTGTGATGACGTGGATCTTCCCTCGATCTCCATATCGGAGCCGCGTGCATCGCTCCCCGCCGCGCATGCGCAGATCCTCTCGCCCCGGAGATAGAAACTCGTCCGGCGAATTCCACTAGCCACAACAGTCCATAGACGTCCGAATATAAGAGAACAGATATGCATGGTTCAGAAATATTTAACCAAAGACAGTTGTTGCAAGTCTCTTCATTTAACAAGAGACAATGTCCACCATTAGTAAACAATATGAATAGTATAAGAGTCCATAGACGTCCCAATATAAAAGAACAAATATGCATAGTTCAGAAATATTTAGCTAAAGACGGTTATTGCAAGTCCCGACCCCTATACGTCAGAATTAACGAGCACCTCTGTAATATCACCAGAGGATATATAAAACACAGTGTTTCCGCTCATTTTGGAGACACTCATAATTGCAGCCCTAGGGGCTTGGAATTTATGGGTATTGAAAAAATCAAGCGTGATTGGAGAGGTACTAACATAGATTTAAAACGCATCCGAACTGAAATGAGGTGGATCTATAATTTGGATACCTTGGCCCCAAATGGATTAAATACAGACTTTGAGGTCTGTCACTTTTTATATACATGATCTTTTTTACTGTTTTCACACTTTCTTTTACTTTTTCTTTTTATATTGCTTAAGATATGTGGAGATCTCTATGTATTCACTTTTGTTATTGTATATTTTATTTTTACTTTACTTGTATATTTGCTTCTGTTTATATATTATATTTTTTTACTAATGGTGGACATAGTCCATTGTTAAATGAAGAGACTTGCAATAACCGTCTTTAGCTAAATATTTCTGAACTATGCATATTTGTTCTTTTATATTGGGACGTCTATGGACTCTTATACTATTCATATTGTTTACTAATGGTGGACATTGTCTCTTGTTAAATGAAGAGACTTGCAACAACTGTCTTTGGTTAAATATTTCTGAACCATGCATATCTGTTCTCTTATATTCGGACGTCTATGGACTGTTGTGGCTAGTGGAATTCGCCGGACGAGTTTCTATCTCCGGGGCGAGAGGATCTGCGCATGCGCGGCGGGGAGCGATGCACGCGGCTCCGATATGGAGATCGAGGGAAGATCCACGTCATCACAGGGTTCCGGAAAATCTTTTGGAACGCACATCGCCCCTTTGACACGCACGCCACCTGGAAAAGATAGAGCTTGAAGATCTAAAAGGACTATAAATAAACCCTACATGCAATCACAAATTTACCGACTGATGAAACTCGGAGGCTAGCGGGAGAAACGCGTCTCGGATTAATTTTAATTACTTTTGGACTTTTATATTCATTTTTATTATTTATTTTGATTCCTGGTTTTTTTTCTGATTTGGCAATTTATTTTATTTTACCCTTGTTTGTTTATTTTCTGCCCATTGTTAATTCTTGTTTTTAAAAATAAACCCCCTTTTTTAAACTTCATTTGAGAACCAACCTCTCTGGAGTCAACTGATTTCCTTCAGCAGACCGGATCGATTTGTTGCTGACTTAAGGGTAGGACCCCCCATGGTGTAAGAGGTCCTCTGCCTGAATACTGAGCCATCCATTGGGAGGCTCAGCAGTACGTGAGTAGAACCAACTCAGAATACATATACATATATGTGTTGATGGTATTACGCCATATATATTTCTCTTTGAGGGTACCACATCCGTGAAACTTGGAGTACAACATCATCCGTTTATATCAACCATCTGATGGGAGAAGCCCCCCATAGAGGCTTATCTGCGCCCTATATGAACCTATTGGTTCCCCGTTTGTGAGTGGCTTTCTCTCAACCCCCCACTTGTGTATATTCATGTATATGCAGTATTGCACGATTGTTTTCTTTTCCTCTTTTATTCTAGTATAAATATTGGATTCAGTCTAATTTTCTGCAATCTGGTCTGTGCAAGAACCTCCATTTACCTATTTCCTTCTGCGCTCCCCAAGAATACGTTTGTATTTTTTTCTTAATATATGGTCTATAAGGGTGAGGGACACACCTTATGGTGAGCTGCGTGATTATATAACCCCCTTTTCACATAAATCTCTGATATATAACCGCGTAGCGCCGAGCACTGTAACATCTTAGGTGTTATATACAATTATGCTAGATATTTGCCATAAAAAGTGTATGGGGGTCCGGGTAGTGCCCTGGGGGACAGGAAACAAGGACAAAAAGTTAAAAAAAAAAGATGTTTTTAAAGGGACAGTGAGTTTTCCATGAAATAAGGGTTAAAAATAAAAACGAAAAATTCCTTCAAATATCGTGCCTAGGAGGTCCCCATAACCTGCCCGTGAAGTGGCGGATTTCTAGGATGTATAGAAACATTTAAAAACAAAAAAATTATGTTTCAAATGACGGTAAATGCTTTTCCTTTAATCTATCCATAAACAACTGCTTGGGGCGGCAGTCTGTATGAAAAGAGGAGACATTTTCAGACACGCAGAAAAAGTTTACTGATTTTTTGGCTAAATTATTGTGAAACTTATGCAGGCTTTGGATGAAAGTAACAATAGGTGCTTTAAAATTGGGCCTTTAGCATCGGCAACAGTGCCGTCACACCGTCACCCTTCTGAGGATATGAATCTGATACAGGCGTCAGTGCCAGTGCACCCAAATATTGTGCCTTTGGTGCCAGGCCAGCAAGTGCCAGCATACAGTAACCCCTCTGTGGTATTGTGGAAGAGTGCAGGGGTGGACCATGCGGTCAGGGCCGGTGCTAGACTATTTTGTACCCTAGGCAAAACCAGCTACTTGCACCACCCCCCCCCCCAAAAAAAAAAAAACACACAACATGAAACTGCTACATTTCTTTTTATTTAAGAATAAAGTTTGAAAAGCACCAATAGTAAAGGTAAAATAAATATAAATAAACTGTATTAAACCATTTTAAATGAACTCTATTAAACAAATTAAAATTAACTGTATTGAACAAATATAAATTAACGGAAAAAAAAATAAGAGTTGTCACGTAAGTTTCAATTTCAGACACATCAAAATTTCACTTTGCGTGCCTTATCCGTTGCAAATTTTCATCATGCGTATATATATATATTGCCCAGGCCAGCTCACATCATGCGTATATATATTGCCCAGGCCAATCCCCTGGTGGAGATAGGGGGTTCATATGAACCACGATATCTCCAGGCATCTAGTGGGTCATGGAGGGTGTCAATCGAAAGGCCTGAGCATGGCATTTCGAATGATACCCAACATGACCAGGTATAAAGTAAAACAAAATAAAAACATGTATTTTTTTTGTGTGTTATTTTCATTAATGCAGCAATATTGTTCACATTTCAATTATAATGTGAACGATGATGCACTAATGATTTTTTTTTCTATGGAGTGTGTTTGCTATAAACCACGTAATTCCCCCCACAAAATGTAACAAGTCCCCATTTCTAATTTTTGTACAAGCACACCCTATAGAAAACATAACCGCAGACGCTCATGTGCTAAAATGTGAAAAAAACAACACTTTACACACTGCAGATGATTAAAAATTAAATTTTTATTGGATTTTGTTTCATAATATACAGCCAGGACAGGCCGTATACATATAAAAATGATATATTATGAATCTGCCGAGTCTGCCGGAAAGAACGATATCTAACATGTCGGTCATTTAACAAAATGTGGCTTCAAAATCGCGTTTAAACATGATGAGCGTAAGCGGTAAAAATGAGCTGAGCACACAGCAGTGAAATGCAGCATATTAGAAGAAGTTTTAGGAGGGAAATTAACACTTGTCACTCAGAAGCAGACACCACCCCACCCCCTCAGTATAGTCTACATACATACATACATACATACAATGTGTCAAATTCATTACACCAGACTAAAAACACCTGATGTTATGCCGTTTGAAAAACACAGGTCATTTAGAGGTGAGAATCTTTGCACGTACACATTAGTTTTTAATTCAATATCTAATAAACCGTTGCTTATAATATTCTGCAGTAAAGAGTCTCTTTATTTCTAGATTTTTTAGTATCTTTTAAGCATTTTTTATACTTTTTTCAAAATTTCTTTTTTTGCGAACTCGAACCGAACACACCCAAAAAGTTCGAAGTTCGCGAACTTGCAAACGGCCAAAGTTCGAATCGAACTCCGAACTGATCGAACCGAACAGCTCATCCCTACCAGCCACGTACAGCGCACAAACGCATTTGCGCTCACAATGTCAAGTATGGGATGCGCGCACGAACTTGCGCTCGCGCAGGGTTTGCACGGGGTCACTCGCGTTAGACATTAACGCGCATCATTTGCGCGAACGTCATAAACCGTTTTGCCCCTCGCGTTGATGTGTTTTTGCACACGCGTACATTTTTGCGCGAAGAGTGTAATAGTGCCCTTTACTTAGTGAGAATAAATATAACTGGACCATAAGATGAATTAAAAAAAAATAATAATAATTTGATGTATTTTGTTTGTATAAGTAAACATAATAATATTTGGACTTTCCATGTGTTTATAGTATATATTTATATTATAGTTCTAGTTGTTAAGCCTGCCCGTTGGGCAGTCTATTGTTATCGCCAGCTCAGAATTCGTGTCCACATATTTGCTTTTCAATGTCCTATCCAAGAGTATCTCTATACATAAATGCGATTGTAACGCATCCGTCGCCGTCCCATCCGCAATGGCCGAGTGAGCAGCTGTGATGGGAGCGCGTGCAGCTGACAGCGCATTACAAAGGCATTTATATATTAGAGCAGGCTCCTCTTCCCTCTTAGATTGTAAGCTCACGGGAACAGGCCCCCCTTAGATTGTAAACTCACGGGAACAGGCCCCCCTTGGATTGTAAGCTCACAGGAACAGGACCCCTTACTCCGTGGCCAGGGCAAGATTGGAGTTGGGAGTGCTGGTGGTGGAAGTGTCCGGTAGGGGGGCAGAGTTACCTTGGCCGGGGTCCACGGGAAGGCAGGCTGTCAGCGGGGGCCCACGGGAAGACGGGCTGTCAGCGGGGGCGCTACAGCGTAGCACAGCTCTCATCTCGTCCCAGTGCGCACATCCAACTGTGCTGGATGCGTACGCATCCTTTACGGCGACAGAGGAAACAGTTTTATATATAGAGATAGACACGTGGAAAGTCCAAATATTTTTTTTACATGTATGAACAAAATACATCAAATTATTATTTTTTTATTAGCATAGGGCAGCAACCGTGCAACTTCAAATGGTTTTGAACTACTTCTCCTGTGAGGCTCGTGGGAACTGTAGTTCCAAAACATCTGGAGGGCCAAGGTCGCCGATCCCTGGGCCATAGAAGGAAAGGATCTAGGCCTCTTTCGCAAGAGGGTACTGGGCCCGCTAGCCATGTCATGCCTTGCTATCTGCTCACGTGGGGGCTTTTACATTTTCCCTGATGGACCAGTTTGTCAGGGGCTGCAAGTGTTGTGTGGAGTAAACAATATACAAAAAAATCCAAGGTGGAGCGCTACTACTCGCCACAATCTTCTGCAGTCTTTAAATTTGTCTTTGAGTTGTCTTTAAGTTCTTCTCAATCCAAAGCACCTGAAAAGGAAGCAAACAACATATAGTGCACAAAAGTATGATAAGTGAGCGTTTCTGATTGGTCCCGCTCGCGTGATTCAGAACCTATTCAGACCAGGCTCAGGATATATGGCCTGTGGGTCAGTGTAGGCGATCCCCCTTCTTTTGGACGTGCACTCCACAGCCCCTCAAAATAAACAGTTCATCATAGTGCAGCAACCTAGAACAGATAATATGTGCAAAAAAAAAGGGAGCTACTCACATGGTCAGGTGCCCTTATCATGCATTCCTTCACAAGCCACCAGTAACTTAAAGGAGCACTGGATCTCCCATCACTCCCAGACAGCTCCTCCAGACAGATCAGGAACACAGGATGTAGTAAAAACAAATTTATTGCACAAATATAAATAAAATAAACACCAAAACGCGTTTCGCCACAGACATATGGCTTCCTCAGTTGGTGAGTGTTGCAGGGAGAATTTCACATTGATTGAGAATCCTGGGTATGCTTCCCGACGGGACCTCCAAGGATTAAAATGTGGGTTGAGGCAACCTACCCCCCCCCAAAAAAATGTTTGCTCTTGAACGAATCCACCCACGTGTTTTGACGACTGGTTTTATTATGACAAATTGGTCCATCCTGCACAATGGAAATAGCATCACAAGTCTCTCCAGCCTGCCACATACTGTAGCCACCTCTCTAGGTACAGGGAGTTCTGTAGAATGTTCATGTATCCACGACTTGAGGCAACGAGTCCCGGGATGTGTAATAATATACTGTATTAATCACGTCTCCTTCAAAGTAAATGTTAATAAAGAGCAGGTCAGATGCCGGAAGAAAAGGAAAAGATTTCAAATGACATAAAACGCATTAAAGAGAAAACCCTGACGCATCGCAGCTACAAATGTAAGAGAGCACAGCTTTGTTTTATTATATAATAGAATCGAATCTTTACGCTGGATCAATATCCCTGGGAATCCACTTTCTATCAGGTTCACATTGGACGTCAATGAAGTGTCTGTACTAACATATGTAGTAAGTAGGGTTGCCAGGTCAGCCATGTTTTCCTGGACACATATTACTATTTCATGCATAGGGGAGCACAGAGGGAAAGTTCTGCCCCGCAACATGTAAAATTCATATGTTGCAGAAAGGAAACCAAGGCAGGTCACCCTTTTTTTTTTAACCGGTTTCAGATTTTTGCCATTTCACTCTGTAACATGATCATGATCCACAATTGACATTGTATGCACGATATTCAACTTTTTATCTCAATTACGTACCACAGGCACTATATCCGCTACGATTTTACCTTCATTATATGCATATATTACGTATTTTATGCTTTTATCACTATATTTATTGTATTGTGACATCATAGTAGCAATCATTTATGTGATTTACTACTTTTGCTTATCGTGTCCAAATTCTCCGAACCATAAGTGTGCCACAAGGATATTTTTCCATTTTTCCACCTGGGTAACCCTAGTGTAGGTGTTCCCGTGGCTGCTGGATGTGTATAGCTCGGCACAGTCCTCTGCAGGTGTCTGGGTGAGGGTACTGATCACATCTCTCGTAATGACTGACAGTACCCCACGGATATTACCAGCAAATTAGTTTGAATCTGTGTGTCCTTGTCCCTCGCTCATTCATCATGGCTGGCCCCAGGCTGGCAACAGACTAATCTCTGTATCGCTGTTAATTTCTAGAAATGCTCATTACAAGTGCGTGTTTGGACTGCAAAGAGAAGCGCCGTCTGATCTTGCATATATTTATTATTATGTATTTATTAATGTATAACATTCAGGGCTGGCAAGACGCGTTTACCAAGTGACGCATGACCGATTTGGCCAGAGCCGGCTGAGTGTCAATAAAACAACCCGGTGATGGCAGCGCCAGCGCAATGACGCAGGAATGTAATGAATAATGTATTCAGTGACGCACAACAGGAACATCTAATATACCAACGCATTAACTTACGTGCACTCCTACCAACATTTATCCCAATACAGTGACTATTATAGACTATCAGGGTCGATCTGGCCCCCGAAATGTAACCGGACACTGAAATTCAGCAAACATTGACATTTTGGGGCCATTCAGCTATTCAGAGAGCAGGCAATTCACCAAATTCTGGCAAATTGTCTGCACATACGGTGCCTGTTCGAGGGCAGTGAAATCCCCATAGAGAAGCAATGCTTTGTCTAATCAGAGAGCAAAACCCAGCAGTGAAAAGTTGCCAAAATGCCCTGCTGTTCAGTGGTCTCATTCGGCAGATTTATTCAGGCGAATCCCATAGGCTTCAATGTTAAAAATATTCCCGTTTTAATCCAATATCTAATAAACCGTTTATCATTTTATTCTGCAGTAAAAAGTCTCTTGTTTGGCAAACTTCCCTTCCTTTTTTTTTTTTTAATAGTTTTTCTTTTTTCTGTAACAGCCCTTTTTATTAGCATTCATTGGATCTTATATGTAAATTCCAGACATTTTTGCTCAGTAGTTTCTTTGCAAACAGCGTTTCACTTTTCAAACATTCAAGCGAACTGTTTGTTTTTTTCACTCCATTCGTCTGCGGTGTCGGCTTTTTCCGGCGGCTGCTCTGCGCTGTGATCGGCGGCTGCTCTGGGTTTCTCCGGCGTGTTCGGCAGGGTTAATCCAGATGTTTTTGCGGGTTTCGGTGTACGTTCGCCAGGTTTTGCAGTGAGTTTTCGGTGGGTTTGCGGCGGCTTTTCCCTGCACTATGGTGGCCCTGTGATGCTTGCTAAATACACCGCAGGGTCGCCGAAATGGGATCGCCAAATCGCACCGAATTGAAGAGAACGAAAAGTCACCGATTCTCTTTAACCAGACACTTTCAGGGTTATTCAATCTCAATGTACACTTACAGCAGAGGTCAGAAACCACAGCCCTCCGGAAATTTTGGAACTACATTACCCATGAGTCTCAGCCAACCTAGTGAGTAGTTGAGCATCAAGGGAAATGTAGTTCCAAAACATCTGGAGGGTGGAGGTTGCTGACCCCTTACTTACAAGCTATAGCCTGATTATTTCTAACATTGCAGGCACCATTGTCTCGTTTGCTCCTTATCCTGCTGAGGCGGCGTAACGCGATGTCCCTCAGCGTGTGCTTCACGCCTTGATTTATTAGTGGGCCCAGATATGGATGTGCCTAATAAGTCGAAAAAACTAAGGCTAAGGTCAGACGAACGCAGTTTTAACGTGCGTTTAGGCTAGGGTCAGACTGAGGCAGTGCGAACGCGCGTGCAGCCGCACTTAATCACGGCCGTGCTAGCAGCAGATGCCGGGCAATGACGGCCAATATACGAAGTACGGTCGCACAAAAGTCCGGCCGCGCAACGCAAGCGGCAAACAAACGCATTTTTTCGAGAACGTGAAACCACTAGTACTGACGTACAGAGTGCGCTGCGGCCGCTAGAGGCGTGTGTGCGTGATTAGGAGACGTCAGACGCTGCTAATGTCCGGCCAACATAACGTCCGGACGCAAAAAGTGTTTTATTGATGATCCGTACAAAATCACGGATGGAACTGCGCATCGTATGACCGCTATTGCGTATTCCGTGAAATAATACGTCCATTCATTCGAACGCACTTTTTCACGGACAACGTGAAAAATGCGTTAGTCTGACCCTAGCCTTAGCCGCACAAAATCACGGCCGTGCTAGCAGCAAATGACGTCCAATGCCGGGAAACACACGAAGAACGGCCGCACGAAAGTTCGTCCGCGCAACGCAAGTGGCAAACGAACGCATTTTTTCTAGAACGTCAAACCGCTACTACTGACGTACAGAGTGCGCTGCGTCCGCATAGCGGCGTGTTTGCGTGATTGGGAGACGTCAGACGCTGCTAATGACCGGATAACATAACGTCCAGACACAAAAAGTGTTTTATTGATGATCCGTACGAAATCACGGACAAAAATACGCATCGTATGACCGCTAACGCGTATTTCGTGAAAAAATAATCCGTTCGGTCGACCGCACTTTTCCGCGGACGACGCGAAAAATGCGTTCGTCTGACCCTAGCCTAAGGCGCGCTGTATCCGGCTTCAAAATGTCACGCCAATAAATGTGCCGTGTGATATATGTTTACCGTAGACGCTTTCCATGGTAACACGGGGACGGAGAGATCTCACGTGACGCTAATGTATAATAACGCGCCATAAATGTCAATCAAGGTGTGCGCCATCCCGACGAATGACCATAATGAGTGCGATGATCACTTGGCGGAGCCGGCGTAGCGACGTGGAAAAATCCATTTAATTATATGGAAACTGTCCGTGCGGAAACTCTTTGTTATTCGCGGCTCGATCGCAGCGAGAAAAAGATAACAACACAGAGCCTGACACCTTCCAAGATCTTCTCGCGTTATCGAAAATGAAAGGTTTGAGACGCCGTGCGACGGGATAATTGGGTGAAGATGGCAAGTCTGGCTTCATTACCATGATTGGTTTCAAGCCAACGAGTCCCTATGGCCTTCAGCTTTCCCCATAGCGCTCGCGTTCATTGATCTAATAAATGTGCTCGACTGATAAGGCGTCTGTCATTACAAGAAACAAGCCTGGCTTTTAAAAAGTGACTTTTTACTATTGATCGGAAACAGGGTGTTCGCGGATGTGGCCCCCCTTGTACCTCTACCATATAATTATGATCACGGGCTGCTGTGTCGTATCCTAAGGTTGCCGGATCCGCCATGTTTTCCTGGACACGTATCGCTATTGGGTTTACTGTAGGACGGCTCCGGTAACGTGGGCGACGTTTTTATTTCCGCAGATATGTCGCATTTGTATCAAACTCAAGCTTTGACATGTTGCAGGCGACCTTTCCTACTCGAAATGTTGACGCACGGAAAAAAAAATAGTTTTTTTTTTCTAAGGGTACCTTACTCGTCCATGCAGAGGAAGAGCACAGGGAAGGTGCTGCCCTGCAGTATGTATAATTCATGTGCTGTATGAGGGTAATCAGCTACCGCACATTTCGTGGTACTAGTCATTTATGGGGGTTATTCAATAACAGCCGAACTTGCCACCGAATTGGACCGAACGGTGAATTTCATTGTACGGCGCGATTTCATGGCTGTTCTTCTATCCAGAAAGCTGGCAATTTGTCAAATACTGACGAATTGACAGCAGAATACTGTACAGTGCAGTTCTGATTTTCGGTGCTTCCGTTTGACAGGTTTAAACAAGCGAACCCCATAGGTTTCAATGTATTGGAAAAAATACCGTTTTTAAAAAAAAAATTTATTCAACTGTTTATTCTTTTCATTTGCAGAAAAAGGTGTTTTTCACTTGATTCCCATTTTTTTTAAAATAGCGTCTTATTTTTATTCTGTAACAGACGGTTTTATTATTCTTTATAGGACCTTTATTATTATCTCCATGCGTTTTTTTTTGTTTTAAATGCCTTTCTTAACTTTGCAGGGGGGGGGGGTTACCCTCAGTTTGGCGGCATTGGTGGCTGATCGTCGGCGTTCTGCAGATCATTGGCTCCATATATTCAGGGTGTGCAAGTGTCTTTAGGGGCTCCTATATACATTCAGGGTGTGTGGGTGTCTTTTTAGGGGCTCCTCCATATATTCAGGGTGTGTGGGTGTCTTTTTAGGGGCTCCTCCATATATTCAGTGTGTGCGGGTCCCTTTTACGGGCTCCTATATATATTCAGGGTGTGCGGGTGTCTTTTTAAGGTCTCCTCTGTATTTTCAGGGTGGGTGTCATTTTAGGGGCTACTCCATATATTTGGGGTGTACGGGTGTCTTCATAGGGGCTCCTCCATATATTCAGACAATGCGGTGTCTATTTAGGGTCTCCTCCATGTATTCAGGCTATGCGGGTGTCATTTTAGGGCCTCCTCCATATATATGAGGTGCGTGGAGGGCCGGCCCATCGATGAAGCGGGGTGGAGCAGCGGCTCCAGGCGGCCCTTTGTCAGGAGCAGCATTTTGCCGCCCTGTCAAAGGCTGCGGCATGGAGTGCCCCACCGAGACAAGACAAAACCAGGCTGCGCCTGCCCTTCTCAGCAGGCCAGTACCCGCCCCCTTCAACTCAACAGCCAATGCCCAGTCAGGCCCTCCAGCCGGCTGACCGGGCCCGGAGACGAAGACCAAGCCCAGAGTCGGAGACCAGGCCCGAAGACCAGGCCTCTAACAAGCTTTCTAGTTAGGCCTCGACCAAGCCCAGTGGCCAGGGCTGTGTGGGTAAGTTTAAGTTTGTGTGGATGTGTGTGACGATGTGTGTTTGACTGTGTGTGGGTGTGTGTGGGTGACTGTGTGTGGATTTGTGTGTGTGTGTGACTGTGTGGATTTGTCTGTGTGACAGTGGGCCTGGGTATGTGGAGCTCTGTGATACGCTCATACATGTCACGTGTTATTTTTTTGGGGGGGCTCCAGGCAGCACAGTGGCTTGGGCCGGTGCTGGGTGTGTGTTTGTATAACAGAGCTTCACAGCAGTAAAGCTCCCGGCGATGAGTCTTTATACTATAAGAAAGGTTGTTAGAAATCATACATACCATCATGCATCACACTTAATCTTTTTTGACCCCAAAGTCTGGGAATTGCCTTGTCTCTTGCCGCGCCTCCAGCGACATTCCATGTGATGCAGATGCAATGCGTAGAGATGTGTGTGTATATACGCATGTTCTTGGTACTAATTACAGGCCGCAATGACAAGAATCGTTCTCCTTTGGCCGTGAAACACGTTTTGGAAACTTTGACTGGTGCAGCCTCTCTGCGAAAATAATCCGCCATGTTTTTAATTGTTTAGGAAAAAACCTGCATCAGCTGCGATCCTGAATGATGGAAATATTACACGCGAACGCTGCCAGATCCCCTCGGCACGCTGGCACGATCCGTAATGTGCTGGGAGCTGGCGCCTTTATTTGAGGAGTCCTTTATGCTTGCTGTAAATCGGGCATCATCCCATTAGGCCACAGACCGCCACGCTCACGGGCCAGATGCATTTTGCTTAACAGCGGGCAGCCTGTTTGTCACTATTACACTTAATATGGAGGTAAGCGCACTAGCGGTTTGCTCTAATAAAATGTGTTGGCCTGGTACTATAGTACCTAGACTTGTGCACCGATTTTTTTTCGGTTCGATTCGGTTCGGCTCGTTCGGATGTTTAAACTTTTCGATTCGGCTCGTTTCGACCGATTTCTGTTTCGATTCGGTTCGGTTCGACTCGTTTTTCGTGTACATTTTTTTTTCGGAATATCGACCATTTTTCGTATTTTTGGGTCACTTAGCTCGTTTTTTTGTATCGACTTTTTGAGATTTCGGAAATTTTCGTATTTTTCGGAACCTCTGTTCTCCTCGTTTCAAAGTTTGGTAGTCCCTGAACCAAAGAGGAGGAGCTGCTCGCGTGTAAATTCACATATATATAGCAGAGGCTGTCAGCAGGATCTGCCCAATTATTTAGAGGAAAAAAATGTGAACTGTTTTTTACAGTTTCTGTTATATGGTTAGGGTAGGATCTTGGGTTCCTGCAGAGGTTTGGCCAGGACAGGTGTTAACCTCTTAATTAACCTCAACCAAGAGATGTCCTTTTGGTTTAAGTCTTGGACATAGAGTATTGAAGATCACTCCTGAATTTCCCAACAACTTTGAAGTGGACAGTCATCATCGAATTTCAGAATAAAACAGCTGGAACCGAAATCACGAATGGAACCGAAATCATGAATAGAGTGAAAATAAATTTCGATTTGACACATTTCAAGTCCATTCGAAAATTCCGAAAATATTTCGTGTCGGCTCGGAAAACATTTCGGATCTAAAAATTTTCGGAAAATCGGCCGCATCCGAAAACACGAATCGGGAAATTTCGTGAAAATTCCGAAACGCACATCCCTAATAGTACCAGGCCAACACATTTTATTAGAGCAAACCGCTACATATCGTTACATCGAAAGGAGAACGACAGATCAGAATCTCTTAGCAGATACAAGCCAGGGAATAACCGGTCGTGGGCAGCACACCCATGGACCCTGGCCAACTCGCAACAGCCCGGAGGCGAGTACGACAGAGTTACTTACCCAAAAAATTAATTATGTAGCAATAGCTTGAGGAAAACAAAATGATCAATATTGAAACTCTACAGGGGTCATTTACTAAACACCGGTAATTATAGTATAATAGTGTAGCGCCATAAAACAAGTGCCCACCACCAAAAAAATCCTTTAACCGCTAGACTACCAGATAGATCATAAAACCTGTTCCAGCGCAAAAAATGCTAGTGAAGGCTTGGAGATACTTTTTATATTCAGAATGTTCGTATAAACTCCGGTTCACATGAAAAGCATAGAAAGACAACAGAGAATATCCTTCTAGTGTAGCAGAACACCCATACAAATAAAAAGAACGTCTTCCATTCAACTCACAATTTTCAGAGCCCCAACACCGGCTCTAGGTGAGGAAGCACCTCTGGGTCGTTTTCTTCCTGATTCTCAGGTAACCCACACACCTTGCGAGGTCTTCATATAAAATGAACGAGAGAAATCCCAGGGAACTTCAGGGAAGTCAGAAGAAATGATGCTAAGCCAATTTTCTACTCACTCTTGGAGGAGCCCCCATGGCTCCTAGCAGTGCGCATATGGGTTTTTTTGATGGATGAACCCAATGAAACCAAATTCACTCCGGAAAGCGACCACAGTAAGCAGTTAACCTCCCTGGCGGTCTAATTTTTGTGAAAGACCACTTTTAGATGCGGTTTATTTTTTTTCTGGTTTTGCCCCCCCTAGTGGTATTCCCGAGTCTGGCTCGGGGACGGGGTTAAATTCCTATGTTGAAGCGGTAACCCCGAGCAACACTCGGGATGCCGCTGGATACATCACCTCTCTCTGCGCTCCCTCGATGTCCCCAGCTGCCTCCTCCGGCGACCTTATACTTCCTGGTTTCCTCCTCATGAGAAGGAACCAGGAAGTAAAACAATGGCGATCGCCGGAGGAGACTGCAGAGATCATCGAGGGAGCACACGGAGAGGTGATGTATCCAGTCCGAGTGTGTCTCGGGGTTACCGCTCTCAGGGGTGAAATTTAACCCCGAGACACACTTGGGAACACTGCCAGGGAGGTTAGACAACTTATTGCAAATTTACAGAATAAAAACAACCAGAACTCATTTCGCCGGTAACCTGCCTTCTTCAGCTGGTATACTGGCGAAACGCGTTCTGGTTGTTTTTATTCTGTAATAGTAATTCAGTAAGTAATTAATATTGATAAATGTAATAAAACCCCTGTAATATACAGTATATATATATAATATACCCTGATATGCACATGTAGCGCTGTGGTAAAATCTTGCTGTGGCAGTACCTATTTTTGGCCACAAGATGGAGACTATCACGATCAGAGATACTGGACATTGGGACTACAATGCCCGGCATGCTTTGCAAGAAGACAGGAAGTGGGTGGGGACTGGACACTTACATCCTCTGCCTCGTGGAGAAAGTTCCAGAGCGCGCCAGGGAAGGGAAGGGGGCAGACGCATCAAAGAGATCACGAGAGGGCCTAGGCCAGAGACCAACAGAGACCAAGAGAGACCTGTTAGTCCAGAGAGGATCACCCAAGCTGAGGAGAAGAAGACCCGCCGGGATCCAGGCATTGCTGCAGACCGGAGGAATCGAACGGAGAGCAGGCGGTGAGCTGGAAAAGCTGTGTGGAGTCAGACAACGGATCTGGCCGCTAGTATCCCCAGTCAAAATCGGGTGGAGAGACGTCCTGGGTCAGCGGAGCCTAAAGCAATCGTCGGATGGGTGAGAGGCCTCCAAGGCTGTTTTATGATTAAAGGACGCTCTGCTGTTTTCTCTTTAAAGTTTACAGGGCCCCAACTGACTAGTCGAAGACCTTCCTTTAATAAACTCACTGGCCAGTTGAATAGTACCCGGGTACCATACACACACACACAGATACACTTTTCACATTCTGGGACTTAACCTGTGCAGGACTCATTTCCTTTTGCGAATCGGAACGGGGGTTAAAGACAAAGATACGTTCCGAATACATTTTTCTCTTTTTCCGCTGCGCGTTTACCGTAATACGAAGGGATTATATGTTCGGGGTTTTGCTACGTGTCCCTTTTTCTGAACTATCGGGAAATTGCATTGTTTTTATGTTCAGTTGCGAATATTTTATTTTCCGAAATACGAAGCCTCGTGTTTCGTTTCTTTTCCGCTACGCGTTTTACCGTGATACGAAAATACTGTAATAATACTTGTGAATACCGTGTCTCGACATCTGCTCAAATATTTTAGTAAACTATATAAATATAAAAACTCACAACTGTGTTGGAGTATATTTATTCCCTAGTGCGGGGAGACTGACCCGTGGTTCATTTTCAGCGGCTCCTCCGGGAGTGAGCGCTACACACATATAAATGTTTTTTTTTTTTCTAGAATTAAAGAAAAAAAATGTAAATTTATTTTCATTTAATTACATTATTTTATTTTCCTTTTTATGGCAATAAAGCTGGTAAACACCATGAGGCATATAGGGATAGTTAGGTCTGGCAGTAGGGGAGAAACCTGGGGAGAATGGAATCTTTAACGTGAGAGGCCCATAAAGAAGTAGAATGATTTTGGGGGGGGCGTGGCCGGCTGTCTAAGGAAGAGGACGTGTTTTTGAGGAGCTCCGCACGTCCTCTCTTATTTGGGACATTAAGACGATTCTGCTTGTGGCATTTTATACAGCTTATGATTCCTGAAAGGCTGGCCACCGGTTTTGAGCACTCCGGAGACCGTTTAGTCCCCCCTCCGGACCGGAGAAAGCTCTGGAGCTTCTTGCATCGTGGCTGAAGTGTGAAGACGGTGGCCATTTTGGGGCCTATCTCCTGGATGACTCGCAATTTCCCTGGACTGACCGCTCCCACCCGGCCTGAATCCTTAAATGGAGACAGTGGAGACACAGGGCCCGTGTCTCTCACATACCATGACAGACGGTTCTATGGGGATAGCGGTCGGATCTCCGGGTCGATGGCTGGATGGAACCCCTCCCCCCGCCGACGGTGAAGACGCAGTACTCTCAGGCTTGGATGCCTGCTTAATATGGCTGGCGGCGGAAGATGCAGACAGCCCTCTCACCAAGGGAGTCTGGAGGCAGGTGATGGTCGCGCTGAGAGGTTGCAGGGGGAAGACGGATTCGAAGAGGGCTGCACTTGGGTCGGTTCCTGCCCAGTACTCTGCTGAGACCTGCCTGCTAGCGGGCGCTGCCGTGGGGAGCTCCGTGACACACTGTGGACAGGAGGAGATGCCAGTCCGTGTATTCTGGCCCCGGAGCCTACCCCCGAAGGTGAGAGCTGGAGGAGGACGCACACCTTGTATGCCCCGAGGAGAGACGGGGACACCAAACTTGAAGTCAGTGACCCCTCGACGGAGACTCGGAGCAGAAGCCCACACTCCCCGGCTGGCTGATAAGAGGGTGCGGAAGCACCCACTGGGGCCACGAGTGATTTTTCGTACGCAGGCTACAGCAAGAGCTACACCCAAGCGGAAACGTGTGAAATCGGTTCGGAAGGTAGCTACCCGGGTTGGTGAGATGCGCACACAGCAACATCGAGTAGATCTACGGAGGAGAATTGGAGATCGCAAAACGGTCTGGGCTCTCCGCGGATATAACCCCCAGCTAGTGGTTAAGATGGCGCGGATGTACGCACCGAGGTGCCGTGAGGTTATGCCCCAGAATTATTTTCTTTGCCGAGCCTACCCATCCAAGGAGACAGAGATCTGGACAATCCTGCATGTACCTGCCTGTGACGGTCCAGCCTCCTTTGTTGGACACCGGCTGACCTTATTTTGCCCTCTTCTTTTTTGAGACACCCCTCTTACTTTCGATACCCCTCCTGAGTGTTTTTATTTAGCGGTTGCTGCATCGCCCTGCCTGCCAAATGCTGTTTGTCACTGATCCCCGGCTGGGGACGCTTTTGATTCCTAGAGACAGTTTTATTTTTTTCCTCTCATACCCCCTTCCACTGAGTATTTTGTCGTTCTCTTTTTGACGCCATTGCCCGAGTTTTAGATGAGACCCCTCTACTCGAGGATGTTTTTTTGTTCCCCCCCCTTTTTCTTTACGACCCCCCCCCCCCCCCCCCCCACCTGCAAAAGTTCTGATCCTGCGTGCGAAGACGCTTTCGCATTTTTGATGGACGGTCGGCCTATTTTTTTTTTTTTATTTTTTTTTAACCACATCATACCCCCTCCCTTCCCCTCCCCTTCACTGATCACTATTATATGCTAAGACCCCCCCATATCGGGAGATGTTTGTTATTTTTCATAAGTGATAATTCTGCTGTTGTTGGTCCTGCGTGGCCCTTGCTTACATTTGTTTGATTTTCTGCTGACTTTATTTACAAAATAAAATCTTAAATTGAAAAAGAATGATTTTGGGGAGAAATGGGGGAAAAAAAACCCCCGCTAAAGTCTGGGAATACCAGGAAGAATTGACGGTTTTCCGTACCATAGTTAGTGTGTAAGGTGTGTTTATAGACTTCTGTTTTATGTATTTGAACCTGAAGAAATTGATACTAGGGGAGGAAACTAGGTAATAATGTGTGATTTGCATAGTCTTTAATTGTAGATGTTTTATGCTTGTAGATTATCTTGAAAATTTCTATTAAAACAAAAACCTGTAATATCGCAGTGAGAATTGAGTTTTGCTTTCGGCAGGTGTACTTCGCCTCAGCAATGCGTCCACTCATTGAGCAAGTGGGAAAGTCCTAGCACTGTGTGCAGGGCCGCATTAAGCTCTCTATGGGCCTGGAGCTGAAGATTTCAGTGGCTTTTTTTGGAATTTAGTGAAATGAAAGCATATTTTAGGTTATTTAACCCTTTCGCT
The DNA here is from genome assembly GCA_009667805.1 of Leptobrachium leishanense. NCBI lineage: Eukaryota > Metazoa > Chordata > Amphibia > Anura > Megophryidae > Leptobrachium > Leptobrachium leishanense. Next base: position 20,954,124 of record CM019072.1, read on the forward strand.
GCTGAGGCTTTTCCCGCCCTGTGCTGAGGTCATTTTTACCGGTTTTGCTCATCATGTTTAAACGTGTTTTGAAGGCTTATTTTAGTATATGACCCAGACAGATTATATATCGTTCTTTCCGTCAGACTCGGTAGATTCATAATATGTCATTATTATATGTATACGTTATTTCATGTCTGTATATTATAACAAAAAATGCAATAAAATATGTATTTTCAATAATTTACAATGTGTAAAGTGTTTTTTTTCACATTTTAACATGCGAGCAATTGCGGTTATATTTTGTATGGGGTGCGCTTGTTAAAAAAATTAGAGATGGGGTCTCGTTACATTTTTTTTTGGGGAAAATTACACTATTTTTAACAAACGCACCGCATACAAAAATCGTTAGTGCAGCATCATTGTTCACATTATAATTGAAATGGGAACAATATTGCTGCATTAACAAAAGAAAAAAAAAGTGTTTATTTTTTTTTATAATTTGTTTTTAATTTTTTTTTTTATTTTTATTTTTCATTTTTTTTTTTTTTACAACATTTTTCACAGTAGTGTTTGATATCGTTGGAACGACCATGCTCTGGCCGATCCAACCATACCAAACTTTAACCCCTAACTGCCACGGATCGGGAGATAGGGAGTTCCAATGAACTCCCTATCTCCACAGTTGGTGGCAGTTAGGGGTTAAGTCCAGGACTGGGGTCATCGTGCTACGCACGATGACGCCAGTCCTCAGGGGGAGTTCCGGAGGCTTGGCCGACATCCAAGATGTCGGCCAGCTCCGGGAAAGGATCGCGAACCGGCGCTTTTCAGCGCCGATTCGCGATCCAGCTCCCCAGGGGTTAATGCCAGGCACCATTTGGAAGGGCAGGCTGTGCCCTTCCAAATGATGCCTGGGTTAACCCCCGCAGAGCCGCCGATTGGGAGGGAGAGAGGTCCGAAGGACCTCCCCCCCTCCCTTTCAGGCGCCTCCTCCGCACATGCGGGGGGGGGGCCTGAATTAGGTGTCTTCGCGCTGCCGCGATGACACCTAATACCGGCGGCTGCGGTTCCGGATGCGCGGCTGACATCGAGGATGTCAGCCCGCACCGGGGGGCCAGCGATCGGCCGGAACCCGGCCGAACGCTGACCCCAATGGGAGGACGCGCTCAGCGCGTCCTCCGCATACCAGCGGGAATGCTGAGGACGCGCTGAGCGCGTCCTCAGCATCGAAGTGGTTAAAGTATCCTAAAAAATCGGTAAATAAAGAGACTTTTTGCTGCAGAATTTTATAATGAACGGTTTATTAGATATTGAATTAAAACGGGAATATTTTTAACATTGAAGTCTATGGGATTCTCCTGAATAAACTTGCCGAATTAAACCACCGAATGGCAGGGCATTAGGGGAACCTTTCACTGCTGGTTTGTGTTCTATGAATAGCCGAAGCAGTGCTTTTTCATGGGGATTTCACTGCCCTCGAACAGGCACCGAACAGGCACCGTATGTTCAGGCAATTCGTCAGGATTTGGCGAATTGCCTGCTCTCTGGATAGCCGAATGGTCAGGAAAGGTAACCGAACCCTGATTTTCAGCGTTCGGTTACCTTTCTCAAGCAATTCGGATCTCTTTGGATAACCCTGTATGTAGATAAAAAAAGTTTTTTTGGTTTTCCTTTCTTTTAGATTTTACATGGTCATGTTTGGTATTAATGCAAAGGCCAGACGCTGACCTGTCCAATGACACCTCCCTTGACCTTGTCAGGTGTAAAGATTAGTGACGCAGGGTTCCAAAGTCCCTCCCAGTGCACTTTGCTGCAGTGCGGGGGTTTAGGTTTTTGGTGTAACAATTTGTAATAACGGATCGTGTCATCACCTCCACACTTGAGATGGTGAGTTAGTGCAGCATCATTGTTCACTTTATAATTGAAAAGTGAAAAATATTGCTGTGTTAGAAAGAAAAAAGAAATATTTATTATTTTATTTTTAAATTAAACCTGGTCCTGTTTGGTATCATTGGAAAGGTCATGCTCTGGCCTTTCCAGTGTTAACTCGCATGTCCCTGTAGCTGCTATGGTGTTGGAGTTAATGAGGTCCAAATGTCCATCAATGCAGACATTGTTAATTTTTCTCTAGGCCTATTCCGGGGCATGGGCCTGGAGCTGCTGCTCCATCTGCCCCTATGTTAATCCGGCCCTGACTGTGTGGCTTCTACATCCTACATGAAGATGTAAATTGACGTCTTGTGTTTAGGAAACCGAAGGTATTGGACACAGTCAGGGTTATTCAGAGATCCTAATTGCTCACAAAAGGTAACCGAACGCTGAAATTCAGCGTACGGTTACCTTTCCTGGCCATTCGGCTATTCTGAGAGCAGGCAGTTAGCCAAATGTTGGCGAATTGCCTGCAGATACGGTGCCTGTTCGAGGGCAGTGAAATCCCCATAGAGAAGCAATGCTTCGGCTATTCAGAGAACAAAAACCAGCAGTGAAGGGTTCCCCTAATGTCCTGCCATTCGGTGGTTTAATTCGGCAGGTTTATTCAGGAGAATCCCATAGGCTTCAATGTTAAAAATATTCCCGTTTCAATACAATATCTAATAAACCGTTCATTATAAAATTCTGCAGTAAAAAGTCTCTTTATTTTTAGATTTTTTTTAAAGATCTTTTAGGCATTTTTAGGGATTTTATTTATAAAAAGAAAAAAAAATTTTTTTTTTTCGTAAACATTTTTTCTTTTTCCTGTAACAGCCCTTTTTATTATCATTCATTGGATCTTATATGTAAATTTCAGACATTTTTCGCTCAGTAGTTTCTTTGCAAAAAGCATTTCAAACATTCAAGCGTACGTTTTTTTTTTTTTCCCACTCCATTCGTCTGCGGTGTCGGGTTTTTCCGGCAGCTGCGCTGCGTGTGATCGGCTCCTGCTCGGTTTTCTCCGGCGTGTTAGGCGGGGTTAATCCAGATGTTTTTGTGGGTTTCGGTATGCATACGCCTGGGTTTTGTGGTGAGTGTTCGTCAGGTTTTGCGGCGACTTTTCCCTGCACTACGACGGCCCTGTGGTGCTTGCTGAATACACCGCAGGGTTGCCGAAATGGGATCGCCAAATCGCACCGAATTAAAGAGAACGAAAAGTCACCGAACGTGCGGTGTCTTTTCGATTCTCTTTGAATAACCCTGATTATGTCCTATGCAGGAGAAATGTCAGAGTAATCAGTTTACATCTCTGCTTGGGAATGGGGGTGACAAGTTGTTGTGCTGCCAAGGGTTTTTGCTTTTTACCATCGATTTGCTCTTCCTGTCCGCTTCTGTGTGATTGGACCAGACGGGCTAACCTTGGCTCCCCGTGTGCATCAAGGAGCCTTGGACGCCCATGGTGCTTGTGCACCAGTTCTTTCTTTGCACCACTTTTGGTAGATCCTAACCACGGCATCCACGTAACATCCCGCAGGACATGACATTTTGGAGATACTCTAACCCAATCATCTATCATCACCATTTGGCTCTTGCCAGAGTCGCTCAGATCTTGTCGCCCATTTTTCCTGCTTCTAACACATGAGATCCAAGAACTGACTGTTCACTCGCTGCCCAATATCCCACCCGGTGACAGGCGCCATTGCAACCATATAATCAATGGTAGTCATTCACCTGGCAGGAGTTTTAATGTTGTGGCTGAACAGTGTACATCACATTATCTTGAGCGCAAAAATAAATAATTAAATCCTCTTGTGATGTACAGGAGTTTATTTTAATTACACGATTCCGGAACGAACCTGCGTTACCCGGCAAACGTTGGAGTTCTGGAAGTCCTTGGCATTTGTTCCTCCTGGCATCAAACAGATTTGGCATCATTACAGCCACGGTCTGCTCATTTATCACAGTGACAAGTCAACATTTATCCCATTTATAAAACGTTATTTATTTTTCGTGTTTAGCCTTCGGCAGCTCCGTCCAGACTGGCCTTGTTAACCCTTTACAGTTTGCTGACCGAGTTAAACCCTTTCCCCTTTTTTATGAAATATTCCACAGCGTGACCTCTGTGTGTCTGTTTCTATGTGTGTGGGGGGGATTGTTATAGTATCGCAACCTTGTATTTTAGAAATAGACTCGGCTCGCGGCGTGTTTTGGTCCAAAAACACCAAATCCTCCTCATTTGAGATTTGTCAGTGAAATAAAAAATAACGCAGACCCAATTTTAGAGGAATCTATAGAGATTTGACGGGCAGAATTCAGGGGTTAAACTCCTTCAGATACTTTGTGCTTAATGACAGGTGATTTGCCACATTGTGATCCTAGAATGGGGAGAATTTGATCTAATAACTCGATTCAATTTGCATTTAGTAACCAAGACGGGATTATGACAGAATAAATTCCTGTAAAAACATTGTGATCTGTTGAGAGAAGATCTGTATAGGAATGCACAGAGGAGAGGAGGCTGGCATTTTAGTTCTAGATGGTCCTCGTGGGCGGGATTAGATTGACATACACATTATAATAGCACATGAACTAAAACTTTTATGAGATCTGAGTTGGAAGTCAATGTGCACCAGAACGGATTTCTCTAAACTATCGTATGTCCTCCGTGAGGGCTGTGATGCACATGGTATAGGTTTCCTCTTGGGTGGGATCACACTGATATGCACATGGTATAGGTTTCCTCTTGGGTGGGATCACACTGATATGCGCATGGTATAGGTTTCCTCTTGGGTGGGATCACACTGATATGCACATGGTATAGGTTTCCTCTTGGGTGGGATCACACTGATATGCGCATGGTATAGGTTTCCTCTTGGGTGGGATCACACTGATATGCACATGGTATAGGTTTCCTCTTGGGTGGGATCACACTGATATGCGCATGGTATAGGTTTCCTCTTGGGTGGGATCACACTGATATGCGCATGGTATAGGTTTCCTCTTGGGTGGGATCACACTGATATGCACATGGTATAGGTTTCCTCTTGGGGGGGATCACAATGATATGCACATGGTATAGGTTTCCTCTTGGGTGGGATCAGACTGATATGCGCATGGTATAGGTTTCCTCTTGGGGGGGGGGATCACAATGATATGCACATGGTATAGGTTTCCTCTTGGTGGGATCACACTGATATGCGCATGGTATAGGTTTCCTCTTGGGTGGGATCACACTGATATGCACATGGTATAGGTTTCCTCTTGGGTGGGATCACACTGATATGCGCATGGTATAGGTTTCCTCTTGGGTGGGATCACACTGATATGCGCATGGTATAGGTTTCCTCTTGGTGGGATCACACTGATATGCACATGGTATAGGTTTCTCTTGGGTGGGATCACACTGATATGCACATGGTATAGGTTTCCTCTTGGGTGGGATCACACTGATATGCGCATGGTATAGGTTTCCTCTTGGGTGGGATCACACTGATATGCGCATGGTATAGGTTTCCTCTTGGGGGGATCACAATGATATGCACATGGTATAGGTTTCCTCTGGGGGGGATCACAATGATATGCACATGGTATAGGTTTCCTCTTGGGGGGATCACAATGATATGCACACGGTATAGGTTTCCTCTTGGGGGGGATCACAATGATATGCACACGGTATTGGTTTCCTCTTGGGTGGGATCACAATGATATGCACATGGTATTGGTTTCCTCTTGGGGGGGATCACAATGATATGCACATGGTATTGGTTTCCTCTTGGGGGGGATCACAATGATATGCACATGGTATAGGTTTCCTCTTGGGTGGGATATCAGTCTGATCCCACCCAAGAGGAAACCTGTACAATGTGCATCAGACTGATATGCACATGGTATAGGCTTCTTCTTCGGTGGGATCTCTGTGATACGAACATGGTATAGTTTCCTCGAGTGGGATATGCGATATGGACATGGTCATGGTATAGAGGTCACCTTCAATGGGTTCATTCTAGGGTTGCACCGGTACTGGTATTGGTGCCGATACAGGGTACTGCAGGAGTACTTGGAAGCCGGCATCCGAGGGGCTGGGGCGGCTGTCCGAATGCTCTATCGGCATTCGGACAGGCCCTGCAGCTGCTCTCCGCGATCATACTTACCTTCCTGGGCGATGCCGGGAAAGTCTCCGCGCGTGCGCTCGTTGGAAGGCCCCCAGCCGCGACCACGTGGGACCATGTGATCGCGGCTGGGGCCTTCCAATGAGCGCACGCGCAGGAACTTTCCCGGCGTCACTCAGGAAGGTAAGTATGAACGCGTGTGAGCAGCTGCAGGGCCTGTCCGAATGCCGATAGAGCATTCGGACAGGCACCTGGAGCTCTCCGCGATGATACTTACCTTCCTGGGCGACGCTGGGAAAGTTCCTGCGCGTGCGCTCATTGGAAGGCCCCAGCCGCGATCACATGGTCCCACGTGGTCGCGGCTGGGGGCCTTCCAACGAGCGCACGAGCGGCGACTTTCCCGGCATCGCCCAGGAAGGTAAGTATCATCACGGAGAGCTCCAGGTGCCAGGTGAGCTGGGGGGAAATCCATGTGCTGGGGCAAATCCATGAGCTGGGGCAGTATATCCATGAGCTGGGGCATATCCATGTGCAGGGGCATTATCCATGTTCTGGAGGGCAATATCCATGTTCTGGGGCAAATCCATGAAAGCTGGGGGCATATCCATGAGTTGGGGCATTACCCATGTGCTGGGACAGAATCCATGAGCTGGGGGGCAAATCCGTAAGTTGGGGGGCATTTTTATATGAGGTCTGTTCTTATTGGAAAGCGGTCACATGACATAAAAAAAAGTATCGGTGCAAAAAAAGTGGTATCGGTGCATCCCTAGTTCATTCTGGGAGATATTGTGTTGTTAATATCTTACATTGTATTACTTTGTATTTCTGTAAATGTAACAATTCAATGTTCTTGAACCCAGGACATACTTGAAAACGAGAGAAATCTCAATGTATCCTTCCTGGTAAAATCCTTTATAAATAAATCTATCTATCCATCTCTGTTTGAATATCACACTATAACTAGTGTCTTCCTTAGGCTAACCCAGTGCTGGACCACCAATGCGTGCACAGCTCTTCGAGGAATATCAACTGCATCTCCCTGCTGAACCTTAATTAAAGTATCCTAGACTCCTTTGAGACCTGAGCAGGAACCACAGAGGTTTCCCTTGCCTGTTGTTCATTCTCCGATACGAAAATCAAAAAAGCATGGCTACCACTAAGGCTAGGGTCAGACGAAAGCAGTTTTAACGTGCGTTTAGCCGCACAAAATCACGGCCGTGCGAGCAGCAAATGACGTCCAATGCCGGGCAGCATACGACAAACGGCCGCACGAAAGTTCGTCCGTGCAACGCAAGTGGCAAACGAACGCATTTTTTCGAGAACGTCAAACCGCTAGTACTGACGTACAGAGTGCGCTGCGTCCGCATAGCGGCGTGTTTGCGAGACTGGGAGACGTCAGACGCTGCTAATGTCCGGCCAACCAAACGTCCAGACGCAAAAAGGGTTTTATTGATGATCGGTACAAAATCACGGACGAAAATGCGCATCGTATGACCGCTATCGCGTATTCCGTGAAAAAATACGTCCATTCGTTCGAACGCACTTTTTCACGGACAACACGAAAAATGAGTTCGTCTGACCCTAGCCTTAGTGGGCTTACCAGAGTCGTGCTTCTGGCTGGGTGCTCCATAGGGTAGGATCCGTGGTCCCATGAACATGTGCAACAAAGTAACGATGGGCAACACCAGGCAAATAGCTCCAAGGGCAGTATAAAAACAAGGTTTCGGCTCACGCCTTAGGTCATGTTGTTATACTGCCCTTGCAGCTGTTTGCCTGGTGTTGCCCATCGTTACGTTGTTGTTCATTCTCATATTTCCTTATTTTGCGCTGATAGTCATATAAATAAGAAACGGAAGCATTCGCAGCCTGGCCTAGTATTATAAACGTTGTAGTTTGTATACAAAGCTTTTCAATCTATTGCTGCGGAGACGCCGGTGGCGGCTGGTTATCGCAGAGAAGCAGCTTATTCCAGCCCACCCAGACAGCGTCCGAATACACGGAAGGCGAGATCCTCAAAAGAAATGATCTTTTGTAGTAATAAAAATTGCAGGCGAGATGGAAAACCTGGGAAGGTTTTAATTTCCTCGATGTGACCCAGAGTCAGGGCTTGCATATAACCGCGTGTACCCCACTTCATTATTATTCTGTTGTTTGAAGTCAACGAGATGAAGGAAAATGATTAAGAAGAAAGAGAAATATATGAAATAGAGATGTCCTGAAGGAGCGTCATCTCTTCACATCATCAGCCGTATCACGGAAACACAAAGAGAATACACTATGCTGGATACGGCCGTGCATGACTTGCACATTAAAATCAACTCTGCGTTTTCCTCCTGGGTCCAGTTAAAAAGCGGTTCGAGGATGGAAACCCTGCGGCGTAACGGAATTTAGCTAAATCGACGAGCATGTGGAATTCTAATGTTTGTTTTGTTTTTATTAAATTCTGCGGGAAAGGCTCCACACCGAAAATCTCTACAAGGACGGTAGAGATGACAGTGATTTAGGACAATCGATAGGGAGCCTGGCGAGGGAAAAGAACGGTCAAAAGATCGAACACTCATCTAATAGAATGCGGGTGAGAGTTTGAAGGTATTGAAACCACAGCAGCAGACAGAAGAATGTCACAAAGTGATGTATCTATGGATACAAGTAGCCGAAGGATTGTCAAAAGCACTTAAATAAAACACAATAAAGCTCCAATAAGGTGCTGCAATATATCGCGGATATACTCGACTCCATAGGAGAAGGAAAAAAGGGAATATGGTCTTAAAGGGACTGTAACGGGGAGCAGCTAATGGAAAATGTTAGGGGGTTATTCACGAACCTCCGAATTTGCCCCAAATTGCACTGAACGGTGAACATCACGTGATTTCAGCAAATACAGGCGAAATGCGGTTCAATCCGATGGCACCAAAATTTCCCCATTGAATATGATCGTGTCTTCTGTTCATAGAATGCCGAACTGCACCAAAATTCCGGTGAAACGCCCTGATTTTCCGTGTTTCAGTTCGACAGGTTTAAACAGGAGAATCCCATAGGTTTCAATCTAAAAACTTACATTTTTTTTTAAAGACCATTTTTTTTTTTTGCAAAAACCCCTCTTTTTATTTTTTAAAAGACCTTTTTGTATTTTCAGACATTCGCGCTTTTTGATTATTATTTTTTTAAGACTTTTTTTCATTTTGTAAGATCTTTTTATTGTTTAACCTCCCTGGCGTTACGATTCTGACATCGTTTATATGTCAGAATCGTTATAATTTATTTAGCCACCTGTCGGTATAGGGAGTGTGGCTCGGGGTTAACTTTCATTGCCGAACGTGGTAACCCCCGAGCCACACTCTGGGCTGGATACATACCTGTCCCTGCGTTCCCTCGCTGACCACCTCGTGAGAAGGGAACCAGGAAGCTGCGACTGCCGGAGGAGAACGCGATCGCGGAGGTCAGCGAGGGAGCGCAGGACAGGTATGTATGCAGCCCGAGTGTGGCTCAGGGGTTACCGCGTTCGGCAATGAAAGTTAACCTCGAGCCACACACGGGAATACCGTCCGGGGGGGGGCGGTGTTTAACGGACCTTTTTTTTTTATGACACATTTTTATTGATCGATACCCCTCATTAGGATGATAAGAAACTTCTTTCCTCAGTTCGGCGCAATTCGCACATACCTATTCGGCAATTTTCGCTGACATCCAATAACTGCTTTGGCGACTCCAATTTCAGCAAAGGTACGGTGACCATTTGTTAAATAGTGAATTCATCGTATTTTGGCAAAACGGAATCACCAACGTGAGCCAAAATGCAAAGGGGGCTTTGTGAATAGAAACTTTTGTCACGAGCCTTTAATCACTAGTGGAAAAATAAAAAAGTTTTTTTTTTTAATCTCCCGTTTCCATTTTGTGGATTTTTCCCATAATATACCAAAAGCTGTGCAAAAGTTTTATTTCCTGCTGTGGTTTAGCAGCTACAGTATTTAAGCGTGAATGATGTGGGAGGGAATGTGTAGACAAGGCAGAAGGAGACTATTGTTCTACAGGCTCCTATACGTAAGAGCTGGAAGCTGAATGAGGTAAGACAGGGAGCTTAAAATACTTCTTTGAATACATCCCACACAATACAATGATGTGAGTTGGTGACTGACCCATTCACTCCATTCTATGGCCAAAGCCACACAGCGAGGAGCAAGTGATGGAAAGCTACTGTGGGGGGGGGGGGCAGTTTACAACACAATATATCACACAATGAATACACCCAGTGACACATATAGAGGAAATATCACACAATGCATGCGCCCAGTGACACATATTTTCCTCTATATCACACAATGGATGCACCCAGTGACACAGTGGAAAATATCACACAATGGATGCGCCCAGTGACAGAGGAAAATATCACACAATGGATGCACCCAGTGACACATAGAGGGAAATATCACACAATGCATGCGCCCAGTGACACATATTTTCCTCTATATCACACAATGGATGCACCCAGTGACACCGTGGAAAATATCACACAATGGATGCACCCAGTGACACAGAGGAAAATATCACACAATGGATGCACCCAGTGACAGAGGAAAATATCACACAATGGATGCACCCAGTGACAGAGGAAAATATCACACAATGGATGCGCCCAGTGACACACATAGAGGAAAATACTTTAATTAAACATACAAGAGAAAAACAAATCACATGTAAGATATCAGCAACATCAAATAAACACAATAAGGACGTTTCATTTTTGGTGGTACTGGCCCTTTAATGCCTAGCATTCTGCGTCCAGCTCAGGAAATGGCTCCACCAATCGGAAGCTCTGCAGGGGTTATTGAGAGGCGTAGAGCAGTCTCTGCAGCAATTCTATTATCACAGCAAACTAATGCAATTTCTGCATAATCTGGGGGTCTCCACACAGTAGATCAATACCTAGAGTTGGCCACCAGGGCTGTGCCAAGCAGGAGCCGGAGCGGCCGATTTACCGACTAAAGCCAAAATCAGAAACCGATTAGCAAATCTGGAACCGAGGAGAACATAATTTCCAAAACCCATTCACCCGGGATTACCCAGATCTGAAGAGAAGATAAGCAGATCATAAATCAACGTGAGGTCCTGCAGATCGCAATGCATTGATCCCGCTCGTCTTGTTATGTTTTCGTTCACTCGGGGGCGGCTCTTTCTGAAGACACATTTATACATTGTGTATTTATACAATAACATTGTGTAGCAGTAAGATGAGTGCGGTGGCAAGATCTCTGTAATTTCCCTTGCTCTGGAGACGTGGGAATTTAAGAATAAGTAGTCCCCGGACGCCGGAGTTTCAGACGCGAGCGGCATCATTACCCAAACCCGCCGGGACTTAAAGGAAGTCTCAGGATTTCCTCCGACCATAAAGAATTGTAGCATCAGTATCGACGTGGCGTTTGCGTCACTCTTTGTAGAGCGAGAGGGGAATGGGATTATGGCTTACTTTACTGCCGCATGCGAGACGTAATGAATGGGAACCGGTCCTCTGCTTTTTGACGTCACAGGCTGACCATCATCTGTGCGGCATAAAGATCGCATGGTTCCTACACTCCTGTGGTGCCGCAGAATGTTTAGGCCAATTTACCTGCTGTATGAGCACCGGGACATGTTCTGGAGACAGTTTCCAAATTCCGACATGGGATCCATGAGTATTGTCAAATTGCAAACATTGTTGTCACGTGTAAGGTTTAAAAGCGCTGATGCTAAAGGAATTTAAAAAGGGATAATCTAGGGTAAAATAAAAAAAAAAGGAAATTAAGGGAAATTTAGAAGTTCAAGTTTAACCCCTCCTGACCCGCCTTGTAACATCCCCAGAGTATAATATTCTCCTTTAATCCAATGCCAGGCTCCCTTGCTGTTGCTCCGGCCCAGCTCTCATGTGACTAGGGAGCGTGCAATTCCCCATCACGTGACTGGGGTAGACTGAACAATCCAGCCAATCCAGTTGCTCCCAGTGGTGGATGCATTGAGAGCCATTGGCTAGCCGAGACGCTGTACCTGTATATACACAACCATTTGTCTGGAAAGCAGAGCGGCGAGCAGGGTGAATCACCCCCGCCCCCCTTTGAGGGCTGACTGAGTCCTTTGGGAACCCATAGTTTCCCAAACCTGTACTGAGGACCTGCTACCAGGCCAGGTTTGCAGCACATCTGGATAGGATTTGCCTCTCAGAGATTGCAGGATTCAGTCTGCATTTCCCCAAGGTGATCATTATTCTGTTTCAAAAGGTCACCGTCTCCCATGTGACTGCGGCATGCCGAGGGGAGGAGTGACAGAGCAATCCTACAGGGCGATCCCCTGCTCAGACAAGCACACCATCGGCTCTCAGCATGCTAGGGTTGCCAAGTCGGCCATGTTTCCTGGACACACATAATGTAGTCATGCTGATGGACAATGCATGAAATATGCCACCCTGCAGCATGTATTATCCATTCGCTGCAGGTAGGAAACCAGAGGAATCCCAGGTGACCGACCTTGATTTCCTCCCTCTAGCATATGAATTATACATGTTGTAGGGCAGCACTTTTCCCTGCGCTTCCCCTCTGCATGAGCTAGTAACGTGTCCAGGAAAACATGGCCGACCTGGCAACCCTACAGCATGCTGATGTCACCACTGAGGGTCAGTCATGCATTGCTGAGTGACAGCATACAGTTCGCTCCGCTCTTGGACAGCAAAGCCTGGCAGTGCCCAGCGCTGAAGCAGTACAAACTGCAATATGTCATCAAGGTGAGAGACCGCATTGCTCTTGAAGGCCGTCACAATATCTAACCCCGGATTGGGATATCCGGACAACGTGCCCCTGGCTGGTACGGATTCACTTTAAAGCCAATGTTTCTCAACTCCGGTCTCCCTAACAGGCCAGGTTTGCAGATATCTGACACACAGTACAAGTGATAGGATTTGCTGCTCGGTGATTGCAGGATTCAGTCTACGTTTCCCCAAGGAGATCTGCAAAACCTGGCCTGTACACTGGTCCTAAGGACCGGGAGTTGAGAAACACTGCTTAGTGGATATTCCAAAAGGAGGAAAAAAGAAAATAGTGATGCAGAAATACCACTTTCACTGTTAATAGTCATTTTATTAGATCTGGGGTGAAATCATGACACCGGATAAATGTATCACACTTATCCCTGAATTTACAATGGAAATGGTTATACATACACTATATAGATCACAAGCTTTCTCTGTTACAGTTTCTGATTCTTATTTTATACTATTTTGAACCAATTCTGTTGATAAATAAGTCCCGTGCACAGTACTGGCCCTCACTGAACCTTCTTATGCAAAATATAGATTCTATCTCCCAACATAGTGCTTTAATAGACCCTAAGCAACAGCATGCATCAATATCCGATGGCTTTAAGCAAGGGGGGGGGGGGCGGGGCGGGGTGCGACAGCATCATATGCAACCATATAAAAAGGATCATCAGCAGGTGAAGCCCACATTTAACAACCCATAGATGTCGATTTTTAAAGCTAAAGGCTGAGGGAGAGCAGGGTGAGTAAGAAAGAATAAAATCAAAAGCTCCGCAAGCGATGATACGGGGTACGAGAAGTACGGGCAACATGGCCAGGATGATTTACCCATCCAAAAAAAATCTTCTCAAACATTCAGGAGGGGAAACGGATGTATGCGGTCAGCTTCACGGCTCAGGAAATCAAACACTGGTCAAAGGGTTTAGCGAGATCTCTGGTCCACCTTGAAGGAATCTCCATCTTTCACAGATAAGTGACAGCTTTTACTTTTTTGTCACTGGCAATCAGATTTTTTTATTTTTTTTCTTTCCCGACTCGGCATTTCCAAAAAAAGGCACAGTCTATGCAGATGAACATTTAGAAAGAAAACCATAACGAAACAAAACAAAATAACCTGTCGAAGAGAAAAGATGAGATGGGACGTGTGGTGATGGATGGAAGGAAGGGGTTAACACGCTCCTTAAAGGACGAGACCTTCATAGATTGGACCCTCAGCCTCCGGAGCTTCTCTTCTCAAACGTAAATGCTCCAGCGTGTTGTGAAAATGTTTGTTTATTTGTTCGGTTTCCTCGCTGGCTTCAAGGTTTGGCAGGTCTTCCCGGATCTTCTGTATAAGCTGGTTTAAGACTGGGACAGTGACCTTTCAGAAAAAACACAAACAATAAAATGCGCGTACAGCTGCGATTTAAAGAGACACATCCAGACATTCAACGTGTTTCTTCCTTACGCGGTTACTGATGCTGTGAGCGAGCAAGATGACCGTGTGATCACACTATGTGCTCTGCGTGGTCGCTGTGTACTGAGCTCATTAGTGTGATCAAGAGCTCCCTATTAATATACCTCAATACAGAATGCACCTGTAAACATGTAACACAGTGACTATGTGCAGAATGCACCTGTAAACATGTAACACAGTGACTATATACAGAATGCACCTGTAAACATGTAACACAGTGACTATGTGCAGAATGCACCTGTAAACATGTAACATAGTGACTATATACAGAATGCACGTGTAAACATGTAACATTGTGACTATATACAGATTGCACCTGTAAACATGTAACAGAGTGACTATGTGCAGAATGCACCTGTAAACATGTAACATAGTGACTATATACGGAATGCCCCTGTAAACATGTAACACAGTGACTATATACAGAATGTACCTGTAAACATGTAACATAGTGACTATATACAGAATGCGCCTGGAAACATGTAACATAGTGACTATATACAGAATGCACCTGGAAACATGTAACATAGTGACTATATACAGAATGCACCTGTAAACATGTAACACAGTGACTATATACGGAATGCACCTGTAAACATGTAACACAGTGACTATATACAGAATGCACCTGTAAACATGTAACACAGTGACTATATACGGAATGCACCTGTAAACATGTAACAGTGACTATATACAGAATGCCCCTGTAAACATGCAACATAGTGACTATATTTCCTACAATACTTTATTTTCTGTATTAATCTGTATATTTGTGTTTTGTTTTTAATATCTTGCATTTATTACTTTGTATTTCTGTAACGACTGTAACAATTCAATGTTCTTGAACCCAGGACATACTGAAAACGAGAGAAATCTCAATGTATCCTTCCTGGAAAAACACTGTATAAACAAATTTGGCGTGTCCTTTGACATAACAAAAGCAAAACCTCTTAGGCTCGTGTCAGATGAGTGCACCTAGTGCGCCCGTCCGTCTGCACTTACCGGCACCCGTCGCAGCCAAGTGATGCTGCGATGGGCGCCGGTCACATGCTTGTGCGCAAGCACGAACTGTGCGCGCAACAAGCGTCCAGCTAGAGAATCGCTCTGTCGATGGAGCTGCAAAAGAGCGATCCTCCATAGGAGGATCACGATTTGCACAGCTGAGGGCACTCCACGGCAGCGGAGAGTGGAAGGAACACCTGCTCTCACGGACGTTCCTTCCACTCTCCAGTGCGCTCGTCTGACACGAGCCTTAACTAGCCATATATTGCAACACGGATACATACTGCGGAGCAGAACAAGCAGTCCTATAAAGCAGGGGTCCCCAACCCTGGTCCTCAAGGCCCACTAACAGGCCAGGTTTGCAGGACATCTGAAGCACAGCACAGGTGATCTGATTTGCTGCTCAGTGATTGCAGGATTCAGTCTGCATTTCACAAGGTAAACCTTAAAAACCTGTCCTGTTAGTAGGCCCTGAGGACCGGGGTTGGGAACCACTGCTATAAAGGACGCAGCAGCTGTCAAATGAGAAAGCTTTGTGCTTTTGCAGCAGCAGACGGACATACTTTGCACCAAAACGAAGGTTTAATTATTCAGAAAACAAAGGGAATGGAGAATAAAAGGAGTTTGATTTAGTCTGGCATCCTCCTTACGCAACATAAAATATTCCCAAGCGCCTGCATCACTTCTAATGGAGGAGCTGCGGCTTCACACGGCATTCTTGGCAGCGAAAGTAAATCATTAGAAATGGAGATGGCAGCGTGTTTTCGCGTTATAAAGGCAGTGCCACTCACCACATCGTTTTCCTTTTCATAGAAGTAGATGTATCTGTTGAGGATTTCGATGAAGAGCTGGACTTGCAGCGAGGGATCCATGCACTGATTAGCGATCTTCAGGGCTTTTTTCAGACACTCCATAACTCGCTTTCCGCTGTGAATCTAAATGCGAGACATCAAAAGACGCAGACGATTAGAGAGCGCACAAGTCTCGCAAGCTCTGATCACGAACACAATTTATACATCTAGAAACGCGCTGGCGTCGGGGGTCTTGTCTAGGGGCACGTACTTAATGCAAGCTTTGATTCAGCGCAAACGGAAGAGAAGTGGAGAGAGACAACATGACGCGACTGGTAACAATGAAACGCAGGCAGCACTAATGTGCAGGAGTCAATGTGGCAAGAGAACGACATAAACGGGAGGCATGAGATGCAGGGGGGAGCGTCGAGAGGAATGGGGGGCCCAGACAAGATTTGTGCAGGGTTCTCAACGATAGGGGTGCAGAGATATGAAGGTCTAGATGTGACATAAGCAAGGGTGCAACCAGCAGGTGCTGACACACACAATGGGACATCACAAGTCTGAGATGGAGATAAATAGGAATAAAATTTATAGCAAAAGGGAGCCTCAAAGCACTCCCAGCGTGTGACATGCTGCACCGGGTCATGCTGACTCCAAGCATCAAGTCTATGGAGAAACCTGGCACGGCTCTCCCACCTTGTGTACACATTGGTGGCTGCAGCAGGAAGGGGATTGCGGCTCTCCCACCTTGTGGACACATTGGTGGCTGCAGCAGGAAGGGGATTGCGGCTCTCCCAGCTTATGTACACATTGGTGGCTGCAGCAGGAAGGGGATTGCGGCTCTCCCAGCTTGTGTACACATTGGTGGCTGCAGCAGGAAGAGGATTGCGGCTCTCCCACCTTGTGTACACATTGGAGGCTGCAGCAGGAAGGGGATTGCGGCTCTCCCGACACAATCTCCTTCCCCCTCAGACAGACACTGGATTCTGAAATCCCGAATGCTCGGTGCCCCAAGAATTCCAGATAATGCTGGCCGTCCACTGGCACCGTACTTGTGCGATCATCAGATATTGTCTGAAGTCGTCCTCCCGATCCCACAACATGCAGGTGAATCAGCCCTCTTCCACAGCATCCGACCACCGACGGACGATTTCAGACGATTGTTGGCGATTACAACAGACTAGCGATCTTTCCCGTTTCAATGGGAGTTATCGGACGATCTGCTACAAGAAACTGACAGCCCATAGGATTCAATGAAAAAAATATTCTTGTTTTATTTACTGAACAGTTTATTCTTTCAATCCACAGCAAAAAGTCCATTTATGAATATTTTAGGATTTTTTCAGGATTTCTTATGCTAATTGTTTTTTTCGATCAGGTTTTTCTTTTTTTTTTTCTCTGCTAGCTGGCTTTAGCGTTGCTCCCCCTAGTGGTGAAACATTTTCAGCACCAGGGAGAGGGGGGTTTAATCCCCCACTGCACCCTGGTGAGTTTTTTTTCATTACGAGATGGCTGTGCTGGACGGGGGCAGTCCTCGATGCTGAAACTCTATTTCAGATAGACACTTTTTTTTGTCCCAGCAAGGGGGTTCCCCCCCACCCCTCACTGGTAGCCTGTCACCAGCCGATCTGGATCATCCACAGATGCTTGCAGTCGATGACCATGATCGGCCGATAGGGTTGTCCACGGCCGGGTGACCAAGTTGGTCGCCTGACTACGGTGCCAGTTGACGGCCAGCCTTTAGGGTGCTCAACCTGTATGTATGTTTTAATACTGGTGTACTTATTGTCCCAGAAAAGAAACAAAACCATGTGGAGGAGGGTAAAAGGTCGTAGTATTAAGCAGACAGAATGCTACAAAAGCATCAGATCAGATACAAGAAATAACACATTTCCAAGTGATTCAGGATTTGGCGATGGACGCGGCGGTTTTTGCATTATCAATAGGAGCGGAATTAATGAACGGTAAGAGGAAAAAAAATAAAAATGGCAGCATTGAAAAGTGATGGGTTTTTCAATTGAAAGAAAAGAAGTGATGAAAGTCAGAGTTGGACTGAAATCAGAATAACAACAATAAAATAATCTAAAAGCCATTCAAATGGCGCCGGAGAGCACTGTGGGTAAAGCGAGCGCTCTCGGGAGGCTTCATCCAATTCATTTGTCGATAATGAAGCAGCATTACGAGTTCTGGACGGGCTCCCTGCGCGGGGATTATCCACCGGAGACAATGTTTACCTCCAGGCTGCGTAACTTGCAGATGAAATTAATTAGTGACTGAACATGCACGAGGCCGACGAGCCGCCCGTTCAGTCTGCAGAGTCCTTTCGGCGGGAGCGAGCACAAAAGCGATTTGCGAAAAAGAGGTAAGAAGGCATCTGCCATCACTACTTCAAGTAAGCGTTTAACTAAAAGGAAAAAAAGAACTCGGCCATCGTAAGAAGTGACACGATCTATTGCAACCCAAGATACCTCGATAGGGAACCTGTCATGACCAGTATAGAGAGCAAAGATAGCGGCACTCTCGGTCTTCGTAATAGGAAATATTTATTGAAGAAAATTCAACGTTTCAGTCCGCTATCCGCGGACTTTCATCAGCATGAAAGTCCGCGGATAGCGGACTGAAACGTTGAATTTTCTACAATAAATATTTCCTATTACGAAGACCGAGAGTGCCGCCATCTTTGAGATAGATAGATATATAGATATATATACGCACACACATAGAATATATATGTTACGGGTAAAGCCAGGAGTGCGGTTAATCCTAGGATCACCCGGGTAATCCTGACATTACCCATGTGTCATTAGCAAAAGTCAGAAGTGAAATGAAATTTCAGACTTTACCCGGGTAATATGCAAAGTATCCAGAGGCTTCTGGGTAATCCGGTTTCCTGATCTGTTTTAAACCAGGTAATTCGCACATTACCCTAGTGTTGCTGGATAAAGTGTCATGTGCAACGAAACATCGCACTTTATCCGGGTAATCTGCAAAGTATCCAAACGCCTCTGGGTTCTCCCGTTTTCTTGGGTTTTCAGCAGGTTACAGATGACTGAATTCCGAGGATTACCCGGATAAAGCTGCAAACTGTTATCTGACTGATAAAATTGTGTTTTTGGTTATTTTTAATGAAATTGTAACCAGTCACAAACCGCACTAAATAACCGTCATGTTACTCTGTGCATTAATTGTCTGAAAATGTATTTATGAAGATAAAGATATTATATAAAGAGTAACCTGATGGTTATTAGGTTTTATAAATGATATATAAACACATATGACACATAATAATAGTGAAACTCACTGTTACCCAAGCGGGGTTGGATGCTCTGCAGATTACCCAGGTGAAGCTGTGGATAGTCCTCAGATTACCCGGGTGAAGCTTCAGACATGCACATTATCCGGGTAAAATGCGGATTTTTCAGCTCTTCCAGACCGTTACCCAAGGGCAGTTGGTTAGTCCTAAGATTACCCGGGTAAAGTCTGAAATTTTCATTTTTTGCAGCTTTACCCAGCGGTTTTGGGTAATGTCAGGATTACCCGGGTACTCCTAGGATTAACCGCACTCCTGGCTTTACCCGTAACATATACCGAAATTCCACCAGACTCACCGCAGGGTCCCCGAAGTGCAGGGAAAATCCGCCGCAAACCCGATGATTCAAGAGCGGGGAAAGGGGGGGGGGGACACAATCGAAAAGCCGCCGAAAACCCACAAAACGTGTCCAACGATCAGACGAACACCATGCCAACCAGCTGCTGGAAAACGGCGACAAACCGGGTAGAAAAACAAAAACAAAAAAGGCCAAAACGATTGAAAGTTTCAAAAAGCTTTTAACGCTGTTTGCAAAGAAAACTACATATAAAATATAAAGTCCTATGAATAATAATATAAAAGGTCTGTTATAAAAAAAATATTTAAAATAAAGTCGGAAAAACAAATTTTGCCGAACCCCCCCAAAAATCCTAGAAAAAAATGGAGACTTTTTGCTGCAAATTTAAATAATAAAACAGTTTATTAGATATTGGGTAAAAACAGGGAATATTTTTAACATTGAAACCTAAGGGATTCGCCGGATTAAACCTCCCGAATGAAAGCACCGAACAGCAGGGAATTTCAGTGCAGTTTGGTGTCTCTAACCATTGCTTCTCTATGGGGACTTTCTCTGCCGCCGAACACGCACCGTATTTCGCTGGCAAACGGTTTGCTTTTTGAATAGCCGAATGGCCACGAAATGGCACTGTACGGGGGAAACTCACCATTCGGTGTAATTATTTTTCGTTTAATTTGAAAGCTTTTCTCTCTCCCGCCCCTCCCCCCACCTCGCCGTCGTGCTCGCTTACCTCCTCCCCATTCTTATCGGTGTTGCGTCCCGACCAGAAGAGGTGGGCGGACGTGCTAACGGCTCGGCACTGATCGGGCTTCTTCAAGAGCTTGGAGGCGGCCAGGGCGCTCTGCGTTCTCAGGGGCTCGTGGTTCTCCTCGCTGAAACACTTCATCTTCTCAAAGGTTCCGATGATCAGAGTGATGGCCGCCAACTGCGCCTTCGAATCGCTGATCTCGTCCTCGTACAGCGAAAAGGCCTGTTATCAAAACATCAGAAGGAAAGGTCACGCGTCAAAGCAGACGGAACGTTTCCGGTCCGTCGTGGCAAACGCCACAGATCAGATGACAAGTGATTGATTCATATTTGAACGGAGGTTCTTTAAGCTCGGGTGGGATCACAGACTCGCATGAGGGATGCTGACAAGCTGCGCGTTTTTAAAAGTCCGTCCTTAGTGGGTTATCCAGTAAACGCCGGAATTACACAGATACTCTATAGCAGGGCTGTCAAACTCTGCCCCCCCCAGATGTTTCTGAACTACAACTCCCATGATTCCCTGGCCATCTGTTGCATTGAAAGAAGTCTGGGATTTGTAGGCATCAATATCTGGGGGGCTGGGAGTTTGATAGCCCTGTTCAATATGGCGAATTGGTGGAGGATGGAGGAATGCAAATTTTTAGGCCAGAATAGTAGCATTATATATATATATATTTTATTATTATTATTTTATAAAGCGCCGGCATATTCCGCAGCGCTGTATATATACAATTTTTATTTTGAAAGCACGTCAGCAGGACAATAAACATTAGGAAAATATAAGAAAACTAGGCCAGCAACAGAGAGGGCGTAAAACCCCAAAAACGGCAGCAGAAAACAACAAAAAATGAACATTAGGAAAAGACAAAGCCGCACAACCAGACAAGTATAGATAATGAGGGGAGGGGGGGGTTACACAGACTAGGGGGCAGGAGGGTTGGCGATTCCGCAGAAGGAGAAGTGTGGGGGTCACCAGGTCCCGACGGAAGAAAAAAAAAAGGGGGGGGGTGGGGGAAAACTGCCTGGAGTATGGCATACCTGGGTCGCTCTGGCGGGTAACTAGAGGCCATGGAGGGCCACAAGGCATGCAGATAGAGCCATGGTAGCCTCATACATGGCACTCCTGGGCCGTCCCATGTTCCACACAAAAAAAAAAAAAAAAAAAAAAGGGGATCCCCCTACTTTTTTTAAAAATTTCCCCCACCCCATTATTTTTTATTCCCCTGCATTTCTGCGTGAGTTCACCTCGTTGTGGAGATCCTGTACTGCCTCTGTATTAGGATGTACACTATATGAAACGAGGAAAACAATGGGATGAGGACGAGGGAAACCGGACATGTTTTCATCCAAAACGTGGCTCGCCCTCACCTATAGACCAATCGGCGATCCATCACACCAGATATCTCTAGCTTTGGTGGGGACGGTGCAGACGATTCACTCTATTGCCACCGCCTCGCGTCAACATTCATAAAATCTCAAGGTCCCTCCAGCGGCTGCAACAATCTCAGATCTCTTTACCGACTCGCCACTTCACCAACAAGCTTCTGGGGCATGGAACAGATTGCGGCAAAATGAGAAAAGCTAGTATGATGTCACCGTTATCGATGTCATCCTCAGGGGGCTGCACGTAAATCCTGTGTTTGGAGTGGGTGTTTTGTGTAGGGGGTCTGCAGATTTCTCACAGCATGAATAAAGATGGATTATTATGCATATGAAGGGCAGCGTTCCCTGTTCGCTTGTCCTCCCTCAAAACAACCCTTCAGCCTCTAGCGTGACCCGTCAACATGAGAGCCTGATGACAGAAAGTCTTGTTTCACGGCAGAACAAATGATGAAATGATAGAAAGAAAAAAAAAAAGACAAGGTCATCATCGATGTGACAGAGACAAAGCGTCCGAGGTTCAGTCATTACCTGAGACATGAATTCGTAGGCCACAGTCTCGTGGTTTTCAAACCCGATCTCGCCCGCTGCCAGAGCGCCTTGGAGGAAGAGCCGCAGCGGCAATTCGGCCAGTTCGGCCTTAATTAATGCACTGATCGTCTGATGCGCAAACGAGAAGATCTTCTGGCATTTCTTTTCCCATTTATCATCCTGAGTGGCACGGAGGAAAAAGAAATGTATTAGGAAGACGACAAAAACAGCAGAATGAAGAAGTCATTTATTATACAGACACTTGCTCTTTTGGCCCCAGGCAGCGCCGAAAATCATGCTATTAAGCCTCGTGCTACGGACGCAACAGAAGATCCTGCCAGCTGCAAAGGAGAAGCATCGGGACTGCGTGTGCAAATGTGATGATCCAGCGGGAGCAGACTGCTCACTGCCCAAATTAACTGGACAGGGAGGAGGCAAACCCTCCACTTTGATAGGAGTCACAGCCACCAGAGACAGGGTGGACACACACACACTAGTACTCCTTCAGCTACCAAAGTATTTCCCGTAAAACCGCTGTAAGGAACGGGCGTTTTTCTGGAAAATCATTTTTAATTATACAGGAAGAAATATTTAGGAATATTCCCAGTGTATTCCTTACTGTAATAACCTATCTGGCAGGGAGATGTCGCCATCTGCTGGCAAAATGGAGCTACTGCAGTTTTGGGCTCTGTGCAGGATCAGATGGGGAGATGACAGGAAGATACATTCCTCGCTGGTTTTAAAAAAGTGTTCGTGCCTCGGGCATCATATCCACGCTGCTAAAACTTTAGGGGTATAAACCGCAGCCCAGATGCAAACACATTTTGCATGCAATAAACAAAACTCCTGTGCATGGTTTCTGTGGAACACCATAGCGACTATACTCTAGGGCCCCTATTACATTCTTCGCGCAGTGCGTTTGGCGTGTGCAAATGCGCATTTGCGCGAAGGGCAAAACCCTTTGCGCTGAATGTCGTATTACAACGTTTGCGCAAACGATGCGCGTTTTCGTTTAACGCGGATGGACCTGCACGAGCGTGATGAACTGTGCGCAACCTATACTTAACATTGTGAGCGCAAATGCGTTCGTGCGCTGGTACGCGGATGGTATTACAATCGATGCGCATCTTTTTACGAACGATGTATGTGCGCATAATTTTAACGTCTTTTAAAAGCTGGTGTTAATGGCAAATCTGAACGTTCAGGCTGAACCCAAATACACCAGCCCGAAAAAAATACAGCAACGTATAGTTACACATTCTACACATACCCAAACCATAAAATTGTGAATTCGTGTTTTTTTTATTGCTGCAGCATGTATACTCAGATTTACTTTGACAGGCGCAAAAACTTAAGTGAGTCAATTAAGGTTCTTAATTCGGATTGGCTGAATCCCGCGAAAAAAACAGTCTGCACACAGATTTACGTGCGCTACGTTACTGCGCGCGTATTACACTTTGTTTTCCGCGTCGATTTATTTTTTTGAGAAAATGCGTTCGGATCGGAATACCACCGTTAATCTTCGCGCGATAATGCTAGACGTTGCGCGGAAAAAAAATTTGGGCTGCGTGAACGAAATTGCGCGAAGAATGTAATGGGGCCTATATCAGGGCAGATTTGAGTATAGTGGTTCTTGGTAGCGAAGGAGTTAAACTCTGCATCATTCCTGTATATCTGGATTGGTCATGCGCCATCTAATTCACATAGGATTGGTGCATCATGTCCATGTTATCGGTTTCTGACCCTGGATGCCAGACACTGTCACCAACGCGTATTGCTTACTTCTGCAAACCTGTCTTGAATACTAAAGTAAAGTAAAATAAATAAATAAATAATAAAAAAGAATTTAAAAAAACACAACCCCGTCATACTTCAGGTTCCTTCAGAGCAGCCATATGGTAGTCATGTTTCTAGATTAGTATTGCAAGACTTTACGGAGCCAGAGAGAGAGAATGCAGAAACTCTGCAAAACTGTAACCACATCAAACAACCGGAGAATCAGAAAACAGCCATCATCACATCAGGTTGCACTGCAAAAGGTTACCATCCTAAACATATTAAGGGAAACTCTGTAGGTTACCAGGTGGTGTCTCCCCTGGAAACCTCGGCTCATCTTGCCCAAAACTGAAGGCATTAATATTGTTCTGCAAAAAATAAACACACAAAAACAAAAAAACAAACAAAGTCTTACCACTTTTGAGTTCTCCTTGTATCTGAAAGCGAGCTGGTAGGCCGCGAACACCAGAGGCGGCAACGTGTACCGGATCCTCTGGTTACCTCCGGCACCAAAATGCTTCCGCGCCGTGTTTAGGATCTAGACAGGAATTATAAAAATGGGAGCATCGTTAGCTATCTATATATATCGTATATATCTCTATCTAAAAAGGTAAACATTGTTGCGCACACACACAGTAATATAAAAGGGATGTCTTGTGATAACCAGACACGGTAATCATGGCCAGGTAGACTCTAGCTGCAACCTAGGGATCTTCAAATCCCATCGACAGGCTACAATTGGCAGCAGATCGGTTCTGAAAACAACGTTCCCACCCGCACCGGTCAATCCATTATTCAGCACGCAAGACTGATTATGGTGGAGGCCTCTGCCAGAGACCCTAAGAGAGACCAGGTGGTCCTGCCGCTCATGATGCTGCTCCCTCAAAAGGTGCAGACAACGAACAAAGCTGAATGTGGTCTCCAAAGGAAGACAAGTGGGTTAAGGGAGGGTAAGAGCAGAGATACAGATGTAATCTCGCCGTGACATGTATCGCTGATCTTAAGATTTAACCTCCCTGGCGGTATTCCCGAGTGTGACTCGGGGTTAAATTTCACTACTACGAACGGTAACCCCGAGCCACACTCGGGCTGGATGCATACTCCCCTCCTCCTGGCTCCCTCGCTGTCCCCCGCAGTGTGATCGCAGCGAGCTGCTTCCTGGTAAGACTCCCTGCGAGTCACACGATGCAGGGGGCGGGACCAGGCAGCAAACTTAGAAAAAAATTATAATACACTGTATAATCCAATTTGCAATGTTTATGGTGGCACTACAGGATAAGAAACAGACCATACATCCTCTCACCCTTGTTTTCAGACAGATTTCAGTGTTTGTTGTATTTTATTGAATATCATTTATTTGTATTATTTTGGATAATTATTTTTTGGGATAATAAATTATTATGTCGCGTTTCAAACTTTAATCGGACTCCGTGTATTTACTATTTTTTTTATTTATTTATAAAGGATTTTACCAGTAAGGCCTCTTGATTGCACGGATTTCAGTGCGTGATTCCTAATTATTACAGGCTAACTATGTACAAAAACACGTTTCCTTTAAAAAAAAAAAGAAATTTTGAAAAAATTAAACCGCCAGGGAGGTTAATGACACATTCAGAGCTTAACGAGATCGTCCATGAAAAGGCTTTTTAATTAATTGACCGCTCCGCTCTGCTGTAATGATGAGGAATCCAGCCATTTCTCTTCAATCATTATATATCTCACAAATCATTGATCCTGAAAGGGAACCTGCTGCGGCAAGCTTCACTTTCCCTACAACATCCCACCAGGGGAATGAGGTTTCACCGGTCACAGAGATCAATGCGAATATGTCAGCAAGGGAGGAGATTTGTATTCGGTAGGGTGCAGCGCTTTAAACGTACCTAGGTTACCTTATATAAAGTGTTTTTCAATCATAATAGATAGCGTTTTTCATATTTTTTTAGCATCAATTGCATCAAAGTTGAGCATTTTTTTTCTCTAAAAAGACACAATTATTTTTTGATATTCTAAGTTTTATTACAATAAACCACTAACAAAAGACACATAGCGTGAGAACAACAATATACATCAGAGATTAAGGGGGAGAATAAATGTCATCAACAACAGAACTTGGCAGGGTGTTCAGAGGGACATCAGGTGAGACTGGGAGGAGAAAAAAAAAAAAAAAAAGAAGAAAGGGCAAAAGAGGGGGGGGGGAAATCCCCCAAAAACTTGACATACCAGGCTCACCCCAGGAACCGCAAGGTATACCGGGGGACCTGGGGCCAGGAGAGACGGCTAGAGCCATGGTGGCCGCTCAAGTGGCGCACCCAGGACCACCCAGTGTCCCACATCCACACAAAAAAAAAAAGGGGGGGGGGAAAGGTATAATACCTGACATCCCAATAGTCTCAAAAGGTCCCATGTGCCAGGGTCATCAGGGAGTCCGCAAATAGTGATGACGACTCAGAATATCAAAATCAAATGAAATGGGGGGGGGGGGGGGGGTCAGCAGGTCGTAGTACTAAAAGTAGGGGGGGACATCTCAAGGGGGGTGCGGGGTCTCAGAAGGGGGTCAACAAGGCAGCCAAAAAGACACAATTTTACAGAAATTCTTAGTGTAACACTGCTATACAAATATTTTTTTTTTATAAAAGACGAATGTAGCAAACTCACAAAAGTAGAGCCACCCTGGCTCTATATTGGAGGCAGATGGACTTTTTTGTCGGCTGCCCGCAGCCTCCTCTTAGAAACAGACTTCCATGACGTTTCTTTAAGGAAAGTAAATGAACATAGCGCAATTCAGTAGATCATATATTAGGTAGGACCACATACAGTCAGGTCCAGAAATATTGGGACATGGACACAATTCTAACATCTTTTTCTTAAAAAAGGAGCCCCCAAATGCTGCCAAACTGAAGAAGAAAAAAAAACATCGCCAAACACCTGACGCAGACTGACTGCTGTCCCTAAGGGCTTTAAGAAGCTCTTTCAGCACCAGGGACAGCAGTCTGCGTTCCCTTCATGTCTTCGGTGGAGTGTTTTTTTTTTCCCCTCAGTTCGGCAGCATTCAGTCTTCCTGCTGGTCGATCTGGATCGTCCATTCGCTTCCAGTGGACGATCCAGATCGTTCAAAAAAAGTTGTCCATAGTCGGACGGCCAGCGTCAGGCTTGCAGAGCGTCATGGAACACATCGTTCAGAAATATGTGGGGGGGGGGGGGGGTCAAAATTTGCCATCATTGACCAAAATCTTTGCTTGATGCCCGCCGCCTACTACTATTTGCTTGTGACTCTACTTTCCTTGTCTGCCCTCGAGCTGATGTTCTGGTCACCATTTGCCACTGGGCTGTAAATATGTAGTTTTCACAGACTTCATTTGCATGTCTTACCCAGAGTTCCTTGCTGCATATGGGGAATGTAGCACAAGCTCTGTAAAGCAGTTCTCCGTATTGCAGGGATGTGTAAATGTCTTGAGAAATGATATATATATATATATCTCCCATGCTCCATCGCACAGTGGTTGAGATCAGGGGTTAAGTCGAGGGGGGACCGTGCAAAAATAGTGGAGGAACCAAGTTCCCATTGGTCCCACACACTAAGCTTGTATTCATGGGTTCAAAAACGGATCTTTCCCAGTTAGGTCACACTACACATTGGCAATAATGTGGGTTTTCTTTAGAACGTGACTCCTGGCTGAGACGCGTATTGGCCTGTATTGATGTACACTGGGCTCCCGGTCGCCTGGGTCTGATGAAGTACCAGGCCTCATGAACATATATCTAATCCCGGGCTCTCCCCCAATGATCCTGCAGAATAGAATAAACTTATGGACACGGACGGTTATTATTGGACGCCCTTGGCCGTCATTCGAAGCTTTCGACATGCGTTGGAAGAAGAGAAAGTAAAAACGCATGTTCCTATCTGGCTTTTCGGACTTGAAAGGGTAAAGAAAAGGCGGTTCGAGTCAAGGTTAAAGGCAAAGAGCTGCCTCGATTACCCCGCGTTCATTTGCACTTCTTCATGGCCAAGGTGTCCTCACCGAGAAGGAAGATCGTGATGCTCTACTGCCTGGATAATGAAAAAGCTTGTACGGTCTGCTGCAGCGCAGCTTACGTCATCAGGGCCATTAAAGGACCAGCCTGTCTGCGATCGCAGGCATGCTTTCTGTGTGGTGCAGCCATCACGACGACTCTTTAGAGTCCTCCAGCTGTGTGTGCCGAGGTGCGAGTGCAAATCATCGGTGCGGCGGCATCTCCCAGCGTCAAACCTACGCGCACGAGAGAGGAAAGGGACAGTCACGCACGGGCGCCGTACAACGGGCGGCATTAGTCACAAGCGGCTCCAGTAACCGGCATAACCCTGAACATGTCTTCCATTTCTATTTTAGATATTGATTGTTAACCCGAGCTACGAGTCGCATAGAAACATTCCACATACTTTCACCAGTGCGTGGCTGCGTGTGCGGCAGGACCCCCCCCCCCCCCCGCGGGCTCATGAACAGGCGGCACATTCTGTCTGTACTCGTAGAACATACTGTGATCATTTTCTTGCAGGAATAAAACAAACACAAATTCTGAGACTCAGTCCTTTAAAGGGCCAGTACCACCAAAAAATGAAATGTCCTTATTGTGTTTATTTTATGTTGCTGATATCTTACATGTTTGTTTTTCTCTTGTATGTTTAGTTAAGAAAATATTTTCCTGTATATGTGTCACTGGGCGCATCCATTGTGTGATATTTTCCTGTATATGTGTCACTGGGTGCATCCATTGTGTGATATTTTCCTCTATATGTGTCACTGGGTGCATCCATTGTGTGATATTTTCCTCTATATGTGTCACTGGGTGCATCCATTGTGTGATATTTTCCTCTATATGTGTCACTGGGTGCATCCATTGTGTGATATTTTCCTCTATATGTGTCACTGGGTGCATCCATTGTGTGATATTTTCCTGTATATGTGTCACTGGGTGCATCCATTGTGTGATATTTTCCTGTATATGTGTCACTGGGTGCATCCATTGTGTGATATTTTCCTGTATATGTGTCACTGGGTGCATCCATTGTGTGATATTTTCCTCTATATGGGTCACGGGGTGCATCCATTGTGTGATATTTTCCTCTATACGTGTCACTGGGTGCATCCATTGTGTGATATTTTGTGTTGTAAACTGCCCCCACACTAACTTTACATCGCTTGCTCCTCGCTGTGTGGCTTTGGCCACAGAACGGAGTGAATGGATCAGTCCCCCGACTCACATCATTGTATTGTGTGGGATGTATTCAAAGGACGTCACCAGGGGGTAGATTAGAAGTCTTTTAAGCTCCCCGTTTTATCTCATTCAGCTGCCATCTCTAATCAAAGTTAGCCTCGAAAAAAATAGCCCTCTGTTGCTTTATCTAAACATTCCCTCCTCCACCTCATTAACCGGTAAATACTGTAGATTAGATAGACCACAACAGTAAAGCTTTTGCAGAGATTTTGGTAAATGTTGCATTATGCTAAAAATCCACAAAAATGGGAACAAACACCTTTTTATCTCCCATGTACACTTGATGTCGTCAGCCTCCCTCTTTTCTCTACATGTCATCTCTGGATATTCTCCTCCTCCCGCTCCCATTGTTCCCTTCATTTTGTTTCTCCTGTACTCCTCTATTTTCCCACTTTTTCCATTTAGCCCTAGGGCCATACCTGACCCCTTCTACCTGACTAGCGATATTTCTCAACCCCATGATGTGATCTTGTTGCTGTGCACTGGCCGGCCTGCGTGTTGGGCTTGTCACGGTTTCAGGGGATAATTTGTTCTCTTCTAAAACTCAAACATTATTTACAAATAATTAGATCACATACAAAACTCCTGTATAGTCACTTTGTGATGCCGGGAAAATGCTTTCCTAGTAACAAACTGTATAACCTACATCGCAGGTCAGCAACCTTAAATTTTGGAACTGCATTTCCCACGAGGCTCAGCATCATGGGAGACACCGTTCCAAAACGTCAGTGTTAAGAGAAGGCAATAGATTGATCTTCCCGATGGTATTAACCCCGTGGAGAGCACGTAGTGACAGCCCGTTCACATACACCAGTCAGAAGGAAATAAATTGGGAATGGACAGTAAGGTCAGAACATGTCATAACAGTTTCCGATAAGACAATGATCGCCGGGATTCATTATCCTGCTCCGGGCTGGGGATTTAAAGGCCCGGCGCTGCCCTGCACCGTGTCGATAGTCATAGCATGAAGGAGCCAATTACAAAAGCTAATGAATGGGAGCACTCAGCATTAACAAGGGCCCCTCCGTCACACTCGCCCCTCGCGGCGATGGATCGTTAATTAGCATTTAGTGATTTGAAAGACTGAAGACACAAATTTCTAATTAGGAGCCGAGGATACTCGAGATCAGGCATTACCAAATCTAGATTCGAACCTGTCATGCTAGCGTTACGGATTTATACTTTTCTATTAAGATTCAGTTACAGAAGAGGGAAAGTATCTGTGTGTGTGTTGGCACGAATGCCCAGTAGTACCCATCCATCATATTATACCACAGGGCACCTTAAACTGAATCCAGCTGCATGGATAGAGAGCACACCCAACCCTCATCAGAGATGATCATCACAGTCAATATACGAGAACGTAAGGCTCCTTTATGCCTTCATTACCAGGTTCGAGCAGACTTAATCTTCAAAACACCCTGCAGGGGCTGAATATCCAGTAAACTCGATCTGGTCTTTTTCTGGAGCAAAGCAAAGGGAAGTTTGTTTGTTGCAAATTAAATTCATTGCATATGGCTTCCAGTAAGGATGCACCGATACTAGTATTCGTGTCGATACCGGCATTTGCACGAGGACTTTGTACTCGTGTAAATGCCTCGATACCACCCCCGATAACCAGAAGCCAGTGCTGGGCTGGCCTGTCGGTATCTGAGGGGCTGCTAGCGGAATGCATTAAAGGGACACTCTAGGCAACATGACCAACTAAGCTATTTTAGGTGGTCATGATGCCCAGAGTATGCCGCCCTCTGTCCCCCCTCCCTCCGCTCAGCCGATCAGCTGTAAATGCTGAAAACAGCTGAGAGAGACAGAGAAGTTTACTCCGCCCTCCCAGCTGTCAGTCAGCAGAGCGGGAATCATATTTCCCGCTCCTGCCGACTTTTGCCGAGTAGGAGACGTCATCGCGCTTTCAGCTCGATGACGTCTCCAACTCGCCGCAGTAGCTGGCGGCAGCGGCTGAGGGTTAGTGTTGCGCGCATCCTCTTGCGCACAACACTAATCCTCAGAGGGAGCCGGGAGGAAGCCTGCCGATTGGCTGGCTTATGTGAGAGGCGCGCATGCGCGCTTCTCACATAAACCAGAAGCCAAGAAGCAAGAAGGACGGGAGCGGAAGAGGAGGGAGGGGAGTATAAAAAAAAAATTAAAAAAAAGACGCCGCTGGAAAGAAGTGGATTTTAGGGTAAGTATTACAGTTACAAAAAAATAAATAAAAAATAAAGATTTATTAAGAGAATAGGGATAGGTTAGGATAAAAAAAACGGGGGTGATTTTTTGAGTAGAGTGTTCCTTTAAGAGCATTTCACTAGCATTCCCCTCCGGCTCACAGCCCGGCTAAAGACGTGATGCAGCCAGCCAGTGCTCGGACCACGCGGACAGTCCGAGGGGAATGCTCTTCATGCATTCCGCTAGCAGTGAGGTCTGTGTTGGAGGTATACATGTATCTGAGGTCTGTGTTGGAGGTATACATGTATCTGAGGTCTGTGTTAGAGGTATACATGTATCTGAGGTCTGTGTTAGAGGTATACATGTATCTGAGGTCTGTGTTGGAGGTATACATGTGTCTGAGGTCTGTGTTGGAGGTATACATGTGTGTGGGGTATACAGGTGTGACATGAGGTGAGGACTGTGTGTGTGCGCAGGGCTGGGCAGTGGGTAAATGGGGTGTCTGGCCGTACATTTCAATAGTAACATTAACTGAACAGGCTTTCAGCAAAATCCTAAATTATTTATTGGAAAGCTGTCACATGACTTTAAATAAAAGTATCGGTACTGGTGAGTACCTGAAAAAAATGTCTAGGTACTCGTACTTAAAGTGGTATCGGTGCAAGCCTAGGTCTCTAAAGTTGCAGCATGACTAACATTACAGCCAATGTGCTGCAGCTCACAGAACTGCTCTGCAACGAACCGCGGAGCCTGACAGCGTCTCATTAAACACATGCTGCAGTAGCAAACTCTGACCATCAGGGGGTGCACTGTGCCTGCCAATGAGCTTCCTGTATTGTAGAAATGTATTTTTACACACACACACACACGCTCCATGACACCCTGGAAAAGTGACAGCAGCGCGAGTACCTGAGCCAGATGTGACACTACAAAATGTCACTGTAATTACCACCTCCTCCATGTACTTTACATTGAACTTTATATTTCAAATTAAAAGCAGGGCTGAAAATACACAACCTGTGCTGCATCCCAGCGGTGAGCGTGGAGTGAAAGCAGACAGCATTAAGTGTGGAGCCAGAGAGTGACATTTTGTGCGCCAAGCCAGCCTAGTCATACGAGGGCCCGGCCTCCAGAGCCTCTGGAGAAAGCCGACAGCGCAATGTACAATCGAATACGACGTTCCCGTCCACCAGGGAGGTTGGAAAGCAAAATGCAGCTTTCAAAAGGGCAACTATCAATCTGACCCACCACATGTTAACATTGGCACCTGGGGAGTTTGCCAATTCGCCCACAAGCCTGGCCGTGGGTCGAGGGACATGTCCGCCGTCTTAACCTGCCCTGGATTCAATCAATAGCTGCTCTTACTTAGACCGTTGCAGCGTTACATTGCAGGTGGTGTTTGATGCGTTTTGGTTTTCATGTTCGAGCAAAATCAATACGTCTGCAAATAAAACCACGAAGGTCGGGGTCAGACGAGCGTTTTTAAGAGCGAACGTCCGTGAGAGTGGACGTTCCTTCCACTCTGACGCCCGTCTGGCCGCCTCGCTGAGCACAGTTAGTGCTTCTATGGAGGATCGTGCTCTGCAGCCCCGTCGAATGCGCGTCGACGCGGAGGCCTTCATCACGGCCGCTGTAGCGCGTGCAATTCGGGTGCCCACTACAGCGTGTGGCCGACCCAGTCTAGGAGTCACAACGCTGCGACGGACACAGGGAGGCACGTCAGTACGGGCGCAAACAGTGCGCTCGTCTGACCCCGGCCTAAGAAAGCACCAACATGCTCTGCAGCGCTGTGCAAGGAGTGGGGCTAAACAAAAAGTTGGCAAACCAGACCGTCATGCGGAGAATGATGATAGGAAAAGAGGAGGCTGCCCAAGAGCTTACACTCTAGCAAAATGTACAGACAGAATTTGAAAGGCTTAGAATTTGGGACAAAGCAAATTTAAGCTGAAAAAGACGGAGCTGAAACATGGGACAAGTATCTACTAAATCAAGGGTTCGGCAACCTTGGCCCTCCAGTTTTGGAACTACATCTTCCATGATGCTCAGCTACTCAGTTTATCGGAGCTTCATATAAAACGTAGGTCCAAAACATCTGATGGGCCAAGGTTTTACACAAACGATTGCTTTATATTTGTCGAATGTTGCCATGTGTGTCTACAGAGGAGTAGCCGGATAATATCACCCACTGACGTGGAGGAATAAATGATAACGCCGTGTGACGCTCGTGTTACTATTCACAATGTGAACCTGAGCCGTGACGGGTCTCCAAACCCAACAAAGCATCACCAATAAACTCCAGCATTCCTTCTGGCCACGTCAATGTTATTAATTAATAAAAGTCTCCAAATGACTGGCAGGTTGTGCGAATCGTCACTCAGGATATTAAAAATGGCTGGGGGAGGGGGGGGGGTGATGGGACGCGTGATGCTCTGAAATTAATTCTCGGCACAATGAAAAGGAAATCGATCGCTCGATGTCACGTGATCGGAGCATTTGCGTCATCGAGACGGCTATCAAGAGGTAAACAGAACAAGTCGGATAATTATTCCGTGGATATGTGAAGAGCAGCCACGCCGCTACGAGACGCATTGAAGCAGACGTCATCAAAACAATGGTGCTTAAAAATATGAAATTACAGGAGTCAGTGGAGCAACTAGAAAGGGTTAATAGTGTGCGGTTACTAGTACAGCGGGATAAACGTCGCACTTGGTATATTTACCAGTTACAGTGGCACCTTTGGTTTTGCACTTTGTTCCATGTAGGGTCAGCTCTGAAGCTCATCCTTCAAAAACTATATGGGGTCAGTTGGGGCACTAACCGCTTAACTATCCCTTTGGGTCACTTGTTAAAAACCAAGAAGGACCAATCCATTTGCACAAGTGTTTGCACACAGTATAAGTCACAATCGGATTGTGAATTTGGGCCAATATAAAGGCATTCTTCCAAGGTTAAAGTATTTTAACCCCCATCCTCTGGAACGCTCTCCCTCGTATGGTCAGACTTTCCCCTAGTTTCCCTTCTTTCAAACGCTCCCTTAAGACATTCCTATTCAGGCAAGCCTACCAGCCGACTCACTGATACACCTCACTGCTCCAACCAGCCCATCGCTCCCACCTTGCAGCCCATCTCCTGTTTCCACCCCCAACCCTTCTAGATTGTGAGCTCCCACGGGAATATGGCCCACGTTTCCTCCTGTAGTGGTTTGTCATTGTAACCCTGTCTATATTGTGGCTATTGTACAGCGCTACAGAATATGCTGGCGCTATATAAAGAATAATAATAATACACCCCCCCCCCACACACAGACACACACACACTCCTATCAGGAAAGGCGAACTCCTAGCATACTTATCCAAACGAAGGACGATACAGGCGCTCCATGATAGTGCCGCAATCATCCTTTGCATTTTAAGGACATCATTTCAGCTGGTAAAGCAGCCTTTGAGGTCTTGAGCTCATGTCAAGGAGAAAAGCTGGTCTGTTGCCTAAGGCATAGGAAGGTTTAGTTTACAGCGAGAACAATAAAGCTGTGGAATTCTCTGCCTGTTGAGGTGGTTGGGTCAGAGTCTGTACAGACTTTTAAACAACGGCTGGATGACTTCCTGCAGACACAGAATATTAAGGGTTAGAATATTTAATATGTGGGTGAAAGCTTCTTGATCCAAGGAGAAATCTGACGCCATCTGGGGCCAAGAAGGAATCTTTCCCAGTATGTTGCATATGGGCGAGCGCTTCAGACTGGGCTTTTTGCCTTTTTTTGGATCAACAGCAGTATGTGATGTGTGAAAGGCTGAACCCGATAGACGCACAGCTTTTTTCAGCCTATGTAACTATGAAATGTTGTTGACCCCAAAACAGTCGCACTGAGGATTGGCGTGTCTTTCTTCCCCTTTTTTCTGCAAAACTTTTGTGGAGTCTGTGTCTGCATCGGGAGCACCCAACCAAACTCTATACAGAAGGACAGATTGCTTGGGAGTGCAGTTGCCCGCCTTTCCTTCCTTTGCTTCGTTCCAGTGTAAGAAAAAAGTGCATCTGGATTGGTCAGACACGTTGCCTCGCTGTAATACCCCTATGCCAGTGATGGCGAACCTTGGCACCGCAGATGTTTCTGAACTCCATGTTCCATGATGTTCAGCCAGACTTATCTGTGACCAAGCATCATGGGACGTGTAGTTCCGAATCATCTGGGGTGCCAAGGTTCACCATCACTGCCCTGTGCCAACAAAAGTGCCCTGGAACAGGCACGTGCACGCAACTCCATCAGTTCTGCACAATCTTTGATAGCTGTAAAGTAGGGGTTCCCTCCAGAGGTTTCGAAACTACATTTCCCACGAGCCTCTGTCAAGCTAATGAGTACCTGAGTGTCATGGAAGACTTCGCTCCATAACATCTGGAGGGCAGGGGATGCTGACCCCTGCTGTAAAGTACGGACTGGTTAGTGTGCGAAGAATGCATACCAGGTACTGCTGATCAGGGTCATCTGACCGTAAGAGATGAATAAACCTTCCCACAAGGCTCTGCTCGTCTGCAAAATCCTCTGGATCTGGGTCCTCTGCAGGCTGGTCAGGCTGGTCCTGTATCAGTGTTGACACCAAGTTCATGATGGCATCCACCTGGGAGACGGGAAAGAGAATGACAGTCAGCTCCGTTCCAATGGCGAAGAGAGGAAGAAATGCTACAAAAAAAGCATATAAACAATTCCAGCGCCATCTGATACTTTATCAGGAGACCCGTGTGGGTCAAAGAGTCAAACCTAGTGAAAAGCACATTAGCCATTTCAATATGGCAGATCATTGGATTCCAGATCACCTGGGAGCAGAATGTGTCACGCTGCGATGCAGAGTAAATAATGTGGCTAGGTCGCCCATGTAACAATATAGGGAAGAACCAAGGTAATTCGGGGATCCTTTGTCGAAGTGATGGCCTTCACATGTCTGTCACATGGTGTTAATATAAATCATGGTATTTTTAATTTCCCTTTACTTTTCAGCAAGGAGGTTTTAAATAGCTTTTATATTCTATATGCGCTCTGACACCTTACAAAATAGATTTCTATGGTTTAACCATTTCACTGCTGAGGACGTGTGGGGAACGTCCTCATTGACTCCTAAGGATAGATAGGGGGTTCCTTTGAACCCGATATCTCCCGACTGTTTGCAGATAGCAGGGTCATGTTTGGTATCATTAGAAAAGGCCAGAGTATGGCCTTGCCAATGATACAAAACATGACCATGTTTAAAGTAAAGAAAAAAAAAAGAAAAAAAAAGGAAAAACTTGTTTTTTTACGATGTGAAATGACTCAGCAGTGAAGGGGTTAAAGACACTTGTCATTGCAGCGACGTGCGAGTCGGCCGTGTGCTGCCAGACGGCCAATCACATGCATCCTCTGGCCCTTAGTGTCAACGGGACATGCTCTATAGCAGGGATATCAAGCTCCGCCCTCCCACATACGTTTCTGAACTACAACTCCCATGATTCTCTGGCCATCTATTGCAGCGAACATTCTGGGAATTGCAGGCCAACATCAGGAGGGCCAGCGTTTGAGATCCCTGCTCTTTAAAGGAGTATGTTACTATTTCTATAAACAGCTATGAACACCTCCAATTCCACCAGCACCTTCCGCTACTAGTCTGCCGTCTCTAATCCTGTGGTTCCTTGCCTTGCAGTGCATGGTTAGGTCTACCCTTTACGCTGCGGCCCTACTGTAGCTTGGGGGGGGGGGGTTAATATATGTACCCCCCTTGCCTTTACTGTTGATATTGTTACCGCTGAGTGACCGACACATCTGTCTGCCCCGTCAGCCTCTTCAATTGTTATGTACACGATTAGATATAGATTATAATTACATAAATAGATATATTACTTAATGTAATATATATAGTTACATTAATATAGCATTACATTGATATAATTACAATTTATTAATGTAAATATATATTTATATTATTTAACATATACACATTATATCTATATCCATTTATTAATTTAATATATACACATTATATCTGTATCCATTTATTAATTTAATATATATACATATCTATATCTATTAATTTATCTATATCCATTTATTAATTTAATATATACACATTATATCTGTATCCATTTATTAATTTAATATATATACATATCTATTAATTTATCTATATCCATTTATTAATTTAATATATACACATTATATCTGTATCCATTTATTAATTTAATATATATACATATCTATATCTATTAATTTATCTATATCCATTTATTAATTTAATATATACACATTATATCTGTATCCATTTATTAATTTAATATATATACATATCTATTAATTTATCTATATCCATTTATTAATTTAATATATACACATTATATCTGTATCCATTTATTAATTTAATATATATACATATCTATATCTATTAATTTATCTATATCCATTTATTAATTTAATATATACACATTATATCTGTATCCATTTATTAATTTAATCTACACATCTATATCTATTTTCTAATGATTTAAAAAAAACAAAAAAAACACACCGCTATTAAAGCCCACATGGTTTTGGATGCCATTCAGGCTATTCCATGCACTGCGAAAAGAGATCAGAATAATACAGGATCAATGAGCTAGCCACGCTGCAGATACATGGCACACAGACATGGGTCAATTAGTCTCACCTGTCAAAGTATTCTGCATAGACTTAGTACATAGACCCATAGGGCCCTCTACCTCATGTCTGCTTAACTGCATACTACCCCAAACTCGCTGTCACTCTGTACCTCGCTGCAGAGTATGTTGGCGCATGCATTAAAAATAAAATAATCCATGCATCAAAACCCTCCAATGACGCATCTGTCATCTTGTACAGTCAAGTTATTTCGATGGTTTTATCACGGATCTCCACTTGGCGTACGGGTTCCACGCTCCCAATACCAGGGGGAGGTTTCAGCCCCACTCCTCCATATAGCAGATTGTCAGTTTACATGTATCGATTTCACATCTCCATGGTGTTCATCACTAAAACCTTCATACAGCCAAGAAAACCTATTTTCTGAGGGAGAGGTTATGGCGATGTCACAAGATCCAGGTTAAGAGTTGTGCCCTTTTTACCTGCTCCTGCATGCCGACCTCGGTGTTGTACTCCAGGCCGCTGCTCAGCACGTAGCAGCTCATGCTCTTCCTGGATTCGTAATCAAAGTACTCGAAGAGAGGATGGAAATGCTTTAGCTTCAGCACGGTCAGGATGTTATTGTAGGTATCGACGGGGATCTTCAGGAGTCTGGTCAGTTCCTTGGAAACCGCGCTGCTCGTGGCGATACTGAAACGGAAAAAAAGAGACGAAACTTCAATGGGTCGCCCTTTAATTAGGTGTTTTAGTCTCACGGGTTACAGATCAGCCTTTTGGTCCTCTCTCCGCACGAGGGATTAGCCCGTGTGCCGGCGGATATGTGAAGGACATTAACGTGGACCTGGGAAGCGGCAGCTTTATGGTAACAAACCAATAAAAAGAGGTTTCCTGCGTCTGATAAAACCGCCACAAAGTATCTTTGGATTGATCTACGGAGTGTAAAAACAGATCAATGCTGGCAGAACCCCAAAATATAAAAAAGGGGGGTGGGGGACAGCCCAAAAGGAGGACAAATACGTGGATTTATAGAAGTAATCAACGTTGCAGGAAAGAAACGCCGTTAAGGTTTGAGGTCTAAAAAATTATCGCAGTGTTTGAGATCGGACGGGCCTCGTGGGGAAAAAGAAAAAGCGATAATTTAAAGTTCACCCGTCATTTCCAGCTCATCTAACGATGCATCACTCCGTTTATACATCAGCATTTTTTTTGCCAAACACATACAGAGGTGGAGAGTAATTCCCTATCGAGTGATCCCTGTCCCTCATGTTAATGTGGCATGCCGCGGGGGGGGGGGGGGTGACAGCCCTCTGCTTAACCCCTGCATTCTTTTGGACTTGTCAGCGCTGCAATATCAAGGCTGAAATGTATCATGCAGCGCTGCAAGGAAGAAAAAACATGGCAGCGTCCGGCACTGGAATGAGGTCAGTACAAGGATCTCATCAGGGCTAGCCATCACTGCCGTGACCCAGGACCGCCATCACTGCCGTGACCCAGGACCGCCATCACTGCCGTGACCCAGGACCGCCATCACTGCCGTGACCCAGGACCGCCATCACTGCCGTGACCCAGGACAGCCATCACTGCCGTGACCCAGGACAGCCATCACTGCCGTGACCCAGGACAGCCATCACTGCCGTGACCCAGGACCGCCATCACTGCCGTGACCCAGGACCGCCATCACTGCCGTGACCCAGGACGCTCAGGGTAGCCATCACTGCTGTGACCCAGGACGCCCAGGGTACCCATCACTGCCGTGACCCAGGACGCCCAGGGTACCCATCACTGCCGTGACCCAGTACGCCCAGGGTACCCATCACTGCCGTGACCCAGTACGCCCAGGGTACCCATCACTGCCGTGACCCAGTACGCCCAGAGTAGCCATCACTGCCGTGACCGAGGACGCCCAGGGTAGCCATCACTGCCGTGACCCAGGATGCCCAGGGTACCCATCACTGCCGTGATCCAGTACGCCCAGGGTACCCATCACTGCCGTGATCCAGTACGCCCAGGGTACCCATCACTGCCGTGATCCAGTACGCCCAGGGTACCCATCACTGCCGTGATCCAGTACGCCCAGGGTACCCATCACTGCCGTGATCCAGTACGCCCAGGGTACCCATCACTGCCGTGATCCAGTATGGCCTCAAGATCATGACCATAGGTTGTCAAGGCTATCTCTCATGGGATGACAAGGGTCGCTGGAACCTCGGAGAGAGAGGCGAGACACACCCAGTCACAGTGACCAAGTTATACTGAATAGTGTCCCTTTAAAGTATCTCCCCCCCAAGCACATAACTCCATGTCCTCTGTCCACCATTCCTCCCGCGTTTTCCCGTTTACCTCCCTTCCAGTAGAGCCACAAACGTGATGCTGACAGTGAGCCGAGCATAACGGCAGCGGTATCAAATGATCCCATTTAGCATTGAATACATTACAAACACAGTAATGACAGCGCACGCTCGTTTACGGTCGTCGTGTCAATCCACACTTAATCCAAGGGTCACTTCAAGTCCTATTCAATAACCATCTCCATCACACGTAGAAACAGCCGCGTCGCGCTTCAGATTGGAAGATTGTCAGTCGGCCTCGGAGAGGATTCACAAAAAGCCTTATTTTTGTAATTGCAGCAGAGCGTGGCGAAAACAGCCGAGCATCACTATGCTGCGGAAACCAACGGCCGACAGATTGTGCATTGAGCGAATCAGATAGCCGAGGCTTCTCTGAGAATGTCCCCAAGCTACAAAAATCCCCTAAATATATGGCATCTCTCAAACGCATCAGGATTCCCTTTAAATCTCCGAAAAAAATTCCACAATGGCATTTATCGCCTTTCATGTTAAATACCCTGCACTTTCAGCTTGTTTCCTGCCACCCTCTGTATAAAGTGATCTCAGGACCCCTCTCCCTGCGCAGCAGAAATTCACACCCCCTGCTGTGAACCAGGATGATGAGGATCAAGGCCCAGTCTGCAGACCTGCTGCTGAATAGCATTAACTCCTCGCACGCTGGAAATAAACGTTTAATTGCTAAAACGCTTCTTTCACTATACTGGGTTTAGAAGATGTTTAATAATAATAAAAAAATGTTGCAGGATTAATGGATTTCTTAATGAGTAATATGTGCAAGGTAAGTATCTGCTCAGTAAACGGAGGATTGGAGGCTTTCTTACCCTTGATTTCATTTTATAAAGTGCTGCTTGAGGCTCCCGCTGCAACCTTTACTATAACACACACTAATATTAAAATATATATATATATATATATATATTATATATATATAAAATCAATTTTTAATTTCCCAGCCCTAATTTATTTTCCATTTTTTGTGTCTTAATATATATCGTAAATAAAAAGATGCTATTTACAAATATATTGAGATACAAAAAAATTATTTAAAGTTTTAGATGTTTAAATATATATATCTTTGATATTTAATCATCTAAAATTTCTCCTTCATAATTTAAAAAAATATTTATATATAAAAAATGCATTATATTTTGCGAATACAGACATAAGTGTTTTTTTAAACATAACAGACCAGCTGAACTCTTGCACTAATAAACTGGGATTTTTGAAGCAGCTCCACCAGGGGAACTAATTACAAAACACAAAAGTGATGCGATGGGAGGAATAAATGTCTGTGAAAAGCCATTAAAAAATAAAAATAAAATCAGACGGCGCAGCAAAACCAGCCCTTTATTTACATGCGACACATTTTTTCCCTGTGCACGCAGCTCTTCAATGTGTCGTTTTTTTCGACTCTAGACGTCGTGATCACAGACAAGAGCGTTCATTTCCAAACTTTTCTTTAAAGTGGAATAGGGAGGAAGAATGTCCTGCAAACGGGTAAGCCTGACCGCGCTCCAATAATTACTCGATTGCCCAAAAAACTAGGCAAAGGAGCTATATCTTCTATAGGATATGTGAAATCTCTGCTGTACAAGATGACGAGACATCCTGTAATAAAAGACACGGCCACCGAAACATAGGATTTCTATTAAATAAACCCATTTTTTTTTTTCTTAACAATGTCCATTTCTTTTATAGCTTGTCACTGCTGCCATTATATCACCGCCTTCACTTTAGGAAAATTATGAATTAAAAAAATTATATATATATATATTTTTATATCAGTACCAACCCTAATAATTTTTTTTTTTTATTATTCATAATTTAAGATACAAAAAAAATATCTTAAATGATGAAAAATGTAAAATAAAAGATAGATGAAAAATGTAATAATATGTATGTATATTAGT
Organism: Leptobrachium leishanense; assembly: GCA_009667805.1. Classification (NCBI taxonomy): domain Eukaryota; kingdom Metazoa; phylum Chordata; class Amphibia; order Anura; family Megophryidae; genus Leptobrachium; species Leptobrachium leishanense. Next base: position 20,996,482 of record CM019072.1, read on the forward strand.
ATCTATTCATTTTAAATTCTCTTCATTTTTTTTATCTTGTATTAGGAATGTAAAAAAATAAAAAATTATACATATATATATATATATATATATATATACATACACTATATTGCCAAAAGTATTGGCTCACCCATCCAAATAATCAGAATCAGGTGATCCAATCACTTCCATGGCCACAGGTGTATAAAATTAAGCACCTAGGCATGCAGACTGTTTTTACAAACATTTGTGAAAGAATGGGTCGCTCTCAGGAGCTCAGTGAATTCCAGCGTGGAACGGTGATAGGATGCCACCTGTGCAACAGATCCAGTCGGGAAATTTCCTCGCTCCTAAACCTGCACAGAGTCCTGACCTAAACATGATAGAACACCTTTGGGATGAATTCGAGCGGAGCCTGAGAGCCAGGGCTTCTCGTCCAACATCAGTGTGTGACCTCACAAATGTGCTTCTGGAAGAATATGGGAATTTTTGCCCAAACACTCCTAAACCTTGTGGACAGCCTTCCCAGAAGAGTTGAAGCTGTTATAGCTGCAAAGGGTGGAGCGATGTCATATTGAACCCTATGGATTAGGAATGGGATGTCACTTAAATTCATATGCGAGTCAAGGCAGGTGAGCGAATACTTTTGGCAATATAGTGTATAGGATTAAATATACTCACACAAACCTCAAAGGAGACATTGACGGCAAAGGGAACCTGCTTAACAGTCAAGATTCAAAACTCATGTCTGGTTGACTCAATCCGATAAACACTGAGCACCTTAAACCGCACGCGTTATTATGACTTTGTGAGATGATGAAATGGAAATATATGCAAAACAAGGGAGCGGGGACGACCAGGAAGACAAAGACGACGACAACCAGAGCAAACAATCCATGGATACAAAGTAATAATGCTGGGCGATATCCACGTGTTTATCATCATTAAATCTGGTTTGAGGTTTTTAATTTTCATGAAAATTGAGGAACCTGGATCTTTTTAATGGGCGGAGCGTCTGTCGTAGCATCGGCAGAGCCATCAGGTTCAGTAGACGTCTCCCGCACCCATCAGCTCTACTCTGCCGATGCTTGGACGAACGTGCCGTCGATTAAAAGAAATCCAGGTTCCGAAGAGGGATAGTCAGCCTTTATTGGCTTCTTCAGGCTCGGTTTTCTATGACTGCTTCCATCTCCTCTGATGGGATAAAGTGGCCGATCACGTCACCGATGAACACATTCAAGAAGCCATACCTTTTAGTAAATTAATCCGTATGGAAAATCTGAGCAATAAATTCCATAAGCAAAGCACGGTGGGCGAGTCAGGACTCATTACGTATCCCTAGGGCAGGGGTCAGCAACCTTGGCCACCCAGATGTTTTGGAACTACACCTCCCATGATGCACAGCAACTCATTAGATGGGCATAAAGGCATGAGAAATGCAATTAGCAAAACATCTGGTTGCGGATATCTCCCCTACAGATAAAAGTCATAAAAAAGGTCTTAAGGGTGGGTCACACAGAGCTTTCACCCGCACATTGCAGTCCATTTGTCCAAGCCCGCTCTGCTGACCCACCGCGTGAAATGAAAGCAGATATTAAATGTATGGAGGAATAATAAAAAAATAACTCACTGTTCCAGATTGAGCTTATTAAAAATCTCCACCGTCGTCTCGAGTACTTTATCGACATAGTCTACTCGGTCGGGGTAGCACTTCATCGCGAGGTTGATGAGAGACACTTGTAGAGATACCACATCCTCGGACGGCATGTCTTGCCTTGACTGCGCGTCGTAATGAAGAGAAAACAGAAATCCATAAAGTCATTTTACAGAACAAGAGGTGCAAACATTCATTTACAGGTCAGTGGGTGCAGAACTACAACTCCTTTCTTCCCCAGCCAGCCGAGAACCCCCTCACTGCCATTTTTAATGGGAGCTCTAGACTGGTGATCCCAACTCCCAACAGATGTTTCTGAACTACAACTACCATGATGCTCTGCTGCATTCAAAAAATTCTAGGAATTGCTCTGGGGGGAGGGGGGGGGGCAGAGATAAACCTCCTAAAATCTCAAGTGGTCATAGAGGGACACTTTTGTTTTAGGTAATGTCGCCTGAGGTGGGGCTAGAAGAGCAGGCATTTTTCAGACTTTTAACCCCTTCACTGCTGAGCCATTTCAAGTCTTAAAAATAATAATAAAAAGAAAAACATGTTTTTTTTATTATTTTTTTTCCTTACTTTAAACATGGTCATGTGTGGTATCATTGGAAAGGCCATGCTCTGGCCTTTCAAATGATATCAAACATGACTCTGCTAGCTGCCAACAGTCGGGAGATATCGGGGTTCAAAGGAACCCCCTATTTCCACCCCTATCTTTCCTTAGGAGTCAATGAGGACGTTCCTCACACGTCCTCAGCAGTGAAAGGGTTAAGATGATGTCAAGACCTATTGCAGCAAGCTGTGCAAATACAAAACGTGATTTAGAACAAGAGTAAAGCATATTCTATATGCTGCACGATTTCAAACATTTCTTAACGCTTGCAGACACATTTATTGCTTTGTATACAAGGAGGAGCGCCTGAAAAAAGAGGAATCGGGGGCCGGCTTAGTGACATCTAAAAAAGGGATATCAGAATTTAGGATTTAGTAAAATACTCTTTAACCTACACAGGCTGCAGTAAACGCGAGGAAGATACATTTAGGGCTGCAAGTAACAATTAAATCGAATAAAAATCGGCCAACTAAAAATCGATTTAATCGGATTGAAAGGAAAAAAAAAAAAAAAAAAAAATTTAGTTTTGTTTCCTAAAAGGAACACTATCAGGTCTATTCAAAGAAAGGTGAAACCCAGGTGAATTTGCAGGAGAAGTGAAAAATCCAGGTCAAAATAGTCAAACCAGAAAAATTTATCTCACTTTCGAAATCGTCTATTTGGTCTAAATTGTTCTCTTCTCCTGGTTTTCACCCCTCTCTGAATAACCCCACAAGTAAAAATCAACCCCTCCCCACCTTTTCTTAACTCCGTCTGACGCTAAACAGTGTGTGTGCTATAGACAGATTAATCGATGAGAATAGTTGTCAACGATTCTCATTATCGAGTAGTTGTCGATTAGTTTCAAATATTGAAATATTAAATTGAAGCCCCCGTTACCCAAAGAGACGGGCGTAGTAATTACAAAAAACGGTTTAGTACGCGAGAATAAAGTGAATAGCTTCCCAAACGCTTTGCCCCTTACCTGGATGACCGTGGCCACCTGCTGAGAGAAGATATCGAACAGCTTGATATCGGCGGGGATACCAGGTCCATCTTCCCGGTGTGCAAACAGAGCGAGTCTGCGGAATACACAGGAGGAGGATGTTAGAACAGAGCTGCTAGACTGGAATGTAAACACTACAACCACCATGTCTTATATGACGAATGCACTGCATGCCACCATGACCACTTAAAAGTGAAACGGACTTCCCCTTTGCCCTTAAATGTTCTATTTAAAAAGGTGTAAATACTCACCTTTTCACCCTTGGCATGCGCGGCTCCTCCCCGATGGCTCAGGGCTTCCAAAACTCTGAAGCCCCTGCAGCTTTTTGTGAAAGTGGTGTATCCACGCAACCTGTGCATTACTTGAAACTTGTGTACTTTTGTACGCAGGTTCAGCAGCAACAGCATTAACACATCAGCTCCCGTCTCCCAGAATGCACAGAGCTGCGAGCACGTCGTCGGTTCCCAAGAGACGGGATATTCAAATCCCGGCTGCTTGGTGACACGTGTGTAGGAAACTGTCGCGTCACACAAGAATATCTCAAAAATGGCAACAGATGGAGAGGACCACGCCGCGCAGCGTGACGGTTACGCAGAATAAACACAACGTTTATTATTACTCAAGAGGTCTCTTTATTCCTCTCACACTGCACAGGATCCTCTTCTCCTTCCCACAGGATACAAACAAAACAACAATAGCCAGCACTTCTTGTCAGCCGTAATAACCCTAGCAGGAGAGCCTAGTACCGTAATCAACATAGTAAAAGGGAACTAACATGTTAACAATGACCACTTCAAAAAGTGAAAGCGCCCCTTTAAGCTTGGAAATAGTCATGGAGGAAGGAATGTGACCCCCCCCCTCCCAGTTTTGGGCGCTCCGACAGCTCTTACATCTGCCTCGAAGGAGAAGGGGAAAAAGAAAAAAAAAAAAAAGAGAGAGCGGGGGAAAATCCTTTTTTTTTTTTAAAACATTTTCCCACCTTTTTTGGCTACAATGTAACCCACTGTAACACCATCATAGGTAAGATATCCAGTCAACACCTATGTGACACCTGGCTCATTGTGGATTGCGTCTGGGATGACTGTATAGAAATCCCCTTCATGTCATGGAAGATCTGTGTACAGATGCACGAAGTCTGGAGCATTGCGCTCAGAATCGCACTATGGATGTGGCAGAGCACGTCCCGAAAACAATATGGTCTGTGACGCCAGCCCAAGCGGTCAAGCCTGCCATCACGCGAGACGATCAACGCTGAACCTCTTACCAAAGTCACATCTAGCATTCAGTAAAGAAGTGCTTGACCATGACTACTCCATTAGAAACCACTAGAACATCACTTTTTATTGTCCCTGGTATATAATGGCCACCTTCAGCCAAAGAAAAAGAGCATCAAGGTATCATTTATCCCTCTCACATGTAGCATAAACACAAAGTATATGTCAAAAAAAAAAATATCAAAAAAAATAACACAGGGCGCTATTCAGCGAGCGCGGAGTTGCTGCTGACAGGAGTAATTTTGCTGTAAACGCCATCAGCTGCTCGTGCTCCATAACCAACAATGATAAAATGTCGTATATAAGTGTTGTGTGACTGCATATCCACAGAAGCCAATTGTTCTGTTGCTTAATGGCGTTTCCTGCTTCGATCGGGTGCGGGCTGGCGGCTTTCTATTGTATTGTATTCACAGAGCAATAAAAAGAAAGAAAAGCGTGCGTCTTCACAAAGGGGCGAGAATTCAGCACACGGCGTCTGTTTACAGTTATCCAAAAACTTCAATTTGTATATATTTTGGGTTTTAAATGAACTTGCATAAAATATTGCCGTAGAGAAAAAAAGAAAACAACACAAAACAAATACCACCAACAAGGCAAGTAATTGGTCCCTGTGAGTCATATACATTTTATTTTTAAAGGGCCAGTACCACCAAAAAATGAAATGTCCTTATTGTGTTTATGTTATGTTGCTGACATCTTACATGTGTTTAGTTTTTCTCTTGTATGTTTAGGTAAGAAAATATTTTCCGCTATATGTCACTGGGTGCATCCATTGTGTGATACTTTGTGTTGTAATCTCCCCCGCCCCACCACAGTATCTTTCCATTACTTGCTCCTCAATGAGTGGCTTTGGCCATAGGATGGAGTGAATGGGTCGGTCAGTCATCGACTCACATCATTGTATTGTGTGGGATGTATTCAAAGGAGATGTAGATTAGAGGACTTTTAAGATCCCGGTTTTATCTCATTCAGATGCCAGCTTTTACCTCAGGAAGCCTGGAGAACAATAGACCTCCTGCCGCATTATCTTAACATTCACTCGACTGTTAAATACTGTAGAAGCTAAAACCACAGCAGTAGATCTTTTGCGGATTTTGTTAAATGTTGCACAATGGGAAAAACCAAAATGGAAAGATCAAAACCGAACTTTTTACATGCAATTACTTCACACAAAGAAAAAAAAACACAGCCGCATGTGTTATTTTGTTTATAATGTTTCTTAGATACAGCTTATGCAAGTGGTAGCGTCCGTTTAACACCAGTAAAAGCAAGTATTCACTTCTGAACAATGGGTCGAGCGGTCTTTTAAGCTCCCTGTCTTATCTCATTTAGCTGCCTGCTCTTATCTCAGGAAGCCTGGAGAACAATAGACATCCTGTAGCCTTATCTTAACATTCCCTCCTCCACCTCGTTAACTGTATAAGAGAAAGAACAGCCACAAATGAAAAGGTTTGCTCAGATTTTGGGAAATGTTGCATCATGGGACAAATCCACAAAAAAAAAAAAAAAATGGAAACCTAACTGCACCATGTGTTTTATAATGTGGTTATGTTTGGAACGCACAAGTAATCTAGTTACAGCTCATGTAAGACAGTGTTCGCGTCCACTTTAAGCTATGCAATATCTGTGTGAAGAGCTTAAAATCCTAGAGTCATACGTGACACAGACGAGTCCCGTGTAATGGAACATGCCATAAAACCCCCACAGGCGGTGTTGGTGCTCTGCAGAGCCATCTGACGCATGAAGGGGTTACTGTAAAAAGAACCAGAATGTCACAAACATAAAAGGATTCCAGGCTTATTTTGTGTTGCCCATTGATCGCCGAGACGCCCTGCTGTGGCTCTGCCGCCTGAGAGTGGCAACTGGACTGTGGAACAATGACTAAAAGTATTCTACAAGAATTGACATTCCTGAAGGAAAGCAAAGCACAAACAGGTAGCAAGCGATGCACTCATTTAAAGGGAGGTTTGCTTCGGTGATCTACACTCCAAGTCACAGCATGATAATGATATATAGAATAAAAGATGGAGAGTACACACACACACACGTACGTGTAGGTTAATGTCAACTTTACATTGATCCAGGGACCTTTAAAACCAGTTCTATATATTTTTTTTTTTTTCTTGTGCGCGTATCTTCTTAAAGTTACTCAACCCTATAACTAAAGGAAGTGTTAAATTCCCCTTTTCATACATTTCAGCTGCAAGATTAATGCACCCGTAGGAGGAGAAAGGTACTTTCCTCTCGTCACCCTGTATTACTGAAGCTGCAAGGAGCTGCCCCACCCTTACTGTAACAAAAAGCATAACACACTTTACAGCAGCCAAGAAGAGCTCTGGAGTCACGCATTCGTGTGGGATAAGATTCAGGGGGTTATAATGAGTGTAAATCCCTGTACAGTACAGATACAAGGTGTTGCTGTAATTGCCATACACAGGCATTATGCAGCACATACAGATACAAGGTGTTGCTGTAATTGCCATACACAGACATTATGCAGCACATACAGATACAAGGTGTTGCTGTAATTGCCATACACAGGCATTATGCGGCACATACAGATACAAGGTGTTGCTGTAATTGCCATACACAGGCATTATGAAGCAGATACAAATATTGCATTGCTAATAATCTCATTATGATCACCACAAACCCCCATAAGCAGGAGATCTCACCATTTTTATTTAACACATTTGGTGTAATTGACATAAAGGTCATCTCTGCCTGCATGCAGATAATGCAGACCCCATGTGACATCGTGCAAGATAAGGGACACCATCTAGAGAACAGAAGAGTTAAACCCAGCCATATTTTCGTAAAAGAAAATCAAAGGCAAGTAAATTTAAAGATGAGCATATTTATTTTAATCTTTTACAATCTCTGAGCAAAGCTGTGATCCCTGTAGACCTTGTGTCAAATAAATGGTATAAGGTCACAGACTTTGTAGGAAATTGGCCTCCGGTCTCTAGATTTCATGATTTGATATTCTCTCAGACAAAAAGGACCATCAGAAAAGGCAGAAACAGAGTATAAAGGTCCCGGATTCATAGATTGTGTCAGCGTCTCAGTGACCATAACATTATCACAATGCTTTCATTTTCATAGACGTTATTAAAATGCAGAGCAAGACGCTCCCCGTTAGACAGCTTGCTAAATATCTACTAGGCGGGAAAGACTTACCTGTCAATTAAAGCAATAATGATGTTTTTCACATTTACATTTTGGTGGAGTTCGGCACAGGATCGGAGGAAAGGATTTAGGGTCTGGAGATGGAATTCATCTGGAAAAACCTAGAACAGAAAATACAATAAAAACATTACACCCAATAGTTACCACTTCTATACAAAGCACACGGTCATGTGTCACGTGATTTTGAAATCTGGAGAAGAGACGCATATTCAGACATATCTAGTCATTGTAAAGCGCGCCTGTCACATTTTGCCACAGGAGCCCACCAGCTTTGTGATTGCTCCGACACAAAAACCTGCAGTGCAATCAGAAACGACAGGCAATGGCGCCACCGCCGCAGTTATGCGTCAGATGAGCTTTAATAGGCACCCTAATGCATTATTAAAGCCCATGAGCATCTCTTACACATCATAAAAAGTACTGAATAAACTGTATTTTCCAGTTGAAAAGATATTACAGACTACTCCTTTGATTATTATTTGAGGGGCACACACTTGGGATTAAACCCGGTCTAATGAAATGATCTTTCCCTTGGCGATTACCAGATCGAATATCAGAAGTTATTATTATTATTTTTTTGTTCTTTCCACATCTTGATTTTAAACATATATTTTTTATTGAGAGACATCTATTTAAAGTTATGTTTTAAAATTATTATACCTCTTGGTGCATTAGCGATTGCACAACTATTGTGGCGATTGTCGGTCACTTTAAAAAGTAGCCCTTTTCCACAAAAAGGAAGCCCCTCCGGTCATAATCATCTATAACGTCCTGTACCGTTGATTTCTTTCCCTTTATTCACAACCTGTTATTTTACTACATAGAACTATAAAAAAGTAAAATATATATACACTATATTGCCAAAAGTATTCGCTCACCTGCCTTGACTCGCATATGAATTTAAGTGACATCCCATTCCTAATCCATAGGGTTCAATATGACGTCGGTCCACCCTTTGCAGCTATAACAGCTTCAACTCTTCTGGGAAGGCTGTCCACAAGGTTTAGGAGTGTGTTTATGGGAATTTTTGACCATTCTTCCAGAAGCGCATTTGTGAGGTCACACGCTGATGTTGGACGAGAAGGCCTGGCTCTCAGTCTCTGCTCTAATTCATCCCAAAGGTGTTCTATCGGGTTGAGGTCAGGCCTCTGTGCAGGCCAGTCAAGTTCATCCACACCAGACTCTGTCATCCATGTCTTTATGGACCTTGCTTTGTGCACTGGTGCACAGTCATGTTGGAAGAGGAAGGGGCCAGCTCCAAAGTTGGGAGCATGGAATTGTCCAAAATGTCTTGCTATGCTGAAGCATTCCGAGTTCCTTTCACTGGAACTAAGGGGCCAAGCCCAGCTCCTGAAAAACAACTCCACACCATAATCCCCCCCTCCACCAAACTTTACACTTGGCACAATGCAGTCAGACAAGTACCGTTCTCCTGGCAACCACCAAACCCAGACTCGTCCATCAGATTGCCAGATGGAGAAGTGCGATTCGTCACTCCAGAGAACACATCTTTACTGCTCTAGAGTCCAGTGGCGGCGTGCTTTACACCACTGCATCCGACGCTTTGCATTGCACTTGGTGATGTATGGCTTGGATGCAGCTGCTCGGCCATGGAAACCCATTCCATGAAGCTCTCTGCGCACTGTTCTTGAGCTAATTTGAAGGCCACATGACATTTGGAGGTCTGTAGCGATTGACTCTGCAGAAAGTTGGTGACCTCTTCGCACTATGCGCCTCAGCATCCGCTGACCCCGCTCCATCAGTTTACGTGGCCTACCACTCCGTGGCTGAGTTGCTGTCGTTCCCAAACACTTCCACGTTCTTATAATACAGCTGACAGGTGACTGGAATATTTAGGTGCGAGGAAATTTCACGACTGGATTTGTTGCACAGGTGGCATCCTAGCACCGTTCCACGCTGGAATTCACTGAGCTCCTGAGGGCGACCCATTCTTTCACAAATGTTTGTAAAAACAGTCTGCATGCCTAGGTGCTTGATTTTATATACCTGTGGCCATGGAAGTGATTGGATCACCTGATTCTGATTATTTGGATGGGTGAGCAAATACGTTTGGCAATATAGGAGATATATATATATATATATAATTTTATATATACACACACAAATACAAAGAAAGAAAAAAAAAAAAGCACTGCTAACAGAAATGAACAGTTGTCCCGCAGTTATCAATATGTCAAAACAGAAGAAGAATATTGAACATATGTAAGTTTGTAAACACACATTACCTGGATGATGCACTCCATGAGGTATTCCTGGGCCAGGGCGTCTCTGCAGTTCACAACTTGCTCCAGTATCCCAGGCAGAACAATCTGAACAGCATGAATGGGAAGGATATGGTTGTATTAGTCTGTATATACCACAAAGCCTAGACACCGCTCTCAGAGACAAAGACCCGAGACGGGATATAAAAAGGTGTCTGGTCGTGCAAAAAGCTGTAACTAACAAGACTACAAAATTTCAGGTAGTGTTTATTTACATCCCCCGATTGGAAATCATTAATACCAAAACAAACGTAAGACACATTGCACGTCACATTTGTTATTTTATATTTTTCCAAGACGTATTTTAGACGTACTGCTTGCAAATATGTGGCAACTAGTAAATTCATGAAGACCATAAAAAAAAAATAATATATTATATATATATATATATTTATTATCTGTCGTATAAAAGGACGAGTGGGAAGATACAAGGTTGTGTAAATTACCACATCAATATACACGGTTACTGTTAATAAGCCACTTTTAAAACAATACTCTCTTAGGCACAAGTCACCTCAACAAAAAATAAATATATACACATACAAGGGTTGTGGTGGAGGACAAAAAGTGAGATAAAAAGCCTCCACACTATAATAAGTGTGTTTATTATTGCAGAAGCCACCTGCACATCACAGCAATTGAAAGAATTGCATCCCAGAGCTCCTGTGCCACATTCCCCATATGTAGCAAGGAACTCTGGGTAGGATATGCAAATGTCATCTCACTTTTCTGCATCCTGGGTCTGTTATTACACAGAGCCCTAAAATCAATGCTATGCCACACTGTGGCTTACTAGCAGAGATAAGGTTTATGCAACTGGTCAAAAAAAAAAAAAAAAAAAAAAATACACACACAGTACACCTCAGCACATCAGAATAGGTATTAACTACACGGAGGCATCATTTTGTGTGTGGTTTTTGCATGTACAGATGGATAAGTTGGTAGTAGTCCACTAAACTCTTTCATTATGCAAACATTTAGTTCCAGAACTTTTGTGTTTCTCACAATAAAAACACTAGGCTTGGGGCAGGGTCGTGCATGGGAGCGAGTCACGCAGACTCATTGAAACAAACAAAGAGCTCCTGATCAGGTCAGGATTTCATTTGATTCACCAGCAAGCATTGGTCTCTCTATTTGGTCCATGGCCACTGATGATCATAGGACATTTGTCCAGTTTGTCCTATGGCCTGCACCAAGCTCTTATACACAAAAACCCCAAACTAATGCTACTCTAGTGACAGAAAGGGATTGCGTCTGGAGATCACCGGTCAAAACACCATGCGACGGGAAGCTAGATCCGTACCTGTTTGTACCTCTCTACATTCACGCCTTCCAGCTGGCTTAACCGGACCAGGTTAGTCCCCACCAGAATGCGGAGCTCCTGCCTCTCGCGCTCCCTTTTCTCCTTATCACGGCTGTGTCCCTGGTGTTGCATTCGGACCCACAGCTTGTTCATCTCGGCAAAGTTTAGAAGCACGAAATCCATGGAGTCGCTGATTTCTCCTGTGATCTCCTCTCTGTGAAAGAATGAGAATCGTTCAAGTTACGAGATCTACAAAATACACAAGTTCATGGATTAGAAACAAACAAAACAGAACATACAGGGTTATTCAGAGAGAGGTGAAAAGCAGGAGAATGACTGGAGAAGGGAAAATTCTAGGTCAAAATTAGGGATGCACCGATACCACTTTTTTAAGACCGAGTACGAGTACCGATACTTTTGTTCAAGTACTCACCGATACCAATTACCGATACTTTTATTTTATGCCATGTGACGCTTTCCAATAAGAACAGACCTCCTATAAAGCCCCCAGGTCTCATAGATATGCCCCCTGCTCATGGATAATTGCCCCCCCAGCTCATGGATATGCCCCCCAGCTCATGGATATGCCCCCCAGCTCATGGATATGCCCCATTGCTCATGGATATTGCCCCCTTGCTCATGGATATGCCCCCTTGCTCATGGATATGCCCCCTTGCTCATGGATATTGCCCCCTTGCTCATGGATATTGCCCCCTTGCTCATGGATATGCCCCATTGCTCATGGATATTGCCCCCTTGCTCATGGATATGCCCCCCTGCTCATGGATATGCCCCCCTGCTCATGGATATGCCCCCCTGCTCATGGATATGCCCCCCTGCTCATGGATATGCCCCCCTGCTCATGGATATTGCCCCATTGCTCATGGATATGCCCCCTTGCTCATGGATATGCCCCCCTGCTCATGGATATGCCCCCCTGCTCATGGATATGCCCCCCTGCTCATGGATATTGCCCCATTGCTCATGGATATGCCCCCTTGCTCATGGATATGCCCCCCTGCTCATGGATATTGCCCCATTGCTCATGGATATTGCCCCATTGCTCATGGATATTGCCCCATTGCTCATGGATATGCCCCCCCCCCTCCCCCCGCTCCGCTCCGCTCATACTTACCTTCCTTCAGCGACGCCGGGAAAGTCTTCGCGCGCGCGCGCGCTGGTTGGAAGGACCCCAGCCGCGACCACGTGGGACCATGTGATCGCGGCTGGGGTCCTTCCAACCAGCGCACGCGCGGAAACTTTCCCGGCGTCGCTGAAGGAAGGTAAGTATGAGCGGAGAGCAGCTGCAGGGCCTGTCTGAATGCTCTACCTGCATTCAGACAGCCCTGCAGCTGCTCACTTTGTTTATACTTACCTTCCTTCAGCGACGCCGGGAAAGTTTCCGCGCGTGCGCTGGTTGGAAGGACCCCAGCCGCGATCACATGGTCCCACGTGGTCGCGGCTGGGGTCCTTCCAACCAGCGCGCGCGCGCGAAGACATTCTCGGCGGCGCTGAAGGAAGGTAAGTATCGCAGAGCTCCAGGGGCGGCTGTCCGAATGCCGATAGAGCATTCGGACAGCCGCCGCAGCCCCTCGGATACCGGCAAGCCGGCTCAATGCCGGCTTCCGGTATCGGAAAAAAATATCGGGGGTACTGCACGAGTACCAAGTACTCCTGCAGTACCCGGTATCGGCACCGATATCGATACTAGTATCGGTATCGGTGCAACCCTAGTCAAAATGGGAGAATTTTTCTGGTTTGGCTATTTTGACCTAGAATTTTCCCATCTCCAGTCATTCTCCTGCTTTTCACCTCTCTCTGAATAACCCTGATAGGGTTTATTCAGAAAGTGCCGGTGTTTGCTGATCGTTTAAACTCCGCCGGAAATCTCTGTTGTTGCAGCTCCAACAAAACACAGGCAGATCACAAGACTAAAATACACGAGCGACAGGAGAAGCTTCACGGTGCAACGTCTCCTGATGCCCTTTGGATTTTTCTCGTGTGAAACATTGGATTTTTTCAGTGCTGCAAAGCCAGCGCTTTGTGAATAACCCCCATGGACACCACATAATACAATGTGAGCGTTTAACAGAATGCAGTTTATAAGAGGGTCTTACTGTGCCTCCTCGCCGTCATCCGGCAGAATATTCCTGGTGCACTGCAAGAGATAATTGCGGAGGAAGAGGCCTCGGAGCGGATGCTGTACGCCTCGGCACATCTCCACCATGTCTTTCAGGATGTCTTTTCTAGACTGAGAGAACGACTTGACATATACAACTCCAACCGTGATCAGCAGGTAACTGGGGAGGGAAAAAAAAAAAAAAAACACAATGACATATATAAATACACACATTTAAAAAAAAAAACAAAAAAAACAAAAAAAACAGGAATAATGAGATTATTAGGAGATGTGGTACTCACAGCCGGGGGATGATGTTTCCAGCGTACTGCACAAGCTCGTACAGGTCTGCCACTTTCCTGCCTTTAGCGAACTCGTCTGTCAGGTACACCTCCAGATAATGCAACTCGTCTGAGATGGCCATGTCTGATCCCGACATGTCAAGGGTTCAAAACATCCAGCAGGAAAAATACTGCATTATGGCACGTTAAAATGAACCAAGCTGGCATTCAAGTCAGGAAAGGATGCCCTTAAAATGCCCACGAGAGGAAGGATGCCCTTTAATATGTCCATTACAGCAGGGGGTGGACCGCAAGATGTTTTTGAACTACAACTCCCATGATGCTTAGCCACTTGTTAGGCTGGCAGAGCATCGCCACATGAAATGTAGTTCTGAAACATCTGGGGAGCCAAGGATGCGGATCTCTGCATTAAAGAAAGGATGCCCTTTAGAACACCCAAACGCATTAAGAATGCCATTTAAATGCCGATTACAAAAAGGGACCCAAGAACAAAGGATCAAGCACAAAGAGTAAGCCTAAACCAAACACTAACCCTAAAGCACAAAGAGAAAGCCTAAAACCAAACCCTAAAGCAAGCACAAAGAGGAAGCCTAAACCAAACACTAACCCTAAAGCAAGCACAAAGAGGAAGCCTAAACCAAACACTAACCCTAAAGCAAGCACAAAGAGGAAGCCTAAACCAAACACTAACCCTAAAATCAAGCACAAAGAAGCCTAAACCAAACACTAACCCTAAAGCAAGCACAAAGGAGGAAGCCTAAACCAAACACTAACCCTAAATCAAGCAAAGAGGAAGCCTAAACCAAACACTAACCCTAAATCAAGCACAAAGAGGAAGTCTAAACCAAACGCTAACCCTAAATCAAGCAAAGAGGAAGCCTAAACCAAACACTAACCCTAAATCAAGGACAAAGAGGAAGCCTAAAACCAAACACTAACCCTAAAGCACAAATGGTAGCACCACCCTAAACCTAGAATAAATAATAACCCACTAAACCAAGCACAAATAGTAACTACCATAAACCAAATACTAATCCTAAAGCACAAATAGTACACTTACCCTAAATCCAGGACAAATAGTAACCCTGTCATTAACACAAATATTAACCCCAAATCAAGCACAAGTAGAAACCCTACATTAAATACTAAACACATCCCCCAAATAGTAACCCTAATGTCAAGGTTTCCACATTACATGGGTCACTGAAACGACAGTAGTAAATAACACATCCCTCCAAAATTTTGAACGATTTCCAGAAAATGACCGAAATGACAATTCAGAATTTTTTCCAAATCCCAACTATCTTAACTGCTGATTTTTCGGAAAGGATTAATTTTTCAGCTGTGCACTGATCTAGTATGATCTCTAACCCGAGAGCTCCCTCTGCAGAAATCCATTGCTGGCCCAAAAAGGATTCCCTGCGGTAGAAGAGAAACCCTAGGACTGCTTAATTTTCCCAACGAAAAGATCACATTTTTAACAATTCTACCCACACAATGTTATAAGGAAGAGGACCGCGTGACAATCCCAGTAAGGCTTGTGCTAGACGTCCCGTCTGATCCTCTGCAAGGTGTGATCAGACGAGAGGCTTCATGTGATCAAAACTAAAAAGACAACAAAACGATAAAGCAGACGACAGCATTCACGTAACAAAGCAAGTCCCTGCAGAATCTCTGAGCTACAGACATCATATGCGAGACAGTAAGTCAGAGCAGGATGGTGACAGCGGCCCTGCGGGAGGTAATCAAGGCTTAGGAAAGGATACAGAGCTCGTAATAGCTCTTTGGGGAGAGCATGGAGGTACGGAGCTCCCCCAGCATGTTTGAGGCGTGCTTAAGGGCATCCATGAGTTTATTCTTGTCCTGTGGAGTAAATAAAAATCAAGAACAGAATACAGATTAATATACGATGTCATAACTATACAGACACATGCCCCGTAACAAAAAAGCAAACACGCACACACACCAAATTTGAGGAGCTCCCCAAAATAGTGCACACGTCTTGGCAAATGATTATAAAATATAGAACCCAATGAGAAAACATTGATTTTGTCTTTTATATAATCCAGGAACTCCGGAGCAAAAAATAAATAAATATATATATATTCTATCCTTGGCAACCTGGATGTCATAATATATGTCTGTTTATATGTATCTTCTTCCCTTTGGTCATTGTAAAGCGCTGTGGAAACTGTTGGCGCTACATAAATTATAATATTATTATAAGTGGTAGTGTCCCTTTAACGCCAGTAATCACTTCAGAATAACGGGTCGAGCGGAGAACATGAATCTGTGCTGCTGATCTACCTCCATTGGCAAATGCACGTTCAGCCCCAACTCTACCATAGCACTTTTTTTTTTTTAAATACTTTGGACATGCCGGTACAGTAGCCTTTCCTCTACTAGAGGGTTTTTGTGGCCGGTACAGTAGCTTTTCCTCTAGTAACAGTTTTTTGTGACCGGCGTGGCATGGCACGGCACGGCACTAAGCCTGAAGGGGTTAGTAGTCACAATCAATGAAGCTGCCAGGCTTTACTCCGTCTGCCCCTCGAGCACGTAACAATTAATGGAAATCCTGGCAAAATGATAAACAGAAAATAAAATGTGAAACACGCAGGCAGGGGTGGATGGCTCCTCGCAGAGCCTAATTTCAGGCTGACAGCCGCCGGCAGCGCCAGCTGCTAGACATCCTGATTTACATTGATTACAGGAGCAATTTGCTGTGCCGTCCCAGGGGAAATTAAGCGGATACGGATTGATGGCATTTGCCATCATTTCAATACACTTATTTTTTATTTATTTTTGTTTCATTGTGCTTCATTTAAATAAACGGGCTCTGCAATGCCATGACATTTACCGTAGCAGAAACTGGCTTTAAAAGTGGAGGGAGGAGTACCGGATGTCTACCAGTGCAGCCGGCTTGCGGGGAGAAGAAGAGAGGAGTGCCCCCTATATTCACGCACGGGACGGCATTCTGATTTATGGGATAATCTGCAGTGGATAGGAGTAGGCTCTCTAGAATGCATCCCACCTAAACCCCTCCGACAATATAAAACCAGAGCAACTTGAACATAACGAGGAAACATGTAAGCAGCTGCCCCCCAAAAGCACCTTCATAAACTTACTACATTGTATAACTCATTCTGCCGCTTTGTGCTACAATGTAACTACATGACCCACCATTGTGACATGTTAAAAGAACTAAACTGGCCATCGCTGGAATCTAAACGCACCCTTCACCTTCCCAACCTGGTGTTTAAGGGCTTTTCTGGGAAGCGACCACCTTACCTGAATAGATGGCTTCCCCCGGCAGTTCCCTCATTCTATAACCTCCGATCCAGAACCTGCACCTTACTTACAATACCACAATACAAAAAGAAAGTGGCTCGATCCTCATTTTCCTACAGAGCACCGCAATTATGGAATAACCTCCCAGACACCATCAAATCTTCCATCAGTCTTAAGTCACTCAAGAGATCTCTATTAATATACCTCGATACAGAATGCACCTGTAAACATGTAACAGTGAATATATTTCCTACATATTTTCTTGGGAAACAGACAAAAGTTGAAGGTTCTACAGGACCCGCTTTCCTCTGACTTCATAGCGGGTGTCGTTTCGGTCCAGTTACCGGCACTTCTAAAGTGCCAACAAGTTCCGTGGCACTTTACAATGGGAGGTCAGCTCCATACCTTACATCATGAAGCACTGTGGGTATTATTTAGGGCTGCAACTAACGATTATTCTCATAAATCGATTAGTTGGCCGATTATTATTTCGATTAATCAGATAAAAAAAATAAAAAAAAAATTCCTTTTAAGTATGCAAATTTTATGTAAAAATAAATAAACCACAACCCCTCCCACTTTTTTCATAAGCAATTTGCTTAGTGTATGCAACTTTCGTACGTACATATGCAAATTGCGTATCTTGCGTACTTTTCACACAAGGTATGCGAGTGCTTGGTCAGAGGGATGGGTTGAAGCTGCATGCACAGCTTAAAAGAGATACTCTAGGCAACATGACCACCTAAGCTTTTTTTAGGTGGTCATGATGCCCTGAGTATTCCCCTGCCTGTCTCCCCTCCCTCCGCTCAGCCGATCGGCTGAAAAAGATGAAAAACAGCTGAGAGGCGGAGGACTTTACTCCGCCCTCCCAGCTGTCATGTATCCCGCTCTGCTGACTATTTCCCGCTTCTGCCGACTTTTGCCGAGTAGGAGACGTCATCGCGCTTTCAGCACGATGACATCTCCAACTCGCCGCAGCTGGCGGCAGCGAGCCACCAGCATAGCCTGCGGCTCGGATTAGTGTTGCGCGCAACACTAATCCTCAGCAGATGGAGCTGGGAGGAAGCCTGCTGATTGGCTGGTTTACGCGAGAGGCGTGCATCTTACGTAAACCAGAAGGCAAGTGAAAGCAAGAAGGACGGGAGCGGAAGAGGGAGGCGAGTATAAAAAAAAAAAAAAAAAAAAAAAACGCCGTTGGAAAGAAGTGGATTTTAGGGTATTACAGTTAAAAAAAAAAAAAAAAAAAAGAAGAGATCCCTACCTAGTTATTAAGGTAATAGGGATAAATTAATGTAAAAAAATGGGGGGGGATTTTTTATTACAGTGTTCCTTTAAGCCCATGTTTGCTTTCCCAAATGAACACGGCTACAAACACTTGGCCGTATATGATGATGTCAGCAGGAGATCGGGATTAATAAGCTAAAGTGGTCAGGGTGCGTAGAGTGTCCCTTTTTAAATAATTTTGTGAACAAACGGAGTGGGAGGAGGGACTGGAGGTGGAAGGGAGTGACTTTGCTCAAGTGACTTGACCTGAGTGTGAGTGGGTATGGACAAAAGACCAGATCTGAGTGTGGGAGTGAGTATCAGGAAAGGGACCAGGCAAAAGGGAGGGAATGGCAGTTCCCAACCAAAGAGGGTGTGGCAGGGAGGGTGGGATGGTGGCACAGGACTCCAGCTTCAAGTAAGGATTATTCACAGGCATACAGCTCCTTCACCCAGTGGCAGTATCCTATGTTTTGTGTTAGAGTTCTGCTACTGTTGGAATAAAAACAAACGTGTTGTGTCGGACATAACCCTAGAACTAAATCATACCGAGTAAAGCAGCGGCGCGTCTTCTCCAATCAGCTCCGAAGCTGATGTTATTTACAGTTGTGTTCAAAATTATTCAACCCCCACTGAAATTGAGTGTTTTGGCCAGTTTGACATTTATTTTGATTATTCAGTCATCTTGCTTACAATTAAATCAAAGAGGCACGTGTAGGTCAGACAAATATAACATAACATTTATAATGAAATAACCACAAATGTCTTTTCTGTGCTCACATCATTATCAGTTTTATTCAACCCCCAAGTGACATTCAATCTTAGTACTTAGTACAACATTCTTTTACAGTTATAAAAGCTTTTAAACGTGAAGCATAGCTTGACACAAGTGTCTTGCAGCGATCTACGGGTATCTTCGCCCATTCGTCATGGGCAAAAGCCTCCAGTTCAGTCACATTCTTAGGCTTGCGCACTGCAACTGCTTTCTTGAAGTCCCACCAGAGGTTCTCAATCGGATTTAAGTCAGGTGACTGTGATGGCCACTCCAAAATGTTCCAGCCTTTAATCTGCAACCATGCTCTAGTGGACTTGGAGGTATGCTTGGGATCATTGTCCTGTTGAAAGGTCCAACGTCTCCCAAGCCTCAGGTTTGTGACGGACTGCATCACATTATCATCCAATATCTCCTGGTACTGAAGAGAATTCATGGTACCTTGCACACGCTGAAGCTTCCCTGTCCCTGCAGAAGCAAAACAGCCCCAAAGCATGATTGACCCCCCGCCATGCTTCACAGTAGGCAAGGTGTTCTTTTCTTCATAGGCCTTGTTCTTCCTCCTCCAAACATAGCGTTGATCCATGGGCCCAAACAGTTCTAATTTTGTTTCATCAGCCCACAGAACACTATCCCAAAA
The DNA here is from genome assembly GCA_009667805.1 of Leptobrachium leishanense. NCBI lineage: Eukaryota > Metazoa > Chordata > Amphibia > Anura > Megophryidae > Leptobrachium > Leptobrachium leishanense. Next base: position 21,016,145 of record CM019072.1, read on the forward strand.
CTTCTGTGGTTTGTCCACATGACTTTTGGCATACTGCAGTCGACTCTTCTTATTCTTTGGAGACAGCAAGGAGGTGCGCCTGGGAGTTCTGGCATGGAGGCCTTCATTACGCAGTGTGTGCCGTATTGTCTGAGTTGAAACTTCAGTACCCACATATGACAAATCTTTTCTCAGTTCCTCAGCAGTCACACGGGGACTTTTCTCCACTCTACGCTTCAGGTAGCGCACAGCAGTCGAAGTCAGCATCTTTCTGCCACGACCAGGTAGCGTTTCAACAGTGCCCTTTGCCTTGAATTTGCGAATGATGCTTCCTATGGTCTCTCTTGGTATGTTTAACATCTTTGCAATCTTCTTATAGCCATTACCCTTCCTGTGAAGAGTAATCACCTCTTCTCTTGTCTTCCTGGACCAGTCTCTTGACTTCACCATGTTTGTAACCACACCAGTAAATGTCTAGAAGGAGCTGAGTATCACAGTCATTTTAAAGCTGCCTAATTGGTGCTTATTATGCTTTATTGCTGCTCCGTGACATCCACAGGTGTTTTCAATACCTGATTGAAAACACTTGAATGAACCTCTGTTCTTCAGAGTGGTAGTCTTTAAGGGGTTGAATAATTGTGTCAATGAAGAATTCACAAAAGAAACATTTACTACTGTATTACAAAACCAATTGATGTCATTTTAGTTGCATATGGTTCTTTAAAAAGTCCTTGTAGGATTTCATTCTGAATACAATTACAAATGTACACTAAATTCCCTAAAACCCTTTACAGCATTGGGGGTTGAATAATTTTGAACACAACTGTACATTTAACAACTGTACATTTAACTCCATCTGAATCTAAACAGTGTGCTGTACACAGAATGATTAAATCGACAGCCGATTAATCGATTAGTTGTTTCAGCCCTAGTATTATTGCGTCTGATAATACTTTTTTCTGTGTTCTATTATAAAATTCCTGAAAGGTTGTGATGTACATGTGGGATATTTCCAGCTGTAAAAAAGCCAAGTGGTGTGCAATCTCGGCCCTCCAGATGTTTTGAACTACATTCCCCACAAGGCTCTGTTATCCTAATGAGTGGCTGAGCATCATGGGAGATGTAGTACTGAAACACCTGGAGGGCCAAGGTTAAGTAAGCACCCCAGCTACAGCCCATAGTACAGAAACAGGTCTACAACCTTGGCATCACGATGGCTGAGCAATAAGGAAAAGGGAACTTTAAAGCATCTGGGGTGTTGAGGCTGCCAACCCCCCCCCCAAATCCCATATAAAATCTCTAGATTGGGCGCTAGTAATATGAAAAGGCTGAAGAAGAGCTACACCCAAAATAATACTCTGCTCCACAAATCTATTCTAGCCATTATTATAAGGGATACGCTACCAGCAGTGCTCCTAGGGGGCTGGACGCTAGTTCTGTCTTTCTGTGCATTGCCGACATAAAGTCCGCAAGTACAGAGCAAGGCAACGCCCCGCCTTCTGGGCGGAGTTAAGCCCGCTAGATTGGAAGGCCGGTGTTCTATCAAAAAAAAGGCAATTTGCCAAAATGAGCAATCACGTCACATCCGATGACGTGACATATGCTCATTTTCGCAAATTGCATAGAATGCACATGCGCGTGTACGGAGTGTGCGTGTACCTCTGAGCCTTTGGATACGCACGAGTCAATACTCTTAAACCAACCTCAAATTCAGCAATTTGAGGTTAGGTGGAGCTTCTTTACGCATGCGTGACATCTCGTCCCACTTAATGCGCATGAGTGCGGACATGGAGACGTCAGTAATCAGGGATGATTAGCATTCCCAGCCAGTCAGAGACCATGCATGTTTATGGCGCGCATGCGTATAGGATCCCGTTTCTAAACCTACGGGGGACGCGAGTGGCTGTATCAGCAAATTGCTGGGACGTACGTGCGCACTCTGTGCAATTTGTGAGAATGAGCGTATGTCACTTCACCAGATGTGCTGTGATCGATCATTTTGAAGAATTCCCTTTTTTGACAGAACACCGGACCAACGCAACAGACAAGATCAAATAGACCAGCACTCTGTGTCGCTGACCCTATAGCGCAAGCTAAAATAGTTGAAAGGAGCAGAAATCAGCATGAAGTGGGGGGCGGCCGGGGAGGATTGTCTCTTGGTGGCGAGTAACTACACAGTGACAGATATACACAGGTTTGAGAACCCCTTATCTGGAATGCATGGCGCCACGAGAATTCCAGAATCGACAAATCCGATGTTTGAGAAGAAGGTGATCATAGCATCCTTTCTCAAAAAAAAAAAGCGCTGTGGTGTGTTCAATGCATACGTGCCGATCAGAGTCATCTAGACTCTGCGCAGCATATCACACACACTAGAGCTGTCATCATGTGTCAGCGGTCTCATACAGCACTCGGTAGCCGGGTGCCAGCACTGACCAATAGCGCCCTTAATCCAGAGATACTAAAAGCTGGAAAGCTACACAAATTGTGGTTTTCTGAGTCTTCCAGATTAGGGGAGCCCGTGCTGTACAAATGAAAGAACACCGCGTGAGAAAACTAGGAACAGGGGAACACACACCAACAATATATGGACCAAACAAGATCACAGAAATTTTAAAATGTGAGAAAAATCAGTTTTAAATCTGTGCAGCGTTCAGCACTTTATATAATATAAAGTGCAGTCCTGGCTCCGATGATTAAGTTTTCCTGTGTAAGCCTAAATGAAAACAAGTGCGGCGAGCTGGCGAGTAGAGTGACAGGAAGAACACGGCCTGGTCAGCTGATGCAATGTCTGAGCCCGCTATTATAATCCACCCGTAGACAGGGCACACACCACACACACTAAAACAAAAAAGAATCTAGAAAATGTTTCATTGCGGTGTCTGACAGTATGCTCGGAGGAGAGCTGTGCAGAAATTAAAAATCTTATTATAAACACTTTCAGTACACACAGATACCAGGGGGAGTAATGCTCCGGTTCACAGACATGCTGGCTTCAGCATTGAGTAGCTCCTTCACTCACCAAGCATCTTTTCATCTGGAATGACTGCACCTTCACGGCTTGAACGGCTTCATCCAGGAGCTTCTCCTGCTCATCTTGGGGGGATTGCTGTGTCGTCGGCTGGTGAGAAAAAAAAAAAGGTTAACAATTAGCCCATCTGAGTGATCTTATCACATGCATGGTCATAGAGTCAGGTCTGTGGGTGTTGTGTCCGTTGCCGGCTTCTCAAGCTATACAAGAGGACACATGCCCAGTTAAGGAGTATTTCTGAAGTGATGTCAACGCGCCGGCTTGACCACCATCGTGTCAGCAGCTACAGACTGGCTGAGACAGAGCAAAATTGTTGGACACACAGATCTATGGGCATCATGCCCCCTGCAAAACAGAACACATGCCCTGGCAGGGAGCAGTTTCGAAGTGATGCCCACATGCTGGCACCATAGCCAGCATGTCAGCAATTACAAACTGGCCAACATAAACATGTGGTATACACAGGTCTGTGGGTGTCATGCCCCACATAACTGATACACAAGAGAACACATGCCCACGTCTGTAAATTGAAGCTATGCCAACGTGCTGTCTTTACTTGCCAGCAGCAGGGTGGCATTTACAGACTGATCACTTTCAAGAAAACGTCTCCCCAGCATCAAGTGGGTAAACTTTGTTCCTGTGGCACACTTTGCAGTGCTCCTCCCACATCTTTAAAGCCCACCTATCATGCTTAGAATTGGCACAGCGATGTAATGTCCAATCAGAGCTGCAGATGATTACCTGTCACGTGGAGATCAGAAGAGCCAGCCTATAGGAGAAAGGTGCCCAGAGGGTGAGGAGGACAGGGGCGTTTTTATTGGAGAATCAAGCTGTATCATTTGGATTGCATTCTGCAGGTATAGGTGACAGGCCCGGGAGATGCAGTTTGGGCTGTGTGGCAGCATGTATGATGGCTGGCTGGGGATCATGAACAGAGTGCTGTGCCAGTGATGACAGGTCTGTGGCGGCGTGGATGCCGGCTGAGCATCATGAGCAGGGTGTTGCGCCATTGATGACACATCTGTAGCAGCCTGGCTGAGGATCATGAGCAAAGTGTTGTGCCATTGATGACAGGTCTGTGGCAGCCTGGGTGCTGGCTGGCTGAGGATCATGAGCAGAATGGCGTGCGCCATTGATGACAAGCCTGGGGAATGCGGTTTGTGTTGTGGCAGCCGTGACGCTGGCTGAGGATCATGAGCAGGGTAGTGTGGCACTGATGACAGGCCGTGGGATGCGGTTTGGACTTCTGCAGCCTGGCTGAGGATCACGAGCGTGGTGGTATGCAATTGATGCCAGGAATGGGAAGCTGTTTGGGCTGCGGCAGCCTGAGGATCATGAGCATGGTGGTGTGCCATTGCCTCAGATGACAGCCCTGTGGGATGCTGTTTGGGCTGTGGCAGCCTGAGGATCATGAGCATGGTGGTGTGCCATTGCCTCAGATGCCAGGCCTGTGGGATGCTGTTTGGGCTGTGGCAGCCTGAGGATTATGAGCATGGTGGTGTGCCATTGCCTCAGATGCCAGGCCTGTGGGATGCTGTTTGGGCTGTGGCAGCCTGAGGATCATGAGCATGGTGGTGTGCCATTGCCTCAGATGCCAGGCCTGTGGGATGCTGTTTGGGCTGTGGCAGCCTGGTTGAGCTGGCAGCTGGCTCTCGCCCTGTCACAGTGGTTTTAGTATTGATATTAACCATTAATCTCCCGGTTTTGGGTGATAATCAGAGCTGCACTTCTCCCCCTCACGTCCAGCAGCAGGGAGGATACCACTCCCCGCCCCCCTTTCAATCCCTGACCCAGTGAGCACAGGCCTGGCTTGGGCCCAGCTCAGCCTGCAGCCTTCCTCTCAGCGTGCCTGCCTGGAGCTGCATCCAGAGGGCATAACACAGCCTGGGCTCCTGCCTGAGGAGATCCGGGCCTGCCCCGGCCTCTCCTCATCAGCCTGAGAGGGAAGATTCCTCATAACTCACCATGGTCACTCAGGTTCCAGCTCCAGGAGCTCCTTCTAGTCATGTGACAGTACAGTCACCGGATACGCCCTCCGTCACGCTATGTCAGTAACCGATTTGCCAATAGCTCAGGTTGAAACATCCGACGCCGATTGGTTAATGCCGCATAATATTGACAGCGCCGACAGCCAATCGTTGGCGTTCATTGTAAAACATGAGAAAGTGATAGCAGACATGGCTTCCTTTTGGGCAGCTGGTTGTATCAGCTATTTGTGGGCTGGAATCACTTTTGATACAACCCTACATTTTCATCAATACAAGCATAGCTCCCAAGTGTCCTTTGTTTAGGAGGGATAGTCCCTATGTAGTGCTCAATTTCCTCTCTCCCTCTTTTCTCTGATGTTTTTAGAGGTGCCCCGTATATTCAGGGCGCGCGCTTTGCTCCTGTTATAAAGTACAATTGTATTTAAGTAAATGTCGCCGATAGGTTGTGACGTCGCCTAACAATCTAGGAATAGCCATGTCCCCGGGCCCCGTCTCCTGCGGCAATCCCTAAAATGCAAATATTCCTCTTATTTTCTTAAAATATTTATTTTAATAAGGTGACGTTAACACGATAATAAGTTAATAAAGGTGTACTCTAAGGCAGTGGTGGCGAATCTCATCACCCCAGATGTTTCTGAACTACATGTCCCATGATGCTCATCCAGTCTTATGTATGACCGAGCACCTTGGGACACGTAGTTCAAAAAAACCTGGGATGCCAATGGTCACCATCACTGCCCCAGATGTTTCTGAACTACATGTCCCATGATGCTCAACCAGTCTTATAATATGACTGAGTACCATGGTACATGTAGTTCCAAAACATCTGGGGTGCCAACGGTCACCATCGATCACTGCCCCCAGATGTTTCGAGATTACATGTTCCATGATGCCCCATCAGCCTTATGGCTGCTAGAGCATTACGGGACATGTAGTTTCAAAACCTCTGTGTTGACGAGGTTCGACATAACTGCTCAAGGGTTAGGTCGGGAGGTCCTCCAGATGTGACATGCTGCTGGCAACCTGTAAACTGCAGCAATCACGTGAGTGCGAAAGGCATTGAGAGCCTGGGAAAGAGTTCAGATTCTCGGGATGAATAGATCAGTGATCACTGAACTCGGCCGCTGTGCTGTGTGTGTCATCCATATTCACTGGGCTGAATCAGCACACTGAGACCCTCCCGAAGGAAGAGAGGTCTGAAATCCAGAATAATCCAAAATCCAGACTATTAAGGCTAGGGACAGATGAGCGCATTTTCTGCGGCCACCGTCAAAATGTACGTCGATGCGTGCGCACGCATTTTTTCACGGAATACGCTTAAGTGGTCAGACGATGCGCAATTCTGGACGTATTTCATGACGATGGGGTGAAAAGAAGTCTAGGGAAATCCGGCTGTTTGAACGTTATGTTGGCCGCACACTAGCAGCGTCTGACATCTCCTAATCACGCACACACGCTGCTATGCGGCCGCAGCGCACTCTGTACGTCAGTACCAGCGGTTTAACGTTCTCGAAAAAATGCGTTCATTTTCCACTTGCGTTGCGCGGCCGGACTTTTGTGCGACCGTACTTCGTATATTGGCTGTCATTGCCCGTCATCTGCTGCTAGTGCGGCCGTGATTATGTGCGCCAGAACGCGCGTTCGCACTGCCTCAGTCTGACCCTAGCCTTAGAGTCTTCCATGACTGAAATTTTACTTACCTCCCAGACACTCAGGACAGGTCGTGCTGTACGCTGTTGTTCATCCGATGGCTACAGCACCACGAGGAGCACGCTGGGAGACTGTGTGAGGCATGCTGCACAGAGACGTGCTAGCTCTGTACAGCATGTCCCTCAAAAAAGCTGTGCAGCGTCTCCACAGCAGTTATGGTATCACGGCTTCACTGCCTCGTCCTCCCTCCAATCCAACTTCGGATTAATCTGGATCCAAAATCAGGAAGAATCCAAAATGCTCAGGGTCCCGAGAATTCTGGATAAGAGGTGCTCAACCTGTGTGTGTATATATAGCTATTAAAATTATGGCGGTGGGCAAAAAGTGAGATTAAAAGCCTCCATATCGCAAATTACATGACATAATATAAAGAACTGCAAAACACATCTACACGTCCAAGCAATTCAGAAGACAGCTTTGCACTGAGCAGTCAAATATGCACTATAAAATAAGTATTTAATACAATATACTATATGTATAAACATCATCTAAAAAACTATGCTTAAAATGTACAGGTTAACAACGTATACTACACAAAATCTAAATATATTAATGTATAATATATGTTGTATATATATATATATATATAATGTCTGCTATAATATGTATATATAATTACTGTAATATATATGAATGCATAGTATAAGATATATATAAAATGTACACTATATTATGTTTATATATTAATGTATAAGTTGTAAATTTTAACCCTTGGCTAGTGTGCCACCCCTATCCTTTTAGGCTAGGGTCAGACAAATGCAGTCTGAGCGCACTCTGTGTGCGTGCATAACGGACAGACGTTCTGACGGAAGATACTGTAGACACCACACAATCTGTTTTTCTTGACAGACGTAGAAAAAAAAGGGAACTATGGGAAACAAAATTAATATGAAAAATTATAAAAATTGGTACATGATATGAAAAGCCATTTTGTGCGTCAAGGTGCTGGACGTTGCAAATGTGGTCTGTCTGACTTCGTGTCATCAAGCACACAGAACGCTATGCAGACGTGGTGCACTCTGCGCGTCCGTCCAACGGTTTTACGTTGTTGCCTAAGGCCCCCGGCACACGAGCGTATTTATGGCTCAAATTCCCTGCGTCCGTGGGTTTTTGACGGGGAAGGCCATCCACCGGACGTGAAAAAGCCCTCCCCGTCAAAAAGCTAAACGGACTCTGAAAGGATACAAAGCGCGATTCTCCATAGGATTGCGCTTTGTACGCTGAGCGCAGAGAGTGGAAGGAACGTCCACTTTTACGGACGTTCCTTCCTCTGCTCGTGTGCTGCCAGCCTAACTTGTGTTCGTTTGCCACGTGCGTTGTGCGTGCGCAGTTCGGTGCGCACGTACTTCGTGTGTGGGTTTCTATTGCTCATGATTGTACGCTACGACGGACGTTAAACTGTGCGGCAACATGGACGTGATAACTGCGTTCGTCTGATGTCGGCCTTAGATTCTAAGGCTCCTGTCAGACGAGTGCAGCGTTCACGTCCGTGATGGCGCACAAAAGTACGTCTGTGATAGCATGACATAAAGACCAATGGAGTCTCACACATGAAGTACGTATGTAAAACCTATAGAGCGGCCGCACAGAGTGCGCTGCATCCGCAACGTCTGCATAGCTGTGTGTGTGAGTGATGGAACGTGGTCAGACGGACTGCATTCATACGTCCAGCATTTTTGACAGACAAAATGGTTTTGCATTTTAATTTATTTTCCCTCCTACATCCGTCAAATAATACGTCTGTCACAAAAACGGACTGTGTGGCCACTACTGCGTCTTCTGTACTAACGTCCGTCCGTACTGCACGGACGCACAGTCCGTAGAAATCACGTTCGTCTGACCCTAGCTTTAGCTTTTGAGCAGGGTCCTCTCTCCTATTGTACTGTGCGTTGAACCTGTATGTATAGTTGTTGTTCTGCCTCATATTGTACAGCGCTACAGAACTTGTTAGAGCTTTATAAAGACTTGTAACTGGAAATCTGTATATATACTGTATATTGTAGGCTATATAAGAGGCGTGTGTAAAAATCTGTAAAAGGGATTTATATACAGCTTGTGCTTGCCCACCAGGCAGTAAAATTGCCAGCAATGCCCTAATACAGTGATATCAGTGGAGCTAATAATAAATCCGGTGTCATCACACAGCGACCACCAAGCACAACACTCCTGAGCATAACAAGAGTTAAGTGACACGTCACTTTAACGCGCCGAGTCCCAGTTCCCAGTCTCCGCCCGTTCTAGAACATCTGGTTCTTATAGGTCGCTCGTGGACCAATCGACGGTCGCCTTGTGTGTTTCGCGCGAAAATCGTCCCTCACTCCCAGCTTTCCCCGCGGTCAGGCTGCTGCAGGTGAACATGGAGGCGGACGCGCTGAGGAGACTGGCGGCCAAGCTTGGGGTCACCTCTGGCAGGGTGCTCGGGTGGGTGCATCGAGAAGGTGTCAGGCCGGATCTGGAGCCCGGGCTCTCTGCTGTGGTTATCGGCGCTGGGTTGTTGGGCCTGCGGGGTCATTTAATGCGTCAGGCCACTTTAAATAGGGAAGCTGAGGTGAAGTTCTAAGTGTGAGGCTGAGGTGGCCAACAGGGACTTTCTACAGGTTTCCATGGCGACTGCCCCAGTTCCAGGTGGCCTTGTGGAATGCCTCACTGGTTTCCACGATGACTGCTCATGGTTTCCAGTGATTGCTCCATGTCTAGGTGGACCTTTTAGGAATGTTCCAAGTGATATTTTGAACTATTTAAATCGTTTCCATGGAGATTGTTCTAGTTTAGGGATGTTCCATTGGTTTCTGTTTATTGCTGCATTTCTTGGACATCCGCGCAAATGTTCCTCTGGTCTCCATACAGATTGCTTCAGATCAAGGCGAGCTACCGGAATGTTCCACAAGTGTTTGATCTGATAGCTCCAGCTGTAGGCGATCTACACCAATGTTCTGCTGGTTTCTGTAGCAATTGCTCCAGTTATAGGCGATCTACACCAATGTTCTGGGTTCCGTAGCAATTGCTCCAGTGCTAGGTGAGCTACACCAATATTCCACTGGATTCCATAACAATTGCTCCAGTACCTTCTAGGTGATCTACACCAATGTTCCGCTGGATTCTGTAGCGATTGCTCCAGTTCTAGGCGATCTACACCAATGTTCCGCTGGATTCTGTAGCGATTGCTCCAGTTCTAGGCGATCTACACCAATGTTCTGCTGGATTCTGTAGCGGTTGCTCCAGTTCTAGGTGATCCACACCAATATTCCACTGGATTCCGTAACAATTGCTCCATTAACTTCTAGGCGATCTACACCAATGTTCCGCTGGATTCTGTAGAGATTGCTCAATTTCTATGTGATCTACGCCAGTGTTCTGCTGGATTCTGTAGCGATCGCTCAAGTTCTAGGCGATCTACACCAATGTTCCACTGTATTCCATAGCAATTGCTCCAGTTCTAGGCGATCTGCAGCAGTGTTCACGGTGATTGCTACAACTCTAGGCAATCTGCAGGAACGTTCCATTTGCCTCCATGGTGTCTACGCCAGTTCCATTCCATCTATGGGATTTTTACACTGGTTTCCATGGTGATTGCCAAACTTATTGGGGATCTGAAGAAACGATCTACTGGTTTCATAGTGTTTTGCTCAAATTCAACTGGTTATTTTGGGGAGTTTGCATAATTTAGGATCATTGTCAGTAAATCTTGACTGGTGGTTTCCATGGCGGTCACTTGGTCAATGTATCACCAAGTAGGTTTTCATTGGTTTCTGAGTGGAGCCCATGGGACAGATAGCTGGAACATTTTAGTGGTTGCCATGGTGATAATTTCTATTAACTGTATACCAGAATTTAGCAGATCTTGACGCTTCATGTTTTCGATTGGTCATTGCTTTTCAGCTGCTATCCCTCTTGTAGTATTAGTAGTAAGCCTTGTTACTGCTATGCAGTAGCCTGTATACTCATGATATATTTTGTCCTATTTTTAGGAAAGCCGAGGAATATCTACGTCTGTCACATCTGAAGTGCTCAGGACTTGCTGCCTCGGCCACCGGGAGTGCGTTGATATGCCTTCACATAGCAGCTGCCAACCTAAATCAACCCATAGACAAAGTACGGTTTGAAGCTGTTTTATTATTATAAACCTGCATTATGGCTTTATTTTTGGGCTAGAGTAGCCCCTTAATGCTGGACATCTGCAGCAAATCATGCGCTTTTTGGTTGGGGAGAAAAATCAGAATTGTGTCTTTTTAAAGTGTTTATCATAGCTTGATGAGGCAGAGCCCAAAAGTATCGGCTTCTAGATTTGCACCTCTTATGCTTTTGTCTTGTACACCTATATACCAAACGTTGCACGGCTCTTAAAACTGTAGTTGACCTCCTAAAACGTCATACTACCTCTTAAATATGCTATGAATTTGTCAAGCCTGGCCCTGATACAGTAGATCATGTATTTAGGAGTTGAAGTCATTTATAGTCATGTTCAGGTATGGGCCATAACCACTGAACGGAGATTCAGTGTTGACACGTGCTTTTCCTGTGCACTCGCATCAAAGCTATATTCTGTGTTGACAGGTTTTTTTTTCCTTCCTATAGTGTCCCTTTTAAACCTTTTTCATTGTCGGTTTTATCGTTTTCTGTTCCTTTTTAATTGGGTGTCCTTTTTAGTTGCCTGTTTTCATGCCTTGCAGGATTACTTGATCACCCTGTCAGGCCTGAACAAGAAGTCATACCAGAGCTGCCTGAAGACTTACGAGTGTCTCCTGGGTGTCGATTCCAAACTTGGTCTCCGAGAACTTGCTGTTCAACATGGGTGCGTGGAGGCTGTCAACACTGCGTCCACAATACTGAGCAGGTAATGGTGGTGTTTTTTTTTTTGTGTATGTTTGTGCTTATAGGGTCGCAAGCCACCATGACCACTTCAATGTTACCGGAGGGGTTATGCTGCTCCTAAGCCAAGCAATGGGGACACTATCTATTTTTAACAAGTACTGATTTGATTTTTTTGAGATACACTATAGGGATGTCCCATTTGGTTTTCAGGCCTTCCATGCGTGTCGTGAAGTATCAGCTGATATGTAGTCCTGGTCCTGTACCGCACTTTCCCCCCCCCCCCCCCTGCCGTATCAGAAGCTCCCTAGTGAAAGGGAATCCTTGAGCCTCTGCATTGACAGGCAGTGCCTTCCCTGCTTCTTCCATAAACTGCGAGCAGGCATGGAAGACGCTGCAAGTCAATGCACAACCTCTGGGATTCCAGCTTGGAGTCTGGGAGTCTCGTTGCTCATCATTTTGTTGAACTTTAGACACTGATCGGCTTGATGAAGTCAATCCCTGAAGAATGCAAAGATTCTCTAGTACAGATGTCCTGATCTGATCCAATCTCTGATAATACCTTTTTAATCCATGTTATTTCTAGTAATTCTCCCCTGAACCTGTATTGTAAACATTCTTTTTGGCATTTTTAAAACCTTATTTCAGCAAACTTTCTTTTTGAGTCACCCTTGGAAGCTTGGTGTTTTTAACCTCTGCAAAGGTGTTAAAGATGCTTTTGTGAAGTTTAACCCTGTAACGAATACAATGCTTTTGTTGTTGACAGTAGTTTTGTTTCTGATGGTTTATTCCTTGCTTTCTAGGTATGAATCCACTCTCTCCCAAGTCCAGCTGGAAGACCTCGATTTATCAAAGCCTCTTTTTATCACAGCAGCATTATATAGCGCATGCCGGTGAGTATTACATGTGGATGGCTTGAATTGCAGCAGTGCTTGTAGTACTCTGCTTTTGCATTGAATGGACATGTGCTTAGGCTGAGGATCAGCAATGCCGGCCCTCTCAGATGCTTTGGAACTACATTTCCCATGAGGTCCTGCTAACACATGGAGTGACTGAGCATTATGGGGGATGCAGTTCCAAAGCATCTGGAGGGCCAAGATTTCTGACTCCTGGCTTAGACTTGTCCCTTTTTAAAACCAGGTTGTCTGTGTCTGTGCGTAATTTTTTATTATTCATTTACCTGCTGGAACGAGAATGAGTGACCTTGGAGTCCCTTGATATTTTCTGGCTGTCTAAACATTAAACGCTTCTACATGGTGTATAGGAAGCATTAGATCAGGGATGTCCAAACTCCGGTCCCCCCAGATGTTCCTGAATTACAACTCCCAGAAAGCTGACTGCATTAGATGGATGGAGAAGCGTGGGAGTTGTAGTTCAGGGACATCTGGGGGGGGTGGAATTTGGGCATCCCTGCATTAGATGTTCGGTTGGCATAGGGCGCTACATGTTTTATTGCTGAATAAACTGTTTTGATTCACCTTTTCTTTCACCAAATATAGTTTCACTTAAATGCAGGATTGTTTTATTTTCTTGTCTTCTAATAATTAAGGTGTCTGAAGGTGAGAGTGGAAAAGAACAAACTGATTTCTTCCTCTGGTGTTAAAAAAGGAATATTTGATCGTTTGTGCCTTCAAATGGAGAAAATTGGTTTGCAGATTTGTCGTGAGTTAACTTGATTTTCCATATGTGGGTGTTTTTTTGTGTTGGGGCTGTTGGGTCCTGCGTATAAACTAATCTGTTACCCTTGTGGAGCTCAAAAAATGTATAAACCTCTTGCACTGATCCATTGCTTCTTCATCACAGAAGATAATGTAGCCGCGACAAAGCAACCACTTAAGAAACAGAAGACTCTGTTGGAATGTATTGCACAGCTTCCAGGTGAGTGTTAGCTTTCCTGTCATGATGGATTCGCCTTTTGTACGAAATGATCCTCCGTCATTACCGTGAATTTGTAACCTGTACCTGTCTAAATCAGGCTCCCTATTTCAGTCTGGGGGAGGGAGAAAAAAAAAAATCTTTTCTTGCTAGGATTTAACGGGGAGGCGCTGTAACCATTTGGGCCCTCGGTTTCCCCTGTACTGGTTTGTCAAATGGTGTTCAGTCTCAGTGTATTGTAACCCTGTCTATATAGTGCCCATTGTTCAGCGCTGCGGAATATGCTGGCGCTATATATAGAATAATCATAATTTTGTGCTTGAATTAACGTTAACATGCTACACGCATTGGCTTTGCATGGCAGAATTTTTTTCCCCTCCACAAGCTATTATTGCTGCTCTTGGTCCATCCTTACGAGGCGTTTGTGTCCATGGACATCCAGTTTATTCAGAGTGAGCTCTAGGTCTGTTTATGAATATCCAGCATGTTGTATATGCCATGTTCGTGTCAGCCCATGGAATCCAAAAGCTCTCTCATCAGAATATCTGACGCTGAAGGAAACATCCACAGCGTCTCCTAATCTGCTTTCAAGCTGTAACCTTTCAAAACCTGTTCCTGTAATTCCAGACGAGGATGAAGAGGAGGTTCCTCGCAAACGGGCGTGCATTGAGCCTGCGAGCAAGGAGCGGGACTACGAAGAATGGAAGAGAAAGATTTTGGAAAATGCGTGCAAAGCCGCCCAGAAGGTTTAAGGACTGTGATGCTACCCACGCGATTGTTCCTTTTTTTTTTTTTTTTTTTAAATCCTAGACGATATAATGGAATAGCAGAACAAAAAGACTATTCAGAAACTACAATTATTATTATTTTTTTTTTAATCATTTTAATGAAGTCTTGTTTTATGACGTCTACAAATTGGTTATTTTTTTGGATCCAGTCGTCACGGACGTGCAAGAAGATTACATGTATACATTCCAGTCTTGGTTTTATTAGTTACAAACTGAATCTTATGTATTTTTTTATTTGTATCTTTGTAAATTCCAGCTGTGGAAAATAAAGTTTTAAGTGTTTGGCAGAATCTTTTTATTTTAGAACTACATACAATCTAAATAATTAGGGACATATTGTAGTCAAGCGTTTTAAGCAATTTGATTTAGGCAATAATGTCTAAGCCATGAGGTCATCTGTGATTCTGGGCTTAGTTGCCTCTGTAGTCTCATCACTCTGTTCAACTGGTTATAGTTGAACATCTGAACGGACCAGGGTTGGAAAATTATTTTCTAGCTCTATTAGCAGAGCCGTGTTTTGATTGTGCATGTTTTTTTGTTTTGCAGATAAGTTGTGCTTTAGTCTCCCCCTCCCCCCCTCGACACAGTTCTGTCCTGCCCTAAGGGGCATAAAGAGACCTATTGATTTTGGGTTGGGTCCCCACCACAATGATCATAAGATTCATAATCGGCATCCGCTATAGGTTCCAGCTGAAACACAAACGTAGGCATTTCATGAACGAAAAATCCATACAGCGGGAACATGTCACTGAAGCTTCTGCTGCTGCTGTTTGTATTTTTGTGAAACACAAGCATTTGTCTCCGTTGCAAAAATGGTAATTTGAGACACTGCAACATTGCTGGTCGTTGAATAACTCCCTTAGGCCGGGGTCAAACAGTTTTTTTTTCAGAGCGGACGGAACGTCAGAGTGGACGTTACGTCCGTCTGGCCACCTCGCTGGATGCAGTTGGTGCTCTCTGCGCTGCAAGGCATGATCCTCCATTTGCATGTGCTTCGTAGAGTTTTGGCGGGGGAGGCTTTCAGCACATCTGCCGTAGCGTGCGTAATTCATGCGCACACTACAGCATGTGGCCAGTCCATCACAACGCTGTGATGGATGCCGGGAGGCACGTCAGTACGGGTGCACCTAGTGCGGTTGTCTGACCCCGGCCTTTAGTGGTGGTGGGTTTGTTTGTTTTTATTTTACCCCCTCCCCTCGAATCAATGCATTAATATTTTGTTTCTGACGTGTGAAACCTATAGTGGATGTTTGTTTTGCATTTAGGGTTAGTGTTTGAAGAGGCTTATAACCAATCCATATGGAGAATTGGCTAACGTTTACTTTGGTCCGTACACATAATCATACTTAATAGCCAAATTATACCCTGTTCCAGATTATTATGCAAATATTTTTCTCATTTACCTAAATAATTGTACAACAGTCAGCATATTTCTCATGTTATCAACTATAAAGAGTACAATTCAAATTTTATTGAACAAACCTCCCTAATGATAACAGTATTTCTTTTTCAAAATAAACTTACAATGCACTGTTCCAAATTATTACTCACAGTAAGTTAAACACTTTATAGGTTGTAAGGAACTGAAAATTGTCATTTGTGTTTGAAATAGCTTTTGATTTCAGTAAATATGCTGCAATCAAACTTTGAACAACATTTTAACTTTTCAAACCTTTTTAACAGGTTCCATTACATTTTAACATAGGACCCCTTATTTGATAGCAGCTTCACAAGTCTTGCATCCATTGAACTTGTGAGTTTTTGGACAGTTTCTGCTTGAATTTGTTTGCAAGATGACAGAATAGCCTCCCAGAGCTGCTGTTTAGATGTAAACTGCCTTCCACTCTCAGATCTTTTGCTTGATGTTCCAAAGGTTCTCAATAGGATTGAGGTCAGGCGAGGATGTAGGCCACACCATGACTTGCTCTTTTTATCGCTATAGCAGCCATTGATGCAGAGGTATTCTTTGCAGCATGAGATGGTGCATTGTCATGCATGAAGATGATGATTTTATTACGGACAGCATAGTTCTTCCTTCTGTACCAGAGAAGGAAGTGGTCAGTCAGGAACTCCACATACTTTGCAGAGGTCATCTTTACACCTTTTGGGGACCCTAAAGGGGCCGACCAGCTCTCTTGCCATGATTCCAGCCCAAAACATGACAACCGCCTTGCTGGCGTCGCAGCCTTGTTGGAACAGGGTGGCCTTCCACCAACTATCCACTACTCCATCCATCTGGACCATCCAGGGTTGCATGGCACTCATCAGTGAACAGGACGGTTTTATAATTAGTCATGTATTTTTCTGCCCAATGCAGCCATTTCTGCTTGTGAGCATTGGTTAGTGGTGGCCGAATGGAAGGTTTATGCACAGTTGCACTACTCTGGAGGATTCTACACCTTGATGTCCGTGGGACTCCAGAGGCACCAGCAGCTTCAAATATCTGTTTGCTGCTATGTAATGGTATTTTAGCAGCTACTCTCTTGATCCGATGCATGGATCTGGCAGAAATCTTCCTCAATGTGCCTTTTATCTGCACGAACCCGTCTGTGCTCTGAATCCTCCACAAATCTCTTAATAGTGCGATGATCACGCTTACGTTTTCGTGAAATATCTAATGTTTTCATACCTCGGCCAAGGCATTGAACTATTTCACTCTTTTCCGCAGCAGAAAATGGTGCTCTGCTTAATAATGTGGAACATCCTCCTTTAGTAGTTTTTCCTTTAATTGGGCTCACCTGGCAATCTAATTATCACAGGTGTCCCAGATTGTTTTCAATGATCAAAAGAGCCCTGAGACACCATGCCATCCATGAGTTAAACTGAACAACAAAATATTAAATCTTTGCGACACAAATAGAATTTGCATAATAATTTGGAACAGGGTGTATATATCTATGTACAATACCAGAATGGTGGCTGTGCTCCTTCTGAACATGCACTTTCATAAGGGTTCTTCTAAGACCAATATTCACAATATACAATTCAGAGCACTGCACTTTAATACAGCTTTTAAGATTTTAAAAATAAAAGTGACCTGGGAATAAATAATTGTGATTTGGTTACAAAATATGATCATGCGTTGCATAAGCCTGTCACCATGTTTAACGTATTCCTTCGTGTGTGTATCCAAAACGAATGTGCGTGGGGTTCATCCCTGCTTTTACCACTTGTTTCTGCAGAATAACAATTTGTGTTTTCACGTTTTATTTGCCCTGAATTAGAGCATTGCTCTTGTAACGTTCAGGGTCTGTAAGTAATTTTATTTTACTCCGTCCTTTTTCATCTCGAGCATCTCCTGCTTATTGCTCGGCTTTAAAAAGATCAAACCCGGCAAGTGACAGATCTCTCCTTGGATTATCTGTAAAAAGCTTAAATCGATTTTAAAATGAAAAGAAATAGAATTGTTTTGGTCTCTCTCGTTCCAGCCCGATAGCGCCGGGCTGCTGGAGCGTGTGGGGATGTCTGAGGTTTGTAATAATAAAGGCTTTCATTCAGGCGCAGCCATTGAAGTATCGAGTGCATGGAATACTTAATAGAGTTCTTTTAGGACTGAGCTGTGAACCTGGGACTGAGTGGAATATGTAATAACTTAGAGGTGATTTGTGTAATCTATACATTTTTTGCAGGCAATAGGAGCGGGAGGTTATGTTTCATGGTGTGGGGATCATTTCCCTTCATTGCAACACATTTGTCTAGCTGTAACAAAGTTACTAGTTTGGTTTGACTTCCTTGTTTAAAATCTGTTGTGGTTCTCACAATTATAGTTCATTCGATAAGCCTTAAATCCTATCACTACTTTTGGTCAGACGGCCAGCAAATCTTAGATTAGGAATGAATCCCTGTTAAATGAGCTACTTACCCCCCCCCCCCTTCATAAGGGGACAAGAACACCCTTCATGTTAAATGCCATGTGGTCATTGGAGCAGCCAATCACATTGACCACAGGGACATAAATCGACCATGCTGTCGGGATGGTGTGACTGAGGGGCGAAGGTACAGGTCCAGCAGCCAGACACTGATGTGGAATGGAGTCAACCAGCCTGGTTGACCCCCAATGTGGGCACAAATCTTTTGGAGGCAGCTGTCCCACTGGCTGGAGGCAAATATATCTCTCTTTAGCCAATCACATCCCCTTGTCTTCTAGGAATAGTTTTTTTTTTTGTGACTGTCATGTCGCCCAGATAAAAAGGGTTAACTTGTTGGCCTAGCAGTCTGGGTTGGCTGTTGTGCCGATGACCAGTCAGCCTGGGGGTGGTCACTCAGCTCTCTGCAACTGGTAAAAGTGACAGCCAAAAAGCCAGCACGACACAGGGCGTTCGAAATGCAAAAAGGATAACCTGCGATTAAGTGAAGCCCATGGGACGTTTTTCTTTCAAAGTGACCACTGAAAAGTCTATTCACAAAGCACCGAAATTGCGTTTTTGGCCAACTTGTGTGATTCCATTTTGCCAAACACTGAATTCACTATTTAGCGAATGGTCACCATATTTTGCCAAATTGGAGTCGCTGAAGCAGTTATTGGACGTCGACAAAAACGGCCAAATAGTAATTGCGATTACTGTAAATGTGTCCAGATATTAAAGTCCTTTAAAAAATAAAAAGGTCTGTTACAAAATTAAAGCCTTTAGAAAAAATAAGTTTTTTTTAAAAAAGACCCTTTTAATGTTTTAAAATTTAAACCTGTGGCACCAATACACCGAAAATCGGGGCATTTCTCCAGCAATTTGGGGCCAATTCGGAGGTTAGTGAATAACCCCTTAACCCTCAGCTGTATTGTACTTGTAGTAGCTCCACTTGGCCAGCATGGGGAGCCCTCTGCCTGTCATATAATCTTAGAGATTGTAAAAATGTTGTGTATGAGCGCTACAATACATTTATACGGTGTGGGTAATGGAGTGGGGTTTTTTTCCCCCATAAAACCGCCTGGTCCTGCCAGTGGGTTTATGAAAAACCTCTTGGGGTTTTTTGTTTCCTCCCCTCACTTGACATTTGGAGCAGACTCGTAGGTCACCCTGTCCTTTCCTGCCCCATTTAGGCTAGGGTCAGACGAACGCATTTTTCACGTTGTCCGTGAAAAAGTGCGTTCGAACGAATGGACGTATTTTTTCACGGAATACGCGATAGCGGTCATACGATGCGCATTTTCGTCTGTGATTTTGTACGGATCATCAATAAAACACTTTTTGCGTCTGGGCGTTTTGTTGGCCGGACTTGAGCAGCGTCTGACGTCTCCTAATCACACACACATGCCGCTAGCGGACGCAGCGCACTCTGTACGTCAGTACTAGCGGTTTGACGTTCTCGAAAAAATGCGTTCGTTTGCCACTTGCGTTGCACGGACGAACTTTCGTGCGGCCGTTCGTCGTATGCTGCCCGGCATTGGACGTCATTTGCTGCTAGCACGGCCGTGATTTTGTGCGGCTAAACGCACGTTAAAACTGCGTTCGTCTGACCCCAGCCTTAATGTAATTTGCCATTACCCGCTAATCATTATTCCCGTAAAACAAACCATTTGTAATTGAGGCAAAGTATAATAAATATTCACTTTTTCCGGATTCTATGTATATTAACGGCACACAGATTATAAGCACACGTTGCTGAGCCTATTGATGTCTTGGTCCAAAAAGCATTTTATACGAGTGCACGCACACAGTTTTGATATATATATTTTCTTTTATTATTTCCATGTTTTTACATTTTGCAATCGGTGTCATTCCATCACAAATTGTGCACAATCTCTTTTTTTTTTTTTTTATTTTATTTTTTTTTTTGCATTTTGCACGGAAGCAAAAGCTCCAAAGAACAAGCAATAAACTCGTTGCGCCAAACTAGATCTTTTCACACCCCAAACCTGAGTAACTAAAAATCCCCTTTTAAAGCGAATTCTCACGCACAGCAGATCTCCTCAGCATGAGCACTTTCCCTGATGCGGTCGTATGACTAGTGGATGCCAATGAAATGCTGTATTTTATTTTTAACCGTGGTTTAGAACAGTGTTTCTCAAACCTGTCCTTGGAACCCGCTGACATGCCAGGTTTGCAGGATATGTGACGCACAGGTTATAGGATTTGCTGCTCGGGGATTGCAGGATTCAGTCTGCATTTCCCCAATGTGATCTGCAAAATCTGGCCTTGTTGAGGGTCCCGAGGACAGGTTTGGGAAATGCTGTTTCAGACCAGTGTTTCCCAACCCTGGTCCTCAGGTCCAGCTGACAGACCAGGTTTGCAGATAACTGAAGCACAGGTGATATGACTTGCTGCTCAATTCATTGTAGGAATCGGTTTGCATTTCCCCAAGGTAAACCTGTAAAACCTGTCCTGTTAGGGGGCCCTGAGGACCAGAGTTGGGAACCACATATCTAGAGAAATGCTTCCGATCCCTGTCCTCTTGCAGTACTTTCAGACCAGGTTTGCAGGATATGTGACGCACAGGGAATATGATTTGCTGCTCAGTGATTGCAGGATTCAGTCTGCATTTTCCCAAGGGAACCCTTAAAACCTGTCCTGTTAGGGGGACCTGAGGACCAGGGTTGTGAAATACCCTAAACCATGAAGTATCTTTATTGCCTTTTATTTATATACTATACTCTGCAGTATAGATTCAAACCTTTCCATTTATAGAGATAAATCCAGCTCCTAAAACTTAAGCAAACTAAATATGACTTAAATGATTGCATTAAATACATTGCTCCCTAAAGCGTCATGCTAAATGCACAAACTTCCTGTTTTTCTCTTTTATCATAGCCAAAACTCCTACAATATTTATTAAGCAGATCCTATTCTGTACCTGGTTCCTGAGTCTGAGGGGCTTTTCACAGAGTGCAGAGGTTTCACGTAAATCCTATTTTATTTTACTTTATTCCTGTTCTCCGTCACTGGAGTTTTTTGGGTTTGCTTTTGTGAGTTATGTCTGCTTTTCTTTGCTAAATTATTTGGAAATTAAGTAGCCATTCAGCGGATTAATAAATACCAAATTAAAGGGACACTTTACTCGCCCTGACCACTTTTTATAGTTTTAAAGAGGAGTGCCCCCCCCCCCCTCTCATTTCTGCTGCCCCAATCTGGGGAAATCACAGGGTGAAGTGGGGGAGTTTTTTCCTCCACCCCACCCAGCGTCATCACTAGTGTGTACAAAGTATCCCGACATCACCCTCTGAGACCACCTGCTGTAGCGAGTGGTCCCAGAGAGGCAAGAATGGATCTGATCTGCACGCGCATGCAGCTCCAATCCATCATTCCGTGCAGGCATTACGGAACTTGTGCAGCAGGGCCTTCTGGGTTCAGGAGTCTCTGAGCCAAAGAGAAGCCGCACCGCGGGGTGAGGTACTAAAGGTGAGTAAAATCATCTAAAAATAAAAAAAAGGGGCAGAGGCTGTCACCAGCATGTGCACAATTACTTAAGGGCAGAAAAAAATAGAATATCCCTTTAATAATGCACTTTAATATTTTTATTTTACCTTTTTTATTACAGTTGATTTGCGGGTAATCTCTTTATTATAGCTGTTGCAGGATGATCTTTAGCTACGTGTGACATTTATAAAGGTTAAATCTATTTTTCATATTTTTTGACGATTTATTATATATATCATTATTATTTTTTTTGTACATTGTACGCCCAGCACAGGTTTTCAGAGGATTCTGCTTCGTGACTCGTGGAATGCAACGTACATGTTTTAACACACACAGAGATTGCAAGCTATTGAGCAGAATCCTCTCTTTCTATATCTCAAGCGTATTTTGTTAATTTTACGTTAGTTTTGTCCTATCTGTTGTACGGTGCTGCGATACATGTTGTCCCTTTTTATAAATAATGTTAACATTATGCAAAGGGGGTTCAGTGACCTTGGCCCCTGCACATGTTTTGGAACCACGTTTGCCTTGAGGCTCTGCCAAACTAATGAGTAGCTGAGCATCATGGGAGATAGAGCTGCAAAACAGCTGGAGGGTCAAGGTTGCTGATCCCTGTTATACATCATATACTGGCACGGAGCCACTCCGATCCAGAACCAACAAGCAAATTGCCTCCCCTGCCCGTCCTGTTGCTTGTAGATAACATGCGTCTGTAGTTAATTAATGATTTTTCGGTGTCACCTCTCTTCCCTCCGGTGACTTTGTCCTCCGTGCAGGGGTCTAGTCCAAAAAATAAATAAGTGTCGGACCTCTCCAAGATTTCTTCTTCCCAATGAACCGTTGACATGTTGGACTTGGCTCGCCACCCCGCGCTCTAATTTGATATTTAAATTGTAATATTTTATTGGTTAATATAATGATAAGCTGGGTATTAAGGAATCACAAAGATAATTGTAGTAAAATCATATTTCTGGTGACTTATTAAGGAAACGTATGACTGAAACCTTAAATAGGTTTTCAGTGTTTGGGGCAAGAGGGAACTCTGTTCCTCTTGGGAACGCAGTTCCTCTGCCATTTTTTTCAAGAGTTTCTGCTTGACTCGACCCCTGCCTTCATCATGTACATCATTTCCCAGGCTGCCAACGACGAAGACTTCAGCACAGGCCGTATCAGACACCCCCGGTGTATAAGGATATGGATATCTCATGTCAACATCATGCAACCTAGACCGACAGACTTGTGAGGATTCCTCGTGACATCGAGCTATTAGCTGGGGATGCAGCAGGTCTCCCACTGGGTTTTATTGTGGGAGGAGAAGCTTGGCCTATCTCGATGGTTGACCTCGGATACTACATACAGAAAAGAAAGGCGTAGATAAACAGCAAGATGAGGGGTACGGGCATGCGCTCTTCAGTCCTAGGTTTACGTGACGCAGACCTCGCTGTTCACAGAGCAGGCAGCCGGAGTATTGGCGAGCTGGATGTCCTGGAGATGTTCCGGTCGGAAAGTTTGTTTTGGGCTTTATTTTCTCTATGAGGGTTTGAGGGACAGGAGCTGGAACTTCTTGAGACGGTTAGCCGCTGCCACCACGTAAAAATGTTTCTGGGGAAAAAAAGCATAAATAAGGGCCACTTTAGACCAGGGATCATAACCCTGTGAGCTTCTTTGTACCAGATCAGGGGTCGGCATCCTTGGCCCTCCAGAAGCTTTGAAACTACATCTCCCATGAAGCTCAGGTATTCATTCGATTGCCTGAGCTTCATGGGAGATGTAGTTCCATAACCTGTGGAAGGTTGCTAACCCCTGTATAAACATCTAGAAAGGAACGCGGCACAGACTGAGTGCTTAACAACTGTCCCTTATCATTCACCAGTTCAATAAATGGTTAACAGTGGATCAGGCCTGTTAAGTGATTTGTTGAGTGAAATAAGCCACAACGAACTCTGCCATAACCAACAGAAAGTACCATTTGCTTCATCACCCTCTGTGATCAGTGTTTCAAAGTAACCAAGTTTACCAGGCAAAAAAAATCCACTGCTCCCAAAATGCAAATTATACGATAATTGGAGGTTTCGCATGAAAATATGAAGCGACGAATGGAACTACGAAGAAATGATTCCCTATATATCCGGTAGCCTTTTTGCAAACACATATCTATAGTAAAAATGTATTTCC
This sequence comes from Leptobrachium leishanense, assembly GCA_009667805.1. Lineage (NCBI taxonomy): Eukaryota > Metazoa > Chordata > Amphibia > Anura > Megophryidae > Leptobrachium > Leptobrachium leishanense. Next base: position 21,039,852 of record CM019072.1, read on the forward strand.
TCCTCAAAAAATTACGTTTCGATTGGCATGCCGCCTGGGCGAGTGGCGGCTATGAGCGGGTGAGCAGTGCTGCTGGACATCCCTCCATGCGTCCGATCCTGCAATTGGCAGAATGGTGAGACGTCCTGCGGCGCGGCTCATTCGCTCATAGCCGTCATTCATCTAGACGGCATGCCAATGGAATCTAATTATTAAGAGGTGGACAGACGTACCTTCCATTTCTTCTGTGCCATGTACCTCTGAAGCAGGAGCTGTGACTTCAGACGGACTTTGTATTTCTTGGCTTTTGTAGGCAAACTGGCCAACCACTCGTGTTTCAGACACTGGCCAGCGCTGAGACGGCAACTGGGAGAGAATCCGCAAATTAATATTCGTCTACATGGTTACAGACCTTCCCCTTTCGAGGCTTATCTAATCACTTATTAGGGATGGCATAAGAGCATTTCAACACCAACTTGTCACATGTCATTACAACTGGTTACATTCTGTAACTCGCCATCAGGCTTCTATATGGGAGCCATGACACCCTATTGATTGGTTTACGCTCTGCCTTGTCATCGTCCTCCGTAGTCTTACATGGAGGATGGATTTTGTGTTGAGTTGATGGGGGTTTCAAGGAGATGGACCTACCTTTTTTCTTTTATCAGAAGTCTGGAGATGAAATCTTTAGCCTCCTCGGACACTTGTTCAAATGTTTCTGCGTCGAAGTCCCAGTTGCAGTTGACGATATAATTCATGGTCTCCGCGTCGCTTTCACCCAGGAACGGGGATAAACCGCTGAGCCTAAAACAGACGTGTCTTGTATAACAAAGGGTTAAAGTGTCTGTCACTTTTCATTAGCGACCACGCAGGGCTGCATCATTGTCAGTGCACCCATGCAGACTATGGTGTCTTATGGTAAAGTTTACACCTTGACGACGTGATGATTTAGGTCGTCGAATCCAAAGATTCTCCTGTTCGGACGCCTAGAGGACAGCTATGAATGCAGGAAAAGAGGGGACATAGGACTGTTTTCGAGAGACACATCTATTACTTTAATATGTGCATGTGCTCCAGCCTATGGATCATATGTTCTACTCACAGCATATAGGTGATGACCCCCACGCTCCACATGTCCGTAGGGAACGAAACAAAGTCATAATTCACAACTTCGGGGGCTAAAAACTCAGGTGTCCCAAAATTGACCCTCAGCTTCTCCCGCGGCTTGTACCTGGAAAAAAAAAAACAAAAGTTGGAAACGGTTGTCGGTCACCAATGACTTTCCCCATATTCGATTCTTCTCACCTTCTCGCTAAGCCAAAGTCGATAATTTTGATTTGGTTTCCAGTACGACTAACGCACAAAATATTTTCTGGCTGGAAAAGAGAATGAGACAATTATATCCATGTTTATACATTGTGACGACCTGTAACATGGAATCAAGGGAACAGCAGACTTCACAATGTTCACCGAAAATGAGAAAACTCATGTTTCCAGCTCGACCATGTTTTCCTTGAAGGAACGTTTTGATGGTATTTAAATTTTCCCGAAAATCAGTGCTAACATTTCTGTTATTTGGCTAGTTATTCTTCTTTAACCCCTTCATTATAGAGATTGAGTATACTCAATCTGCAAGGCAACTGCTGGTGCCCCGATATACTCGATTCGGGATAATACTGGAGCAATGCAAAGGATTTCTTTCAAACAAACTTTGATGGCAAATGTCCTTCAGAATGTGCCCCCAAAATTGAATCACCTTTGGCATGATAGCCGAAGCACCAAAACCGTTTAACCTCCCTGGCGGTTTTGCCGAGTATAGCTCGGGGTTAAACTTCACTGCTGAAAGCAGTAACCCCGAGCAAAACACTCGGGCTGGATACATACTTGTACCTGTGCTCCCTCGCTGACCTCCCGCAATCGCATTCTACCTCCGTCCGATCGCAGCGTCTTGGTTGCCTTCTTGTGAGAAAGGAAGCAGGACGCCGCCATCGGCCGGAGGGACAGGTATGTGTCCAGCCCGAGTGTGGCTTGGGGTTACCGCTTTCAGCATTGAAATTTAACCCCGAGCCAAACTCGGGATTACCGCCAGGGGGATAAAAAATTTGTACCGATTCTAACATATAAAATATGTAAGAATCGTACCACCAGGGAGGTTAATCAGCTCTGATTCTTTAATGTTCTGCAAGAAAAAAAAAAATGGATCCCAAGCTTCACTATGGAAATGTAACAGTGCTATTTGGCCAGCAGAGGCCGCCATCTGCCTGTCAAATAATGCATACATTTGAAACTGTGCTTTAATATTTGAAGCATAACTTTAATGTATGCATAATGCAATATATCCACTGGGTCCTGGCTGTGCATTTATCGACAACAACTTTGATAGTGAAGGGAGTAAAATTGCACGCCGACAGACTGTAAAGCTAGTGTTGCTGTCGGGAGCGATAGTCGTCGTTGGGCAGGTACTATCTCAGGCATTTATATGATCTCTGAGCAAACCTACTATTGATTTTCATAGCAAACTGACCTTCAGATCCAAGTGTAGAATATACTGTTGGTGCAGGTAGTAAACAGCTTCACAAATCTGCTTGGTGAACATTATAGCATCCAGCTCCGTCAGGTTATAATTTTCGTCTGTGATGCGGTCGAATAATTCTCCACCGTCAAGACTAAAGCACAGGAATAAAATAAAGTCTTTTATACCACTGCTCCTTGGGAATCCCTATACAATACCAGGAGATGTCTAGGGTAAAAACTGTCATGTACCGGAGCTGTGTAGAATGCTCCCCATTAACTGAGCCCGCCACCCCCCCCCCTTTTATTATTATTTATTTTTCTCAGCTATCTTGATTTTTTTTTTTTTTTACTCTCTTTTACGCATTTAGCATTTGTCTTCTATTTTCTTTCGCATCGTGTCTAAAGTAATTGTTCTGTTACAAAATTTAATAGAATACATAATTTAAAAAAAAAACACAGACTCATGTACTTTTAAATGCGTGATGTATTGTTCTACTTGTTGTTTGTCTTTTCATTCTAAACCCTTTCATTACCAACACTGTTTATTTACAAATTTTCTTTGAAGTTTAATGAAAAACAAAAGTTGGCATTTCATGTGAATACCCTTTTATTGAAAGATTTGCATTTGAAACCAAATTCCCAGTGAGACTTCACTCCTGTCACCATGTGTTACTGTAAAGAAGCCACAAGGAGAAACCTCCGCCCTCACTGTAATAAAATGCTTAACAGGCTTTACTGCTGCATTTCAACAGCCAGGGATGTGTCAGAATACAGGGAGGGCTGTGGGGTCACTCGTTGCTGTACAGGGATAAGTTTCAGGGGGTTATAATGAGTGAAAATCCGTGTACAGTACAGATACAAGGTGTTGCTGTAATTGCCATACACAGGCATTATGCGGCACATACAGATACAAGGTGTTACTGTAATTGCCATACACAGGCATTATGCAGCACATACAGATATTGCATTGCTAATAATCTCATTCTGATCATTACAAACCACCATAAGCAGGAGATCTCACCATTTTATTATGTCTGCAGCACATTTAGTGCATCTGACACAAAGTATGCTGATAGTGCAGACCATGTGTGACATTGTGCAAGATGGGGGACACTATCCAGCATTTAGAACCTTTTCTACCCAGCATTATTTCCTGATAAGGATAAACGAATACATGAAAAATGAGCAGGTTTTCATTCTATCTCAGAATGACAATCTTTTAGCAAAAATACTGTTTTAACAGTTTGTATTTAACCGCTGCCTTAGAGGCTTATTCACTAAATGCCGTTGCTACAACCACAATAAACATTTAAACATTAGCGATACCAAGAGGGCAAAGCAAAGAGCAACAGGCAACGCCTTCATCAACGAAACATACCCTACCATTCTTTCTCCCTCTTTGAAACAAAATTTTCAGCTTTGCTGCAATGACTCTAAGCCGCGACATTTAGTTGATACCACTGTTATATTTGTTACAGCGTAAGTGTGCTTGTCAGTGAAATGATCCTATCTTATCTAGTTGTTAATTTAAGAATAGAGCACAAGATAAATCCTGTCCCTTGCTGCCACTTTTATCACAGAGATCTGGACATTTTGCCGTAGGACTCCCTGTCCTGATATCTGATGGAACCCTGTGTTACAGTGTTGGCCTCATGAACACACTGTGCCCAGGGTCAGCCGGTCCTCCGGCAAGATGTCTAGCTCTAGACGAGGCAGAAAGTGGCAGAACGAGACACACGGCAACTGTTGAGCAATAGTCTAAATCGTAAAATCTGTAAATGTAAGGAGACAAAATAATGTTTTATTATTAAACAGTCGACTATTATTAAACAGTCGATAAAAAAAATACCGTATTTTCCAGTGTATAAGGCGATCGGGTGTATAAGACATCCCCCTAATTTTCCAGTTATACTCTATACAGCTATACTCGCCGTATAAGCCTACCCCCCTTCCAAGGCAACACCATTTCAAAACATCAGATTTGATTTAAATAATTTTAATTAAAATGGTTATGACTTACCTTACATAAAATCCTCTCCCCATCTGTCAGCCCGCTGGACGTGCGGCAACACTGCATGCACGGCAGCCTCGGCCACATACAATACACCGCCCTGAGCCAATCACAGCGAGCGATGCACTCCACCAAATAGAAAGACTGCTCGGATTGGCAGGCTAATGATGTCACAACCTCTGCCAATCCGAGCAGGCTTTGTATTCACCAATAGAATACATCGCTCCCCGTGACCGGCCCAACGCGGCACACTGTATGCAGCCGAAGCCACCGCACACACAGTAGTGCCGCACATCCAGCGGGCCGACAGACCAAGGACATCCCGAGCCAGCTTGGCCCAAATGAACTAAAGGTTCACATTGTATACCCCGCGTATAAGACGACCCCCCGATTTTTGGAGGATGTTTTTAAGTATAAAAAGTAGTCTTATACCCCCAATCCCCTTTTCCCTTTAAATAATTTGGTGCAGCAGACGCTGCTGACAACATCTGCAAAATTATTATTTTTTTTAATAATACTCTAATATTTCTTTAGGTTTAACTAAAATGCTCACCTCTTCTCCCTCAGCATCCCGAAATTCACTAAAGCCTGGAAGTACTCCGTTCTTAGTAAGAAAATGGCGCCAGTAGGTTTGCCAAATGTAAAACATAGAATTTCTATCCCGTTTTGAGAGTTATATATATATATATATATTTTTTTTTTTAATTTCCACCCTGGCAAAACCATATGAATGGATAGATGTGTCTGTCAAGGAATGCACCGCAACTTACTATTCCATAATCAAGGTTAGGTCATTCTTGCACTCAAACGCATCATACAGCTGTATCAAGTTGACGTGGTTGAGCTGGTTCATGACATTGATTTCATTTTTCACTTCATCCTGTTTAAAAAAAATAAATGTAAAAACTGTGACTCTAGAACCGGGGTCGGCAACGGTGATCCTCGGATGTTTTGGAATTGCATCTCCCGTGATGAAGAGACTTCTGGGAAATAGAGTTCCAAAACATTTGGGTGGACAAGACTGATGACCCCTGATCTAGAATAATGCCTCGCTAGTGAACGTGTCTGTCAGGTCTATTCAAAGAAAGGTGAACCTCAGGAGAATGACTGGAGAAGTGAAAATTCAAGGACAATATAACCAAACCAGGAAAATTCTCCCATTTGTTCTAGATTGTTCTCTTCTGCCAGTTCTCCTGGTTTTCACCTTTCTCTGAATAACCCTGTGAATCTTTACGCTGTACTGTACAGATCCTAAAGGGACGATCCCGAAACACCTTTCAGTTTTCTGCAGGATGTTTTTTACTCTATATAACATCACATGCGTAATCCCTATATCTTAAAAAACACAAATGTCCGCCCATAATTATGTATCAATCACTACATTCGCAAATACTGAAACCCCGCCCCTTTTAACTGAGCTCATTACTTTCCACTCGACTGCTTCTTGCCGTCCAATCAAATGCTTCTCCTAGAGAGACCCAGCCGCAGCTCTGCTGAGCTCTCGTGGCACCAAGTCGCTTTAATGCCGATTTTTATTTCTTTATTTATTTTATTTTATTCTGGACAATGGGATATAGAAAATATGGAAATGCTCATGACAATGAGAGAAATGCAGTTTATCCCAGTGAGCGCATTAGAGTGTGATCACTAGGGTTGCATCGATACCATTTATTTAAAGACCAAGGAGGAGTACTGTTCTTTTCTTTCTGGTACTTGCCGATAACGATACTTTTTTTGGAATGTCATGTGACGGCTTTCCAATAAATAATCCTTAGGATTTGGCTGAAGCAAAGGCCTTTCCAATTTATGGCAGTATCTCGAGATATGCGCAGACACCCCACTCACCCACTGCACTGGCCTGACCGCCATCATGGCATGGTTTTGGCTACATGGTGGCCCATGTGGGAAGACAGTGGCCTTTACAGTCGGATCACTGGCTGTTTAATGATATAACTAGCACACATTACTCTGATTTACACAAGTTGGGCTATGGTAAGTCCGATATCTAAGAGTGGGCAGAAATGCTCAGTATCGACCTTGATAACGATACCAGTATCGGTGCATCCCTAGTGATGCAACTTCGTAATGTACGGAGCGGAGTATGGGAGACTGTCTGGGCACAGGGACAAATTTTCCCCCTAAAACCAAAGGGGTAACGTCTTTGCACCAGGCCCTCTACGCTAAGCTGTTCTGATGCTCGGAGTGTCCCTTTTTAAGGGGGTGCAGTGACTGAAAGTCCATTTTTTTTTTAATTCCAGGTCAACAAAACGTTTTAAACAGCACATCTGTACACTTAATACTCTTCTTGAATACTTGTCCTTTGAGGTTGCTATTCCCCATCAATGGACGCCATTATTACGTTGGTGGTACCCTGATATAGTCCCTTTTATAGGGAGGCTCAGGGACGTTGACATTGATTCTAGCAATGCGTGTCGCTAGAATGCGACGTCCAGTAACCTTGTGAATCATATTAATAGATACACGCTGCAAAGGAAACATAACTCTCCATCAGACCACATTGTCTACTTAAGGATCTCACGGTATATTTACCCTGTCCTTGGATCCTTTGGCTTTGACAATTTTGGCTGCAAGCCGGAGCCCAGATGTAATTTCCACGCACTTGTGAACTTGACCGAAGCGCCCCCTGTTGAGGAACATATTGGCACAGTAACGTAAATATAAACCCGGGTTCTGCAGTTTCAACAGATAAAACACAGCTCTCGTTCATTAAAGCATTATATCGTGATTTTTGTAATATTCCTAACCAGTGGAGGGAGTTTATAAACAATTAGTGACACACGTTCTGTTATTTTTAGGCTCTGTGCTCCTTCATCCTGAATTGAACATAAAATAATGAGACGAGAGCGCTGTGCAGACTGTTGGCTTTAATTCGAGAACAATAATCTTATTAAAAAAAATGACACAGTCCTTCCCTGTAAAGAAATGAAACGGAGTTGGGAAAATTAATACAGTTTGTCGTCATATTAAAAGGGGACTGTCGATGGACGGCCGTTTTCAGGTCTCTCCAGAGATGTTAGATTGGGTTTAAGTCTAGACTTTGACTGGGCCACCCAAGGACATTCATTGAGATGTCCCAGAGCTACATTTGTGCGCTTAGGGTCATTATCCTGTTGGAAGGGCAACCATTGGCATGAGTGCTTTGGATCTGGTTTCCATTAAGGATAGTATCAATGCATTTTTGCAGAGTTCAGCTTTCTCTCAACCCTGGCCAGTCTCCTAGTCACTGATGCTGAAAAACACCCACAAATCATCATGTTTTCCATCATCATGCTTCACCAGAGAGATGGTATCGAGCAGAAGATGAGTAGTGTCTAGGTTCCTCCAGACATGACTCTGAATCAAGGCCAAACCATTCAATCTCTGTTTCATTGGACCAGAGAATCTTATTTTTTCAGTCTGAGACTCCTTTAGGTGGTGGTTTGCAACTTCTAAGCAGACTTTCATCTGTCTTGCAGCGAGAAGAGTTTTCCATCTGGCCAGTCTGCCATAAAGACTTTATTGGTGGAGTGATGATTGTTCTTCCACAAGCTTTTCCCATCTCTATACATGACCTATAAAGCTCATCTAGAGTGACCATTTGGTTCTTGGCAACTTCTCTTACCAAGGCCCTTCTCCTCTGATTGCTCAGTTTTGTTGGGTGGTCAGCGCTAGCGAAAGGTCCTGTTGTGCCAAACTTCCAGTTTTGTTCTCCCTTCTCTTTATACTCATATAAAATATAATCTATTTTACTTGCTGGTTTATTCCATCCCGTCCCAGGCATGAGATCCATTTTTCTTGCCCGCGGTGACATGTTTTGTAAGTGTTAGTTAGAGCAACAGCCTTATCACTTTTTATAAATAGCCCGGCATGTGGAGAGATACAAATCTCCGCTTTCTAACAGTTTGAAATGGCTTTGTGTCAGCCGTCCATCCATCTGTTCCCAAAGTGGAAAATCCACAATATGTCACATCCCATGGGGATGATTCGCTGCCAAAAATGCAGGGAGCTCCCATAGCTCTAGGATTAGGTGATGACAGGATCTCAGGTAGGAGGCGAGGGAGTGTTTAATTACAATCTTAAGTAGTGACACAATTCTATAACCATATTCTTCCAATATCTAATCTATGTTTTCCCTTTAAGTACGGTATCCTACCGATTTAAGCTGTTTTACGCCACCTTCCCTGATCATCACAACGCGAAAACCTCTGACAGGTAAAGTGAATACCATTGAATATATGGTTACAATGACACCTGTGACGGTGTGGGGTTATATTAGGAGCAAGTGAACAGTCAGTTAATGAATTTCATGTGTTGGAGGCAGGAAAAATGGGTGAAAAGATCTGGGTGACTTTGACATGGGCCAAATATTAATGGCTAGACGACTGCGGGAGAACATCTCCAAAATGGCAAGGCTTCTGGAGTGTTCCTGGTATGCAGTGGTTAGTACATATCAAAGAGTGGTGCAAGGAAGGACAACTGGTAAACCAGCGTCCAGGTCATGGCCGCCCAAGACTCATTGTTGCACATGGGGTGTGAAGGCTAGCCCGTCTGGTCCAATCACTCAGAAGACCTACTGTAGCTCTAATTTCTGAGAAATGTAATGCTGGCCAAGATAAAAAGGTGTCGGAACACACGTGACACACAACACCTACCTAGAGATTGATGCAGACCACATAACCCCTTTATGCCAATGGTGTTCCATGATGGCAGTGGCCTCTTTCAGTAGGATAATGCACCCTACAACACTGAAAAAACTGCTCAGGAATGGTTTTAAGAACATGACAAAGATTTCAAGGTGTTGCCTTGGCTTCCAATCAGATCCAATTTGATCGATGTGTTGTCTTGGCCCCCAGATCTCATTCTGATTGAGCATCTGTGAGATGTGCTCGAACAACAAAACTGATCCATGGAGGCCCCACCTCGTAAGTCGCAGGACTTAAAGGATCCGCTGCTATTGTCTTGGTGTCAAATCCCACAAGACACGTTCTCAGGTCTTGTGGAGTCCATGCCTAGAAGCATCAGCACACGGGGGGACCTACACGATATTAGCCAGGTGGTTGTAATGTTGTGGCAGTGTATATTTTTATTTGTGAAGCTCTTCAATCTTACATGTCTGTGGCAGTAGCATGAAAAGCGGTGAGAGCCAAATCCTCATGTAATCTAATGATCTAGCAGGAGCATAGTTTTAACGGGCTGTAAATGTTATCTGTATATTAAAGGCTTATTGTATGTGTCATCTCTGCCAAGCTCGTAACCTTGAGTCCTCTGCAGAGATTGGCATGGCCTATTAGCGTAACATTACTAGGGCACAAATAATAAGAGGCCATCATTAAAGAGATGTGATGACCTCTCCAAAATCAGACATATTGTAAAAGCCGGCGAAACGCCACTTCCTGTGGCAATCCATTTGTAAGATACAATGGGCAGTATTCCAAAGTTGCTGCTAACTTAACCAGATCTGGTGTAAACGTACCAACTCCATAGACTATAATGGCTCTGGTAAGTTTACAACAGCTCTGGTTAAGTTAACACCAACTATGGAATGTTGCCCAATGTCGTTACTACGTTTGTAAGGAAGTTCTGCACACGCAAAGTTCTAAAAGTGGAGCTATCAGAAGGAACTTACCTCCTGGTTTCCATGACGATTGCATCACTTCTAGTGAGAATACTCCTGTGGTTTTCCTAATGTGTGAGCCCATCGGTGCATCTCACATTAAATATTATAAAATCGGCACTAATCTCTGCTCATAACCCCCTAAATCTGTTATTTGTCGCTCCGTGAGGATTATGTGATGTACTGGCTCGGCCGTTTGTCAGCAAAATAATTAAATACACCACGCGTTAGAATTCTGTGTTGGCGATCGTTGGGTGACATTTAGAAAGCCTCCTACACAGTCTAGACGTAGGTGTTCTTTAACATTATCTTTTTGAACAAATCTGTCTATATAGAGAGAGCGATGTTTGGGGGTGGGGGGTGCAGTATATTATTTTTGATCAGTTTTCTAGACATGTCAACAGCTGGATTATTTTTTTTATGCGGCTTTAACGCCACGTCTTTTCCATAGTCAACTTGAAAAATGTAGTCCCAAACTGCCTTCTTTGTTTTGGAAGAATTTATGTTCCCAGCCCATGCCCGAGATGCAATGGCATTATACGCAGTATAATACCCATTATCTTGCAGTGGACATGTAATCTCAGCAGGGCTGTGACCTCGACATGTGCATACGTGCCATAGTCAGCCCTTGGGCTTTGCACAAAAGTGCTTGACTACTCAATTCGCTCCTCGCCATGTGTGGTGGAATCAGTTTCTTCAGGATTCGCTCTTGGACATGGCTACCTCACATCAGAGAGTCAGACCCATAACAAGCACAATGGGGGGCGTCTGCAAGCCTTTACTCACCCTCCTAAGACTTCGTGCTGGCACACCGTATAACACGATGACAAGACCGCTTGCTTGATGCTCACTATCCGGTGGTTGAAAGGGGCCGGCGGTGGAGGGCTGTCATCTAAACAGAGATCGAATGCTAGTTAGCCTTTAGTTCACTACACCAAGTGAAACGCGTTTGGGTTAAGAGTTGACAATAATTCATTCTGTATTTGCTTTCAATGCTTGTTTTGTTGACTACTTTTACGTGGAGGTATGTTTACTAAACCCCGTCACGCATTTTACATCCATGTAAACAACAGCAAGAAATGTATTTATTTATAAAGTATTTTACCAGGAAGGATACATTGAGATTTCTCTCGTTTTCAAGTATGTCCTGGGTTCAAGAACATTGAGTGGTTACAGAAATACAAAATAGTAAAATGCAAGATATTAACACAAAAACAAATATACAGATTAACAGAAAAATAAATATGTAGGAAATAAAGTCACTATGTTACATGTTTACAGGTGCATTCTGTATATAGTCACTATGTTACAGGTTTACAGGTGCATTCTGTATATAGTCACTATGTTACATGTTTACAGGTGCATTCTGTATATAGTCACTATGTTACATGTTAACAGGTGCATTCTGTATATAGTCACTATGTTACATGTTTACAGGTGCATTCTGTATATAGTCACTATGTCACATGTTTACAGGTGCATTCTGTATGTAGTCACTATGTTACATGTTTACAGGTGCATTCTGTATATAGTCACTATGTTACATGTTTACAGGCGCATTCTGTATTGAGGTATGTTAATAGGGAGCTCTTGAGTGACTTACGACTGGGGGAAGATTTGATGGTGTCTGGGAGGTTATTCCATATTTGTGGTGCTCTGTAGGAAAATGAGTATCGAGCCACTTTCTTTTTGTAGTGTGGTATTGTAAGTATGGTGCTGGTCCTGGATCGGAGGTTATAGGAGGAGGGAACTGCCGGGGGAAGCAGCCTATTCAGGTAGGGTGGCAGCTTCCCAGAAAAGCTCAAACACCAAGTTGGAAAGGTGAAGAGTGCGTCTAGAGTCCAGCGACGGCCAGTTTAGTTCTTTTAACATGTCACAATGGTGGGTCATGTAGTTACATTGTAGCACAAAGTGGCAGAATGAGTTATACAATGTAGTAAGTTTCTGGAGGTGTGTTTGCGGGGCAGTTGCATACACTACATCTCCGTATTCAATAGCCGGAATAAGCATTTGTTGCACAATCTGCTCTCTTACCGCAGGGCTCAGGCAGGGCTTTGTTTCTTTACAGGGCACCTAGTTTGGGGTAAAGTTTAGAGGGCAGTTTTTCGATGTGGGGGGCCAAAGGATAGATTTGGGTCTAACCACATACCTAGGTATTTGAGAGAAGTGACTGTGGTCAGCGTGTCATTTGATTTTGTCCTGACATGTAGATGGGGATTTTGCAGTTTATGTCGTTTAGGTGCTGTTCCGAAGAGCATCGTTACAGTTTTGTCAGTATTTCTAAAACGTTTGTTGTGTTTGATCCACTTTTCTACCTCTGTGAATTGTTCTTGCAGCACGGCTTCCAGCTGTGGGAGATTTGGTTTGCTGGTATAGATTACGGTGTCGTCTGCGTACATGTGTACAGTTGAGGCTTTGCAGACATTGGGCAGATAATTTATGAATATTGTAAATAGCAGGGGGCCGAGTATCGAGCCTTGGGGTACACCGCAGGTGACTGGGAAGGGGAGGGAGGAGCTGCCAGAAATGGACACATACTGCGACCGATCAGACACATATGATTGAAACCATGTTAGCGTGCGATCACCAATACCGGAGTTTTTAAGTTTTTGTAATAGGATGCCATGGTCTACTGTGTCAAAGGCTTAGACAAAATCAAGGAAGATGGCTCCAGTTAGGTTTCCTTGTTCCATGCCAGCTTGGATATCATTACAAACTTTTAAAATATCGGTTGTAGTTGAATGATTTGGACGAAAGCCGGATTGATCTGGGGTTAAATCGTTCTGATATGACTGTGGACATGATTGCCGAAAGTCTAATATTGGGTCTTCACTGCAAGAAATGTCTGGGTTGTGTTTTTTTTTTTTTGTATTTCCCCAAAATGTATACTACGGCAGAAAAGTGTCTCCTAAGTAATACAATGTGTCCCCTTATTTCTATTACTTAAACCTGAAGAATACCGACAGACCGCTTTACATTGAAGGCATAGCCCTACACTAGTTTTATATATTAATAGGGGGTTCAGGCAAGGTTTTAACAGCCTCATGTTATTTACACTTGTATTAAATCCCTACAATATTGACCCCGACTTCACATTTTAATTCCCTTATCCTTACACTAGTTTAATACATTCTACCCATTGGCCGACACCAGTTTTTCTCATCAGATTTTCGCGACAGTTCTTAGAACCCATGTTACTCACCAACGACGTGTAACGAAGACGCCTCTGCTAACTGTGGCGTTGAGGCAGATTGTAACGTAGGTCCCTCAGCCTGTGAGGTGTCTACTTCTTTGTTCATTGATTCCGCTTTCCTTAACTTGCCTCTGGTCAAGCTCTTGATTTCTTTATTTCCTTTTTTCGACTCTTCTTTTTCTTTCCACCCAGTGTCACAGGTTTTCTGTTGAGCCGGACTTTTGGCGTCCTTTGTGGTTTTGGTGGACGGAAATTGTTCCTTGCTTGTTTTTGACGCCTGCGGATGGAGCTTTTCCACCGTAATGAGAACGTCTGTCTTCTTAAGGTCTGTTTTGAAGTTCGAATTGTCCTCTGACCTTCCCTCTCCTGATCTTGCGTGGTCTTCAACATTGCCATCTTGGTTTGGATCTGTCTTTTCAGTGGTATTTTCTTCATGTGCATTTTCACTATTAAAAAAAAATGTATATATAACACTTTATGGTTCCTAAAGATTCATAGATATAAACTACAAAATGCACTGGAATAAGAAAGTTTGACCAGGATCAGGAGGACCCAGAATCCCCGTCCTTTTGAGAACTTGGATTGCAGTGATGTGGACACGGGCATTTTTTTTATTTTGTTGTTTTAGTAGATAATGTTTAAATATAACGCGGTTTCTTTTATTTTAATTAACGTTTTAAATTAAAAAAAGCTATCCTTTAAAAATTACAAAGTGAAAATGCTACATGAATTTAAATGAAACACACCTCCTTCTCAGATTTAACATGAAGGACCCAGATGGGTTCAAGGTAAAAGAAACCATCTTTATTGTTCCCTGCAATAGTTTGTATTTTGACTATAATATTCAATCATAAATGGGAGAAAAAAATCAAAAATAGAATTTACATTTAAAGGAATACTCTATTAAAAAATAGTTTCCTTTTTTTTGTCCCTTAATTAATTGGACGGAGGCGGCTGGCAGCCTCTAATTATTTTAGCTCATCTCCTCCCCCACCCTTCTCCAGTGGTTTCACATACAGTTTTCTCCCTCGCCACACACAGTTCTTCCTCACCACACGCAGTTCTTCCTCGCCACACGCAGTTCTATGCAATCTGCACCCCTTAGGCAAATTGCGTAGCCTAAGGCACATAAATTGCGCAGTGTTAACCGGCCTATGATCTTGGCGTACGCAAGACCTATAGCGCTTGTGCACAACAATGGAACGGGGCTGCAGGAGGAGATCCGATCCATCAGTTTTCTCCCTGGCAACAGCCGGCTTCGCGGGCAGTCTCATGGACGAGATGACTGACAGCCGAGAAATCCAAACCTCCTGCGGGGGTGGGTGGAGAAATCTCTCCACTTCACCCCGCATTTTAACCCTTTCACTGCTGAGGACGTGTGGGGGACGTCCTCATTGACTCCTAAGGAAAGATAGGGGTGGAGATAAGGGTTTGTTTGAACCCCAATATCTCCCAACTGTTTTCAGCTAGCTGGGTTATGTTTGGTATCGTTAGAAAGGCCAGAGCATGGGCTTTCCAATGATACCAAACATGACTATGTTTAAAGTAAGGAAAAAAAACTAATAATAATAATAATAAAAGAAAGAAAAATGTTTTTTTTTAAGACGTGAAGGGGTTAAAGAGTTCGGGGGACCTGGGAGGGGGTGGATACTCCACACACCCTGGCCACTTTAAAAAGCTAAAATAGTGAGGGTGTGTAGAATATCCCTTTAAAGTAGATGGTCATTACTGGTTTCAGTACCTTAGCGTTAGATCCGAGCGGGCGGGCTCAGGTCCTGATGACGTCACAATGCTGGGATTGTAGCTTGAGTCCAAGCTTTGGGTCTCTGCAGGTTCCTCTGTCTTGGAGCCCCGATCTATGGGGTGATAAGGGACCGGCGGCCCAGGCTTGGGACTAGGAGCAGTATCGGCACCTTTTCCTGCAGTGTTTTCTTGTCTTACATTCAGCTCCTCTATCCCTGAGCCGGGTTTGGATGTTTCACTCTGTGATACACATTCAGTCGACTCCTCCTTTGTTTGGACCTTCCCACATTGCTCTGATTTCTGGCATCTTCCTTTGTCCTTCACCACAGTGGGCTTTTTGGGGTCTGTAACAAAGAAGTACACATGATGAAAAAACATAAGGGAAGAGGATTACTTGTACCGATGAGTTTGTTGACGCTATATCGATGTCCCCAGCCACATTTTCTTTTTCGGTTGTCATATGGTTCTAGTTATAGAATGAACCTACCTGTTTCATATCTTGACCCCCCCCCCCCACTGTAACAATCTTACAGTCCACTTTTTTTCTCCAAAGTATAAGTAGAGCGGGCTTTCCTCATAGGGTTGTATGTATATACAGCAAGTATTATTGATGCTGTGTTTGCACTCACGGGAGTTAGAGCCAGAAACGAGGGTCAGGCTCATATGATATGATATGGTATGCATTCAACACTCGTGGCGGTGGGTTTAAGGAACATGTGGGCAATAAGATCATTGATGCGGTGAGTGACATCCTATAATTGACCATCTTTGCTATTGCCAGAGCTGCTTTTGGAGGCTCTGTAGGATGTGAGTGTGATACCTAGTACACGCGATTGCTTTCTGTTGCGGAAACTTCCGTATTTATCATGTAATACTGTACCATTGTGTCTTGTTTTTGTTTCTTTTTGCGTTTTTTCCCTGTTACCAAGGATGACTATCCCCCTTTCGAGATATAAGTATCTATGCATGTTTTAAACCACTTGTGACTAACATCGAGGTATATGATGCTACCAAGTGCTCCGAGCGCTATACTGGTTCTCTATACTTGTATATTATTAACATATCCTGTACACCTTCTAGAATATTGATGATTATGCATTATTTATGGAGATGTTGACCATTCATAACTGAATTGAGACTGACCTCCAGTCTGCATCACTTTGTTGACATGGCCATGCTTGGTTTTTGCATCTCTGTCTTCAGAGCTGTCTTTAGCCTTTGGGATAAAACATAAGGATATGTTTAAACGTTTTAAAACCATGCATTTATATAAAACATACAAAAGATTTTCCCATCTCAAACCATTAGTAGTATACTCATTATAATATTACAGTGCATTAAAAAATAATCAGACCCCTTCATTGTTCACATTTTTATATGTCCTAGCTGTGTGCTAAAATTGTTTCATTTTATCATCGATTTACATTCCGTACCCCCATAAACACAAAGCAAAAAACAGTTTTTTTACAACATTGAAACTTTAGAAGAAAGAACTGAATTAAGTGTTCACTCCCTTTGCTATGACACTTGAAATTTGGCTCAGGTGCATCCCATTTCTCATCTTTGAGATGTTTCTACACTTTGACAGGTGTCCACATGCAGCAAATTCAATGGATTGCACATCTGTAAATGTAGATGAGAGCAAAAGTCAAGCTGAGTTTAACTGAACGGCCAGCAGAGCTCAGAGATAAGAGTGTGTCGATGCAGTGAAGGTTTCCAAGAGCACAGTGGCCACCAGAATTCCTAAATGGGATAGGTCTGGAATGACCAGGACTCTTCGTAAAGGTAGTCGCCAGCCAACGTGAGAAATCGGAGAAGGACCTTGATAAGAGAGGTGACCAATCACATGGTCACTCTACGTGAGCTCCACAGATCATGTGTGGAGATGGGAGGAAGTTACCGAAAGGTCAACAATCATTGCAACAATCAACAGATCTGGCCATTATAGCAGACGGTCAGATCGAAGCATCGCCTCACTTCCAGACACATGAAAGGCTGCATGGAATTTGCACCTAATGGACTTAAAGACTGGAAAAAACAGATTCTCTGGCCTGAAGAAACAAAGATTGGACTCTGTGGAAGTAGCATCATGCTTTGTGGGTGTTTTTATGCGGCAGGGACTGGAAGACTGGTCATGGGTCAGAAAAAGTTGAACACTGCAAAAAACCGAGAGATCCTTCACGAAAACCTGGTCCAGAGCACTCAGGACTTCAGAATTATACAATGGCGCACCTTCCAACAGGAGAGTGACCCTAAGCACACAGCCAAGGCAACACAAGAGTGGCTTGGAAACATTGCTGGGAATGTCCTTGCGTGGGCCAGCGAGAGCCTGAACTTGAACCGAATCAAAGATCTCTGGCAGACCCTGAAAATGGCTGTACATCGAGGGCCCCAATCCAACCTGATCGAGCTCAAGAGGATTTGCAGAGCTGAATGGCAGAAACTCCTGGAATCCAAGTGTGCAAAGCTTTTGGCATCATGCTCAAAAGAGCGAAATTTGGTAAATTTTCAATAAAGTTTCAGCTTCAAATCCATATGAAGATATCTTCTGTCACCATAGTGATAAAGATGCATGTGACCGTATGGCCGCCACTTCTTTAATTTTGTTATATTTTGTAGTTATTTATTTTGCTTTTATTTAGGTGTCATGTTACAATTGTTATATAGTGTATCCAATCATGTGTATAATTGTATTTCTCCTGATCATGGCCTACGCGAATCGAGCCGACTGCCAGCCAAGACCCGACAAATGCCCACCTGACTTTGCCCCTGAGCGCTCCAGCCGCCTTTCCCTCTATCGTGGCACTTTTGGGACAGTTTATACCAGTGTTTTCCCAAACCTGTCCTCAGGACCCTCCACATCGCCAGGTTTGCAGGATATGTGAAGCTCAGCACAGGTGATATGATTTGCTGCTCAGTGATTGCAGGATTCAGTCTGTATTTCCACAAGGTGATCTGTAAAACCTGGTCTGGTTGAGGGTTCCGAGGACAGGTTTGGGAAACACTGGTTTATACCAAAAATTAGGAGCCTACCCCGGGGTGATTCCTGAGGGGGGGTCTCCATCGGTAACCCCAACGTCTGACCTCCCACTCCTCCCGTGGGGAGCACAGCCGCTCCTATGGAACTGAAACCTGGGTAGACCTACCCAGCCGCCGGACACCTGTACATCACCCCGCTCGGTCCTCCGTTGGTGGATCAAGGCACTTCTTGGACAGAAGTTTCAGGGGGATCACAGCTATACTGCGGTACCTGGGATGTGCTGCCACTTCACTGGGATCATCCCCCAAATATCCAAAAACATTGATGGCAGGACATTAGGCTGCCTAGAGACTATAACCAGCACGCTGCTCCGATCCTACGGCCAAGTGGGCTCGAGCTAGAGGCGGGGGTGCTTTCTGCCAGATTGGGCTCAGGCTGGAGGCGGCAGCCCTCCATTATTCCATTGTATGGAGATGAACTGGGCACGGGCTCGGGGCAGTGTTGCGCCGGGATGTCTGGGGGTGGGCAGGGGCATGTAACAGTGGTAACATATCGTATGATTTTGTATAAAAGGACCCAATGTTGTGCACAATAAATATCCCATCTAAAAATTTTCCCTACACTGTTTCGACAAGTGATTGGGAACATTTACGAACTTTCTCTATATCCCCTTGGCATCTCCGGACCAAGGAAAGAATTTACGACGGATCTGCTTATCAGACTAGCGGCATCCATCAAAATGCAAAAGTAATTTAACAATTTGCTATATAAATAGCTTTATAAGAACACTCGTGGCTGCATCCTTCTCTACCTTTTACAAGGTTTTTTTTTGGCCTTCAGTACCCAAGCGGAATTCGTATGTTGTTACTGAGTGCCAGCGTTCTTTTGTGTTTATGTTCTTCATGGGACCTCTCACACATGGAAATCATACAGACCCCCCCAACCCTATTTTATTTGATAGCACTTAAATCCATGTAGCTGTAAAATGAAATGCTCTTGAGGAAGCAGGACGTACAAGAAGAATTGGTTTTTGGTAACTCATGAGTTGACAGGGTTGATTATTAACTTTTATACTTAATTCTCTTTCATTATCATCTCTTATATAGCACAAAATTCTGGATTCACATTGAATAACAGAAGGATTTTATGCTGTTAACTAGAATATATCGAGCAGGGAAGACACTGACACTGAAGTCCACAGACCTCTTGAATTTACAGTCACTCCCAAGCACCGTCCAATCTCATCAATAACTCGTATAACAGAGACGTTATTTACATAGGAAGATTGATTAGAACTGAAAGTAGAGCTCGGGCAATTTCCTTGATTTTCATTACTAAATCTGGTTTAAGGTCAAACTCTTAGTTTTTGCAAAAATCAAGGCGTTTGGATTTTTTTTTAAATTGATGGCGTGTCCGTCAGACCTGTCCGCTCGGCTCTGCTGATGCTCGGACAGACACTCCGCTAATTAGAAAATCCAAACTCCTCGCTTTTTCCTAAATGTAAAATAAAGGTCAACCTCAGACCCAATTTTAATCGTGATAAATTCAGGAAATCGCCCACCAGCCCTACCTGGCAGTAATTAGAGGTATGAAACAAAAACACACAGGGTTGCTGAATCTTTTGCCCCTTGGAGGTTGTTGACCCACATTTTTGCAAAATTCTGCCACCGGTCATGGCAAGAGAAATCTGACCGATGTAACCAGGATCTCAGTTGACCATATTTTCCTACTTTTTTCTGTACCATAATGCTTTGCTGGGTACTGCATTGCACCAAGTAGTTGTTATCAGAGATGAACCTAACGCCTTGCCCACCTGGACCATGTCATGATATCTTTCTATCATGCGATGCTCCGACTTGTCTTGAGTTATGCGAACAGAACTAATAATTGGCTCTTGGTCAACAGGGTACTTGGTCAAAAGCAATCGTTGATATATAATGGTACGTCAGCGGCCTATACTGACGGTCTGCAGGAATTTACCTCTTCATAGGATTTCTCTAAACTATGCCTGTATTCAATCACACACTAGGGATGTGCGTTTCGGGTTTCGGAATTTCGGAATTTTCACGAAATTTCCCGATTCGTGTTTTCGGATGCGGACGATTTTCCGAAAATTTTTAGATCCGAAAATGGCAGATCCGAAAGGTTTTCCGAGCCGAAACGAAATATTTTCGGAATTTTCGAATGTACTTGATATGTGTCAAATCGAAATTTATTGCTTTGAAACGAGGAGAACAGACGTTCCGAAAAAACGAAAATTTACGAAAAATTCGATACAAAAAACGAGCTAAGTGACACGAAAATACGAAAAATGGTCGAAATTCCGTGAAAAAAATGTACACGAAAAACGAGTCGAGCCGAACCGAATCGAAACAGAAATCGGTCGAAACGAGCCGAATCGAAAAGTTGAAAAATCGAATCGAACTGAAAAAAAAATCGGTGCACAAGCCTATCACACACCAACTCTCCATACTAATACACCTCTGCATTCTTGTGCATATTGACAGTCGTCACAAATTCACTCGGACATTCACATGGCACAGCTACAACGACCGTTGTGTGTGAGCTTTGCGTAATTATACCTTATTAGGTTGATTTCAGCATTGTATGCTTAACGAGGGGCCTTGTATTTTAGAATTGCTTACGGTTTCGCTAACTCTGGAGTTGCTTCTGGGCAAAGTAGCGGGTCGGTTATACTACTTGACAATGCACACGGTGGGGATGCATCTTATGATGGGTTTCAGGCGATACTCTGGGCGGGCAGCCCGTAGACCATGCAGAAAAACATAAAGGAAAGCCAATCACACCCATCGCGATGAAAAACAAGCTGGTTTATTGGAGCGATGCAAAGTTTCAGTTCAAATCTCGATACTTGAGAAAAGTTCATGATTTGAACTGAAGCGTTGCTTCGCTCCAATAAACCAGCTCCTTTGTTTTATCGTGATGGTGTATCTGGCTCTCGTTTTCATGCCAGCGTTTATCCCAGTGAGAGTCATGAAATCCAGTTTGGAGATGGTTTGGCCATTGGACAAGTAGAAACGTGATAAAAAACGCCAGTCACATCATCGATATAAAACAAGGAGCCGCATCCGATGCAATGTTTCGCTCGGCATGGAATCTTTAACAAGCATATTCGAGGCTGACCCGAAACGTTGCATCTCAATAAATCGGCTCCTTGTTTTAGTTCTACGGTGTGACCGTGTTTTTCCTGCGGTTTCTACCTGTTCAGTTTGTGGGTCGGCTGCCCAGGGACATGCCTACACATTTGTTGATACATTGGAGCTGCGCTTTTTCTGGACTTTTTCTTTATTGTTCACCAAACCTAGACTTAGGTGAAAAGTACATGGATATCAGGGTAGTCGTTGGGAGACGCTCTATATGTGAAAGTAATGGCATTGATTCGTTACAGAAGAGGAAACCAATAACTCATGCAAAGTGTTTGTGAAAGCTTTCTTAAGGACGTGCGGTGATGAAGAAGCCAACTATAATCCCGACTATGACAATTTTTCTTTCTACCACATAGATGTTACAATGCTCTTCATGGTGACACAGCTTTATTATGTGCTAAGATGGCTAAATGCTAATTTTATATGGTATCCTCATGTTACGGAAAGGTTCAGCTATCCACCAAAATACCATGGCCTTTATTATTTTTTTAATCTATCTTCGTTTCCTTGACCGGCTTTTTAAATACAGTTGCTGTGGATATGCGTTGAACCTCTAACAGTGGGTGATGAACCAGTTTATTTTATTTTCAAAAATGTCGGCTAAAATATGCCTACCGTACTTATCGAACATTTATTGCATAATGGTCCTCATCATGGGGATAGGACATCTAGAAGGGGATTGGTGAGTACAAACCTCTGCAAGTGTCTCCTTTCTCCAAGGTACTGCACCCTTCAAAATGAATTCCAAGATTTTAGAGTTTCTTATGGTGTTTCCCACAAATTCCACCACTTTGTCTATTGTGGAGACCATTTTCTCAAGGCTGTCCAGCTTTTCCCGATGGATCATTGAATCCTCGTGTATTCTTTTTAAGAGCTGTATCAAGTCTGAGCTGTCGACGTCCGTTCTGGTCTTCTGGTACTCTTCCCTGACGTCCACCTCTGTCTGAGGACCAAGAGGATGGCTTGGGTGATGAAAGGCAGACAGTTTGTCCATTCCTCGCTCTAGATTATCCATGCCATGGTACACGTTTTCTAGTTTTCCCAAGACATCTTCTTGGAAATGTAGCAACTTGTCCACTTTATCGTTGATAAGGTTCAGCTTTTTGTCCATACTGTTGGGCCCCCCAGGAGATTTTATCCCGGAGTTCCCAGGCCCTTTTGAAGACTCCAACTTGCTCTCATAGAGTTTGGCAAGACAGGTTGCGATTGACTCTTGTTTAGTCATTGTCTTCAACCATCTAAGTGCTTTTTATCCGAGTCTTATTCATGTAATCCCTGTCCTAATTCCGTTTCCAAATGGAGATTTTGCAGTCGAAGGCAACCGTCCTGGTGGTAACCGTAGATGACTGGACGGAGAGTCACATTACTTCTATGCAAACAGATTTAACTTATGCTATCAGTCGATACATTGTGAGGCCTCTGAACAACTGCCTAAACTTGGCATTGAACTTTTTTTGGGGGCCCTTTGACGTCACAGGGACATTTTTAAATTCTTTCCTGAGTGGCTGATGATTGACAGACACGTCGAGAAATGACAAAGCGTCCACCCCCGGTGAATAATAATCTTTGTGACATCTAAACGAAACTATGATGGACTCCGCCATAAAACTCCAATGGCATTTTTATGATAGAAAATAAGAAAGAAAGAAAAGAACAAGAACCTTTAAAACAATAACATTCTGACTGGACACATACCGTGGAAAAGGACAACAACATATGCTTCACGAGAAAGCTTTGTCAAGTTGGCTAGCACTCGTGGTTAAAAATAGATGACAATGACAAGGATACGGACCACACACACCATGCATGAGGACATCTCTTGTAAACCGAGCTGCCCGTCTACTGTTCTGTTTGTTGAAATTGCTCTGTTAAATAAACATTCAAAATACCACACTTTTATAGTCAGGGCTGCCAACAGAAAACTTGGGGCCCCTTATTGTCCTCCAGTTGGGGCCCCCTCCTTCCCTCAGCTGCCCATTTCACAGTAAACTAATGAAAAATAAAACATTTTGCTTCCTCTTCTGCCTATCTTATTTTACATGCAGTGTGCTTAATTCCTGGTGGTCCACAAACGGGGTACGAAGTGTTCCCTGGTGGTCTATCACTTTCTTTGCGCCTCTACCATACAAATTGCTCCCTCAGTATTGAGTAAGAGGGTTCTGACCAACCTCAGATGCCGTGGTCCACCTGGACGTTTCTCCGGATCCTGTTGTCAAGTTCTGGTTGACATTATTATTATTATTATCATTTCTATAGCGCCAACAGATTCCACAGCGCTTTACAATAACCAAAGGGAACAAGATAAATGGACATATGATGGAAACAACAGGTGTAGAGGGCCCTGCTCATAGGAGCTTACAGAGGGATTGGGG
Organism: Leptobrachium leishanense; assembly: GCA_009667805.1. Classification (NCBI taxonomy): domain Eukaryota; kingdom Metazoa; phylum Chordata; class Amphibia; order Anura; family Megophryidae; genus Leptobrachium; species Leptobrachium leishanense. The sequence continues at coordinate 21,063,425 of CM019072.1, forward strand.
TTGAGGAAGACGAGGAATTTTACTAGCTAGCAGGATCATTAGTGCCAGTGGTTTGGGAATGGTGGGGCCATAGAAGCAGCTTCAATCATGTGTGAGTAGGTGAGCAGAGGGATGAGTTGCGTCAGTGATGGGGTATGCTAATCTGAAGAGATGGGTTTTGAGGGATTTCTTGAAGCCCTGAAGATTAGGGGAGAGTTTGATAGGGCGAGGCAAGTCATTCCACAGCACTGGTGCTGCCCGTGAAAAGTCTTGGAGGCCAGAGTTGGCCGTGCGCATGTTGATAGATAACAGGAGATCGCCTGCTGACCGGAGTTGTCTGGATGGGGCGTGCTTGCGGAGTAACGAAGACATGTAGGGAGGAGTTGAGTTATTGAACATGAACATCAGTATTTTAAACTGTATCCTGGAACGTACAGGAAGCCAACGGAGGGACCAGCAGAGGGGGGAGGTACGTGAGGTGCGTCTGAGAAAAATAAGCCTGGCGTCTGCATTCATTACAGATTGCAAAGGGGCAATACGGGAGTTGGGGAGGCCAATAAGAAGCGAGTTGCAGTAGCCAAGTCGTGAAATGACAAGAGCATGTACCAGCACCTTTGTGGTATCTTGTATCAGAAAGGGGCGGACATGGGCAATGTTTTTGAGTTCAAAAGTAACAGGGTTTAGTCACTGTCTGGATATAGGGTGACAACGTTGGTTCAGAATTAGAAGTGACACCAAGGCAGCGAGTTTGAGGCATTGGACTAATGGGCGTTCCATTTACTCGTAGAGAGATAGGTGGCATTGGGTTCTTCTTGGAGGGAGGAATGATGAGAATTTCAGTTTTGGCAAGATTGAGTTTAAGGAAGCGGGAAGACATCCAATTCGAGACGGCAGAGAGATGGTCAGTGACTCGATCCAGGAGAGCAGGAGAAAGATCAGAGGAGGAGAGGTATATTTGAGTGTTATCAGCGTATAGGTGGTGCTGGAATCCAAAGGAGCTGATCAGTTTGCCCAGAGAGGCCGTGTAGATTGAAAAAAGTAGAGGGCCCAGGATTGGGTCCTTACATCTGTGTCACATAGACAAGCTCAATGGGGTTCGGCAAGGACCGGGGCCCCCACGAGCCACAGGACCCATGAACACTTCATGGGCTGTCACCCCCCCCCATGGTCTCCCTGTTTATAGTTACAAAATGACTTTGCAAGTCGACCAGATGAAGTCTTCCAGTGCGTTTTCCAAGATGCATCACCAGCTCAGCTTTCATTAGATCTTCTAATTTCTGTAGAATGCAATGCTGCATTAGTGTTTTGTTGTTTTTATCATTTTTTTGTCACCTAATTGTACAGCATTGCATTAGAAAACCCCATTTCACAGACTTATGTTTAAATGATTCTTCGTCGCCTTGTTCTTCCCTCAGACACACAGAACAGCACTAGGGGGGCATTTGTTTTTCCCCTGCTTAGAGCTTTTGTCGGATGGTAGATTTTTTTTATATATATATATGTCTTTAAAAAGTCCTGTAGGACACACTCAAGGGCTTGTATACCATATAAGTTTATTGATTTTTCCATTAAAAGAACATAATGCCGACGTTTTGGCCCCTGGAGACCTTTATCACTTTGATAAAGGCTCTACGTCAGCCGAAACGTCAGTCATTTTTAATGTATCCTAAATAAAGATTTATTGTTTTACTTAAGACCCTGAGTGCATCCATAGAGCGATTTGGATCTTTTTATTTGTATTTAAGCACTAGTGCTTTAACCTCTTCAGAACACCTAAGGATTGAGTGCAGTTTTTTTTTTCCCCCATATCAGGGTTATTCAGATGCTCTCCTGTTCCCCGCACTGAGGCGAGCTTGATTTGCCGACCCTGCGGTGAATTCAGTATTCACCACAGGGAACGAGCCGCCGAATGCACCCGACGATCCGCCGCAAAGCAGACGACCCGCCGAACACACCGCCAACCAGCCGCTAGAAAAAGCCGACAAGTCGCCGAAGAAGGGTTAAAAAAAACCCGCAACTTTTAAAAGGGTTTTCAAACAAGGTACTGCATGAAAATGCCTGGAAATAATATATAAGGTCCTATGAATAATAACAATATGGTCTGCTACAAAAAAAAAACTCCATTTAAAAAAAAAAAAAATAGGGGGGGAATGCTGGGGCATTATCCATGAGAGGAGCTGGGGCAGTATATCCATGAGAGGAGCTGTGGCATTAGATCCATGAGAGGAGCTGGGGCATTAGATCCATGAGAGGAGCTGGGGCAGTAGATCCATGAGAGGAGCTGGGGCAGTAGATCCATGAGAGGAGCTGTGGCATTAGATCCATGAGAGGAGCTGGGGCATTAGATCCATGAGAGGAGCTGGGGCAGTAGATCCATGAGAGGAGCTGGGGCATTAGATCCATGAGAGGAGCTGGGGCATTAGATCCATGAGAGGAGCTGGGGCAGTAGATCCATGAGAGGAGCTGGGGCAGTAGATCCATGAGAGGAGCTGGGGCAGTATATCCATGAGAGGAGCTGGGGCATTAGATCCATGAGAGGAGCTGGGGCATTAGATCCATGAGAGGAGCTGGGGCAGTAGATCCATGAGAGGAGCTGGGGCAGTATATCCATGAGAGGAGCTGGGGCATTAGATCCATGAGAGGAGCTGGGGCATTAGATCCATGAGAGGAGCTGGGGCAGTATATCCATGAGAGGAGCTGGGGCAGTATATCCATGAGAGGAGCCGGGGGCAGTATATCCATGAGAGGAGCTGGGGCAGTATATCCATGAGAGGAGCTGGGGCAGTATATCCATGAGAGGAGCTGGGGCAGTATATCCATGAGAGGAGCTGGGGCAGTATATCCATGAGAGGAGCTGGGGCAGTATATCCATGAGAGGAGCTGGGGCAGTATATCCATGAGAGGAGCTGGGGCAGTATATCCATGAGAGGAGCTGGGGCAGTATATCCATGAGAGCAGCTGGGGCAGTATATCCATGAGAGGAGCTGGGGCATTATATCCATGAGAGGAGCTGGGGCAGTATATCCATGAGAGGAGCTGGGGCAGTATATCCATGAGAGGAGCTGGGGCAGTATATCCATGAGAGGAGCTGGGGCAGTATATCCATGAGAGGAGCTGGGGCATTATATCCATGAGAGGAGCTGCGGCAGTATATCCATGAGAGGAGCTGGGGCAGTATATCCATGAGAGGAGCTGGGGCAGTATATCCATGAGAGGAGCTGGGGCAGTATATCCATGAGAGGAGCTGGGGCAGTATATCCATGAGAGGAGCTGGGGCATTATATCCATGAGAGGAGCTGGGGCAGTATATCCATGAGAGGAGCTGGGGGCAGTATATCCATGAGAGGAGCTGGGGCAGTATATCCATGAGAGGAGCTGGGGGCAGTATATCCATGAGAGGAGCTGGGGGCAGTATATCCATGAGAGGAGCTGGGGGCAGTATATCCATGAGAGGAGCTGGGGCAGTATCCATTATTACACTATTTGATTCAGAATATTTTTTTTCCTGTTTTCTCCTCTAAAAACTAGGTGCGTCTTATGGAGCGAAAAATATGGTAATTAAAACGCACATACAGATCCAACTACTTTTAGTCTGGGTCCGGGCCCTGGGTTTTGGGGCCTGGGTCTGGGGCCTGGGCCTTGGGTCTGGTGTGTGTCTGGGGTCTTTTGTGTGCCTGGGGTCTGGGCCCTGCTGGGGTTTGCCTGGGTCCGAGGCTGGCAGCACCATACTCCCCACGCCTCCGCTACCTTCTCATCCGCGCCAGTCGCTGTGTGTGACGTGTATGTCACACAAGTCGCACATGTGACTGGAGGGCGGCGCCAAAGCAGCGTGCTTCGTACGCTGCTGTAGAGCCGCCCAGGTCCCCAGGAAGCCAGTACAGCTTTGGATTCGGACTCCTAGAGTCTGATACCGGAGCTGATGGACCCCCCCGATCAAAATAAATTTATTCGAGAAAAAAAATAACGATTAATTAATCGTTAATTTCCGCAGCCCTATATAAAACATGATAAACTTTAATTCCACATATTAAAATAGATCAACGTTTCAACCCTCTCAGTGTCTTCATCTACATAACGGCCTTAAGAGTGTTGAGACTTTGATACTTTTTAATAAGTGGGAATAAAGTTTATTATGGGTTTTTTTGTATGAAGACCCTGGAGTGCATCCTCCCTTTGGATTTTATAATCTATATAATTTTATGTACCCAGGGAATAGTATGTTCACTGGCTTTGTATCATTATCACAATATTAGCTTGATTTCTCTTCGCAGTGGCCCTGAAGTACATGTCCTCCCAACCTGCCAATAGAGAGATGAGCTAATCTTCCCGAGTTATTTTCCATTAGAAGCGGGTGTTCGTTTGCACAATACAGCTCTTGAAGGACATGATTAATGCCCAGCGTACATTGCACAACACTGTTACATTTGCATGTATTGTAAAATAAGAATTCCATCTGTCTTCTGGTTTATTCCTGCCTTGTTTTTGAAGGTTACACAACCTGTTCATTTGGTTCATGTCCCTTTTTGTGCTTACAGAGAACTTAAATGTGTTTACACTGATAAAAAATACATCAGCGAATGTATAATAGCATGCAAATAAGTATATTATATATAAGACAAGGTCTCCCGTGCCATGTTCATTAACAGGACAGTACAAATTAAATACAAGCAGTTTTCCATAAAGTGTTCCAGAAAGGAGATTTCACCTACAGCAGTGGGCCTTTTTTTTTCTTACTTTCACCTTTAGCAACAGATATGTTGACCTCTCGGCTTATATGTTTGCCTTATCCAGTTCAATACACACATTTTAAAAGGTCAGGAAGGTTACTTAGTGTTTGCAGGGCCCCACATTAAATCTGGGTACTGGAAGGATGAGTAAGGCTGACCATCCATTCGGTCAAATCTGTGGTCAAGAACATGGACAATTTAGGTCGTACGACTGGGATCGTCCACTGCAAGAGACTATGGACGACCCAGGGAGGCCGCCGAAGACCGCAGAAAATATACGGAACTCTGCTATTTTTGTAATAGGTGTTTAAACCAATAACAAAAATGCATTAAAATGTGTCAAAATAATAAAAAAAAGGTCCTGGAAATGAAGAATAAAAAGGTCTGTTACAGAATTTTAACAAAAAAACCCACTTTTTTTAAAAAAAAAATTGTGAATCAGAAATTTAGTTAAAAAAAATACCAATAATACAAAAAGATGTTCAGAAAAATCAATAAATAAAAATACTTTTTGCTGAAAATGAAAAGAACAGTTTAATAAAAGAAAATAATATTTTTTTTACATTGGATCCTATGGGATTCTCCTGTTTAAAGTGGTCGAACTGGATCACCAAAAATCAGAGCATTTCCCTGACATTTCGATGCATTTTGGTGTTCTGTGAGTAGATTAACCATTACTTCTCTATGGGATAATTTCACTGAAGTCAAATGACAGTGAACTATACAATTCATCTTTTTTTCATGTGTGTTGTACCAGATCGTCTGACAAATCCCATTCGAATGGGAAGGATCGCTAGTCTGATGTAGTCGCACGAAGTCGTCTGATGGAAGTCGGAGGCAGTGTTGTGGGACGACTACGGACGACTAGCTAGCCACGCAAATAAGGATCCAGTGGCGGCCAGCCTAACACCGCTTCCCGCAATCCCGATTCTAGTTTACTGAGTTTGAGGACCCACGCCTTACATACGTAGGGGGTCATTTACTAACTACCACAGCTTACTGTTGTTGGAATGGCGTTTATTGTCGGAGATTCATTGATGACACTTCTCCGGCCACTTTTGGATTTTCCTTTTTGGGAAACGCTGCAGTTTATCGTCATTGCAACAACTGCAAACTACAGTGGCTAGTGAATGACCCCAATGGACACGCCATTCCTGGAAACAGAGAGGCGGGTTAGATGGGTTTAGAAGCACAGAATCGCAAAGGACATAAATAGTCTCTGCACAAAGTTAATAGTTTTTTGTTGTTTTTTTTTTTTTGCCAGATTGCAAGGATTGTACTCCTAAAGATTGTTTCAAAGGTGTGGTATATATAATGGTGTATTTCCAGTAAGAAAACATGCACTGTAATTATAGATAGTGACCATTTAATGAGCTCTACTAGCATTACATTACTGTGGTTACCTTTTACAAGTATCCATAATTCTTATTTGTTCATTCAATACGGAATGCACCTGTAAACCTGTAACATAGTGACTATATACAGAATGCACCTGTAAACCTGTAACATAGTGACTATATACAGAATGCACCTGTAAACATGTAACATAGTGACTATATACAGAATGCACCTGTAAACATGTAACATAGTGACTATATACAGAATGCACCTGTAAACATGCAACACAGTGACTATATACAGAATGCACCTGTAATCATGTAACATAGTGACTATATACAGAATGCGCCTGTAAACATGTAACATAGTGACTATATACAGAATGCGCCTGTAAACATGTAACATAGTGACTATATACAGAATGCGCCTGTAAACATGTAACATAGTGACTATATAGAGAATGCACCTGGAAACCTGTAACACAGTGACTATATACAGAATGCACCTGTAAACATGCAACACAGTGACTATATACAGAATGCACCTGTAATCATGTAACATAGTGACTATATACAGAATGCACCTGTAAACATGTAACATAGTGACTATATACAGAATGCACCTGTAAACATGTAACACAGTGACTATATACAGAATGCACCTGTAAACATGTAAAATAGTGACTATATACAGAATGTACCTGTAAACATGTAGCAATGATTATTTCCTACATATTTTCTGTTAATCTGTATATTTGTGTTTTTAATATCTTGCATTTTATTACTTTGAAATGTTTCAGTTGTTACAGAAATACAATGTTCTTGAACCCAGGACATACTTGAAAACGAGAGAAATCTCAATGTATCCTTCCTGGTAAAATACTTTATAAATAAATAAATAAATTGTGCCAGGCGCCAGCATATTCTGCAGCGCGGTACAGGGAACACAATAAGATAGGGTTAACACTAAAATGAGGTATAGTTACAGGATTTATAAAGCGCTAAAAAGTTCCATAGCGCTGTACAATGGGTGAGACAGAATAACAAATATACATACAAGTTAAACACACAGAACAGTAGGAGAGGACACTGCTCAAGAGCTTACAATCTAGTTGAGAGGGCCCTGCTCCCATAGAGTTTACATTCCATAATACACACAGTTAATTTAGTTTTTTCCATAAGGCGCTGAAAGCGCTGAAGCAAAAAAATAAAAACCCACCCTCAGACAAAAAGCTAATGAAATATTTAGATTTGTGATCGAGCGCTGAAAAAGCATATGGGTTCCACCTCCATATCTTGGCCCCAGCTATGAATTGCTGTTTGCCAATGCGAGTCACTAACAAGCTGACATTGCCACAGTGAGCGAGGGGAAAAAATAAAACACATTAATCTTGCAAACAGAATTAAATATAGAACTTTAAATGCCACCAGCACGGAGACCTTTCAAAAGAAAAATGTTAGAAATACAGCTATTAATCCGTATATTTTATTTTACTATTCCCTGATAAATTCATACGAGCAGAGTTACAGCACGCATATACAAAGGCCGAAATCAAATCCAGCAATCTCTTCTTAAAGATTTGGTTTCTTGCAGATTCCTAACATCGATGTATATTTTTATTTTTCCTTAAATCCCTGAGACACTTTCTCCCCTCTTAAACCATACCCATACCAAACCCTTAGAGAGCGTCAAATCCACAGACACCAATACAACAAACCATAGAGAGCGTCCAATCCTCAGGCACCAATACAACAAACCAGAGATGGTCCAATCCACAGACACCAACACAACAAACCATAGAGAACGTCCAATCCACAGTCACCAATACAACAAACCATAGAGAGCGTCCAATCCGCAGTCACCAATACAACAAACCATAGAGAGCGTCCAATCCACAGTCACCAATAAAACAAACCATAGAGCGCATCCAATCCACAGACACAAATACAACAAACCAGAGATGGTCCAATCCACAGTCACCAATACAACAAACCATAGAGAGCGTCCAATCCACAGTCCCCAACACAACAAACCATAGAGAGCATCCAATCCACAGTCACCAATACAACAAACCATAGAGAGCATCCAATCCACAGTCACCAATACAACAAACCATAGAGAGCGTCCAATCCACAGTCACCAATAAAACAAACCATAGAGCGCATCCAATCCACAGACACAAATACAACAAACCAGAGATGGTCCAATCCACAGTCACCAATACAACAACCCATAGAGAGCGCCCAATCCACAGTCCCCAACACAACAAACCATAGAGAGCATCCAATCCACAGTCACCAATACAACAAACCATAGAGAGCATCCAATCCACAGTCACCAATACAACAAACCATAGAGAGCGTCCAATCCACAGTCACCAATAAAACAAACCATAGAGCGCATCCAATCCACAGACACAAATACAACAAACCAGAGCGGGTCCAATCCACAAACACCAACACAACAAACCATAGAGAGCGTCCAATCCAGACACCAATACAACAAACCATAGAGAGGGTCCAATCCACAGATATCAATACAACAAACCATAGAGAGCGTCCAATCCACAGACACCAATACAACAAACCATAGATCACGTCCAATCCAGACACCACTACAACAAACCATAGAGCACGTCCAATCCAGACACCAATACAACAAACCATAGAGAGTGTCCGATCCAGACACCAATACAACAAACCATAGAGCACGTCCAATCCAGACACCAATACAACAAACCATTAAGCACGTCCAATCCAGACACCAATACAACAAACCATAGAGAGCTTCAAATCCACAGATATCAATACAACAAACCATAGAGAGTGTCCGATCCACAGACACCAATACAACAAACCATAGATCCCGTCCAATCCAGACACCAATACAACAAATCATAGAGCACGTCCAATCCAGACACCAATACAACAAACCATAGAGCGTGTCCGATCCAGACACCAATACAACAAACCATAGAGCACGTCCAATCCAGACACCAATACAACAAACCATTAAGCACGTCCAATCCAGACACCAATACAACAAACCATAGAGAGCTTCAAATCCACAGATATCAATACAACAAACCATAGAGAGTGTCCGATCCACAGACACCAATACAACAAACCATAGATCCCGTCCAATCCAGACACCAATACAACAAATCATAGAGCACGTCCAATCCAGACACCAATACAGCAAACCATAGAGAGCGTCCGATCCACAGACACCAATACAACAAACCATATAGAGTATCCAGTCCACTGATACCAAACCATAGAGCGCGTCCAGTCCATTGACGCCGATACCAAACCATAGAGAGCGTCCAGTCCACTGACACCGATACCAAACTGTAATGGAAGCTATATCGTTCCCCAAGAGTAGTGGAGTTAGGATCCTTAAAGGCAACAATACTTTCTAGATAAACACAGAAACTGCACAAAATACAGTTATAATTCAAGAACCAAGAGACTCAAAGGACTAGCTGAAGTGCCTCTAGGCTCCGAGGGTTTCGTGACCGACAGCCTAGGACACACTCAGAAACATGATATGATGAACGACAGTTCGTGAAGTATGCAAGGTGCAGGGCAGTCAGGAATGCAGAAACCAAACGGCGAGTGATCAACCCAGCAACCAGCATGGGGTTAAATCACTAAACCATGCAGACAGACAAATACACACGAAAGAGATTGAGAATAGTCAAAGCCAAGCCGGGTCAAATACAGGAGCAGGAATCTCATACAAGCAGGGTCGTCACCAGGGAATTCAATCAGATACAGGACCTAGCGGTGCATGAACTAAACTCCACAACAGGGCGATGAGGCAAGGCCTAGAGTCCTGTTTTAAAGCCTACGGCTCCTTGTAATCACACCTGACCCCGCCCCCTCAGATGCCGATCTGCCAGCAGAAAGTGCTGGCACCCGGCCAGCCAGTGGTCCCCCTTCTTGCTCAGACCCCCCAGGGGGCACAGCGGGGGCTGAGGATGTAACACAAACCATAGGGAGCATCCAGTCCACTGACACATTACAAAACCACAAAGTATAGGAGCTGTTAATTTGCAGTAACCTAAGACAATTTCCATAACTTGCAGCTTGGCTGTACTAGCAGCTGGTGCAGGTGAGATAATGGTTTAAGCTGTTTATGTGTAACCGCTTGCCCTGCATAGCTTAAGGGATTGGTAGACTAGGGCCCCTGATATTTTACACCCACATATCTCCGGTATCGAAGCCATCCATTGCTGGCTGTGCTTCCATGGGGAACAAGGATAGTGGTCACTGACCAACGTTACAAAGGCTCCTCGTTTTTCAGCAGTTTTTTTTTTTCTGAGCATTTTTTGCATAGGTCGTTTAATTAAAAGGATGTAAGACATGAAAAGGGATTGTAATGGTCTACACAGAGCTTAGCGGGACGTTTCCATCTTTAATCTTAAATTGGAGAAAGAATGTAGATACATTGGTATTCACAGCCGTGCCATTCATACCGCGAAGAATGAGCGAGGACAAGGGGCACAGGGAGGCTCTGTTATAGAGCAACAGTAGCAGCAATCACATTCTATTTGGATTCCAACATAAATGAGTAAATTAAGGGGAAACATTAGAATTATTTATTTATTTTTGGGGGTTACAGTGGGAGTATCTATTATTTTTTAATTACTTTACAGTGCTATACTGTGGAGGGTTTGTATGTAATGCCTGTGTAGTCAATGTGCATTGCGTGACATAATTTTGAGCAAGGTCTCCTAATGAAAGACTAAACCTTCTCAAATACTTGTTTAAGCTTTTTAATTCGCAGAGATCTGGCCAGCGTTCCTCTCTATTGGTCCGACTCCGTTATCTTCCCTCTGTGTGTTAAACACTAGAGGCTTAAGCACAGCAAACACTGTTTAAAGTTTCTTTTTACACCGACTGGAGTGGATGCACATTGCTGAGCTCTGTAGCTGACCTTCTATTTAACCCCAGATTTTGCATCCCCCCGTCGGGTTAACGACTTTTGTTTGGGTATCCCCACTTCCTGGAGTAAGGGAGCAAGTACCACTCTGAGTTGTTGGGTCCTCTGCCGACTTCTGTGCCGGTTTTGAGCTTCTGGCCTGAGTGCGGCTTACCCCAGGCGGCCATTTTTATAGCCTGCTGCAGCGGTTTGGACTCCGGGACCCTGCCCCTCTGAGAGCTGTTGCTCGCTAGACGGTATTTTCTTTTGGCTACACTGCTGTGTCTCAGAGTTCGTTGAGCTGTGGTCCCTCAACGTGTGTGAAGCTGGATGGAGATGTGATGCTATTCTGGCGCCGGTGGCCGCGGTGCAACCTGACGTGGAACCGTTGGGAGTGAGATCCTGCGATGCCCCTGCTGTTGGGCACAGCTGCGGCTCTGGTGACCTGGGGAGTCTTTTCCCCTTCCCCGACGGGAGCGGAGTGGATCCGCTGGATGGCCTACTTGCTAGGGATGCACCGAAATGAAAATTTGGGACAGAAACCGATAGCGAAAATGCACGATGAGCTTGGCCGAAAACCGATACCGAAAATTACTTTCTATATATAGTATACACATACTGGGCTCTATTACACTCTTTGCGCAAAAATGTGCGCGTGCACAAAACGCATTAATACGAGGGGCAAAACCAATGCGCATTAACGTCTAACACGAGTTACCCTGCGCGAGCGAAAGTTCGTCCGCGCATCCCATACTTAACATTGTGAGCGCAAATTCGTTCGTGCGCTGGTACGCGGCTGATATTACAATCAAGGTGCAACTTTTTACGAACGACGTTTGCGCGCATAATTTTAACGTCTTTGAAAAGCTGGCGGTAACTGCAAATCTGAACGTTCTGGGCGAAACCAAATACACCAGCACGAAAACAAAATACAGCACAGTATAGTTACATATTCTGCACCTAACCAAACAATAAAATTGAGTGGTGTGCAGGTTTTTTTTATTGCTGCAACATATACAGTTGTGTTCAAAATTATTGAACCCCCACTGAAATTGAGTGTTTTGGCCAGTTTGACATTGATTTTGATCATTCAGTCATCTTGCTTACAATTAAATCAAAGAGGCACGTGTAGGTCAGACAAATATAACATAACATTTATAATGAAATAACCACAAATGTCTTTTCTGTGCTCACATCATTATCAGTTTTATTCAACCCCCAAGTGACATTCAATCTTAGTACTTAGTACAACATCCTTTTACAGTTATAACAGCTTTTAAACGTGAAGCATAGCTTGACACAAGTGTCTTGCAGCGATCTACGGGTATCTTCGCCCATTCGTCATGGGCAAAAGCCTCCAGTTCAGTCACATTCTTAGGCTTGCGCACTGCAACTGCTTTCTTTAAGTCCCACCAGAGGTTCTCAATCGGATTTAAGTCAGGTGACTGCGATGGCCACTCCAAAATGTTCCAGCCTTTAATCTGCAACCATGCTCTCGTGGACTTGGAGGTATGCTTGGGATCATTGTCCTGTTGAAAGGTCCAACGTCTCCCAAGCCTCAGGTTTGTGACGGACTGCATCACATTGTCATCCAATATCTCCTGGTACTGAAGAGAATTCATGGTACCTTGGACACGCTGAAGCTTCCCTGTACCTGCAGAAGCAAAACAGCCCCAAAGCATGATTGACCCCCCGCCATGCTTCACAGTAGGCAAGGTGTTCTTTTCTTCATAGGCCTTGTTCTTCCTCCTCCAAACATAGCGTTGATCCATATGCCCAAACAGTTCTAATTTTGTTTCATCAGTCCACAGAACACTATCCCAAAACTTCTGTGGTTTGTCCACATGACTTTTGGCATACTGCAGTCGACTCTTCTTATTCTTTGGAGACAGCAAGGGGGTGCGCCTGGGAGTTCTGGCATGGAGGCCTTCATTACGCAGTGTGCGTCGTATTGTCTGAGCTGAAACTTCAGTACCCACATCTGACAAATCTTTTCTCAGTTCCTCAGCAGTCACACGGGGACTTTTCTCCACTCTACGCTTCAGGTAGCGCACAGCAGTCGAAGTCAGCATCTTCTTTCTGCCACGACCAGGTAACGTTTCAACAGTGCCCTTTGCCTTGAATTTGCGAATGATGCTTCCTATGGTCTCTCTTGGTATGTTTAACATCTTTGCTATCTTCTTATAGCCATTACCCTTCCTGTGAAGAGTAATCACCTCTTCTCTTGTCTTCCTGGACCATTCTCTTGACTTCACCATGTTTGTAACCACACCAGTAAATGTCTAGAAGGAGCTGAGTATCACAGTCATTTTAAAGCTGCCTAATTGGTGCTTATTATGCTTTATTGCTGCTCCGTGACATCCACAGGTGTTTTCAATACCTGATTGAAAACACTTGAATGAACCTCTGTTCTTCAGAGTGGTAGTCTTTAAGGGGTTGAATAATTGTGTCAATGAAGAATTCACAAAAGAAACATTTACTACTGTATTACAAAACCAATTGATGTCATTTTAGTTGCATATGGTTCTTTAAAAAGTCCTTGTAGGATTTCATTTTGAATACAATTACAAATGTACACTAAATTCCCTAAAACCCTTTACAGCATTGGGGGTTGAATAATTTTGAACACAACTGTATACTCAGATTGATTTTGGCAGGCGCAAAAACTGAACGGGAGACAATTGTGGTACTTAAATCTGATTGGCTGATTTGCGTGAAAAAAGAGTCTGCCCACCGATTTCTGCGCGCAGCGTAAATTTGCGTTCGTTTTCGCACGTATTTTTTACGCGTGATATTTTCGGACCGATGAAAAAATGCGCTCGGATCGTAATACCAGCGTTAATTTACGCGCAAAAAAAATTGTGCTGCAAGTACGAATTTGCGCGGAGAATGTAATAGAGCCCACTGTGTATACATTTGTCTGGAGTGTGTAATATATATATATTAGTGATGCTCCGAAATGAAAATTTTGGAATGAAACCGGAAATGACATTTTTCCCCCATCAATTTATTTTCAGATCGTTTTTTGTATAACTGTATTAATACTAGACTTTATTAAATTAATATCATGAATTTAAATTTATTTAAGATTTTTTTTTGTCCTATTTTGGTGGAGTTATTTTGCATCTAGTGCATACATTCATGTGTAAAATTTTTGGGGACACACACATTTTATAGTTGCAGAAGACATTTACACATCCCAACAATTCAGAGAACTCTAAATTGCTGGGATGTGTAAAGGTCTTCTGCAACTATAAAGTTTATTATTTGTTGTGTGGAGGCGTTTTAACCTAATGTTTTTGCCCTCCAACAGAACTTAAATGAGTAGATATATATCTATAATGACTCAGATGGAGCCTAAACATCAGTCTGTTTCTCTTAATCTATTATTTTTTTAAAAGTGCAGAAAAACAAAGCATTATAAAGGGGCCTTTAAGATGAAAGGGAAAAGACAAACCATTGCAAAAGGAATGTGTATACCGTAACCTTTTGGAGGCATGGATGTAAGCTCCCACATTAACCCCCCCCCTCTTGCCCTCCGAGCAGACACCGCTGGCAGGAGGTCAGTGACAAATCACTTGTTCCTTGTCACTGAGAGGCCAGAGGTTACTGATGGTGTGGATCATGCAGTTAACCCTTTGTGTGCAGAAATAAATATGTGTAGCAGCTCCAGCCTCTTTCAAATTACAATGATCTCCAGCTAAGCAGCATTGAAAGAGTGCTCGCTCAGTGTCAGCTGGGATAAGCAATTTTCAGCTGACTTTTTCGGCTGGTGTTTTGCTTTTGGGCCGAAACCATCGGTGGCCGAAATTCTGGTGCATCCCTGCTACTTGCGTCGGCAGTTGGTGACCAGTCCGTCTCTGGTTTGGGTCCAGTGAGGCCTTTCGACATTCGGCCTTCCTTTGCGGCGTCGGAGTTACAGGGTGTTTTCTGGCTGTCCCTGGCTGTTGAGAACAGTGGCCGTTCTGATGCTGCAGTTCCGCTGTGGGCTCTGTTCCGTGGATGGCCCCTTTCACTGCTGAGGCAACCTCTTCATTTGGCGTGACCCTTCTCCGCTGTTGCAGCTTGACTTGGCGTCTTGGCGGCTCATCCTCTGCAGTGACATCGGGGATCCTTGGCAACGCCTACGGGGCCCTGGTCGCGGAGGTTTGCTGTGATGGAGCCCTGAGTGTCCCTTTGTATCTGGACACTGGCTGAGACGTGAACACCCTGCTGTGTTCATACGTTGCTGATCTTGGACTGGAAACCTGCAACCATCCCCTTGCTGACACCACCCCACATTAGATTTGGGGTGCCCCCGACTTTTGTTTTCCTATTTTGGCCCCCTCCCTTTTGCATTTTTTGATGAGCTGACTTTTTGTACTGGTGGACTTTGTTTTTCTGACGACCCTCCTGGTACTTGCGAAGCCCCTTCCCTGCTGGCTTTTTCACCCCGCCCCCCCTGTCTCTCTGGTTTATTACTTTGAGCGAAAGTGTGGACTTCACTGCTGAGTTTTTGGGACTATTAGCCATCTGTCTGGAGCATCAGGTTCTCCTGTCCCCCCCCCCATTCCCCCCTTTTTTTTAATTTTTTTTTTTACTATGGGACATCGGGTAGCAACCTGGGCAAGCCGTTAGGATTGTGACCTAGACTCTAGCCATCCTTCTGGCCCCAGGTCTCCCGGCCTCGTGGCCCCTTCCTTGGCCCCTGGTGTCCTTGGGGTTGCCGGGGCGCGCCGGGAACACCACGACCTAATAGGCAGGTCCTTAATTATTTTTTTTTTATTGTTATTATTATTTTTATTCTTTTCTCTCTCCCGGATCTCCAAATGCTCTCCACCTTGATTTTGGGCTTGGAACTCCCGACTTGTTTTGTTTTACTTTGCTCCCTCTCTCCTCTAAACTCTCTCTATACTGTAGTTTCTCTTTGTGATTGTGTTTGGTCGGCCCTGCGTTGCCATTTCTCTGTGTCTTTCTATATTGCTGACATGCTTTACAAATAAAAATTTTAAATGGGGGGGGGGGTTCTTTTTACCACACTCTGCGCCCTGAAACTCAATTCAGACTTCTATACCTTTTGGATCAAGTTATTTGAAAAATAAAGGAGCCTGGAGTGCTAACGAGGACTTGCGGGGCTTAAGAGTAATAAAGATAAAGTTCTTTTACAAAATGCACAAAAAACATACGTTTAAAGTAAGTTCTGACTCTTTCAAATCTAATTTCCTCTTAATGTAGGCGTCTTATGAGTCACAGCCAAAGCTTTGTAGCTGTGTTTTCTGTGTGGGTTGATGTATTGTGTGTTTGGGTTTATTTACAGTCACTATTGACGGTTCGCACACCTGGTCCACCAAGTCTTCCTTCAGAAGCATCAGGTCGGTTTCCCCTCGCTCTCTGTGAGATTTCATACCTCGTTATGTTGGCCGTGTTGGCACTCTGGAGCCTCGGCTGCTCCTCTTTCTCGTTTTACGAGTGCCGCGTGTGGTTATGTTCCTTTTCCAACACATCGTGCCTAGTCATTGTCACACGGAGACGCAGCTACATGTGATGTACATAAATACCACAATCCTACAAGAATGTCGCGATCCTAGCAATTTGTCAAAGGTGTCCTTATGATGTTTTTGTGTTTGGTTGCAACAATATCGAAAAAGACACCATCTGGCCTCCATTGGTGAACACCAAAAAATAAACGGGATCCACGCATTTCCAGGAGGGCGTAACAGAACTCTTAATTTGCGACGTTTCGGCCACAAGAGCGGCCTTTCTCAAGCATGCTTGAGAAAGCCTGGAAAAGCGTCTGAAACGTTGTTGTCGATGGAATAAAGCGTGTTGTTACACCCTCCTGAAAAATCCCATTTATTTTTCACTGTATCCCTGTTAGGGGTTGGTCACCCTGGGATCCACAAGCCCTAGTGGGGTATTGTATTGTTATTGTCTTCTGAATTGGTTGCGTGCAGGACTATCCTCTTTCCTCTATCCATTGGTGACCAGGTCATTGCAACAAAGTAACCTAACATGGTGAATGAAGACCAGCATCCATGGTAGCCTATCAACACTTTGTTACTTCATGGCCATCGACACCCCGCCTGCAGACTCCATGAAGTAGATGCTATGAAAAGAAGGTAGTGTTGTGGTTTAAGCTTGTCTTTGCTTCTCCATTTTTCTGCACAATCGTCTCTACAATAATATACCCTATTCACGTCTAGGCATCAGATTCTGCTCCTTCTTTTGATTCTAGCATCACCCTAACCATAAAAGTAGCTAAAATGAGCATTGTTTTAGCACTGTGCTCACATCAGAAGACCGGGGCGACCATGGTGCTGAGTTGCACCAGAAGGAAGTTGATGTGATTGGGTTCTGTTTAGTCCATAAAAATGATTTACTTTTAATATTTATTTTTTTTTAGTCTTAATTCACACTTTTTTTTTTTTTTAATCCGTGGCATTTTTATCAAGACATTGCTATCGGCGGCCACCAGGTGGCAGTAAACGGTTTTGCTTTTGACACGTCTCTGTTGTTTCTACTGATCCAAGAGAAGGAAATAAACCCTAAGAGGGGAAGATGTTCCATAGTGGATCAGAATACAGTTAAAAATATATATTTTTTTATGCTAATATCCCTGTTTATCATAATTTGTCATAATTTTATAACCTGTTTTAATTTTATTAAATTTTTTACTAAAAGAAGATCCAGCCTGTGTCTCATTGGTGGTTTGTGGATTTGCCCGTACCTGCAAAAATCCATATGCGCAAACCCTAGAGCTATTGAAGCTCCAACAAGAGTAAGTTACCAGGAAAGGCTTAATGATCTTAACATGTACAGCTTGGACAAAAGACGAGACAGAGGAGATATGATAGAAACATTTAAATACGTAAAGGGAATCCACAAGGTAGAGGAAGGGAGTATATTTAAAAGGAAACAAAGTAGCAAAACAAGAGGACATAGTCTTAGATTAGAGGGGCAAAGGTTTAAAAGTAACATCAGGAAGCATTATTTTACTGAGAGGGTGGTGGATACATGGAGCAGCCTTCCAGTAGAAGTGGTAGAGGCCAAAACAGTAATTGAATTTAAGCAAGCATGGGATAGGCATAAGGCTATCCTAAACAAAAGATAAATCCAGGTAAAGTATCCATGTAATTGGGCAGACTAGATCGAAAGGTTCTTATCTGCCGACATTTTTCTATGTTTCTATGTTTCTAAGTGTAAAATTGGCTAAATAACATATATACACTTGCATCTTGATTCCGCACAAGGAAAGCTGTGCTGTCATCTCTTGTCTTTTATGAATCCTGGAGATGTAGAGAAAAGCAGCCGTGTAAGGTGTGGGCTACCTGTGAATATCTCCGAAAAATAACCCAAACGTGAAGTTCCACTTAGAGCCAGTGTCAGGCTCTATGTTTGTGAGTTTAACATCATTCTCTGACCCATATATTTATAACCTATGTATAACATACTTCACTATTGTGTATTTTCCTGTACTGTAGATACTCGAGTATACCGCTAGATTTTGGTGACAAAAATGTACCATAAAATTGGAGGGGTCGCGTTATATTCGAGACCTCTGCATCGCGTGTAAAAATTTTTTTTTTAAAAAAAATTGCCTTGCTCTGGATCCCAAGTCTCCCGGAGGTTCTGCTAGTCTCGCTGAAGTGAATGTGGGCTCTCTGATGTTTGTAAACACTTCAGGAACTCCTGGATTCGTGAGAGGTCGGATCTATCACGGCCAGAAGGCACGCTCGGTTTAAGGCTAGGGTCACGGAATGCGCAAAAACGGTCAGACGACACGCATTTTCGGTCGTGATTTTGTACGGAACGTCAATAAAACTCTTTTTGCGTCTGGACGTTATGTAGGCTGGACATTAGCAACGTCTGACATCTCCTAATCACGCACACACGCCGCTATGCCGCAGCTGCGCACTCAGTACGTCAGTACTAGCGGTTCAGCGTTCTCAAAAAAATGCGTTCAAATTCCACTTGCGTTGCACGGCCGGACTTTTGTGCGGTCGTACATCGTATATTGGCCGTCATTGCCCGTCCTCTGCTGCTAGTGCGGCCGTAATTATGTGCGCCAGAACGCACGTTAAAAGTGCGCTGGTCTGACCCCAGCCTAAGCCAATCATTCACCTCGCTCGCCGGTCATCTAAACGCTAGTAAAGAGGACGGGTGGCCGGCGGCTTCATACTTGGTAACAATTCCAATCATTCTAGAGCAGAACACCCTGGCCTGAGGGAGAGCCTGACTGTGTTAAGAGAACCTGGAAGGATTTTAATTGTTTACCGGGATAGTATACTTTTATAATTTTGTTCCTCGTGTTATATTCAAGTCCTGAATATTCTCTCATTTCCATAATAAATCTATCCGTCGCGTTATAGTCGGGTCGCGTTATACTCAAGTATCTACGGTACTTTTATATATACCAAAGTATGGTCTGCTGATCTATGATAGACACCAAGACCCTGATAGCAATTTCGATTGCGCTGATCAAGATATGTATATGTTCTTTGATTCATCTGGTATAGGGAAAACCACTGTGTTTGATCTAGCAATTGGGAAATCGGTGGCGGATGTGATTTGTGGCACTGACCTGTTTTTTGTAAAGATATGATTGAACACACAAAATAAAAGCTTTTTAGTGTGTGAGACCAATGGGAACTCGGTTCCTTCTGCAAAACTAGTGTAGGAACTGCGTTCCCACGTATTCCCCCTGGACTTGACCCACGGTTCTTACGAAGAAGAAGCTTAGAGAAGTTAACGTACTGGTCATCAGCGTCTACATTTTTCCAGAGCTTTCATCAATCTTTTTCCCAAAAAAACTGTTGGGAAAAATATAACAATTAGTGTGAAAAATACGGTGAGAGGAACCATTCCACAGATTCCATGGAGCTTGCAGGGATTGGCTTTGTCCATTGTGACATCTGATTTTCTGATTTTAATGTCAGACGTTCCATGTCAGTAAGAAAATGTAACAGTTATTGGTCTCTAAAATATCTGAACTATGGTTGTTCCCCTCTTGTCTTTGGCATTGACCGTATAGTGAGGTCAATGCTCATCTTTGTGTCCGTCGTGACTCGTACAGGCATAATCTGTTCCTTGGGCAAGACACCTGACGGTACATACTCGCCACCCAGGACATAATTGAAAACGAGAGAAATCTCAATGTATCCTTCCTGGTAAAATACCTTCTCTCAAAAGAAATAAAATAACATATGTTGGAAATTAGGAATAAAGTGCTGTGGACATGGCGGCTTTTCGTGCAGGTACTTCTTCTTGAAGACCTAAATCGATCCGTATTACAGACACAACGGGAACAATCGTGCCATGTTATCCTGTTGCCTCCTTTGCTGTCATTGTTCTAGATTTCCGTGGCGCAGGATGAAGGTGACTCCATCCCATTCATCAAATTACACTCACGATCAGCGTCTCTTTGAAGCTCGAAACACGCGAGAGAGCATCAAAAGACCGTAGATGTTCTAATTACCAGAGTCTCGGCGAGGCGTTGTTCGTCCGCTCGCCATTGGGTTTCCTGTTAAATAGAACCAAGTGTCCTCTTTATCGACTTTCTTTCAAGGGCCGGAGTAATGACGAGCCGCATACAGCGGTGTTGTGGAGCAGGATCGTTTCCCTCACAATGGGCTCTATTACATTCCTTGCGCAAAAAATCTTGCGCAGCGTGTTAATTTGTGCGCGATGCGTTAAACGTTAAATGCGCTTAAATTAACGCTGGTATTACAATCCGCATGCGTTTTTTCATCCGTCAAAAAAAGACGCGCATTAACGTTGCGCGGACTGTTTTTTTCACGCAATTCAGTCATCCAGAATTAATAACCACAATTGTCTCCCTTTAAGTTTTTGCGCCTGTCAACATCAATCTGTGTATATATGCTGCATCAATAATAAAAACACGCACAACTTCTCCATTTTATTGTTTGGGTATGTGTAGAATGTGTAACTATACTTTGCTGCATATTTTTTTTTGGGCTGGTGTATTTGGTTTCGTCCAGGATGTTCAGATTTGCCATTACCACCAGCTTTCAGGAGTTGCTAAAATTATGCGCGCAAAGGCTGTGCGTTAAATTTTGCGCATAGATTGTAATACCATCCACGTATCAGCGCACAAACGCATTTGCTCTCACATTGTTAAGTATAGGACGCGCGCAGTACATTACGCTCGCAAAGGGTTCACGCAGGTTCACCCGCGGTAGACGTTAACGCTCATTTTTTGCGCGGACATTGTAATATTGTAAACCCACCATCTTTGCCTCTCCTTGGCTGAAAAGCAGCTGGAGGGGCTTGGAGCTGCTCAGTAGAGCGGCCTTTTGGTTACAGTTGTTAGGTACCCACTCTAAAGAGGTGCCTTGAAGTGGCGAGTGGGCTTACGTTGCAATGGCCATTGAAACAAACAAAAACCTAATTTTTGTTGTACATGGAACACATAGAAACGAGCGCAGATGACACCTTTTTTCCTTGTTATGTTTTATACATTGACTGGGCTGTTGCTCCTGGCAGTTGCTGCCGCTCCGGTGAGTATGGGCGCGACGCCATTTTTTCTGTATTGTAATATGACGTTCAGCGCAAAGGGTTTTGCCCCTCGTGTTAATGCGTTTTTGCGCACGCGTTAACGTTTGCGCGAAGAATGTAATAGAGCCCAATGTGTCTAATATTCACGCCCGAGTTCAGACAATGCTTTAATTTCGTTTTCATGAAGAATTTCATGACCCCATTTTGGCAGGTGCTTTGACGTTCTAATAACGGCTTATGCTTTTCTGTTGAACGTTTGTCCGGGGGAACCTGTAATCGACAGTTTTACTTCTTCGAGAACGCCTCAAGCAGAACATTTCACATTCATCTTAAAGATCGTTGTCGTCTGTCATGACCTGAGATGTTATTCCAAACCGCGAATCTGGTCGGCTCAGCATTGGGCGCCGCCATCACTCTGCTTCATGGGAGGTGCTCTGCGGAGGTAGATCACGTGACAGTTGTGTGATTGGCTCTCAGAGTGGATACTGTCACATTGACTTCTCAGTAAGGATCCAGCAGTGTCAGGGACTCCGGATGGTACCAGGGTGGCACCGGGGGAGAGGGGAGTATGAGCCCTGCGTGCAGTGGTCTGCACAGATAAGCAGAGTATCAGGGTAGTGGATGGACACGCAGACTGACCAGGTAGATAGCTGAAGATGATGTGGATGATGATTGCAGAGCAGGAACCAGAGATGGGGGGTCAGATCAGAATCAGAGTAGCAGTGATAGCAGAGGTCTTCACTCTTGGTGAGCCTGAGCTGTATGAACCAGCAATGGGTCAGAGAGGGGCAGAGCCCTTTATTATGTCAGTCACGTGTGTTTGGTGCATTAACACATACAATGCTGGATGCTGGTTGCTGGTCGCAGGGCAGGAACAAGCTGGAAAGAACCACCAGGGGGAGTTGCAGGATGGCTACAGCCAGGGATCCTTACAAGCAGCCAATTAGATGCCTGCAGGAGCGTCTCATCTGCTCTGCCCTGTCATACGTCCTTTGGCATGCCCATGGAAGTGAAGGTCCGATGGGGATTTTTATAGTTTTTTTATCGGACAATTGACTAGAAATGATACATTTTCTCGCCTTTTTTTATTTTTGGCTAACACCACGATTAGAAGCCTAAGTGACCCTTTCCTTGACAGCTTAGTGGTGGTAGAATGCTTTTTGCTGTCAATCTCCGCCCCCCCCAGATGTTGAGACTTAGAATTCCCTGAATTCTTCCATTGTAATAGACCAAAGAATCATGGGAGTTGTAGTTCAGAAACCGCTGGGGGGGGCATCCCTCCCCTAGGGCATCACACATTTACATTTAAAGGACATCAATGTTAATTTAGGCTTTAAGGAGTTATTACCGTTACAGTTACAAGTATTTATAAAGCGCCAACAAGTTCTGCAGCGCTGTACAATGCGAGAGACAAAATAACAAATATACATACACACAAACAGTAGGAGGACCCTGCTCAAGAGCTTACAATCCAGGTAATAAGCTGCCTGAAAATTTGCAAGGAATATACAGTCGTTTATTTGTCAAAATTGTTGAATTTTACATTTTTCTTCACTATTTCTCCTTTTTTTTTTTTCTTTCTAAAAACTGCAATCCCTCCGTTATTATCCAATGATTCACTGCTGGAGAATAACCCTTAGTGGTGGCTGCAAACACCAGGTTTTTGTGTTCCCTGTCGCTGAACTCTAATGGCAGCAGCAAAATATAAAGCATTTAATGGCTTTTGCGATGTCACGGGCTGCGCATGCATGTGTAAGCAGAGAAAGGGAGCAGGGGGTCACTCTCTGCAAAGAGCGTTATAACAATGCGTTCTATTTTTTCACACCGCATCGTTCATCCCAGCCCTGCAACCACAAGCTATTATACTATAAATACACCGGCCGATCCGAAAACCCGAGGAGATCTCACCCCCAGCCTGCTAACAAACGCCACTTAAACAGCGCATTATCTTTCTGTAATATATTCAGCACATTCACAAAGTATCAATGCCCATTCATTTTTTCACATTTTATGTCGCAGCCTTATGCTAATATTGTTTAGTCCCCCCTCCCTCACACATCAATCTACTACTCAAAACCCTGCAATGGCGAAGCAAATACCAGATTTGTGACAAATTTGAAAAATTTCAAATTTATTAAATTGAAAACACTGAAACATCACAATCATACAAGTATTCAGACCCTTAACTCGATACTCAGGTGTAGCACCTACCACAGTGATTACAGCCTTGGGTCTTTTTGGGTTTGATACCCAAAGGGCAAGGGTCAGCAACCTCGTCCCTCCAGATGTTGGGTCTTTTGTGGTTTGATGCCCAAAGGACTAGGTTCAGCAACATCGTCCCTCCAAATGTTGGGTCTTTGGGGGTTGGATGCCCAAAGGACTAGGTTCAGCAACCTCGTCCCTCCACATGTTGGGTCTTTTGGGGTCTGATGCCCAAAGGACTAGGTTCAGCAACCTCGTCCCCCCAGATGTTGGGTCTTTTGTGGTTGGATGCCCAAACGGCAAAGGCCCAATCTGAAGAAACGCGCGGAATACCCCTCGCAGGGAAAGCCCACTTCTGGCTAGTGGGAAAGCCTGGTGCCACTTCAATGAGGCCCGCCTGTACCTCTAATCCATCCAAATAAAGGTCACGACGTGCAACACAGGTAAAAATCCCACAGATGAATCTGTATTGAAAAAGAGTGCAGCAGAACAAAAAATGCGACGTTTGGTCCAAAGGACCTTAGTCATGCATCAAAGGGCAAGGGTTAGCAACCTCGTCCCTCCAGATGTTGAGTCTTTTTGGGGTTGATGCCCAAAGGGTAAGGGTTAGCAACCTCGTCCCTCCAGATGTTTTTGAACTATGTCTCCCATGATGCTCGGCTACTCATTAGGTTGGCAGAGCCTCATTGGAAATGTAGTTTCAAAACCTCTTTGGGGTGAAAGTTACTGACTCTCACTGCAATGTCATTTGAGTGGTCACAGTGCCCTGAGCGCCGTCACCTCTCTTCCTTGTCTCAAGGTGGTCTTGGAGGAGTGATTCAGTTTTACAAGTGCAGGGGCTTACCCCCCCCCCCTAGAAGTAGCTATCAGCTGGTGATGATCTCCTCTTCCACAGAGTTCCAGGAAGCAGTGTCCATCCAGCACTTGCACTGAGAGCCATTGGATTGCTTGGACGCTCACGTGAGTGTCCTCCCAATCGCTTTCAACGATCACACAATAAATATATATACAGAAACATCTCTACTGTAGATAAACCCTGTGTGGGAGGCGGAGGGCTCCCTCTGCTGGCCAAAAAGTGCTACTACATGTACATTACAGCTTGGGCTCCGTGTTCCCTTGAAGGAAAAAAAACAGATCTCAAAGAGCAAAGAAAGTTGCTGAAATTTTAGGGGCCCGTTTGCGAACAAATTCGTTAGTAATGGACGCAATTCCTTTACGTTGCTTCAGAATCCAACCAGATCGAGTACACTCGATACCAGGGCACTTGCAGGTGCTTTTGAAGATCGAATATACCCTATCACTGAGGTGATGGGGTTAACAGTTTTTCCCGTTTTTACGTCGCTACCCGTGCCTTGCAGCATACAAAACTCGACATCATGAGACCTGACAGCCGCGGTGAGAGATATTATGTAACTGCGCGTTGCCAGGATTTACCCTTTGCCTCGTGTTCCTTTTAATGAAATCTGTTACGAGGCTGCAGCTTATTCATTTCTGTTTTGTCGGTAAATGAATTGTCCTTCGAAGATCTAGCTGAACGCCTTCGTAAATTCACACGATTTCATGGTTAGTAACGCGGAAAGTAGGAGTACGGATTTTATGCACCAGCCAAGACCATCATTTAGGCTGGGTTCACACCTGCACGTTTTTCAAACGTGCAATACGCGCTTTTTTTTTACGCGCGTTCGCACATACGAAAAAACGCGCATTGCAGCGTGTTCACGACTATGTCTATGGCCGCGAACGCGCTGCTATGTGCACCAAAGAAGCTCCCAGACTTCTTTGGGCGCAGGACGTTTTAAAACGCATTCCTGCGCGCTTTAAAACGCCCAGGTGTGAACGGGTCCCATAGGAAAACATGGGATTTCCCCGTTCATGCGTTTTAAAGCGCGCAGGAACGTGCTTTAAAACGCATAGGTGTGAACGGGGCCATACAGAGTGACACCGGTCGGGATTAAAGGCTCGTGTCCACCAGCTTCAGCGTTTCCTAACTCTGCTTTTGTTTCTGATCCAAAATAACAATATAATAATTAATAATAATTTTAAAGAAAAAAACAAATTAAAAAAAAAATCTCATATTGTTCCTAAAACTGGAAAAAATTCTTCCTGACGCCAAAACGATAAATAGTTCTTTCTTTCGATCATCACGCTGTTATTATACAGTATATTCATTATTAAAACATGGAATATTCAGTTTTTCCAAAAAGTTATGCAAAGCCGTACAGCGTAGATCTCAAACGATGTGTCCCCCCCCTCTCCCCACCCCCTCAGATGTTTCTGAACTATAACTCCCATCACTCTCTGTCCATCTATTGCACTGAAAGAATTCTGGGTGTTGTAGGCATCTGGGGGGCCGTGAGTTTGACATCCCTGTTCGTACAGTAAATAGCAAAATCGTAATCGGGGTGACCCGCGCGCCGTGATTATGCGAATTTAGCGGCATTACTGAAGCGCCGGTGATAATGTGGAGCAGTTAATCATATACAAGGACATTTTAGGTCAAAGCAGAGGAATTTCGAAACGTTTTCCAAATCGGGGGATTCCTTCAGGTCAGTCTATTTTGATGCAAAATTTGAGATTCTCCACCAATTAACCTTTTAGAAACACACGCACGCATGCGCACACACACAAACGCGAGCGCGCAAACACATTACCGCAAATCTCTTGATGTAGTCGGAAACGCTAAAGCCTCCCGTCGCCAGCCGGATAGAGCGGTGAAGAGGCGATTCTTGATACAAGGTCCCCATTTTTTTATCATTCCGCATTCGCCATAACCAGCAGAAAATAGTCTGCGACACGGAGACTTCCAGGCTGAGGGACTGTGTGTTTGAGCGAGGAATGTCTTTATCGGACTGTCCGGCTGGCATCCGAGACGCGTCACCCCCTTATCTCCTGCAAAGCGGAATCCAGCTTCCTGCGGCGGCATGTACGCCGTGAGAAAAGGCAGAGCCTGCGGAGTCCAAACCCCTGTTTAACAATTGTATTAAAGGTGGCGGGGTCTCCTATAGCCGGTACCTGGATCTACTTTGTGTTTAATAATTGGCAGGCGACCGACACCAGATACTGTCAGGGAGCGCTGGCCGAGCTGCACACACCAACAAACTACATGTATGCCTGATCTCGCCAGCACAATCCCCCACGCAGGTGTGACATTTATAATGGATGTTGTAGGAGCCCACCAAACCCTTTAGGGCATAGGAGGGTTCTAGAACACACATTATACAGTATTACCTTTAATACTGGAGAGTTCTAGAACCTCTTTCCCCCTGTATGAGAGAATCTTTATTCCCATAGTATGGGGCAGCTCTAGGACCTGTATTCCCATAGTCTGACAGAGTTCCATTCCTTTTGTATGGAAAGGTTCTAGAACCTTTATTCCTCTATAGAACATTATTCCCCTAGTATTAAAGGGCTTCTAGAACCTTTGTTCCTTTAGTTTGAGAGAGCTGTAGAACCTTTACCCCCCCCTAGTACGTAAGCGCTTTAGAACGTTTATTCCATTAGAATGGAAGAGTTCTAGAACTGTATTCCTCTAATAAGAGAGAGTTCTAGAACACATATCTCCTAGTATGGGTGAGCTCTAGAACCTTTATTCCTTTAGTATGGGAGAGCTCTAGAACCTTTATTCCTTTGCTATGTGATAGCTCTAGAACCTTTATCCCTTTGGTATGTGTGAGCTCTAGAACCTTTATTCCTTTAGTATGGGATAGATCTAGAACCTTTATTCATCTAGTATGGGTGAGCTCTAGAAGCTTTATTCCTTTAGTATGGATGAGCTCTAGAACCTGTATTCCTTTAGTATGTGTGAGCTCTAGAACCTTTATTCCTTTAGAATGGGAGAGCTCTAGAACCTTTATTCCTTTAGTATGGATGAGCTCTAGAACCTTTATTCCTTTAGTATGGGAGAGCTCTAGAACCTTTATTTTTCCTAATATGGTTGGCTTACAAAACCCAGCAGTTGAAAACCCGCATTAACAAAAAAAAAAGAAGCCAAAAACCTGCCCTCCCTTGTCACCCCTCGGGGCGGGGAGCCGCACCCTCAGCCTCCTCCCTATACAGTTTGTACGACACATAACTAATAGCTCTTCCAACAGTCCAGCGCCACCCCATGAGATTGTTTGACCCGCCATGGCGTCCCATGTCAGTAAAAGCCGGCCGCCCAGCCAGAAGCGTAGCGTAGCCAGAAATACAGAGTTTGCAAATGCTCACAAATCACCGGGAATGGGGGGCATTGTTTTTAATGATGTATGAAGCCGTAGCCACAGACCTGGCAGGAGAACCCTGTGCAGCCAGTGTTTTTTTCTGATGTTCGGACTTTGCGGCTCACTTTACAATCATTATCTACAAAGTGCTGCGGCTCTGGATACATTTTATATCAAAACACGACACAAACCAATAGCAACATATTATTATTATCATTTCCTAAGAAACTGTCCGGCAGACATGCAATATAAACGTGAGTGATAGTGTGGCGCAGGTCTGGGGACTCTGCGGGGTTGGGATTAGTGATTCCTAAGGATCGAGGTAATGGCACTTTATAGATCTAGGAGGCATTCTCCTTTATAAGACACTTTATTCACATTTTCAGTGTATTTAGTGTAGGACCCGCCAGGGAGGTTTACCTTGTCTTTGGCTGGAGGGCTTATACATCCAATGGTCGTTCTAAGTCACCCAAAAACCTCCTTTGTGCGGCTTAACGGATTTTTGAGCAGGTGTGATGTAATGTGAGTGTAAGATGTGTATTCAGGATATCTGAGGTGGTGGGTTTTTAATGCTATTCACTTAACTGGTAGAAAAATATAATCTATATGTGAAATTGAAAATATAAGATTGGAAAACAAAGATTCCCCCCCCCCCATGCAGTGATTCCCAACACTGGTCCTCGGGTATCCGCTAACAGGACAGGTTTTAAGGATTACTTTGGAGAAATGCAGACTGAATCCTGCAATCACTGAGCAGCAAATCATATCACTTGTGCTGTGCTTCACATATCCTGCAAACCTGGCTGGTTTGGTTCCCAACCCCGGTCCCCAAGTCTCCCTAACAGGACAGGTTTTAAGGATTCCCTTGGGGAAATACAGACTGAATCCAGCAATCACTGAGCAGCAAATCCTATCGCCTGTGCTTCACATATCCTGCAAACCTGGCCTGTTTGTATCCCAACCCTGGTCCTCAGGTACCCGCTAACAGGACAGGTTTTTAAGGATTCTCTTGGGGAAATGCAGAATGAATTCTGCAATCACTGAGCAGCAAATCATATCACCTGTGCTGTGCTTCACATATCCTACAAACCTGACCTGTTTGGTTCCCAACCCTGTTCCTCAGGTCCCCCTAACAGGCCAGGTTTGCAGTATATGTGAAGCGCAGCACAGGTGATAGGATTTTGCTGCTCAGTGATTACAGGATTCAGTCTCCATTTCCTCAAGGTGATCCCTAAAACCTGTCCTGTTTGGGGGACTTGAGGATCAGGGTTGGGAATCGCTGTCCTAAAGTATGCGATTGGGATTCCCCACTTATTCACAGGTTAGCGAATACACCCACCCCCTCCTGTAAGCATGTAACCTGGTCACAGGCACTCGCCAAGCAGTGTGCACAGTGCTGTACTTACATGGTCTCCCTGATGCCAGCTACGCAGATTGTAAACCAGCATAAATCCCTGGTTTCAGCAGGCGCTTCCCAGCACACAGGGTCCCCAGCAGTCCTCACAGTGTCCCAAAGTGGTCATCGATCTCTCTTGCGGTGGGACTGAGCGCTCCCACCCTTTGGCCTCGTGGCGGGCGGGCGGGGGGGGGGCAGGACCTGGCTGCTCGCACCGCAGATTAATATTAAAGGTCATTTTCTCAAAGCTTCATCTGAAAGCATTGGACGAACAGGAGCTACAAAAATAAGTCTAAAGCAAACAAAGCATCTCTGTCGCGCTGCACGGTGACCGTAATATACACTGTAACCGTGATGCTTAACCCAGGGACCTGTCACGCTCAGCCGGCCTTAAAGGGACAAGCGCGGCTTCTGTAT
Source organism: Leptobrachium leishanense (assembly GCA_009667805.1). NCBI lineage: Eukaryota > Metazoa > Chordata > Amphibia > Anura > Megophryidae > Leptobrachium > Leptobrachium leishanense. The sequence continues at coordinate 21,093,103 of CM019072.1, forward strand.
TTTGCCAAAATAAAGTCCGCCAACGCGTGTGTTTTCCTCATAGACATCCGTCACTAATTTACTACTTTTTTGGCTTTTCCTAGTTAAAAGAAGAGTTCGTGGACATCTCCCTCCTGATGACACGTCTTAGGTGACCCCCGAAACCCCGGCGAAATAATGCACGTTACAATGCAGTGCACAGCAGGAGTGAGCGCAGTGACATAGCCGGTAAGTAAATTGCATACAGTTATGTTATAGAGTAGTGGTGGCGAACCTTGGCACCCCAGATGTTTTGGGACTACATGCCCCATGATGCTTAGTCCCATATAAGGCTTCCTTAGCATCATGGGACATGTAGTTCAGAAACACCTGCGGGGGCCAAGGTTTGCCATCACCGTTATAGAGGCACACTAGGTCAGGGGTCGGCAACCTTGGTCTCTCAGATGTTCAAGGACTACATATCCTATGATGCCTGGTCAGCTCAGAGTTTCTGAGCATTATGGGAATTGTAGTTGAAAAACATCGGGAGAGCCGGAGTAGCCGACCCCTTCTCTAGGCACTATGGCCATTCAATGTAATCAATCCGGTCACGGTGACCTGAGGACCCGACTCCTTGGGCGATCGCACACAGTCCTCCATCACGTGACAGCTGCAGCTTAAGGCTAAAGTCAGACGAGCGCAGTTTTAACGTGCGTTTAGCCGCACGAAATCACGGCCGTGCTAGCAGCAAATGACGTCCAATGCTGGGTAACATACGAAGAACGGCCGCACGAAAGTTCGTCCGCGCAACGCAAGTGACAAACGAACGCATTTTTTCGAGAACGTCAAACCACTACTACTGACGTACAGAGTGCGCTGCGTCCGCTAGCAGCGTGTGTGTGTGATTAGGAGACGTCAGACGCTGCTAATGTCCGGCCAACATAACGTCCAGACGCAAAAAGGGTTTTATTGATGATCCGTACAAAATCACGGACGAAAATGCGCATCGTATGACCGCTATCGCGTATTCCATGAAAAAATACGTCCATTCGTTCGAACGCACTTTTTCACAGACAACGTGAAAAATGCGTTAGTCTGACCCTAGCCTAAACAGAAGCCGTAGGGGTGCCAGCACTCAGAATGATCCCGGCAGGCTCCTGCTTTGTGCTTATTGTCCAGAAACTCTAAAACCAGTGATCTCAAACTCTGCCTCCTCCCCAGATGTTTTTGAACTACAACTCCCATGATTCTCTGCTTATTAATTTCATTCAAAGATTTCTGGGAATTGTAGGCAATTAACATCTGGGGGGGGGGCAGAGTTTGAGATCCCTGCTCTGCACTTAACTCGTCCACTCCAGACTCAAATCTCGAGACAGAATCCTGGGACAATTGACCCCCCCCCCCCCCCAAGGAACGTCCCTGGAAAACCGGCAGCTACGGAAGTAGGGGGCTGGAAAGGAACGTTAATACTGGATACGTTTGGGGTAAAAATAGGGGTTAAGGGTCAAAAGGAGTTAATATTTACACACAGCCCCTTTTTTTTACCTTCTCAGCCAGGGCTGTCAAACTCTGGGCCCACTGATGTTTCTGAACTACGACTCCCATGATCCCCTGACCATCTATTGCATTGAAAGGATCCTGGGAATTGCAGGCATCAACATCTGGTGCGGCAGGGCGGAGTTCCACAGCCCTGTTCTAGTCCTTTTAGAGCAGTGACCGCAAACGCATTGAGGTCGCCCCCATCACCTGGGCTCCACGCGGAATCAGGAGGCCAGGATCTGCCAGCACAATGGTGCCACCTGCAGGCAGAGTGGAAAGTAGTCACGCCACAGTATAAGTAGCAACATTACACAGACCTAGCGGTGAGATAAGCAGGAGATTCACAGACTGAACGTTAAATCTGCAAATATATATATATTCACACCCAAAATTATACAAAATGTCTATTGGTCCCAGCGGCACCGTTATAACCTATGCATGTTCTGGCTGAGTGCTGTCCCTTGGTTGTATGTATATTATATATATATATATATATATATATATATATATATATATACCAGGGTGTTTTTTGGGCCTAGTTCAGGGGTCAGCAACCTTGGCTCCCTGATGTTTTGGGAACTACATTTCCCATGTGGCTCAGTCAGCCTAATGGGTGACGGAGCATCATGGGAGATGTAGTTCCCAAAACATGAGGGAGCCAAGGTTGCGGACCCCTGGCCTAGTTGCAGCTTTGTGTAGCAGTTGAGTTTTTCGCTTCACTGTCTGGGATGTCTTGATATCTGCTTTTGCGGTACGTCACATTTCCTCTTTTTTTGTTGCATGCCAGTTATCGGATCTAATGGCCAGGCTCTCGTTCCATACAGGGTTTATTCAGAGAGCACCGACATTTCGGTGCTCTCCTTTTCCATGCACTTTGGCTAGTCCGATTCGCCTACCCCGCGGTGCATTCAGCATTCACCGCAGGGTCCCTGAGGTGCAGGGAACGAGTCGCCAGACGCATCTGAAAAACTGCTGAATGCATCGCATGATCTGCCGAATTCGAGCTGAAATAAAGCTGGCGACCAGCCGCCGGAAAAAGCCATCAAACTGCTGAATGTTTTTTTTAAAAAAAAAAAATTAAAGAAAAAATATAACTTTTAAAAGGCGTTTGTGAAAAAAAAAAACCACTGCACGAAAATGCCTGGAAATAACATAAAGTCCTACGAATAATAATAAAAAAGCCTGTTACAGAGAAAAACCCCGTCATTTTTATAAAACATTCCCGTCTTTATTCAATATCTAACAAACCGTTTTAATCTGCAGTGAAAAGTCTATTTTTTTAGGCATTTTTCTGGATTTTACTCAGCGAAATGCCACCCCCCCCCAGAAAAATGCCTAAAAAAAAGACTTTTTACTGCAGATTAAAATGGTTTATTAGATATTGAATAAAGACGGGAATATTTTTATCATTGAAACCTATGGGATTCGCCTGAATAAATCTGTCGAATGAAAACGCCGAACAGCAGGCCAATTCATTGACATTTCACTGCTGTTCGGTAGATTAACCATTGCTTCTCTATGGGGGATTTCACTGCTACCGAATTGCAACGTATTTCGCTGGCTATTTGCTAATATCTGGCGAACTGCCTGCTTTCTGAATAGCCGAATGGCCACGAAATTGCACCGTACGGGGAAGCTCATTGTTTGGTGCAATTCCAGCTCTCGGTTTCTCTTGATTTCAGGTGAAACCCGAAAAATGTGAATATGGTGCAAAAGTTCATTTATTTCAGTTAATGCAACTTAAAAGGTGAAACTAATATATGAGACTCATTAGATGCAAAGCAAGATCGTTCAAGCCGTGATTTGTCATTAATTGTGATGATTATAGTTTACAGCTCATGAAAACCCCGAATCCACAATCTCAGAAAATGAGAATATTCCATGCAATCAATAAAACAAGGATTGTACATAGAACAATATGGGACCTCTGAAAAGTATAAGCTGCAGATGTACTCAGTACTTGGTTTGGGCCCCTTTTGCAGCAATTCCTGCCTCAATGCGGCCGGTGTGGCATGGAAGCTATCAGCCTGTGGCACTGCTGAGGTGTTATGGAAGACCAGGATGCTTCCATAACGGTTTTCAGCTCTTCTGCATTGTTCCGTCTCATGTCTCATCTTTCTCTTGGCAATGCTCCATAGATTCTCTATTGGGTTCAGGTCAGGTGAGTTTGCTGGCCAATCAAGCACAGTAATCTCATGGTCATTGAACCAGGTTTTGGTGCTGTTGGCAGTGTGAGCAGGTGCCAAGTCCTGCCGGAAAATGAAGTCAGCATCCCCATAAAGCTCGTCTGCGGAAGGAAAGCATGAAGTGCTCCAAAATCTCCTGGTAGACGGCTGTGTTGACCCTGGACTTAATGAAGCACAGTGGACCAACACCAGCAGATGACATGGCTCCCCAAATCAACTCAGACTGTGGAAACTTCACACTGGACTTCAAGCATCTTGCAGTGTGTGCCTCTCCATTCTTCCTCCATACTCTGGGTCCTTGGTTTCCAAATGAGATGCAAAAGTTGCTCTCATCAGAAAAGAGGACTTTGGAGTCACTCTGTTTTTCTTTAGCCCAGGTAAGACGTTTTTGACGTTGTTTGTTGTTCAGGAGCAGCTTGACAAGAGGAATACGACATTTGAAGCCCATGTCCAGGATCCGTCTGTGTGTGGTGTCTCTTGATGCACTGACTCCAGCCTTAGTCCACTCCTTGTGAAAGTCCCCAACACTTTTGAATGGCCTTTTCCTGACAATCCTCTCCAGGCTGCGGTCATCCCTGCTGCTTGTGCACCTTTTTCTTCCACATAACGTCCTGTTAATGTGCTTTGATACAGCACTTTGGGAACATCCAACTTCTTTTGCAATGACCTTTTGAGGCTTTCCCTCCTTATGGAGGGGGTCAATGATGGTTTTCTGCACAACTGTCAGGTCAGCAGTCTTTCCCATGATTGTGATTCCTACTGAACCAGACTGAGAGACCATTTAAAGGCTCAGGAACCCTTTGCAGGTGTTATGGCTGAATTAGCTGATTAGAGTGGGACACTTTGAGCCTAGAATATATTGCACCTTTTCACAATATTCTAATTTTCTGAGATTATGGAGTTGGAGTTTTCATGAGCTGTAACCATAATCCTCATAATTATGACAAATCATGGCTTGAACTGAGTCTCATATATTAGTTTCACCTTTTAAGTTGCATTACCGAAATAAATTATCTTTTGCACGATAGTCAAATTTTTCGAGTTTCACCTGTATATGGTGACACTTGCAGGTCTCCAAAATGCATCAGATTGTTCTGCAGCAATACTGATCTAAAAGCTCAACACTTAAGGCTAGGGTCAGACGAACGCATTTTTCGCGTTGTCCGTGAAAAAGTGCGTTCGAACGAATGGACGTATTTTTTCACGGAATACGCGATAGCGGTCATACGATGCGCATTATCGTCCGTGATTTTGTACGAATCATCAATAAAACCCTTTTTGCGTCTGGACGTTATGTTGGCCGGACATTAGCAGCGTCTGACGTCTCCTAATCACGCACACACGCCGCTATGCGGCCGCAGCGCACTCTGTACGTCAGTAGTAGCGGTTTGACGTTCTCGAAAAAATGCGTTCGTTGGCCACTTGCGTTGCCCGGACGAACTTTCGTGCGGCCGTTCGTCGTATGTTCCCCGGCATTGGACGTCATTTGCTGCTAGCACGGCCGTGATTTCGTGCGGCTAAACGCACGTTAAAAATGCTTTCGTCTGACCCTAGCCTAAAGCAACTGGCGGACGCAGGATCCACAAATAACAATGTATAAATAAATTATAAAGCACCGGCGCAGCGTGGGTTCTGTATTGTGACATTCCTTAGGCTGCTGTCAGACGAGCGTAGTGTTCACGTCCGTGATTGCGCCTAAAAGTACGTCCGGGATAGCATGAAAGAAAGTCCATTGGAGCCTGACACATGAAGTACGTCCGCACTGAACTGCGGACGCACAACGGCCGCGGCAAACGGACGCAGGTTAGGCAAGAACGTAATACTGCTAGAACGGACGTGCGGAGTGCGCTGCGTCCACAACGTCTGCATAGCTTTGTGTGTGAGTGATGGAACGTGGTCAGACGGACTGCATTTATACGTCCAGCATTTTTGACGGACAGAATGTTTTTTCATTGTAATTTATTTTTCCCTCCTACATCCGTCAAAAAATAACTTCAGTGAAAAAACGGACTGTGTGACCACTACTGCGTCATCCGTACTGACGATGTCCGTACTGCACGGACGTACAGCCCGTAGAAATCACGCTCGTCTGACCCCAGCCTTAGGTGCTCACATACACAGAATACTGCAAGTACGTTTCAGCCTACTGTCTTCTGTGTACGCCTGATGAAGGACACGATACAGACTCCGCACCGTGCTGGCACTCTTCTCATGGCAAAGTACATTACCTTCTGCACCGTGGGGTAGATCTACCCCTAGCAAGTGCTGTCTTTCCCTTTTTATTCTTGGATATGGTAGAGGCTGGGACGTAGCCAATAACTCAGTTGCTCTCACACTCTGGCCCCACAGATGTTGATGGCCTACAATTCCCAGAATTCTTTCAAAGCACTGGTGGTCAGAGAATCATGGGAGTTGTAGTTCAGAGATGTCTGGGGCGCCAGAGTCTAAATGGGTTATTCAGACAGAGCCGATCTGGCCCCGAAATGTCACCAAAGAGTGAATTTCCCCATACGGTGACATTTCGGGGCCATTTGGCTATTCAGAGAGCAGGCAGTTCACCAAATTTTAACAAACTGCCAGCCAGTACGGTGTCTGTTCGACGGCAGTGAAATCCCCCATAGAGAAGCAATGGTTAATATATTCAGAGACACTGAACAGCAGAGAAAAGTTGCCGAAATGCCCTGCTGTTCGGTGGTTTCGTTCGGCAGGTTTATTCAGGCGCATCCCATAGGCTTCAATGTTAAAAATATTCCCGTTTTAATCCAGTATCTAATAAACCATTTATTATCTTAATCTGCAGCAAAAAGTCTCTATTGATTTTCATCTTTTTTTTGGGATCTTTTCGGAAAGAAAAAAATATCCGTTTTTTTTTTTTCTGTAACAGCCCTTTTTATTATCATTCATAGGATCTTATATGTAAATTCCAGACGTTTTCGTTCAGTATTTTTATTTTTTTTAAACAGCGTTTCAATTTTCACACTCAATCATATTGTTTTGGTTTCTTTTTTACCTCGTTCGTCAGCTTGTCGGCTTTTTCCGGCAGCTCATCTGCTTTTTCCGACGTGTTCAGTGTAATTTTTTTATGGCGGTTCCAGGGGGATTTTGGCAGGTGTTCGGTGGGATTGCAGGCGGCTTTTCCCTGCACTCCTGGGGCCCTGCGGTGATTGCTGAATTCACCGCAGGGTGGGGAACTTTCCCCGAAGTGCGGGAAACGAGAGAGCACCGAAATGTTGGCAACATTTCAGTGCTCTCTGAATAACCCCCTAAGGTCGCAGCGGTAAAAGATGGGCTGGTGTTTAGGATGGAGGGCGAGAGGTCCACAGACACTTCTCCTAAACAGGAAATAAATAAGGGATGTGAAGCTGCAAAGCACTGGATTCATTTCGATACGGCTCGGATATGATTGGCTGGGCTCTATAAATAAAAGAACATACAGGGATGTGACGGGGTGAACTTATTGGATCTCTAAGATAACCATCACCTTAGTTTTCCCAAATTAATGCACGGGGGAAATAAACGTATGTTAATAATAATCTGTCAGAATGTGCGTCCAGTGACAGCTTATTATTCACCGTAAAGTTCTCCCGGCCTTCACAGCGCAGCTTTCCCATGGGCAGCAGTTCATCCGATTCACGGGGAATGAATGGAATCAGCCTAATAAAATGATTGCTTGGTTTTCTGTGATCGTTTTATTAAACGGTGACGACGGGATTTACCAGCAGCTTTGAAATATATGGTTTATACGTAGAAGAATTACATATTTTCAAGCCATATATGCCAACGAGTTATTATAAACAATCCTTAACGTCGGCTCTAAATCAAGCCCTTATCACGGTTTACAGATCCAGAACGTCACCATGCTAAAAAAAAAAATTGGTCTGGGGTTATAATAAAACATGACTTCAACTCGCGTTTAAAAATGATGAGCATAAAATGGTCAGAATGAGCTCAGCGCACAGAGGTGAAATGGCTCAGCAGTGTAAAGGTTAAAAAGCAAAATCGTGTAAAAATTGGGTATTTCCAATTTCAGGCCAAAATTTAGAAACTATTTAGCCGGGGTCTTTTTTTTTGGCGGTTGGAGATTTTGGGGGACAAGGTTCAAAAAAGAGTTTTTTGTTTCACATTTCATAATTTTTATATAGTAAATTATATAAATGGTATCTTTAGGACAATTTAAGGGTGAGAAAAACAGTATAGAATATGTGTGGGTTCTATAAACGAGTAAGAGGAAAATTGTCCGTAAACACAGCAGCGGGGACTTTCACACCATCAATGGTAAAAACGCATCCTGTGTCTGTATTACACAGAACCCTAAAATCAATGCTAAAAAGCCATAGTATGGCATGGCAGAGATCAGGTTTATGCAACTGGTCAAAGCCACTGCTAGGACAGCACTGTTTCTGGTTTATTGGACCCTCATCAGCAGGAGCTAGGCATTACCAGTTGCAGTGGATGCTTAACCTGTAGGGCAAATCAGTACTTGCATCAATTTTTGTCCTCCACAACTGTTGTAAGTACTGATTTGCCCTACGGGTCCAAGCATCTCCCGCAACTGGTCATGCCTAGCTCCTGCTGCTGAGGGTCCACTAAACCCAAAACAGCGCTGTCCTAGCAGTGGCTTTGACCAGTTGCACAAACCTGATCTCTGCTAAAAAGCCAAAGCCACTCCTAGGACGGCGCTGTTTCGGGTTTATTGGACCCTCAGCAGCAGGAGCTAGGCATGATGACCAGTTGCAGTGGATGCTTAACCTGTAGGGCAAATCAGTGCTTACAACGGTTGTGGTGGAGGACAAAAAGTGATGTAAGTACTGATTTGCCCTACAGGTTAAGCATCCACTGCAACTGGTCATCATGCCTAGCTCCTGCTGATGAGGGTCCAACAAACCTGAAACCGCGCTGTCCTAGGAGTGGCTTTGACCAGTTGCATAAACCTGATCTCTGCTAGAAAGTCACAGTGTGGCATAGCATTGATTTTAGGGTTCTGTGTAATCACAGACCCAGGATGCAATAAAAGTGAGACCGAGGTCATTTGCATATCCTACCCAGAATTCCTTGCTGCATATGGGGAATGTGGCACAGGAGCTCTGGGATGCAGTTCTTTGAGTTGCTGTGATGTGCAAGTGGCTTCTGCAATAATAAACACATATATTCTCCTGTATATCCACATCATATTTTTATTTATTTTTTGCTCCTCAGTGTGGTTGATTCTCTCTCTCTCTCTCTCTCTCTTCCTCCCCCCCCCCCCCCGCTGCGATTAAGAAACGTGTCAGTTTGAGAGTAACACGGAGGAGCTGAAGTGTTTGTGATCGATGTCAGGCCTCTCCCGGCAGAAGATTGCATCTCTGGGATTTTCGCTAGACACTTGTGCGGGTTTCACTCTTTATCCTTTAATCGAAGGGCGAGTTCTCCAGTTTTTTTTGTTGTTTCCGAAGTGGAACGCAACGTAAAAAACATTAGCAGTGAGTGGCATCATGGGGGTGACAGGCAGGCAGGCTGAGCATAACGTGCAGAGAACAATCAGCCGTCTGAATAGCTTCACTTCACTGAAAGCGATGTGATGTAGATCAAAGCGATGGCACCCCCAGACCACGTACCCCCTGCAATAACCGCTCCCTGAGCCGCCTCGATTTTAATTCCAACGGATCCTTTAAATTACACAAATGGTAGAAAATATAAAAAACGGGGAGGAAACCCTGAACTTTAAATGGTCTCTTACTGTTCCTAGCATGTGATTCCTTCGCGCGTCGCCCGGGAGTGTCTCGTGACATCATCACACTACGGCTTTGTGCCGCTATCGTCTAGACACTCGGGGGGGGGGGCGGCGAAGTCTGGAATTGTTTTACATGCATGCGCGCATGCCCCCCCCCCCATGAGCCGTTTTAACCCTTTACAGCAGGTGTCCGCAACCTTGACCCTCCAGATGGTTTGGAAGTACAACTTCCCCCGATGCACAGCTGACCTAAAGAGTGGATGAGCATCATGGGAGATGTAGTTCCAAACCATCTGGAGGGCCAAGGTTGCGGACCTCTGCCTTACAGCTTCAGGCTGCGTCAGATGTTGCGGTTGATGCTCGCTGGACCCATCCTTGCGCACCCATACCGTTTCAGACATCGCGGCCTCAATCTGAAACCTCATTTTCCAAACTGTAAACGTCCAAATCACATTAGAAGGTTTCATGTTTTTATACAAATCTATATTTTTCACTCTACGTGTGTTGTCGTTATTTCTAAACTCCTGTCCATGGTCTCCGGGCGCTTCATGATTTTTGGACAATCATAGAATAGCTTTCTTTTCCAGGCACAGGACATGAAAGGTGGAAGCCTTAAAGAGACACTCTGAATAACCCTGAAAGTGGTCAGGACGAGTAGAGAAAGGTGGAACTCTGGAGAAGTGAAAATTGTAGGTCAAAATAGCCGATTTTGAAAGTGAGATAAATGGGTGGATTTTTCTGGTCTCGCTAGTTTGACCTAGAATTTTCACTTGTCCAAACGTTCTCCACAGTTTCACCTTGCTCTGAATAACCCTGTTCGTTTTAAAGTGGCCATGATGTGAGGTGTGTGTGTCCCCCCCCCCAATCTCACCTGGCTATTTCAGAAACCAGTTTTTGTAAAATCGTTTTTAATTCACTATACATTAAGAAATATGAGTTTATACCCTTAGTATTTACTGTAAATAACATTTTTATCCAGTAGATGGCGCCACCTACTGCCAAATTGAGTTACAGAGGTTTGAGCGGCTGGTCTATTTTCTTCTATTACTCCCTGCGTCGGCTGCTGAAAGCCCGATATTTCAGAGCATTCAGCAGCTGATTTTACAGTTTTAGCTCTTTCGGCGTTATGCCCACAGGGCTACCGCTTTGCTCCTGGGCTGCAGAAAGCGCCCGCTAACGAAGTTCATATGCTAATCTGCAGCCCAAAAGCAAATCTAGATACCTCAGTATCGGGGCACCAGATGGTGCCTTTGAAGCCAGAGATAGCTCTGTCGTAGTGAAGGGGTTAATGTAGCTCTGGAGCACCAGAAAGCATAAAAAAACAAACAACAAAAACCACAGCCATTAATTGTGTCTCCTAAACTCCACAAATCAAGCCATCCTAGTATTACCTGAGAACGAATCAATCACTCTGGTTGTAGCACCTGTTTAATATATTTATTTATATATATAAAGATTATATAAACTGTACATGTGTCAAACTATTTTTTTTTTTTTTTACACCTTTAAAAATAACAAAAAACAAATAAAAAAGGAAATATTTTGTACTTATTATTTCAACAAGCGTTTAAAGGCGCAACCCCCCCCCCCAGCCGGAATCACATCCTCCTCTTCTCGATAGGATGGAAATCTCGTTTTTGACGTGTAAAAGCTTTCTTTGTGCCTAGAAGGTTATGAGTATATTGCTGTCACGCTTGAGTTTAAAAAAAACAAAAAAAACAGTCTTTAGTGCAGGAGAAGATTGGGTGATGCAGCCCAGGAGACGAGTCCCGTCACCGTGATCCTGTCAGAGAATCAGTCGCTGGTTGATGATTTTTCTGTTGATTTCTGCGAGGGCCACTGAGAACACGAACGCCTTTTCATCCGAGAGGTTGGCGTACATGTCTATCTCCTTCTCTTGTTTTTCTGCATACGAAAAGAAAGGGATAGAAAAAATTAAAAATAAGCCGCTTGAACAAGTGAAAAGAAAAAACAACACAACAACACACAGAATCGCTTTGTCTAGGATTCCCCCCCTTTATTTTTAGAAGAAATAACATGCGCCACCTGTGTAAAATAAAAAAAAAACACAGCCAACTGATTTAACCCTTTCGCTGCTGAGGCTTTTCTCGCCTCTGTGCTGAGCTCATTTTTAGCGGTTTCGCTCATCATGTTTAACCGCGTTATGAAGCCTTATTTTAATATATGACCCAGACATATTATATATGGTTCTTTCTGGCAGACTCAGCATATATCATTATTATATGTATACGTTATGTCATGTCTGTATATTATAACAAAAAATGCAATCAAATTTGAATTTTCAATAATTTACAATGTGTAAAGTGTTTTTTTTTCACATTTTAAAATGCGATCGTTTGCGGTTATATTTTCTATAAAAATCGTTAGTGCAGCATCATTGTTCACATTATAATTGAAATGGGAACAATATTTTTGCACTAATAAATCTAAAAAAAAAAAAATTTTTTTTTACTTTTTACATGGTCATGTTTGGTATCATTGGAAAGGCCACGCTCTGGCCGTTCCAATGATAGTAAACATTAACCCCTAGCTGTCACGGATCGGGAGATAGGGGGTTCATTGGAACCCCCCCTATCTCCACTATAGGTGGCAGCAAGGGGTTAATTTAAAAACTGGCGCCATCGCGCTCTGCGCGATGACGCCAGTCATTAGGGGGATATCCTGGAAGCTTGGCCGACATCAAGATGTCGGCCAGCTCCGGGAGGGGACTGCGATATGGCGCATGCTGGCGCCATATCGCGATCCAGCCCCCTAGGGGTTAAAGACAGCCGCCGCTTGGAAGGGCAGGCCTTTAATCGCTGGCCCGCACGGATGGGGAGGACCTCCCCTGCAATGGGGGGGGGGGGTGCCTGAAATAGACATCGCGCATGCGCGATGACGCCTATCGTGCCCGCCGGGGTCCCGGAGGTTGGGCTGACATGATGTCAGCCCGCACAGGGGGGCAGAGCGATCAGCCAGAATACCGGCTGATCGCGGGCTGCAAAGGGAGGACGCGCTGAGCGCGTCCTCCGCAGCCAAGTACCAATGTAGTGGTTAAGGTATGATAAATTATTTTTTTTATAATCAGGGTTATTCAGAGAAAGGTGAAACTCTGGAGAAGTGAAAATTCTAGGTCAAAATAGCTGATTTGGAAAGTGAGATAAATGGGAGAATTTTTCTGGATCGGCTGTTTTGACCTAGAATTTTCACTTCTCCAAAAGTTCTCCAGAGTTTCACCTTTCTCTGAATAGACCTGTATGTAAATTAGGTTGGCAATAAACAGGTTTAGCAACACTTATCCGGCATCGCGGAAGACTCTGAAAAGGGGAATTTGCTGAGCCTTCCGGATTTTAGTATTTCCGGGTGCTGTGAGCCTCTGGGCAGCTTCAGCGTGTGACTGTGCACCATGTCTTCAGAGTAACAGTACAGGGTTATTCAAATCAAATTCCCCGACCCTGTGCCGAATTCAGCAACCACCGCAGGGAAAATCCACTGAACGCATCCGAAAAACCGCTAGAAAAAAAAATAAAATAAATTGGAGTGATCCAAAAAACCGAACGTACCCAACGATCTGCCGCCCGCATCCAAAAACAGCCGACGATCCGCTGGAAAAAGCCAACAAATGGGGTAAAAGAAAAAAAAAAGAAACTTTTAAAAGCTGTTTGAGAATTACACATAAAAAGGTCCTAGGAATAATAATAAAGAGGTCTGTTATAGAAAGAAAAAAAAAAATAATTAGCCGAAAAAAATCCAAGATAGAATAAACGGTTAAATAAATATTATATAAAAACAGGAATTTTTTTAACCCCTTAGTGACCGAGCGGTTTCACACAAATCCGTCCTTTAGTGACCGCTGCTGGTTTTAAGTTTCTGCGCTGTTAGTGTTTAGGTCAAATTTTCCTCTTACTCGTTTATGCAACGCACACATATTATACATAGTTTTTCCCGCCATTAAATGGACTTTCTAAAAATACCATTATTTCCATCATATCGAATAATTTACTGTAAAAAATATGGTAAAACACACACTTTTTCGTACTTTAATCCCCAAAATCTACAACCACCAAAAACGACCCCGGCTAAATGGGACAAAATTTTGTCCCAAGAATAGAAATACCCAATTTTTACATTCTGACCGTTTTGTGTTAATTATTTTTAGATGACAGGCTAGGTCCTATTTAACCAACCCCCCCCCCCCTCCCAATTTTTTATTTTTTAAACCAAACCTGGCCATGATCAGGCCTTTCCAAGAATGTCAAATATGACCATCTAGCTGCTACGGATCAGGAGATAAGGGGATCCAAAGGATCCCCTTATCTCCACATGGCAGCTAGAGGGTTAACTGGCCCACTGACATCCTCACACATATGGTGAGGATGTCAGTGGGTGGGGGGACGGGGACCTGGAGGCTTGGGTCAGCCCCTCCAGATTCGAATCACGATCCAGCAGCGACAATGTTAATGCTATACACCCCTGAAAAGGGGACTCTCCCCTTTCGGTGCAAAAAGCATCACTGTAGGTTGCATGGTTGGGGAGATAGAGGGCTCCAAAAAGGACCCGCCCTCCCCTTCCTGAATTAACACTACCGGCGCCTGCTGATGACATCGGATCCACCAGCCCTCAGGAAATGGCAAGGCAAGCTTCCAGCTTGCCATAAACACAGAGGCAACAAGCAGGGAGGCAGGTTAGAAGCCCGCTGACGTACTATGTACGTCCGCGGGTCTAAGGGAGACCCGTGGGCAGGACGTACATAGTACGTCAGCAGTCATTAAGGGGTCAACATTGAAGCCTATGGGATTCACCTGATTAAACCTGCTGAATGAAACCACCGAACGGCAGGGCAATTCGGAAGCTTTTCTCTGAATAGATGAACCATTGCTTCTCTATGAGGGATTTCTCTGCGGTTGAAGATCACTGTATTTGGCAATTCGTCAACATTTGGCGAAATGTCGCCGTACAGGGAAGTTCACCGTTCGGTGCAATGTCGAGGCTAGTTCGGCTGTGTGTGTACATGCTGGTGGATGCCACAGGAAAGGGGCCGCTACTCTCTTGCCGTGATCTCCTTCTCAAATATCGGATTCTCTTGTATTCTAAACTCCAGAAGATTCCGAAAAGCTCGGTGTCCCAAGCATCCCGGATAAGGGGTGCTCCAGCAGACTGCCCCTTCCTGTGGGATGTGAGCTTTTCCCGGATTTCCAGGATTAAGCTAGAATTCCTTAGAAACCTCTCTCGCAGCATGGCCGTCAAGTCATGGAGAGGCACGGCCCCTCGTGCCCGGATAGTTTACGTTCCGCTCATTGCTGGTTCTGTTAGGAAGCCATCGGTTACTTGCCAGGTATGAAATGATTTAAAGCTCTACCCTTTTCCTCCTCTTGCTTTTTGGCAGACGTGGCTTTCGGTCGGCCGCGCCCTCGCCGCGCTGCTTCGCTCTGGCTGTTGGACCGCGAGCGTTTCCTGTTCTCCAGCTCCTTGTTTACCGTCGCGTTGATTCGCTCCCTTTTGATTCGCTCTGTTCTTCGCCTTTTGGGGTCCGATCGGTTTTCTGCAACAACAAAAATATATATAAAATCATAAATATCAGTTTTTATTTTTTAAGAGGAAGAAATAAAGTAACAAAAATTAAAAAAAAAACAATCCAAGTAAAAAAGGAGACAAGATTATGGAAAGTGAAGAAACCGGGATGATTTCTTACAAGACGACTTGGGTCCACCACTGATCATGGTTGGCAGGAAAGTGACCTGTCTGCGCTTCCTATCCTCTTAGATTGTAAGCTCTTGAGCAGGGTCCGTTCTCCTACTGTACTGTGTGTTTAACCTCCCTGGTGGTATTCCCGATAGTGAAATTTAACCCTGAGTCACAACCGCGAATGGTAACCCCGAGCCACACTGGGGCTGGATACTCCCCATCTCCTGCGCTCCCTTGCTGTCCCCCGCAGTGTGATCGTGGCGAGTTGCTTCTTGGTAACGCTCCCTGCGAGTCACACAATGCAGGGGGTCGGGACCAGGCAGCAAACTAAAAAAATAAATAATAATACACTGTATTCCAATGTACAATGTCACGAACGGCCACTAGGTGGCACTACAGGATAAGAAACCGACCATACATCGTCTCACCCTTGTTTTCAGACAGATTTCAGTGTTTTTTGTTGTGATTTCATTGGATATCATTTATTTGCATTATTTTGGATAATTATTTTTGGGATAATAAATTATTATGTCGTGTTTCAAACTTTAATCGGACTCCGTGTAGTTACTATTTATAAAGGATTTTACCAGTAAGGACTCTTGATTGCACGGATTTCAATGCGTTATTCCTAATTATTACAGGCTATGTAAAAAACACGTTTCCTTTAAATAAAAAAAAATTAAATAAATTGAGACGCTCTAAGGCTGGGGTCAGACCAGCACACTTTTAACGTGCGTTCTGGCGCACATAATTACGGCCGCACTAGCAGCAGATGACGGGCAATATACGATGTACGGCCGCACAAAAGTCCGGCCGTGCAACGCAAGTGGAATTTGAACGCATTTTTCTGAGAACGCTGAACCGCTAGTACTGACGTACTGAGTGCGCAGCTGCGGCATAGCGGCGTGTGTGCGTGATTAGGAGATGTCAGACACTGCTAATGTCCAGCCTACATAACGTCCAGACGCAAAAAGAGTTTTATTGACGATCCGTACAAAATCACGCCCGAAAATGCGCCTCGTCTGACCGTTTTTGCGCATTCTGTGAAAAAATACATCAATGCGTTCAGACGCACTTTTTCACGTTCGCGGGGAAAAAGGCTTTCGTCTGACCCTAGCCTTAGACACAAAATTTGGAAAAAATTAGACCGCCAGGGAGGTTAACCTGTATGTATATTTGTTGCTCTGCCTCCCAGTGTACAGCGCTACAGAACTTGTCAACGCTTTATAAAAACTTGTAACTAACTTCCAGAAACAAAGGGTGTTCTTCAAAGAACGCCAGTGTTTGCCCAAGTTCTAGACAAAGTCATAAAATCGCTCTTGTTGCGACGTCCAACAGAAAGCAGCTCACAGAAGAATTTAAACAGTGGCAGGAGAAACTTCACAGAGAAGCTTCTCCTGTCGCTGTTTGTCATTTCCTAGAAGGAGAATCCAACGTTTGTCGCCGGCACTCTTTGGATCTGACCGCAAGGCTGTGGTTTAGAACTACAACTCCCAGCACTGTCCCAGGATCGAGCAGACAGGGCATCATGGCCACCACGTCGTTATTCAAAGACAAGATCCACTAGCTACACCACCAGACGTCACTGGCTGCAAACTATACACCTTAAGGTAGGGATCTGCAGCGTTGGCCCCCCAGGTGCTATGGAACTACATTTCCCATGAGGCTCAGCCAATCTTAGGAGTACCCAAGCATCATGAGTCTACACTTAAAACACAGAACAAAACAGAAGGAAAAGCAGTCATCTCCTGCAAGCCTGTCCTTCACCCTGTCAGCAGAATCGGAGGATATCCAAGCCCCTCTAGTAAACCTGGGTGGGTGGGGGGGGGAAGAGAGGGGGTAATCAATCAGCAGCTGCATTAGGAGTCCTGTAACGTATGAAAAGACTCGGGAAATTACAACGTGTCCTTTTCAGTTAAATACTCTGCACGTTTAGCTCGTTTCCCACCAGCTTCTGCCGCTGCAGGGCAGGGGGTCCCTCAGAGGTTTTTAAACTAGAAATCCCATGATGCTCAAACAGAGCCCAAGCATTATGGAACATGCAGCTTTGAAACATGGGGGGGGGGGGGGTTGGGCAGGGGTGCTGAGCCTTGTGAAGGCTGAAGAGTGCCCCCCCCCCCCCCAAATTCATTCTTTGAGCCGGGCAGATAAGCATCGTAGAGCTGAAATCTGGTGTATCCTGGAGGCTGCAGCATGAATAGGATTCACTCCTGTATTGCTAAAATGCTTTTTTTACCAGGCTGGATTTATTTTACATTAAATCCCACCAAGATGACCCCCATGATTTCACCCCATCTGTGTGAAGCCTCTGGAATGTGGGACTCCGTTTTTCGGCATATATTTGCTGCTCGACAGTTATGCTTCAGCTCTGGCATCGCATAAATCACAGCGGCCGTGCCGGGCGAGATGTGGGTAGAAAATAAAAGTACAGCCAGCTCCAGGCTCGGTGATCTATACAACAAGGTATCTTCCTGTTCATATCCTGCAGGGCCCCCTAACAGGACAGGTTTTGAGGATCACCTTGGGGAAATGCAGACTGAATCCTGCAATCACTGAGCAGCAAATCATATCACCTGTGCTTCACATATCCTGCAAACCTGGCCTGTTAGGGGGACCCGAGGAACAGGGCTGGGAACCACTGATTTATTGCATCTTTGTACCAAAAAACAGGGGGGGGGGGTGCTAGGGATGCACTGAAATTTCAGCCACCAAAAATTAATCGGCCGAAAAGGAAATTCAGCCGAGAAAAAAAAACTGCCGAAAATTTCCCTTTCAAAATAGGGCCTGGAGGCCGGCCGGCCAAGCAGCATGCGATAGCCGGAGGACTGTCACCGCTGGAGCTCAGGGCCAAGGTAGGAGGATGTAGGTGCAACCAATCAGGCCTCCAGGCCCAGGTTCTCAGGTCTGATTTTCGGTTTTCGGCCGAACTGATCCCAAATTTTCGGTATCGGTGCATCCGGGGGGGGGGAGAGAGCGCGGTGCATTAGATGGGTGTTTGTAGTTGCAGTTACCTGACGTCTGAGGCACGCGTTCTGACTGCCGGGCGTGTAAGAGTTTTCGGCTGATAAATATATACCCACAGGGACAGGATTTACAGGCAACAGGCACCTGAAAGACAAATATATATATACAGGTTAGAAAATATAATGCAGTCATGTACAGGCACAGCTAAGACAGAGTGGAGGGGGGAACGCGCCGCTCGCTGAGGTTATAAAGCCGCGTGTGCTTGGAGAGCAGGGACGCAGATTAACTCGATGGGCCCCCGTCTTTCACGTGTTTAGGTTTGCTGCGGGTAAAGTGCACGTTCAGGATTACAGCTCGATGGATCAGCAAAAAGAGCAGAATGGCTGAATGGGCACGGCGTGCGGTTACACGGCTTAAATTGTGCCGACGCAAGGAATATCCAAGGTGAAGCGGCTGCTTGGAAAGGCTCAGAAATGCATATAGTATCACATTCATATACCTCTATTGTATAGTAACAAGAGATGCGTGTGTCCACGCTACACATAACTACAGATCCAGTACATAACCTGGGGGCCCTGCAGTAAATCCCCCCCCCCCTTAAGCACATTATACACTGTATTTATACACTATTGTAGAAGGTGCAATTCACTGATGAGCCACCAGGTGGCAGCACTGTATTAGCACGCTCCATTCTATTGACAAGCTACAAATTTTTTTTATGGAGAAAGTATTTTACCAGGAAGGATACATTGAGATTTCTCTCTTTTTCAAGTATGTCCTGGGTGGCGAGTATGTACCGTTAGGTGTCTTGCCTAAGGACACTTACTGGAGAGGAGCTCTTGCTGGAATCGAACCCATGACTCCATAGGCTCTCTCCATGCAGAGCAGTGATGTCTAAACCTTAAAATGGGGGGGGGGGCAGACTCAAAACATACACAATTGTAATAATGAATTGGAATTTATGACGACAGACAGTGATACGTTTTATTAAAATATAAAACATTTGCCCATAATTACAATGTACTAGACGTGACTAACAATAAGCACAATAAATACATCTACATTTCTTATGACCCATTACTTTTTAAAATGAAAAAAGTCAGACTGGAGGCTCTGAATTTTAAAAAGGGACACCACCACTAACATAAGCTGTAACTTGATTACTTTATAAAAAACACATGCTGCTGCTGCTGTTTTTGTTTGCTAATTGCATGTAGAAGGGGGAAAACTTTTTTTTTTTTTTATCTTTTTTCCAATTTTGGGGATTTTTCCCATGATGCAAAATTTACCCAAAAAATCTGTGCAAAAGCTCTACTGCTGTGGTTTATCTAATCTACAGTATTAGACAGTTAAAGCTGCAGGAGGCTACAGGTTGAGATAAGTGCTGGCAGCTGAAGTAGATAAAACAGGGAGCTTAAACGACTTCTAATCTACCCCCTGGTGATGTCCTTTGAATACATCCCACACAATACAATGATGGGAGTCAGTGACTGACCCATTCACTCCATTCTATGACCAAAGGATGGAAAGATACTGTGTGAGGGGGGGGGTGGGCAGTTTACAATACAAAATATCACACAATGGATGCGTCCGTGACCCATATAGAGGAAAATATCACACAATGGATGCACCCCGTGACCCATATAGAGGAAAATATCACACAATGGATGCACCCCGTGACCCATATAGAGGAAAATAACACACAATGGGTGCGCCCAGTGACAGAGGAAAATATCACACAATGGATGCATCCAGTGACACAGAGGAAAATATTTTCTTAACTAAACATGAAAAAACAAATCACATGTAAGATATCAGCGACATCAAATAAACACAATGAGGACAATTTGTTTTTTATCAGACCTTATACAAAATACAGGAAGTATAGGATCCATTAATGTACATTAAGGAGCCGCCAGCGCTGAGCCGAGCCAAGCTCGCGGCAAGATCGGAACAGGAGCCTGACTGTGTAAGGAAAATATAAAAAGGTGCGTTAATGTGTGTATTTTGGGTAGATTTGATAGAAGTTATTTCACCCAAGAGTCGAGTAGGTGGAAACACAGCACACCCCCCCCCCCCCGAATCCTGCAGGGGAAGAAAAATGGCGCTCCCATTCATAAAAACACAAAAAAAATAAAGCTTTTTTGGGGGGGGGGGGGGATTATTCAATCACATACTGGATTTTCCGAGTGATTCCCTGTACCCCATCACTCCTCTAAATTCGCGGGGACCCAGGAATCTCAACTTGGTTTTATAAGACTTAATTATATTTTTTTTTTCTGTTACATTTTAGAAAATAAATCGCATAATAAGAGCTTTCCTCCAGAGCAGAAAGTGATGAGGAAGAAAAACAAGCGCCGTGCGTCCCCTGTGCGCTCAGGATCCCCTGCAGGGACGTGCTGCAATCGCTTGCACTTTATTTCTCAGCTTCCTCTTGTGGTGCGCGCAGTGCACACCGCTCAGTCACATTCAGCGCGCACGCTGCAGGCCTGCATTCTTGCATTGACTAAATATGCCTGGACCTGGGACAACAGCATTTACATTTTTACTAAACTCCTTTCTTTTCGAGACCCAATATATGCAGAGTGTACAGGTGTATAACAGAGCTGCACAGCAATAAAACTCCCAGCAATGAGCCTGTAATCTATAAGAAACGCTGTTAAGAGATCGCTCGCTGTAAAGAACATACGGCTGTATAAATATAAAAGTAATGTAGAGAAGCATTCATAACCAGTATGTTTATTGTGTATTTCACAATGTGGTGCGCCCGGGGCGTGACCGAGCCTTAACACCCCCCCCCCCAAGCAAAGGCGAGGGGGTTAAGAGAATTCCATCTACCCATACATCCAATACACCGGGGATTTGAAATTCCAGCCACCCCAGATCTTGATGGCCTACAATTCCCAGAATTCTTTGAACACAAACGGCCAAAGGATCATGGGAGCTGTAGTTCAGGAAAATCAGGTGGCGGTGGCAGAGTTTGAGATCCCTGCTTGCTCTTCAGGAGGAAGGGTAAGCAACCGCAGGGCCCTACAGATGGTTTGGAACTACATTGCCCTATGCCTTTCCACTATCCTGATGAGTAACTGAGCATCATGGGAGATTTAGTTCCAAAACATCCAGAGGACCAAGTTTGCCATCCCCTTGTCTACAGGATTACATTTTTAGAACACACATTTAACCCCCATTTAGGCTAATGTCAGACGAACGCACTCTGCGTGCGTGCATAACGGACGGACGTACTGACGGAAGATACTGTAGACACCACACGGGACGTTTTTTTTTTTTTCCCACATCCATCAAGAACTATGGGAAATAAAATATGAAAAATGATATGAAAAGCCATTGTGTGCGTCAAGGTGCTGGACGACGCAAATGCGCTGCGTCTGACATCTCACTCACACAGAACACTACGCGGACGCGGCGTACTCTGCGCGTCCATGGTAGTGGTTTTACGTTCTTGCCTAACTTGCGTGCGTTGTGCGTGCGCAGTTCGGGGCGCATGTACTTCGTGTGTGGGTCTCTATTGCTCATGATTCTACACTACGACGTTAAACTGTGCGGCGACACGGACGTGATCACTGCGTTCATCTGACACGGGCCTCGTTCGTTTCAAATCCTCCGGCCCTATTCAGTACGTGCTATTGCAGGCTGAATGAGGCGGTCAGCGTGACGGGCGGTGTGCGCGCAGGAATGTGTGATCTGAGTAATTCCAAACTCCTAGATTTGTGTCAGAACCTCCTGCAGCGACGGACTTGGCACGGCTCAGCGCGGGAAATGACGGGAGGTCTTCATGGGTTGAAACAGTGAACCAACATGTTACACATTGTGCAGTGTATCGTTTCCTGCCACTGCGGAAAAGCAGAAGTAATAATGCGCAGTGATACATATATATTCTTACCCCCTCCCCTACTTCATTTTCATGCTCTTTGCCGCTGTAGTCACTATTAAAAGTCAGATATATGGGGTTTAAATGTGTGTCGTAAAAATTAATCCTGAAGACAAGGGGCCAGCTAACTTGGCCCTCAGGATGTTTTGGAACTACATCTCCCATGATGCTCAGTTGCTCATTAGAGTGGCTGAGGCTTATGGGAAATGTGGTTCCAATACATCTGGGAGGGTCATGGCCGCCGCCTCCTGCTCCGTATGAATAAAACGCATAATTCAAGGTGAAAGTCTGGGGGTTTGTGAAGGTTTAAGATCAACGTAGCTACCGGAAAATGGTGTCGTGCCCGAGCCCTGCAACAACCAGACGTATCCAGCCCAGTAACATGTATAAAACATATCAAGAAAAAAAATTATGTCATCTGCCCTGTCAATGTCATCGTCATCCCTGTAACACCGTGGAAAACAAAACACAATTAGAGGTTTTGGTTTGCTTGAATGGCCATTGAAGTGTTAAGATCAACGTGTCAAGACAGGCGTTAAACCAATTTAAATCCAGGATTTCTGGGGAACAGGAAAAACTACCCCCTTCCCCCCCAAAAAAAAAAATCATGAACGGACATTAACCCCTGCTGTCCTTGTGCCTTCATCTCATCTTGCAGTGTGGGCCTCTAGACGTCACAGGAAGTGGACGAGTGTTCGACTGAGAAAAACAGGACGCGGCTAGCGAGCGCACAGCCGATCAAAACGCTTCTCGAAGCCGTTGAGTTTAACCCTGTTTCTGCCGCGCGCGGCTACGTAAAAGAAAAGATGAGAAGACCAAGTGTGGCAATTTATTGGGCATTTAGAATAGCAACGGGCGACGTTTGGGCTGGACGAACCTGTCTGATAACAACACGGCATGAATGAAACAATGTATACAGACAATGCACTGCAGGGAATGTCAGCACTCTGGGTATAACTGTCATGTCCTCACAGTAAGTGCTGACACGTTCTCCCGCCGAGTTACTGCGCGATATAACGCCAACATTTACATCTTTCTGCGGGGGCCGCCATAGATTTGTTTGACTTTCACCTGTCAATAAAACAAAACAATCACATAAAATGTAATACAGACAATATTTAAGATGTATTAAAAGAACATGGTGCAGCATCTCGGATCAGTCTTTATCGCGGCTGTCACCGAGCGGAAACATTACACCGGGTTATATTAATACATCTTTACATTTAAAAAGAAATTTAATTTATTTTTTCCAAGTCGGGGAATGCATCCACTTTTCTGTGTGTATGTGTGTAAATACACACACGCGCTACAAGGGTGTAAGATAGCAGGCGTATTTATTTGGACGACGTCTGGGTACAGAGCTGTGGCGTTTCGGCTCTTTGCTTTAAACGGGCATCATTGCTGCTCGATTAAGGCAAAGAGCCGAAACGTCACGGCTTTATAACCCAGAGGACGTGCAAATAAATACGCCTGCTATCTTACACCTTTTTTCCTGCATTGAGGTGCTGGCGAGCCTGAGAGCTCGGGTGAAAGAGTCTGAATAAAGAGATTTCTCGCTCTGACAGTGTGTCCCGGTTACATACAGTCTGATGTATAAGCGCGCGCCCTATAACAAGAAACAGAAAACATGACCAACATATCATTAACGTCGCCAAGTACTTTATGCAGGAGTCAGTAGCCTTGGAACTACGTTTCCCACAATGCTCAGTCTATTGAGTGACTGAGCATGGTGGAAGATGTATCAGGGGTCAGCAGCCTTGCTGCCCCCCCTCCCCGATATTTTGGACCAACAAAATGTAAACAATGTAAGCGTCACAGCGGGTCAGTTGACAATCCGGAAATATCCAGTAAATCCTGAATATGTAGTAAAAAGGCACTGCGGCTTACATGGAAAGGATTCCGTCTTTATAACCACCTCATGTGCGCGTGAACACACACACACACACACACACACACCACACACACACACACACACCTTTTCAGTATCCGCTTCCTCGCGTATCAGATATCGGCCCTCACTCTCCGCTCTAGGTGTGAATGCTGGAGGAATGCAGAAGTTGTGTCACAGTGACAACGGCGAACGGTCCAACCACAGTGCAACAATAACGCTAACTCATAGGGGTTAACTCCTGCACCTGCTGACATGAGGGGCGCACAGTGCGCGAGTGAGGGGCGCACAGTGCGCGAGTGAGGGGCGCACAGTGCGCGAGTGAGGGGCGCACAGTGCGCGAGTGAGGGGCGCACAGTGCGCGAGTGAGGGGCGCACAGTGCGCGAGTGAGGGGCGCACAGTGCGCGAGTGAGGGGCGCACAGTGCGCGAGTGAGGGGCGCACAGTGCGCGAGTGAGGGGCGCACAGTGCGCGAGTGAGGGGCGCACAGTGCGCGAGTGAGGAGCGCACAGTGCGCGAGTGAGGAGCGCACAGTGCGCGAGTGAGGAGCGCACAGTGCGCGAGTGAGGGGCGCACAGTGCGCGAGTGAGGGGCGCACAGTGCGCGAGTGAGGGGCGCACAGTGCGCGAGTGAGGGGCGCACAGTGCACGAGTGAGGGGCGCACAGTGCACGAGTGAGGACTGAGACAAATACATCACTTTAAAGACCTGTATCCATTCTAATCTCAATCACTTGATTTTTTCCAGGTTACAATGTATCACTAATAAAACCTTGTGACAGTTCTGGGCAGGAGAAGGGGCCGACGCTCGGCCTATAGGGAGAAGCTGGGCCTGTGCCGGACGGAAGATACCATTGCAATATCCCGCACATCACTCGTCTACGTGTTATGCTTTTCTCGCCAAAGAGAAAAAAAAAAGTTTGACTATAGGAGGACTTTGCGTGTGATGTGTCAGTTTGGTTTCTGTGAAACAGACACTTCCTCTACGAGCTTTATTATCACACAGACCCGTAAAACCACGTGCACGACATGGAGCAGAAACACTGACCGGTGCACACGGCAGCCACGAAAGCAACGAGAGACACAGAAAAAAAATGTAAAAAGGAAAGGTTTCAGTCAAACTTACTATCCAACCCATGCATTCCAACTGCCCTCGCCCCTCATATACCCATCTAGAAAGGAAGTCTTGAGGGGAAATCAGGTCTGCTATCCCCCCCAATGTCTAAAAAAAAATCAAAAAAAAAATCATTTGTATCACTGTTTATTGCAGCGCCTGCTCATAATGCGCTAAGGCTGGGGTCAGACGAGCACAGTTATCACGTCCGTGTTGCCACACATTTGTACGTCCGTGGCAGCATAGCATTCTGACCAATGGAGCCCCACACACGAAGTACGGCCGCACGGAAGTTCGTATGCATGGCGGACGCAGCAAACGGACGCAGGTTAGACAAGAACGTAATACTGCTAGAACGGACGTGCAGAGTGCGCCACGTCCACAACGTCCGTGTAGCTTTGTGTGTGAGTGATGGAACGAGGTCAGATGGGCTGCATTTATACGTCCAGCATTTTTGACGGACAGAATGTTTTTTTATTGTAATTTATTTTCCCTGCTACATCAGTCAAAAAATACGTCAGTGAAAAAAACGGACTGTGTGGCCACTACCTTGTCGTCAGTCAGTAAGTACGTCCGTACTGCACGGACGCACAGTCCGTACAAAATGCGCTCATCTGACCCTAGCCACAAAGCACGATGATACAGTATAACATAATAAAACGGGCCGTGCACCGGGTAGATTCCACTTTCTACAGGACCGCGGCTACTTATTCAAATGTTTGTAAAGTCTGAAGACAGCTGGAAATTCCCAACACTCCGCCGAGAGCAAAGTTATGTGTTTTTCCACGTAACACCAGGTGGTATAAACAGCAGAGCGGAACATATCATTACTGAGCCAATCACGGCACGGCAGAGCAACGGCACGGCAGAGCAACGGCGTATCAAGCCGCCTATGAAGCACAATGAAACCTGCAACTTTTAAGCCAGAGAGGGCTCAGCTACCTTGTCTCCCCACCATGTATCGGAACTACATTTCCCATGATGCTCAGCCACTGGACAGCAGAGACTCCAGGGAAATGCAGTTAAAAGGGGAAATTTGACTTTTTGGCCAGTAACAAAAAAGGATTGCTTTTGTTATAATTCACAGTTTAGTAAATAAGCCCCACTTTTCTGTTCTGTGAAAATGTATGGTTTGCACACTTTTAACAGAAGGTATTGAGTATGGCCACACATTGTAAACAACAAGCTGTCCACCTCAAGTGTAAGAAAACACACACACATATTTTACACACAAAAAATCTCTGGTTTTGGGAGTCCAGAAATAATTCCTGAATATGTATTTTGATATATTACTCACAGCCAGGCCCCCATGTGATCAAGAACGCTTTAAAAAGGGACACTACACTCACATAAAGCTGTAATTACATTCTAAAAACACATGCTTTTTTTTTTTCTTCCTTGAAAGAAAAAATTAAAAAAAGAAAATAAAATTAGGTATTATCTCTTGCCCATTTCTAGATTTTTCCCATGATGCAACATTTACCAATAGCTTTGCTTTTTGGCTATTGTTTAATTAATCTACATTATTTAACAGTTAATGAGATTGAGGAGGGAATATTTAGATAAAGCTGCAGGGGGTCTATTCTCAGGGCTACCTGGGATAACAGCTGGCAGCTGCATAAAACAAGGAGTTTAAAAGACCTCTAATCTACCTCCTGGTGACGTCCTTTGAATACATCCCACACAATACAATAATGTGAGTCAGTGACTGACCCATTCACTCCATTCTATGGTCAAAGTCACACAGTGAGGAGCAAGTGATGGAAAGATACTGTGGGGGCAGTTTACAACACAAAATATCACACAATGGATGCACCCAGTGACACAGAGGAAAATATCACACAATGGATGCACCCAGTGACACAAAGCAAAATATCACACAATGGATGCTCCCAGTGACACAAAGCAAAATATCACACAATGGATGCACCCAGTGACACAAAGCAAAATATCACACAATGGATGCACCCAGTGACACAAAGCAAAATATCACACAATGGATGCACCCAGTGACACAGAGCAAAATATCACACAATGGATGCACCCAGTGACACAGAGCAAAATATCACACAATGGATGCACCCAGTGACACAGAGCAAAATATCACACAATGGATGCACCCAGTGACACATATAGAGGAAAATATCACACAATGGATGCACCCAGTGACGCATATAGAGGAAAATATCACACAATGGATGCACCCAGTGACACATATAGAGGAAAATATCACACAATGGATGCACCCAGTGACACAGAGGAAAATATCACACAATGGATGCACCCAGTGACACAGAGCAAAATGTTTTAACTAAAACATACAAGAGAAAAACAAATCACATGTAAGATATCAGCAACAAATAAACACAATAAGGATATTGCATTTTTTGTTGGCGCTGTCCCTTTAAACTGAAAGTATGGCTTTGTAAAGGAATCAAGCAAACCGTACCAACCAGCACATAAAAAAAAAAAAATATTTAGGAGCTATAACAAAAAGCTTCACATTTCCACGCTAACGGACACTACAGATCGGCCGATATTTAATCAATAATCAGTACTGACGTTAAAACGTACCGATAGTGGTACCTTTGATGGCCCCAATAAAACAAACAATCCATTAATTGGTCGATCCCTAGTGGTAAGGCTGCAGATATTTTGGAACTACATTTCCCATGAAGCTCAGGTCAACCTAATGAGAGAAAAGGCATCATGGGCGATGTAGTTCCAAAATATCTGCAGGCTTACCACTAGGGAATCGACCAATTAACTGATTGGTTGTTTTATTGGGGGTCTAGGAGGTGCAGGTGTAAAGACAGGTCTGGGTCTCCCTTTGGGAGGAACGGAGCTGACGCCTCGATTTTACACTTTTGATCTAGTCACTCCTCCAGGGCTTTAATGATTGATTTTAACCCCTGCAGGTATGGTTAAAGCGAGCCTCTCTTCATTAATAAGATATCCTCTCCTTGCTCTGCGCAGATACAGAGCGAGAAAGGAAGCCGGGAAAACAAGGAGCTCCGTCACACTCGTGCGCTCATTCCAGGAATACATCTGTCAACAGCAGAACATTATGCAAATCCGCTGCTACGTGAGACAGAGAGCCACCAGCTACAATGTAGCGACAAATGATACAGGACGCGGCGCCATCCAATGATACAGGACGCGGCGCCATCCAATGATACAGGACGCGGCGCCATCCAATGATACAGGACGCGGCGCCATCCAATGATACAGGACGCGGCACCATCCAATGATACAGGACGCGGCACCATCCAATGATACAGGACGCGGCGCCATCCAATGATACAGGACGCGGCGCCATCCAATGATACAGGACGCGGCGCATCCAATGATACAGGACGCGGCGCCATCCAATGATACAGGACGCGGCGCCATCCAATGATACAGGACGCGGCACCATCCAATGATACAGGACGCGGCACCATCCAATGATACAGGACGCGGCGCCATCCAATGATACAGGACGCGGCGCCATCCAATGATACAGGACGCGGCGCCATCCAATGATACAGGACGCGGCGCCATCCAATGATACAGGACGCGGCGCCATCCAATGATACAGGACGCGGCGCCATCCAATGATACAGGACGCGGCGCCATCCAATGATACAGGACGCGGCGCCATCCAATGATACAGGACGCGGCGCCATCCAATGATACAGGACGCAGCGCCATCCAATGATACAGGACGCAGCGCCATCCAATGATACAGGACGCAGCGCCATCCAATGATACAGGACGCCGCGCCATCCAATGATACAGGACGCAGCGCCATCCAATGATACAGGACGCAGCGCCATCCAATGATACAGGACGCAGCACCATCAAAACGGAGCAATTAGAAAGTAGAAAAGAGTTTGATGTAACGGTTTATTTGAATGAAGTTGCTTATCCGGGAGCCGCGTCTTTATTCCCCGATAAAAATCGACCAAGTTACCGCGTCTAAATAAATAAATAAATATAGCCTTTCAAGTATCAAGTGATAACATGTCTCCTACAACAGGGGTCAGCAGCCTCACTCCTCCAGATGCTTTAGAACTACATTCCAAGCTAGTGAGTGGCTGAGCATCATGGGAGATGTAGTTCCAGAACATGCGGAGGGTCGAGGTTGCCGTCCCCTGTCCCGCATAACGTCACCCGAGGCTCTGAGTAACATAGCCGACTCGCCGCTGCTCTAACAGTAAA
Source organism: Leptobrachium leishanense (assembly GCA_009667805.1). Taxonomy (NCBI): domain Eukaryota; kingdom Metazoa; phylum Chordata; class Amphibia; order Anura; family Megophryidae; genus Leptobrachium; species Leptobrachium leishanense. The sequence continues at coordinate 21,122,237 of CM019072.1, forward strand.
CAATGAGAGAACATAATGCTGCGTGTAACGAGAGGATATTTGCCTTCACATTACACATATAATGTACACGGGTGTTATTTTAAGCAGCGATCCTGCTCCTTGAGCCCTACCTGCGCTCGAGGTGGTGGAGGTGGTGAGGGTGCGCGTTTGGTTCTCGTTTAAGGAGGTATAGATTGCATCCAGACTTGTTTGCGTCAGAGGTCGGCGTCACAATAAAAGGCATCATTATTCTTTATATAGCGCCAGCATATTCCGCAGCGCTGTAACAAAAACAATGCGTCCCTGGGTGGGCACAAACCCCCAACCTTTCGGTTAACAGCTCTATATAATTTATACATGTTCCATCACCGCATGCAGGATTTCCCAGATAATGTGGAGAATCCCCCCAGCAATACCTTTATTAATGGATTGGATGGAGCAGGGTACAACGTGCGCATGCACGAGCATCCCAATAGCATAATGGCGCGCAGGATACAGACGGGAAGAGGCGTATGTGTAAGGGTTTGGGGACGTGTGTATTTTCACCCGCTGAAAACAGATACACCGTGGATATTTTGCCTTTCCTCTGCACCCAAGAAATGTATATATCTCCACTACTCGCTGGCATTTTTGGCGAGGCGGTATAATTCAGGAATGTCCAGTCAGCTTTTAAGCCGGGGAACGGTCCGGACACCCCACCTTGTGCTGAGAATAAGGTCTCTTTATCCACGGCATCTCGACAGGCCGTTAAATAAACTCGCCTGTGCAGGTTTAGCGCACGGACACCGGATCGAACACCACTTCCAGGGCCTTGCTGTGGGATGTAATGGGTTAATGGGGAGTGCGGTCAGGCGTTTACCAGCACGCGGGAGGCTCATGCATTAAACATCAAGCAGAATGTAGAGACTATGCTGGAAGTAGAGAACAAACGAGCGCCCGGCTATTTAGTCTGACTGGCGCGAGGAACGGCTTTAATCCGGGAGCCGGGGGGGCCAGGAAGCAGCAGCAGGGTACGGGAGCTGGGGGGGGGCCCAGGAAGCAGCAGCAGGGTACGGGAGCTGGGGGGGGCCAGGAAGCAGCAGCAGGGTACGGGAGCTGGGGGGGGGGCCAGGAAGCAGCAGCAGGGTACGGGAGCCGGGGGGGGCCAGGAAGCAGCAGCAGGGTACGGGAGCCGGGGGGGGCAGGAAGCAGCAGCAGGGTACGGGAGCCGGGGGGGGCAGGAAGCAGCAGCAGGGTACGGGAGCCGGGGGGGGGCCAGGAAGCAGCAGCAGGGTACGGGAGCCGGGGGGGCCAGGAAGCAGCAGCAGGGTACGGGAGCCGGGGGGGCCAGGAAGCAGCAGCAGGGTACGGGAGCCGGGGGGGCCAGGAAGCAGCAGCAGGGTACGGGAGCCGGGGGGGGCCAGGAAGCAGCAGCAGGGTACGGGAGCCGGGGGGGCCAGGAAGCAGCAGCAGGGTACGGGAGCCGGGGGGGCCAGGAAGCAGCAGCAGGGTACGGGAGCCGGGGGCCAGGAAGCAGCAGCAGGGTACGGGAGCCGGGGGGCAGGAAGCAGCAGGGTACGGGAGCCGGGGGGCAGGAAGCAGCAGGGTACGGGAGCCGGGGGGCAGGAAGCAGCAGGGTACGGGAGCCGGGGGGCAGGAAGCAGCAGGGTACGGGAGCCGGGGGCGGGCAGGAAGCAGCAGGGTACGGGAGCCGGGGGCGGGCAGGAAGCAGCAGGGTACGGGAGCCGGGGGCGGGCAGGAAGCAGCAGGGTACGGGAGCCGGGGGCGGGCAGGAAGCAGCAGGGTACGGGAGCCGGGGGCGGGCAGGAAGCAGCAGGGTATGGGAGCCGGGGGCGGGCAGGAAGCAGCAGGGTATGGGAGCAGCGGGCAGAAAGCAGCAGGGTATGGAGCAGTAGGCAGAAAGCAGCAGGGTATGGAGCAGTGGGCAGGAAGCAGCAGGGTATGGGAGCAGCGGGCAGGAAGCAGCAGGGTATGGAGCAGTGGGCAGGAAGCAGCAGGGTATGGAGCAGTGGGCAGGAAGCAGCAGGGTATGGGAGCAGCGGGCAGGAAACAGCAGGGTCTGGGAGCCGGGGTAACCTGGCTAATGGAGCGGTCAGGTTGTGTCTTAAAAGGGACGTGTCGCGTCATACACTGGCGCCACAAGCTTACATCAGGGAATCACAAACTCTGCCCCCTCAGAGGTTTCTGAAATCCAACGCCCATAGTTGAAAACGAGAGAAATCTCAATGTATCCTGTCAAAATACTTTATAAATAAATATTCCCCAACCTCTGAATTTACCTGTGAATGTCACCGGTCTGTGCAATTTTAAGTCAATTCGTCGATCTTCAGTGGCATCGAAATTGCCCCATAGAAGACCATCATGTTTTCTCTTCACAGAACGCCAAAATTTTGGCAAATGCCTGGATTTTCGGTGTTTCATGTCGACAGGTTTACAGTCGAATCTCATCGGGTTCAATGTAAAAACGTAACATGGGTTTTTATAAAGACTGTCCATTCTTTTCATTTTCTGCAAAAACCTTTTTTATCTTTTAAAAACACATTTTTGTGTGTAATTAAAATTTAAAAATATATATATATATATATATTTTAGACTAAATTTTTATTTGCCAATTTTTTAAAAGTGTTTTTATTATAATATTTAGACACATTTTAATGCACTTTTATTGATTTAAACGGCTATTAGTAGAATAGGAGGCTTCTGTTATGTCTTTTTTGCAGTTGGTGAATTTCACCTAACGCCAATTCGTCAGTGTGGCGTTTCTTGGCGATGTTCGATAACTGCATCGGCAACTCCAATTTCGGCAAAAATCGGGTGCCCATTCGCTAAAGTGACTTCACTGCATTTTCAGCGAAATGGAATCAAAGTACGGCAAAAATCAAAGCACTGAAATTTCACGCAATTTTGGCATTTTGTGAATAGACCCTCTAGAAAATAATATTTATTACACGGAGGCCGCCATCTTGTCACATGACACTCCACTCGCTTCTGCCGCGAGTGCCGGGTTTCGGGTGCTCCGCACAGATCTGCAAGGACGCGTCTGGTTGGGAACGGCCAAATTGGCCGCTGCTTCTCTCAGCGCGGGAGGCTGAGCCAAAAACTAGACACGATGAAAATAAAACCACAAAAATCACCTGCAGCTAAACCTTACAACAATAAATGGTATTGTGCCGAAAAAAAACTGAAAACTCCCTTTCCACGGCTAAGCAGGAAGCGGCAGGAAGCGGCACGATGTTTCCTCATTCCCTCGCACCAAATAAAAGCCTCTGCATCGCTAACTGGGCAGAGAAGCATGTCTGCTGTAATGCCGTAAGACACTTACCCAGGATGCAATGCTGGAACAAGTACTGGCACATTACCCACAGTGCTCTGGGTGCACCATATGAGAGAGGTTAAGAGCCAGAAGATAACATTTAGGCGTCCTGTGACTTCCGGCCCCTTAACATGTATAGCTTGGAAAAAAGACGAGACAGAGGAGATATGATAGAAACATTTAAATACGTAAAGGGAATCCACAAGGTAGAGGAAGGGAGTATATTTAAACGGAAACAAAGTAGCAAAACAAGAGGACATAGTCTTAGATTAGAGGGGCAAAGGTTTAAAAGTAACATCAGGAAGCATTATTTTACTGAGAGGGTGGTGGATACATGGAACAGTCTTCCAGTTGAAGTGGTAGAGGCCAAAACAGTGATTGAATTTAAGCAAGCATGGGATATGCATAGGCCAGTTAGTCTTACGTCAGTAGTGGGGAAATTAATGGAAACCATGTTAAAGGAAAGGATTGTTGAACATCTAAAAACACATAGATTACAGGCTCAGAAACAACATGGGTTTACCTCAGGGAGATCATGCCAAACTAATCTTATTGATTTTTTTTGATTGGGTAATAAAAATAATAGACACAGGTGGTGCAGTAGACATTGCTTATTTAGATTTCAGTAAGGCTTTTGATACTGTTCCGCATAGAAGGCTTATCAATAAATTGCAATCTTTGAGCTTGGATTCCAATATTGTTGACTGGATTAGGCAGTGGCTGAGTGACAGGCAACAGAGGGTTGTGGTAAATGGAGTTTATTCGGCGCAAAGTCTTGTTACCAGTGGGGTACCTCAGGGGTCAGTACTTGGACCCATTCTATTTAATATTTTTATTAGTGATATTGCAGAAGGTATTAATGGAAAAGTATGTCTTTTTGCTGATGACACAAAGATTTGCAACAGGGTTGACGTTCCTGGAGGGATCAGCCAAATGACAAATGATTTAGGCTGGGGTCAGACGAGCGTAGTGTTCACGTCCGTGATTGCGCCTAAAAGTACATCCGTGATAGCATGACAGAAAGCCCATTGGAGCCTGACACATGAAGTACGTCCGCACTGAACTGCGGACGCACAACGGCCGCGGCCCACGGACGCAAGGCAGGCAAGAACGTACAACTCCTAGAACGGCCGCACAAAGTGCGCTGCGTCCGCAACGTCTGCATAGCTTTGTGTGTGAGTGATGGAACGTGGTCAGACGGACTGCATTTATACGTCCAGCATTTTTCACGGACAAAATGGTTTTGCTTTTTAATTTATTTTCCCTCCTACATCCGTCAAAATATACGTCAGTGAATAAACGGACTGTGTGGCCACTACTGCGTCTTCCGTACTGACGTATGTCCGTGTGCACGGACGTACAGTCCGTAGAAATCACGCTCGTCTGACCCTAGCCTAAAGTAAACTAAAGAAATGGTGGGAGCTGTGGCAATTGAGTTTTAACGTGGATAAGTGCAAGATAATGCACCTGGGACGTAAAAACCCAAGGGCTGAATATAGAATATTTGATACAGTCCTAACCTCAACATCTGAGGGTTGGGATTTAGGGGTTATTATTTCAGAGGATCTAAAGGTAAGTAGTCAATGTAATAGAGCAGCAGGAAATGCTGGCAGAATGCTTGGAAATGCTGGCAGAATGCTTGGTTGTGTAGGGAGAGGTATTAGCAGTAGGAAAAGGGAATTGCTCATGCCACTGTACAGAGCACTGGTGAGACCTCACTTTGAGTACTGTGTGCAGTACTGGAGACCGTATCTCCAGAAGGATATAGACATCTTAGAGTTCAGAGAAGAGCTACTAAAATGGTGTACGGCTTGAAGGAGAAAAGTTACCAGGAAAGGCTTAATGATCTTAACATGTACAGCTTGGAAAAAAGACGAGACAGAGGAGATATGATAGAAACATTTAAATACGTAAAGGGAATCCACAAGGTAGAGGAAGGGAGTATATTTAAAAGGAAACAAAGTAGCAAAACAAGAGGACATAGTCTTAGATTAGAGGGGCAAAGGTTTAAAAGTAACATCAGAAAGCATTATTTTACTGAGAGGGTGGTGGATACATGGAACAGCCTTCCAGTAGAAGTGGTAGAGGCCAAAACAGTAATTGAATTTAAGCAAGCATGGGATAGGCATAAGGCTATCCTAAACAAAAGATAAATCCAGGTAAAGTATCCATGTAATTGGGCAGACTAGATGGGCCGACAGGTTCTTATCTGCCAACATTTTCTATGTTTCTAAACCTCAGTCCTTGACCCTACTGTGGGGATTGATATGGTCAGGAGCCTGGTGACCACAGGGTGCCGGTATCTAGCCGCTAGTGTATTAGATGGAGATGTGACACCCCCTGCCTGGCTCCGAGGTTTTCGTATTGTCTCCTTTGTTTAGTATAAAAGGTGCCCGGCCCTCCTGGGTTATTATTCAGATGTGATGACGTCTGTATAATCCGTATTTAACCCTGAGGCAGGGATGGGGGGGGGGGTGTATACTTATTTACATGGGAGCCGGTTAATAGACTCGGTCTTGCCTCAGGTCGTCCTGTAACGCGTGTAATGATTGATCCACCATTCACCCACACAAGCCGTGGAGGAACACGACCCACTCTCGGGATTCCCACGTTAAAGCGCCCACGTCATATGTGTACAGGGTGCCGCCATCTTTTCGTCAGCATTGGCACAGCAATCTGAGGGCCAATCAGAAGTGCTGCCGTTTGCTTGCCAGGTGGGATCAGAAGAGCCGGCCTAAGGTAGACGGGCAATGGTGGCGCCCAGCGGTGAGCATGACGGGTGCGCTTTAATACCACACTGTGACCTTGATGAAGAACCTGTATGTACAAAAGTAAATAAAAAGTAGCCAGATTGACTCATTTCACCTATATTTACCTCGGGTCTCATATATAGCAGGGAGGTGGAAGAGGGGACAGACCTGTAAAATCCATGCCCCCCCACACTAAAATTTAATATATACAATATTTAGAGAAAACTAATATATATATAATATATATACACACACACACACACACACACAAACACTTTTCTATTGTGCGGGTGTCATTTTTTTTTGTAGTATTTTCGAATGGAACGGCTTCAATCCTCTGACCTGGGCCAAAAATTGGGAACCCGAGAGAACCCCATGTATCCAAGGACCTGATAAATCACCCCCCCCCCCAACCCGTCCACCTGCTTGTAGACACAATGGTTAAAAACTAACCGGCTTCTAACGGGTTCATTAATTTGAAGGGAGGGGGGGGGTGGATTTCAGGGTCATTTTTGTGGGACCAGTTCCAATTCAGAGGAGATTGCAGATACAATTCACAATACAGGGAGTAATGACATTATATAACACCCACCCCCCCCCCCCCCCCCCAGATGGGCAGCTGCCGCCTCCAGCTGTAAAAGGGAAATATTCAGCAGTGACTGCTCCAGCTGTGAGAAACTACAAGTCCCAGGATGCACAGCAATCACACATTATATAGATTTTCACGTCTGGCCGGCTGAGTATCGTCTCGTCTGCCCTAGATTAGACCGTCGGTCTTGTAAAAGTGCAATATGATGCTATAAACCTTTACCTGATGTTGCTATGGCTACAGTGGCGCTCCCACTACCAAAGGACAACACAAAAAAGAGATACAAATTATACCTAGAATCCAGTGGCTCGGCGTCCCAGGACACACACACACACACACACACACACACACACACACACACACACACACACACACTGTTTATAAACACATATAGGAGAGGAGGGATATTTTGTATGTGTTTATAAACAGACAGTATTGAGCTATAAATACTTCTCCGTGTTCAGAGAACGTCTCGCCGCAACATGTGACCTTTAAATAGAAATAGGTTTACGGCTCAACAACCCACGCTGGTGATCCCTGACCATCACAGAACTACAACTCCCATAATGCTCTGCCAGGATTCTCTAGCTAAAACCAGGAATTATTCTGGGTCTTTAAGTACCGGTATCCACCGCAGATAGATAGAAATCGGCAGTAAAGTCTATCACCGTCTCATTACATTATTCCCCCCACAAAACAAATAAAAAAAAAAAAAACACTCGTTACAAGATATCGGGGGAAATAATTAACATATCTATCTTCGAACTTTGTGCTCTTTACAGGTTGTACACAGGTTTGAAAGCAATAGAATTTTTTTATTTATTTTTTTTTAACGCACATTATAAAAATTAAAAAAAAAAAAAGAAGAGGAATCTACAGCAAAAAAAAATAAAATAAAATGTAATCTTGCACTGGTCGTTGGAGATGGACACACACAAGTACACACACGTACGTAAATCTAGCTGCAATCTGCTTTTAAAAGTTCAATGATGCCTTTGGCCCTCGCTTTATTAAACATCATTGCCACGGCGACTATAAAGTCCCCCCCCCCCAACAGAAACTCGGGAATGCACGGCTGAGGCACAAAGAAATCCTGGCACGTATTCCAAACGCATGGCTGTGTCTGGCGAGGGTTAACCAGATAAAATACATGTTACCACCATGAAACATCTGTTATAAAGCGCTGATAAAACACGGTGCCACTTGGTAGCGCGCACACACACACCTCTTCATATTAAGTGAAAAATGCATCGAAACCCTCAGAATATAAATCGCAAATAAATAACATGTATATAATGTCCATTCAGTGCGCTTCCCCCTCCCTCTGCTGTGTGATGTCATCGGATGATGCAGTTTTGCCAATGACGAGAATATTTAAAAGTAAAAAATAATTCTGATTTTACCATTGATCCCTACCAGGGCGCGGCATTTAGGCTAGGGTCAAACAAACGCATTATTCGCAGCGATCGCCAAAAAGTGCGTCCGAACGCATTGACGTGTTTTTTCACAGAATACGCGAAAACGGTCATACGATGCGCATTTTCGTGCGTGATTTTTTTTATGGATCAAAAAAAATAAAATAAAAAAAAAAAAACACTTTTTGTGTCTGGACGTTATGTTGGCCGGACATTAGCAGCGTCTGACGTCTCCTAATCACGCACACACGCCGCTAGCGGACGCAGCGCACTCTGTACGTCAGTACTAGCCGTTCTGCGTTCTTGAAAAAATGCGTTCATTTTCCACTTGCGTTGCGCGGCCAGACTTTCGTGCTGCCGTACATCGTATATTGGCCGTCATTTGCTACTACGGCCGTGATTAAGTGCGCCTAAACGCACGTTAAAAATGCGTTCGTCTGAGCCCAGCCTTAACCCATTCCATGCCAGCGAGTAAATGGCAGCAACGTGACAATAATATTAGGAACACGCCACGTCCTCGTCATTTAATCCCACGAGGCCAAAAAGAGCGACCGACGCTGGACAGACGGTGCCGCCCGCAGCCAGGGGCGAGGAATACAGGGGGATTGATGGGGTTAATCAGGGGATAAATCAGTTTGGCTGTAAAAGAAGAAAAGAAAAAACACAAAAGGGCAGATGATGATGATGATGAATCCACAGGATGGGGAGGAGGAGCAGGCGATGAGCAGAGGACCTGGGACCTCATGGCTGTTACCAGGGATAAACTTAATTCTGATCCCAGGGACAGATGTCTCTACGCGCCTTAATGAGCTGAAGCCGGAATTAACGCTTCGCACGCCAGCTGGCGGCCTCCTGACCGCACTCAGGGGTTAACAGCTTTAATAGTATTTTTATTTACAAAATTTATTTATTGAACCACAATAAATTAAAAACTGAAAATTAATGAGGTCACATGGCGAGGGTCCTTCTATAGGGGCAGTGTTCATGCTGGGAGGGGACCCCAGCATGAATTATTTAACCCTTTAAAGAGAGGTATACACTGTAATTAGGAGATAATCAGGGTTATTCAGAGAGCGGTGAAAAGCAGGAGAATGACTGGAGAACTGAAAATTCTAGCTCAAAAAAAGGACGGTTTGGAAAGTGAGATTAATGGGAGAATTTTTCTGGTTTTGCTATTTTGACCTAGAATTTGAAAATTCTCCAGTCATTCTCCTGCTTTTCACCTCTCTCTGAATAACCCTGACAGACTGAGGACCGGACCCATCAATTTAACCCTTTCAGTACAGCTATACACTACATTATGGAATTATATACAGAGTTTGAAATACACGGACTGCCCGCAGAACCCCCAACATGGATTTAACCCTTTCAGCAGAGCTAAACACCGCATTATGGGGTAATATATTAAATACGAGACACACAGACTGGCCCCATGAGCACCCAGCATTGAATTAACCCTTTCAGGCTAGCTATACACTGCATTATGAGATTGTGCTTTGCAAAGGAGATACACAAACCGACCCCAGGACTCCCAGCACTGACTTAACCATTTCAGGGGAGGAACAACATGTATAATGGGGCAATACACTGAATATGAGGTACTCAGACTGACCCCAGGTTTGATTTAACCCCTTCAGTAGAGCTATACACTTAAACATTGGGTAGCGCATTGCATAAGAGATTCACCGACCATCCCCAGGACTCTCAGCATTGATTTAACCCATTCATGGGGGTTGTATACAATGCATTATGGGGACAATACACTGAATAGGAGATCCACAGACTGACCTGGGCATTGATTTAACCCTTTCAGATGCTGTATGGGGGTAGTGCAAAGCATATGGGAGGTAGAGACTGGACACCAGGACTGTCAGCATTGTGTTAACCCTTTCAGGGGATTATACACAGCATTATGGAGGCAATACACCGAATCCAGCGTCGATTTAAGCCTTTCAGGGTACACATAGAATGCATTATGGGGTAATACATTGAACAGCAGATACCCAGACTAGCCACAGGAGCCTCAATATTAGTTTAACCCTTTCAGGGCCACATACGTTACATTATGGTGTAATACATTAAATGGGACAAACCCTACAACCCTCAACATTACCATCCCTGAAAGGGTTAAATCACACTACACATTATGGGGTAATACACCGAATAGGATGTGCTCCAGCATGCATTAACCCCTTGTGAGCGCCTTGCAGGCACAATGACAGCTGCGCCCTGCCTCTCCATGCAGCTTAATGGGAGCACATGGCAGCGGCCGTCAGCTGCAGGGCTGGCATGCCTGTGGAGGAGCAGGATGAGGCCGGGACACCCTCCCCCCGGGTCAGCTCTCACCTGTTGGTCACACTGCGGGCAGGACTTGGTGGCCATCTTCACTTTCTTGGCTGTAGACATGCTCGCTCCCGCCGGGCGCGCTCGCGCTCTCTACAACTCCCCGGCTCGGAGGGCTCACTGCGCGCGTACACACTGAGCCGACGAGAGCGCGCAGGGTCGGCCCCAGTGAGTGACGTCACGCGCTTCGTCCTACACTCTGGCTAATCGCAAATCGGGAGAGAAACTGGAGGCGGGGCGTCACCGCAGCCAATCAGGGAGAGTTCTGAGTAGGGAGGGGGCGGGACAAGGTCAAGGCCAAGTTCTGAGACAGTAGTGCTTTCTGTGTAGGGTGCTAAACACTGTTACAAAGAGAGCGCTAAGCAACAGTCTACATAGAGTCGTAAACCACTACACGGAGCACCTCTACCTCCGGAAAGCATTGGTTATGAGTTACCCTGTAGCTCTGCTGTGTGACTTAAGCCTTCACTAGAGATTCTGCAGCAGAGGGAAAGTCTCAGGGTGATAGTAATGTCCTGTATGGGAGTGATACATGCTCAGTGTGATGTGATGAGAGTTAAAGCTTCGCTCTGTCTCTGCCGCTCCCCTCTGCGAGTCCCTTCACTGGCTCCCCACACAATGCAGAATTAAATTCAAAATCCTTACCCTCACCTACAAAACCCTCAGTAACTCAGCTCCCCACCACGGGACATATTACGAGCTGTTGTAAACTTCCCAGAGCCATTATAGCCTATGGAGATTTTCAGTTTACAACAGCTCTGGTTAAGTTAGCACCAACATTGTAATATAGCCCTACCTGTCCTCACTAATCACCAAATACACCCCAGCCCGCTCCCTAAGATCGAACAGTGACCTGCACCTAGCTTCTCCCCGCATCACCTCTTCCCATGATAGACTGCAGGATTTCTCACGCGCAGCCCCCACTCTCTGGAACGCTATCCCTCGTTGTGTCAGACTTTCCCCTAGTTTCCCTTCCTTCAAACATTCGCTTAAGACATTCCTATTTAGGGAAGCCTACCACCCGACTCACTGATACACCTCACTGCCCCAGCCAGTCCATCCCTCTCACCTTGCAGTCCATCACTCTCACCTTGCAGTCCATCCCTCTCACCTTGCAGTCCATCACTCTCACCTTGCAGTACATCCCTCTCACCTTGCAGTCCATCCCTCTCACCTTGCAGTCCATCACTCTCACCTTGCAGTACATCCCTCTCACCTTGCAGTCCATCACTCTCACCTTGCAGTACATCCCTCTCACCTTGCAGTCCATCACTCTCACCTGGACAAGATATGAAAACAAAAACACATAGGGTGATACCCCCAAGCCAAAATAAGCACGCAGTGCAATCTTAGCCACTCACAAGCTGCCAATACTGAACAGGCGCATCACAGGTTCTTGAAATCTCCAGACCAATAGCGATAGCCTTAAAGAGAAAGTGACACAATAATGTAGACAGACAATTTTTTTTTTTTAAAAAAAACTGCGTTTTATTGCACTTACAAAGTTTAAAACAAATGGAGCATGTAACATCACCAACTCCCCGCTGAACCAGATTGTCTGCAGGTACCGCTCAATGCGTTTCGTCATGTAGACTTCATCAGGAGCATAAAAAGTCCATCTATTGCCCCTCTTATATACCTAAAATCTATACCAATTAACCAAAAACATAAAAAAACGTGAAACGAAAACATCCCAAAAAGTCCATCCGGTTCGATGACCCGGAAGAGTTTATCCATCAAACGGTGCTAAGAGCGCCATATAGAAGCCCCCAAACCGGAACCACTCTTCTCACTTCCTTGAATCCATCTCGGCGTGGGCATACCCTCCAGGCGGATATCATCACGTTAGGGCACTTCCGGTTCCCGATAGCTTCATGGATTAAACCTTACAAGCCCTTACTCGGCCGGTATGAAGTCCCCGCCGCCATGTTAATGATTGGCAATCCCGAATTCGGCCGCAATGGATGTTTTTACGGTGCATTAATCATATATAAACATAATAAAACACAAGAGAAAGAATTACACAATCTGAAAACCTAACAAAAACATATAATATTCCGTTATTGAACGGCCAAAATGTTTGTAACACACTAGTCCTGCAGAAAACATACAAGGTCAATGTCACAATTTAACCGTTGTGGTTCCAGTGTCCTTAACCTATGTATCCAGTACATCTCTCTCCTGGATAATTTATTCACTCTATTGCCCCCCCTCCAATCCCTCTTCACTATTTCTATCCCAAAACACAATAGTAATTCTTCTTTATATCTGGAACATGAATTACAGTGGATTGACAAGGAGTGGGTACACAAATTCTTTCTAATGTTCTGATGTTCCAACAATCTACACTTTAACTTGCGGACAGTGCGGCCCACATACTGGGAGCCACATGGACATTGAATTAGGTAAACTACAAAGGACATGTTACACGTAATCTCACTCTTAATTAAAAATGATTCTCCTGTAGAGTTACTTGTGTAACTTTTAACTGTTGATGGTAAAAATCGACATGCTTTGCATGCCCCGCATCGCTTAAAACCATTTATCCCCACCGGAAGTTTATTTGGACCTTGGAGAATACTCGGTGCTAACACATTTTTAAAATTATTAGTTTTTCTATAGATAATAGAGGGTTGAGATGGCAAATCTGTACCCAGAATCGGATCTTGTAATAAGAGAGGCCAATGTTTCTTAACAATCCTCTCCATCTGTCTATATCCTGTGTTAAATTCTGTCAAAAAGGCATATATACTCTTATTTTCAATTCTTTTATCTTTATTCCTAAAAAGATCTTTCCGTTGTATTCTCATCACTTCCTGTATTGCCTTATTCACTTCCTCTGGATCATATTTCTTTTGCAGTAATTTTTTTTTAATGTATTCCGATTGTTCGACAAAAAACTTAGTGCAGTTCCGTCGAACTCTAACAAATTGACTCCTCGGAATAGACTTTAACCAAGAAGGATGATGGCAGCTACCCCGATGGACATATCCATTACCATCGGTGGGTTTAAAATAACATTTAGTGACAACTCTAGTGTTGTCACTGCTTATGGTGAGGTCTAAAAAATCTATTTGATTCTCACTAAACATAGGATTAAACTTGAGGGAAAACTCATTATGGTTAATATATTGGGTGAAGGTGTCTAAAGTTTCCTGAGAACCCTCCCAAATAACTAAAACGTCATCAATATATCGAAGCCAGAGGACCAGGCCCGCCCCAATATTCAATCTACCCAGAATGAACTGGGACTCCCAATATCACATGTAGATGTTGGCATAATTTGGGGCGAACCTGGTCCCCATGGCGATGCCCGTCAACTGTAGATAAAATCCTTGATCATACCAAAAATAGTTGTGTCTTAAGATATATGATATAGATTGTAACAAAAATGATTTTAATTCAGGACCAACACTAATATCCTCAGTTAAGTAAAATTCCACAGCCTTAAGGCCCAATTTATGGTCAATAATAGTATATAATGATGACACGTCGAAAGATGCCCACCTATAGCCAGATTGCCAACTGATTTTCTCCAAATCCAACATGATATGAGTTGTATCTTTAATATAAGAAGGGGCTTTCTGAGCATAACCCTGGAGATAAAAGTCTATAAATTGTGACAAGTTGGAGGTTATGGAATTAATCCCACGAATATTGGTCGACCAGGAGGTCTCATCAAATCTTTATGGATTTTGGGAATAAAATAAAAAAACGGTATCCCTGGATGTTGATTTAATAGAAATTTGCGGTTGTTTTCCGAAATAGCCCCATTGTTTCTAGCTTCATCCAAAATCTTTGATAATATTCCATTATATCTCAAAGTGGGGTCTCCAGTTAATTTAATATAGGTGTTAGAATCCCCAAGGATGGCATATGATTCTTCCTTATAATACTCTTGGGTCATCAGTACAATGGCTCCACCCTTATCCGCCTCCCTAATGACAATATCCCTCCTCTCCTGAAGTTCTTTAATGCTTTAAACCTCATCTCGAGTCAAATTCTAAACTCTAGCATTCCTATTATTACATAATTTTTGGAAATCTTTCTCAACCATCTTTAGAAAAGTTTCCGGTTTGGGGGTTTCCATATGGCGCTCTTGGCACCGTTTGATGGATAAACTCTTCCGGGTCATCGAACCGGATGGACTTTGTGGGACGTTTTCGTTTCGGTTTCTCGTTTTTCAAGTTTTTAATGTTTTTGGTTAATTGGTATAGATTTTAGGTATATAAGAGGGGCAATAGATGGACTTTTTATGCTCCTGATGAAGTCTACATGACGAAACACGTTGAGCGGTACCTGCAGACGATCTGGTTCAGTAGGGAGTTGGTCATGTTACATGCTCCATTTGTCTTAATCTTTGTAAGCGCAATAAAAGGCTGTTTTTTTTTAAAAAAAAAAGAAATTTGGCTGTCTACACTATTGTGTCACTTTCTCTTTAAGGCTATCGTCATTGGTCTGGAGATTTCAAGAACCTGTGATGCGCCTGTTCAGTATTGGCAGCTTGTGAGTGGCTAAGATTGCACTGTGTGCTTATTTTGGCTTGGGGGGGTATCACCCTATGTGTTTTTGTTTTTGCATCACTCCCACCGTGCAGTCCATTACTCCCACCTTGCAGTCCATCACTCTCACCTTGCAGTCCATCACTCCCACCTTGCAGTCCATCACTCTCACCTTGCAGTCCATCACTCCTGTTTCCAACCCCAACCCTTCTAGATTGTAAGTTCCCACGGGAATAGGGCCCTCGTTTCCCCCTGTACTGGTTTGTCAAAATGTTGGTCACTCTCAGTGTATTGTAACCCTGTGTCTATATTGTGCCCATTGTTCAGCGCTGCGGAATATGCTGGCGCTGTATAAATAAAGTATAATAAATAATAATAATAAAAGCTTCAGTCTCAGCATTTTCATGATCTTTGTGAGTTACTCAGTAGGTAATGAGAGTCAGATCCAGTCACTGAGACCCTGTAAGAGTTTGAAGCCAATAGATCTGTAAAGTCATTGATAGAAATTATTAAAAGTGAATTTGTTAAGTAAATTGTTATGTCATCGGGCCTTTTGTGGGGCACACAGGGTTAATACCCCTATCATGAAATTGATGTTCTCTGTAAATGCTGTGGGAATATCTCCAGTAGACAACCCTTCTAATGATCTTCTAAAGCAGGAGCCAGCGATCTATACCCTCCAGATGTTTCGGAACTACTTCTCCCATGATCCTCAGTAACTCATTAAGATGGCTGAATCCCAATAGACATGTAGTTGAGAAAACCCTTTCTTACGCTCTAGTAAATGAACCATGACAAAGGATTTATTTTTCATAATAATTGACAAACAGAAAAAGCTAATTTTTAAAAAAATTTATTTATAAATTTAGAGAAAAGTAAATTATGTACTAGGCAGCATTAATTAAATAGGGCTAATCCAGAGGAAGGCGAAAAACACCTTGTGAAATATCGAACAAGGTGAAAAAATTCCTTCCTGACCCCAATAATGGCGATCGGTTCAATCCCTGGATCAGCCTCCTCATGTTTACAACTGCATATCACTGGAGCCGCTGCCTGTACGCTCCATGCAATACAGAGAAATGATCACACAGGAAAAAGAGCTTGCAATCGAATACAAAGGGTACAATACAGGGTTACATTGTTGCTCCACATTAATGACTTTGCTTCCAGCTCCTCGTCTCACTCGTTATGTTGCTCCTCATTTGTAGCGTATCAAGGGGAGGCCAGGAGGGCCAATGGTTGATTTTCTTATGGTGATGCGCATATATATATATATATATATATATATATAGCCGATGTGCTGAACTTCTTGCCCCAAACGGTGAAAAGGCATGATATGCCCCCTGGTCTTCAAGCTGAAATCCACAAAGCTTACAGAGACAAACAATCTAATACACAAGTACAATACAGAGAATTTATGTTCCTGCTCCAAGAGCTTACAATCTAATGCAAAAATACAATACAGAGAATTAATATTCCTGATTGTAGAGCTTACAATCGAATACCAAAAATATAATATATAGAATTAATGTACCTGCTTGTAGAGCTTACAATCTAATACACAAATACAATACAGAGAATATTCCTGCTCACAGAGCTTACAATCTAATACACAAATACAATACAGACAAATAATATTCCTGCTGGCAGAGCTTACAATCTAATACAAAGGATACAATACACACACATTGCCTAAAAGCGGGGGAGGACAGTTCGGCTTCTCAAATTCAAGCCTCTCGCCTCAACTTTGGGAAGGAGGGTCAGGCTTCGCCTCTCCAAACATGGAGGAGGTTCAAGCCTCTCGCCTCAAAGCAAGCGGGGGAAGAGGGTCAGGCTTCTCGCCAACAAAGAGGAAGGCGTGTGAAACCATCACCTCAAAGCTCGGCTAGACAATCTTGGCCTATCATCGCCTCCAAAGCCCAGGAGTCGACGGTCAAGCACCAGTCGCAAGCTGTGGAGGAGGTTCAGACTTCTCAAGTTCAAGCCTCTCGCCTCAACTCCGGGAAGGAGGGTCATGCTTCTCACATCCAAACATGGAGGTTCAAGCCTCTCGCCTCAACGCAAGCAGGGGAGGAGGGTCAGGCTTCACGCATTCAAACATGGAGGAGGTTCAAGCCTCTCGCCTCAAAGCAAGCAGGGGAGGAGGGTCAGGCTTCTCACATCCAAACATGGTGGAGGCTGAAGCCTCTCGCCTCAACACAAGCAGGGGAGGAGGGTCAGGCTTCTCACCTCCAAAAAGGAGGGTGGGTTAAGCCATTCGCCTCCAAACAGGATAGGTGGATCAGGCAACTTGGCTTCAGCCTTGGAGACTGATAAATAAAACTGATTATTTTGTATTTTGATTTATCTTCTACAGTTCATAATTTTGATCTCTAGAATCACGTAGAGTCCTCCTTCAGCACGCAGGAGAAAAATAAAAACCCCTGTGGGAGAATCACTGAGGTACCATGGCCTGAAGGATCACTCTTTCCTCTGGGCATTAAGAGATAAAGGCAGAAGCCATTAATATTGCCATTAATCCTTAATTTTGGTAATATATCCCAATTTACTTGCAGTTGGTCCTGGTTCTCCGGTCTCTCTGCTCTCCTCTTGGTCAGACTCCTCTTCATTCTGCAGCTTCATGTCACCATCTCCCATGTAAACACCATGTAGTCGTTATGATGCAATGCCCAGTGACATCACAATGCTGCAGCCACGGAGACAGAGACAGGTCCAGGATAAACAGAATGCGCATATAGAAAAACAGGCTTTGGAAAAGGATTCAAAAGGTTTATATTCTACATACATGTTACAGGACATGTCTAGGCTAGTATGAGCAGGTTACAGAGTAGTGAGAGTGTAATTCCATCCATGACAACTGAGTATCTGCTATCAATGTGGAGATGGGAAGATAAGAGATGAGTGAGAGGGTGGTGTCCTCCTCATCACTTTCCTGCAGGGCACAGTCACAGCTCAATTAAATCTACGGCTTAGTGAGCTCACTTATCTTACTGTACATAAAAGGAGCTGCTATAAGATGGTGTATTTCCATCATTTTCATGGTTGTAATCTGAGCCATTATCCTGCATACTGTAAATCATAAACCAACTGCCATATCTTGGTATAATCCTAATCCCTCCCTAACCGCCAAATCAAAGTGTAACCAACTGCCAATTTAACAAAAAATCCTGAAAAAAACATGATCATAGGCTGCTGGCAGCGTGACGTGTGTGAGTGCGCATGGTCACACGTGTATCCCCTAATGTGCTGTAGGCCCAGGCACTGGAGAGCGCTACAATAAAGAAAGAATTCACCTGTATACATATTAAACAATAACTTTCCATTCAGTTTTAGGCTGGTCGTTCACTGGGTCTGTATCGGTGCGATCATCTGAAGTCACCCGACCGATCCCACAACGTGCAGGAGATTCAGCCTCTTCCATTGCCTCCGACTTCCATCGGACGATTTCAAACGATTATTTTGCAGCTAAAACAGACTATCGATCTTTCCCATTTGAATGTGATTTATTGGACGATGCCGGGATGATCCGGTAGAAGTTACATGAAACAGTATGCAGTTACAGTCCCGTCTCCTGCGTAACCCATCCATACGACCCGTCACCTGCGTAGCCCATCCATACGGCCCCGTCATCTGCATAACCCATCCATACGGCCCCATCACCTGCGTAACCCATCCATACTGCCCCGTCACCTGCATACCCATAACCCATCCATACAGCCCCGTCATCTGCATAACCCATCCATACAGCCCCGTCACCTGCGTAACCCATCCATACTGCCCCGTCACCTGCATACCCATAACCCATCCATACGGCCCCGTCATCTGCATAACCCATCCATACGGCCCCGTCACCTGCATTACCCATCCATACTGCCCAGTCACCTGCATACCCATAACCCATCCATACGGCCCCGTCACCTGCGTAACCCTTCCATACGGCCCCGTCACCTGCGTAACCCATACATTTGGCCCCGTCACCTGCGTAACCCATACATTTGGCCCCGTCACCTGCGTAACCCATACATTTGGCCCCGTCACCTGCGTAACCCATACATACTGCCCCGTCACCTGCATATCCATTACCCATCCATACAGCCCCGTCACCTGCATAACCATAACCCATCCATACAGCCCCGTCACCTACATAACCATAACCCCTCCATACTGCCCGTCACCTACGTAACCATGACCCATCCATACAGCCCTGTCACCTGCGTAACTATAACCCATCATACAGCCCCGTCACCTGCATAACCATAACCCATCCATACAGCCCTGTCACTTGCGTAACCATAACCCATCCATACAGCCCTGCCACCTGCGTAACCATAACCCATCCATACAGCCCTGCCACCTGCGTAACCATAACCCATCCATACAGCCCCGTCACTTGCGTAACCATAACCCATCCATACAGCCCCGTCACCTGCGTAACCATAACCCATCCATACAGCCCCGTCACCTGCGTAACCATAACCCATCCATACAGCCCCGTCACCTGCGTAACCATAACCCATCCATACGGCCCCGTCACCTGCATAACCATAACCCATCGGGATACGGGATATAAAAAAAAAAAATATATAAAAAGGTTAATTTTTATAACGCAGCACTATTGCTCACTTTTCACCCTCGTCCACTGAGCGGCACGGGGGGGGGTTCCGCCCTTGTCTTCTGAGCAGCAGGGGGTGCCGCCCTCCTCCACCGAGAGGGGCGGGAGATGCCACCCTCGTCTGCTGAGCAGCACGGGGGGCAAGGGCACAGTGCGCCTGCTCTGCACAACCTGGATTGCATTGAAGGGAGAACTTTAGTCTTCTGGAGGTTTTAAAAAGTGCACTAAGTAATAATAACCATTTCTCTCCAGTTCAGGCGATCTGAAATAAAAGCAGAGCAAAACATATTCTAACCTGTCACCGCTTCATCAGAATATACTGTGCAGTGTTTAATGGGTAGGATTTATTAACCCATTCCTGACCGCTGACGTACCATGTACGCCCGATCGGGAAGTCTCCCTTAGACCCGCGGACATACATGGTACGTCAGGGTCTCCTACCCTCCCTCTCGATACTCACCTTCCTCGCTGGCCTCCCTGGACTGGCAAGATGGAAGCCTGCCCCGCCTTTTCAGGGGGCCCAGCAGGCGCGATTATGTCATCACGGTGCATGATGACGTCATTGCCATGCGCCACCCGGCGCCTGCAGTAAAAATCATGTAGGGGAGGGGGCCTATTATTAACCCCTACATTGCCGGATCGCGATTCGACTCCAATCGGCGCCAAATCGTGATTCAAACCCGGAGGTGGCTGACATCTTGGATGTCAGCCAAGCCTCCAGGTCACCCCCCACCCACTGACATCCTCACCATATCCGTGAGGACATCAGTGGGCAAGTTAACCCCCTAGCTGCCAAGTGCCGATTTGTGGCAACTAACGGGTCGTGTTTGATATCATTGGAACGGCCTGATCATGGCCTTTCCAATGATACCAAACATGACCAGGTATGTTTTAAGAAAAATTTAAAAAAATAAATTAATAAAAAAAATGAGGTTTTTTGCTACAAAAATATTGGTCTGGGCCTGGGGGGCATCTAAAAATGATGAGCATAAAACGGACAGAATGAGCTCAGCGCACAAAGTTGACATGGCTCAGTAGTGAAGAGGTTAACAAGCAAAAACATGTAAAAATTTAGTATTTCTATCCTCAGGACAAAATTTTGAAAGTATTTAGCCGGGGTCTTTTTTGCGGTTGTAGATTTTGGGGATTAATTTTCGAAAAAGTGTGTTTTTTTCAATTTTTTCATCATATTTCATATTTTTGAATAGTAAAATTATTCGATATGATGGAAATAATGGTATTTTTAGAGACTCCATTTAATGGCGAGAAAAACGGTGTATAATATGTGTGGGTTGCATAAACGAGTAAGAGGAAAATTTGACTTAAACACAAACAGCGCAGAAACGTAAAACCAGCAGCGGGTACTAACGGATGGATTTTCATAAAACCGCCCGGTCACTATGGGGTTAACGGGACCCTTTTCTCATCCTGACCTATATACATTTTATAAAGTGGTCAGGGCGTGAGGCGTGCCCCCTCCCAGCTCCCTCATCTGGCAAAAAAGCTGGGTGAAGCAGAGGAGTGTCCTCCCTCCCCTCGACATCAGAGTGGTCGACATCACCCTTTGACACCAATCGTGGTAATGTTATTCCAGCTTGGCTATTTGGATGCAAAAATAGCAAACCCCATGTCCTTTTCTGGTAGATCGCAGTTTATTGAATGTACAATCTGCACCCCCCCCTGCCCCCCTTGATTTCTCTTGCTTCCCATCTGCCCCTTTCCTTTCTGTGTGTTTCCTCTTCAGGCTGGCCGTCCACTAGGTCCGTAGTCAGACGACTGACTTGGTCATCCACCTACAGACAATGCCATTGGCCGATCAGGGTTATCCAGTGGAAGCGTCTGTGTACGACCTAGGTCAGCCAATGGACCGGCCGCCGAACAAAACAAAAACAAGTGTCCTTGGTGCTGAAAATGCCCAGTCGAGCGCAGCCGAAGCAGAATTTTTTTTTAAAATAAAAAAAGAACACTTGCTGAAGGTTGAGGGTGGGGGGGTTAAACGTCGTCCCTGGTGCTGAAATAGGTTTCAGCACCAAGGACAGCAACGCTGACTGTAGCTGGCCTGAAGGGAAAAAAAAGAAAAAGCGGCAATCCAGGAAGGAAAAGAAGCCTCATCAGTTTTTTTGTTGTTGTTTTTTTTAAAAAAAAAATGGGAACTCAAAATGTAGCCTAAATTTTTAAATAAAAAAAATCAGTAACTTTATTAATCTTATTACTGCGGATTAAAAAAAACAAAAAACGGTTGAATAAAAACTAAAATCTAATTTTCCATTGAATCCTGCGGGCTGTGGAACAGAATCCCTTCTCTATGGGGCGATGTCCCTGCTGCCACACGGCGGTTTAACTATACAATTCATCATTTTCATGTAGTTTGTACCAGATCGTCCCGGCATCGTCCGATAAATCCCATTCAAACGGGAAAGATCGATAGTCTGTTGTAGTTGCAAAAAATCTTCCGATGGGAGTCGGAGGCAGTGGAAGAGGCTGAATCTCCTGCACGTTGTGGGATCGGTTGGGCGACTTCAGACTTTGGATGATTGCACCATCGCACCAATACAGACCCAGTGGACGACCAGCCTAAAACTGAATGGAACGTTATTGTTTAATATGTATACAGGTGATTTTGTTCTTTTTTTCTTTGAGTTCACTCATAAGATGTTCCTCTTCTTCTGCAAGATATTTTTTTAAATGGTCCTGAAGATTATTAAATAAAGCTGCAACAAAGCCAAATCTCCATTGTGTTTCTTTACAGATGCTGCAGATCCTCTTCGATCTGTCATTTTTTCCGTTCTGCATGATAGATCAGGGCTATCAAATTTCGGCCCACCCCCACATGTTTCTGAATTACAATGTCCTTGATTCCCCGACCATCTATCACAATCAAAGAATACTGGGACTTGTAGGCATCAGCATCTGGGGGGCAGAGTTTGACATCCCTGGGATACAGCCTCCTGTTTCTCCTTATCATGAGGGTTTAAAGGTCAAATATATATAAATACGGCGTCATTCACCGGGGTGTCTTCCCTGCCTGCTCACTTTGAGGGTGCTCGGAGGGAGGGCGGACTAGAGTGGAGGAGGGCTCAGGGGGGCTAGAATGAAGGGCTCTTGGGGGGGGCTAGAATGGATAGCTCGGGGGGGGCTGGGATAGTATGTTTGGAACTGGACGAGGGGCTCAGGATAGAGATTGGGGGTTTAGGATGGAGATAGGAGATGGGACACTTGAATGGCAATGGGGTGAGTACATTAGTAGAGGAAGGTGGGGGCGCTCTGGTCCTGCTAACATGTCTGGAATGACACATGACAGCTGCTGGGATTTTGCAGGTGTTGGCACATGCTGGTGGGTGGTCCTGTCACTGGGCGCCCACCCGGCCTTCACCTCACCTGGCCCAAGCACTGCATACAGACAGGTAGCATGTCTGAGGGCTGCAGCGCTCTCCAGTGCCTGGGCCTACAGCACACCGAGCTCCAGCAGGGGACACACAGGTGACCATGCGCACCCACACACGTCACGCTGCCAGCAGCCTATGAGCATGTTTTTTTTCAGGATTTTTTGTTAAATTAGCAGTTGGTTACACTTTTATTTGGCGGTTAGGGAGGGATTAGGATTATACCAAGATATGGCAGTTGGTTTATGATTTACAGTATGCAGGATAATGGCTCAGATTACAACCATGAAAATGATGGAAATACACCATTTTATAGCAGCTCCTTTTATGTACAGTAAAATAAGTGAGCTCACTAAGCCGTAGATTTAATTGAGCTGTGACTGTGCCCCGCAGGAAAGTGATGAGGAGGACACCACCCTCTCACTCATCTCTTATCTTCCCACCTCCACATTGATAGCAGATACTCAGTTGTCACGGATGGAATTACACTCTCACTACTCTGTAACCTGCTGATACTAGCCTAGACATGTCCTGTAACATGTATGTAGAATATAAACCTTTTGAATCCTTTTCCAAAGCCTGTTTTTCTATATGCACATTCTGTTTATCCTGGAACTGTCTCCGTCTCCGTGGCTGCGGCATTGTGATGTCACTGGGCATTGCATCCTAACGGTTACAAGGTGTTTACATGGGAGATGGTGACATGAAGCTGCAGAATGAAGAGGAGTCTGACCAAGAGGAGAGCAGAGAGACCGGAGAACCAGGACCAACTGCAAGTAAATTGGGATATATTACCAAAATTAAGAATTAATGGCAATATTAATGGCTTCTGCCTTTATCTCTTAATGCCCAGAGGAAAGGGCTATCCTTCAGGCCATGGTACCTCAGTGATTCCCCCACAGGGGTTTTTATTTTTCTCCTGCGTGCTGAAGGATGACTCAACGTGAGTCTAGAGATCAAAATTATGAACTATAGAAGACAAATTAAAATACAAAATAATCAGTTTTATTTATCAGTCTTCAAGGCTGAAGCCAAGTTGCCTGATCCACCTATCCTGTTTGGAGGCGAGTGGCTTAACCCACCCTCCTTTTTGGAGGTGAGAAGCCTGACCCTCCTCCCCTGCTTGTGTTGAGGCGAGAGGCTTCAACCTCCTCCATATTTGGATGTGAGAAGCCTGACCCTCCTCTCCTGCTTGCTTTGAGGCGAGAGGCTTGAACCTCCTCCATGTTTGAATGCGAGAAGCCTGACCCTCCTCCCCTGCTTGCGTTGAGGGGAGAGGCTTGAACCTCCATGTTTGGATGTGAGAAGCATGACCCTCCTTCCCGGAGTTGAGGCGAGAGGCTTGAACTTGAGAAGTCTGAACCTCCTCCACAGCTTGCGACTGGTGCTTGACCGTCGACTCCTGGGCTTTGGAGGCGATGATAGGCCAAGATTGTCTAGCCGAGCTTTGAGGTGATGGTTTCACACGCCTTCCTCTTTGTTGGCGAGAAGCCTGACCCTCTTCCCCCGCTTTCTTTGAGGCGAGAGGCTTGAACCTCCTCCATGTTTGGAGAGGCGAAGCCTGACCCTCCTTCCCAAAGTTGAGGCGAGAGGCTTGAATTTGAGAAGCCTGACCGTCCTCCCCCGCTTTTAGGCAATGTGTGTGTATTGTATCCTTTGTATTAGATTGTAAGCTCTGCCAGCAGGAACATTATTTGTCTGTATTGTACCTTTTGTATTAGATTGTAAGCTCCGCGAGCAGGAATATTAATCCTCTGAATTGTATTTGTGTATTAGATTGTACGCTCTGCGATCAGGAATATTAATCCTCTGAATTGTATTTGTGTATTAGATTGTAAGCTCTTGGAGCAGGAATAATAATTCTCTGTATTGTATTTTTGTATTAGATTGTAAGCTCTGAGAGCAGGAACATAAATTCTCTGTATTGTACTTGTGTATTAGATTGTTTGTCTCTGTAAGCTTTGTGGATTTCAGCATGAAGATCAAGGAGCATATCGTGCCTTTTCACCGTTTGGGGCAAGAAGTTCAGCATATCGGCTATATATATATATATATATATATATGCGCATGACCATAAGAAAATCAACCATTGGCCCTCCTGGCCTCCCCTTGATACGATGAGGAGCAACATAACGAGTGAGACGAGGCGCTGGAAGCAATGTCATTAATGTGGAGCAACAATGTAACCCTGTATTGTACCCTTTGTATTCGATTGCAAGCTCTTTTTCCCGAGTGATCATTTCTCTGTATTACGTGGAGTGTACAGGCAGCGGCTCCAGTGATATGCAGCTGTAAACATGAGGAGGCTGATCCAGGGAGTGAACCGATCGCCATTATTGGGGTCAGGAAGGAATTTTTTCACCTTGTTCGATATTTCACAAGGTGTTTTTCGCCTTCCTCTGGATTAGCCCTATTTAATTAATGCTGCCTAGTACAAAATTTACTTTTCTCTAAATTTAAAAATAAAAAAAAATTAAATTACCTTTTTCTGTTTGTTAATTATTATGAAAAATAAATCCTTTGTCATGGTTCATTTAATAGAGCGTAAGAAAAGGATTGTCATTCCAGATGTTTTCTCAACTACATGTCTATTGGGATTCAGCCATTTTAAGGAATTACTGAGGATCATGGGAGATGTAGTTCTGAAATATCTGGAGGGTATAGATCGCTGGCTCCTGCTTTAGGGGATCATTAGAAGGGTTGTCTACTGGAGATATTCCCACAGCATTTACAGAGAACATCAATTTGGATGATAGGGGTATTAACCCTGTGTGTCCCACACAAGGCCCGATGACATAACAATTTACTTAACAAATTCACTTTTAATAATTTCTATCAATGACTTTACAGATCTATTGGCTTCAAACTCTTACAGGGTCTCAGTGACTGGATCTGACTCACAAAGATCATGAAAATGCTGAGGCTGAAGCTTTTATTATTATTTATTATACTTTATTTATATAGGCCAGCATATTCCGCAGCGCTGAAGAATGGGCACAATATAGACAGGGTTACAATACACTGAGAGTGACCAACATTTTGATAAACCAGGAAACGAGGGCCCTATTCCTGTGGGAATTTACAATCTAGAAGGGTTAGGGGTGGAAACAGGAGGAGAGGACTGCAAGGTGAGAGTGATGGACTGCAAGGTGAAAGTGATGGACTGCAAGGTGAAAGTGATGGACTGCAAGGTGGGAGTGATGGACTGCAAGGTGGGAGTGATGGACTGCAAGGTGAGAGTGATGGACTGCAAGGTGAGAGTGATGGGCTGCAAGGTGAGAGTGATGGGCTGCAAGGTGAGAGTGATGGACTGGTTGCGTCAGTGAGTCGGGTGGTAGGCTTTCCTAAATAGGAAAGTCTTAAGAGAGCATTTGAAGGAAGGGAAACTAGGGGAAAGTCTGACAGTACGAGGGAGAGCGTTCCAGAGGATGGGGGCTGTGTGTGAAAAATCCTGCAGTCTATCATGAGAAGAGGTGATGGGGAGAGAAGCTAGGTACAGGTCACTGTTTGACCTTAGAGCGCGGGCTGGGGTGTATTTGGTGATTAATGAGGACAGGTGGTGGGGAGCTGAGTTAATGAGAGCTTTGTAGGTCAGGGTAAGGATTTTGAATTTAATTCTGCAGTGGATGGGGAGCCAGTGAAGGGATGTTTGAAGGTGGATAACAGCGCTTGCACCGACAGACAGATATTGCAGTTCCTCACGGAAACATTTGATTGTAGAGAATGGTATCCTCGATAGAAAGGAAAGTGCAATGTGCAGACTGAATAAAGCATATATAATGAGATTAATAAATGGAGAACTACTCACATGGTGTAGTGCCCTTTGAGAAGTGGCTCCAAACATTAAGCAGCCGGTGAATTAACGAGACACCGGTCCCCCCCTTGTAGGTCTCTTGTCAGCAGTTCTCAGGAGCAAGGGTTTTCTTCAATAGCCCCAACAAAAGAATATATAAAAACGTGGGGAATAAAACAACTCAATTTATTGAGATAAAAATAGGCAGAAAGTAATAAAACACTGCAAACGCGTTTCGGTGAATGCAGCTTCATCAGTGGGTGCCAGTGAAGGGACTCGCAGAGAGGAGTGGCCGAGACCGAGCGGCGGGTGAGGTGGAGGAGCCTGGCAGAGACAGAGCGAAACTTTAACACGGAGAGGGGGATATAGAGAGA
Source organism: Leptobrachium leishanense (assembly GCA_009667805.1). Lineage (NCBI taxonomy): Eukaryota > Metazoa > Chordata > Amphibia > Anura > Megophryidae > Leptobrachium > Leptobrachium leishanense. Next base: position 21,149,290 of record CM019072.1, read on the forward strand.
CAGACACAGAGAGGGGGATATTAAAGATACAGACACAGAGAGGGGGATATTAAAGATACAGACACAGAGAGGGGGATATAGAGAGACAGACACAGAGAGGGGGATATAGAGAGACAGACACAGAGAGGGGGATATTAAAGATACAGACACAGAGAGGGGGATATTAAAGATACAGACACAGAGAGGGGGATCTAGAGAGAGACAGACACAGAGAGGGGGATATAGGGACAGACACAGAGGGGGATATAGAGAGACAGACACAGAGAGGGGGATATAGAGACAGACACAGAGAGGGGATATAGAGAGACAGACACAGAGAGGGGAGTATTGAAGAGACAGACACAGAGAGGGGGATATAGAGACAGACAGACACAGAGAGGGGGATATAGCGGGACAGTCACAGAGAGGGGGATATAGAGAGACAGACACATAGCTATACAGGTTCCCCGCATACTGTGACCACACACTAACACCTCCTCCCCTCCGCCTTCATGCAGCTCTTGCACTTTCAGGTTACAGCGGGGAATTTCCTGTCACATGACTAGGACTTCCGGTTCTAGAAATTAAAGGGACAGTGCACAATGTAAACAGCCCTTGCAGTTACACTGAGGCCCCGCCCCGCCGCCTGCATTACTCACTGCCTGTGATGCCCTCTGGCCCCTCCCAGTGGGCGGCCCGGAGCGCTGGACCATCTGCGGGACGGCTGCCGTGACGGAGTGAGCCATGCCGGGGGTGAGGGCAGCCCGGGGTCTGGTCAGGGGGGATATAGAGAAAGACAGACACAGAGAGGGGGATATAGAGAGACAGACACAGAGAGGGGGATATAGAGAGACAGACACAGAGAGGGGGATATAGAGAGACAGACACAGAGAGGGGATATAGAGACAGACACAGAGAGGGGATATAGAGAGACAGACACAGAGAGGGGGATATTAAAAGAGACAGACGCAGAGAGGGAGATATAGAGAGACAGACACATAGAGGGGATATAGAGAGACAGACACATAGAGGGACTGTCACAGAGAGGTGGATATAGAGACACAGAGAAGGGGATGTAGAGAGACAGACACAGAGAGGGGGATATCGAGAGACAGACACAGAAAGGGGGATATAGAGAGACACAGAGAGGGGGATATAGAGAGACAGATAAAGAGAGGGGGATATTAAAAGAGACAGACACAGAGAGGGGGATATAAAGACAGACAGAGAGGGGGATATACAGAGAGGGGGATATAGAGAAAGACAGACAGAGAGGGGGATATAGAGAGACAGACACAGAGAGGGGGATATAGAGAGACAGATAAAGAGAGACAGATATAGAGAGGGGGATATTAAAAGAGACAGACACACAGAGGGGGATAAAGAGAGACAGACGCAGAGAGGGGGATATAGAGAGACAAACACAGAGAGGGGGGATATAGCGGGACAGACAGAGAGGGGGATATAGAGAGACAGACACAGAGAGGGGGGATATAGAGACACAGACACAGAGAGGGGGATATAGAGAGAAAGACACAGAGAGGGGAATATTAAAGAGACAGACAGAGAGGGGGATATAGAGAGACAAACACAGAGAGGGGATATAGAGACAGACACAGAGAGGGGGTTATAGAGAGAGACAGACAGAGAGGGGTATATAGAAAGAGAGTCACAGAGAGGGGGATATAGAGACACAGAGAAGGGGATGTAGAGAGACAGACACAGAGAGAGAGGGGGATATCGAGAGACAGACACAGAAAGGGGGATATAGAGAGACACAGAGAGGGGGATATAGAGAGACAGATAAAGAGAGGGGGATATTAAAAGAGACAGACACAGAGAGGGGATATAAAGACAGACAGAAAGGGGGATATAGAGACAGACACAGAGATGGGATATAGAGAGAGACACAGAGAGGGGTATAGAGAGAGACACAGAGATGGGATATAGAGAGAGACACAGAGAGGGGTATAGAGAGAGACACAGAGAGGGGGATATAGAGAGACAGGCACAGAGAGGGGATATAATAATAAAGCTGCGACAAAGTCAAATCTCCATTGTGTTTCTTTACAGATGCTGCAGATCCTCTTCAATCTGTCATTTTTTCAGTTCTGCATGATAGATCAGGGCTATCAAATTTCGGCCCACCCCCACATGTTTCTGAATTACAATGTCCTTGATTCCCTGACCATCTATCACAATCAAAGAATTCTGGGACTTGTAGGCATCAGCATCTGGGGGGCGGAGTTTGACATCCCTGGGATACAGCCTCCTGTTTCTCCTTATCATGAGGGTTTAAAGGTCAAATATATATAAATAGAAACATAGAAAATGTCGGCAGATAAGAACCTTTCGGCCCATCTAGTCTGCCCAATTACATGGATACTTTACCTGGATTTATCTTTTGTTTAGGATAGCCTTATGCCTATCCCATGCTTGCTTAAATTCAATTACTGTTTTGGCCTCTACCACTTCTGCTGGAAGACTGTTCCATGTATCCACCACCCTCTCAGTAAAATAATGCTTTCTGATGTTACTTTTAAACCTTTGTCCCTCTAATCTAAGACTATGTCCTCTTGTTTTGCTACTTTGTTTCCTTTTAAATATACTCCCTTCCTCTACCTTGTGGATTCCCTTTACGTTTTTAAATGTTTCTATCATATCTCCTCTGTCTCGTCTTTTTTCCAAGCTGTACATGTTAAGATCATTAAGCCTTTCCTGGTAACTTTTCTCCTTCAAGCCGTACACCATTTTAGTAGCTCTTCTCTGAACTCTCTCTCTAAGATGTCTATATCCTTCTGGAGATACGGTCTCCAGTACTGCACACAGTACTCCAAGTGAGGTCTCACCAGTGCTCTGTACAGTGGCATGAGCAATTCCCTTTTCCTACTGCTAATTCCTCTCCCTACACAACCAAGCATTCTGCCAGCATTTCCAAGCATTCTGCCAGCATTTCCTGCTGCTCTATTACATTGACTACTTACCTTTAGATCCTCTGAAATAATAACCCCTAAATCCCAACCCTCAGATGTTGAGGTTAGGACTGTATCAAATATTCTATATTCAGCCCTTGGGTTTTTACGTCCCAGGTGCATTATCTTGCACTTATCCACGTTAAAACTCAATTGCCACAGCTCCCACCATTTCTTTAGTTTACTTTAGGCTAGGGTCAGACGAGCGTGATTTCTACGGACTGTACGTCCGTGCACACAGACGTACGTCAGTACGGAAGACGCAGTAGTGGCCACACAGTCCGTTTATTCACTGACGTATATTTTGACGGATGTAGGAGGGAAAATAAATTAAAAAGCAAAACCATTTTGTCCGTGAAAAATGCTGGACGTATAAATGCAGTCCGTCTGACCACGTTCCATCACTCACACACAAAGCTATGCAGACGTTGCGGACGCAGCGCACTTTGTGCGGCCGTTCTAGGAGTTGTACGTTCTTGCCTGCCTTGCGTCCGTGGGCCGCGGCCGTTGTGCGTCCGCAGTTCAGTGCGGACGTACTTCATGTGTCAGGCTCCAATGGGCTTTCTGTCATGCTATCACGGACGTACTTTTAGGCGCAATCACGGACGTGAACACTACGCTCGTCTGACCCCAGCCTAAATCATTTGTCATTTGGCTGATCCCTCCAGGAACGTCAACCCTGTTGCAAATCTTTGTGTCATCAGCAAAAAGACATACTTTTCCATTAATACCTTCTGCAATATCACTAATAAAAATATTAAATAGAATGGGTCCAAGTACTGACCCCTGAGGTACCCCACTGGTAACAAGACTTTGCGCCGAATAAACTCCATTTACCACAACCCTCTGTTGCCTGTCACTCAGCCACTGCCTAATCCATTCAACAATATTGGAATCCAAGCTCAAAGATTGCAATTTATTGATAAGCCTTCTATGCGGAACAGTATCAAAAGCCTTACTGAAATCTAAATAAGCAATGTCTACTGCACCACCTGTGTCTATTATTTTTGTTACCCAATCAAAAAAATCAATAAGATTAGTTTGGCATGATCTCCCTGAGGTAAACCCATGTTGTTTCTGAGCCTGTAATCTATGTGTTTTTAGATGTTCAACAATCCTTTCCTTTAACATGGTTTCCATTAATTTCCCCACTACTGACGTAAGACTAACTGGCCTATAGTTCCCAGATTCCTCCCTACTACCCTTCTTGTGAATGGGCACAACATTTGCTAATTTCCAGTCTTCTGGGACGACTCCCGTTAGCAAGGATTGGTTAAATAAATCTGTTAACGGTTTTGCTATTACATCACTGAGCTCTTTTAATAATTTAGGGTGGATCCCATCAGGCCCCATTGACTTATTTGTCTTTACTTTAGACAGCTGCTGTAGAACCTCCTCCTCTGCAAACTGATATGTAATTGTCTGGTTAGTGTTTCCTCCTAACTGAGGTCCCTTTCCTTCCTTTTCTTCTGCATAGACTGAACAAAAATATTCATTGAGGCAGTCAGCGAGACTTTTATCCTCTTCTACATACCTTCCTTCCTTTGTTTTTAATCTAACTAATCCTTGTTTTACTTTTCTTTTCTCGTTTATGTATCTAAAAAATGTTTTGTCCCCCTTTTCTACTGACTGAACTATTTTCTCTTCTGCGTGTGCTTTGGAAGCTCTTATAAATTGCTTTGCCTCTTTCTGCCTAATCATAGGTTTGCCTATCTTCTTCACTCTGAGTTTTTTTTATAATTATTGAATGCTGTCTTTTTGTTCTTCACTATTTTGGCCACTTCTGCAGAGTACCAAAGTGGTTTCTTCCCTTTTTTGTTTTTGCTAACAAGTCGAATGCAATTGCCTGTGGCCTTCAATAATGCTTCCTTTAAATAATCCCATTTCTCCTGGACTCCCTTTAAACTCCTCCAGTCTGATAATGACTCCTTCACACAAAATCTCATTTTAGAAAAAACTGTTTTTTTAAAGTCTAAAACTTTTGTTTTTGTGTGGTGCGGCTCCATCCCTGTTCTTATATTAAACCATACTGACTGGTGATCACTAGATCCCAAATTTTCACCTACAACAACGTCCGATACCAAACCTCCATTTGTGAGTATTAAATCCAATATGGCCTCTTTACGGGTCGGCTCCTCAACTACTTGTGTTAGAGATAATCCCAGTAGGGAGTTTAGAATATTTGTACTCCTGGTGCACCCAGCTATTTTGGTTTTCCAGTTCACATCAGGAAGATTAAAGTCCCCCGTGATAATAACTTCCCCCTTCATTGCCATTTTGGCTATTTCCTCAAGCAGCAGATTATCTAGCTCTTCTACTTGTCCAGGGGGTCTATAGATCACACCTACACGAGCTACTGTATGACTGCCAACTTTTAGCGTAACCCAAACTGACTATGTTCACCTCGCTCACTTTTATTTGGTTCGTTTTTATGTTGTTTTTCACATACAGGGCCACTCCTCCTCCTTTCCTACCTTCTCTGTCTTTTCTATATAAAGAGTACCCCGGTATTGTTATGTCCCAGTTATTTTTCTCACTGAACCATGTCTCAGTAACCGCCACTAAATCTACTTTTTCAGCTTCCATCATTGCCTCCAGTTCATTGATTTTATTGACTAAACTGCGAGCATTTATAGACACGACTCTGAGCTTGTCATTTTTTTCCCCGCATGTTGCTTGCACCCTCCGATTTAGTTTTGGGGGACAATCAGGCAGATTGTTTTTTAACCTTTTGTCCCCCCTCCTAGTTTAAATATTTCTTTGCGAAACCTTTGAACTTCTCACTGAGAACATATGTTCCCCTATGAGTAAGATGCAAACCATCTTTTTTATACAGTTCCTTTCTGCTCCAATTAGAGCTATCATGGGACACAAAGCCAAATCCTTGCTCCCGACACCATTCCCGAAGCCACAAACTAAATTCCCTATTGCGCATCTGCCTATCCTGAATGTTATGCACAGGCAAAACTTCAGAGAATGACACAGTGGACGCAATCTGCTGTATTTCACCTCCAAGAACACAAAGGTTCTTGGAGGTGAACCGGCGTCATTCACCGGGGTGTCTTCCCTGCCTGCTCACTTTGAGGGTGCGCGGAGGGAGGGCGGACTAGAGTGGAGGAGGGCTCAGGGGGGCTAGAATGAAGGGCTCTTGTGGGGGCTAGAATGGAGGGCTCGGGGGGGGGGCTGGGATAGAATGTTTGGAACTGGACGAGGGGCTCAGGATAGAGATTGGGGGTTTAGGATGGAGATAGGAGATGGGACACTTGAATGGCAATGGGGTGAGTACATTAGTAGAGGAAGGTGGGGGCGCTCTGGTGCTGCTAACATGTCTGGAATGACACATGACAGCTGCTGGGATTTTGCTGGTGTTGGCACACGCTGGTGGGTGGTCCTGTCACTGGGCGCCCACCCGGCCTTCACCTCACCTGGCCCAAGCACTGCATACAGACAGGTAGCATGTCTGAGGGCTGCAGCGCTCTCCAGTGCCTGGGCCTACAGCACACCGAGCTCCAGCAGGGGACACACAGGTGACCATGCGCACCCACACACGTCACGCTGCCAGCAGCCTATGAGCATGTTTTTTTTCAGGATTTTTTGTTAAATTGGCAGTTGGTTACACTTTGATTTGGCGGGTAGGGAGGGGGTTAGGATTATACCAAGATATGGCAGTTGGTTTATGATTTACAGTATGCAGGATAATGGCTCAGATTACAACCATGAAAATGATGGAAATACACCATCTTATAGCAGCTCCTTTTATGTACAGTAAAATAAGTGAGCTCACTAAGCCGTAGATTTAATTGAGCTGTGACTGTGCCCTGCAGGAAAGTGATGAGGAGGACACCACCCTCTCACTCATCTCTTATCTTCCCACCTCCACATTGATAGCAGATACTCAGTTGTCACGGATGGAATTACACTCTCACTACTCTGTAACCTGCTGATACTAGCCTAGACATGTCCTGTAACATGTATGTAGAATATAAACCTTTTGAATCCTTTTCCAAAGCCTGTTTTTCTATATGCGCATTCTGTTTATCCTGGACCTGTCTCCGTCTCCGTGGCTGCAGCATTGTGATGTCACTGGGCATTGCATCATAACGGTTACATGGTGTTTACATGGGAGATGGTGACATGAAGCTGCAGAATGAAGAGGAGTCTGACCAAGAGGAGAGCAGTGAGACCGGAGAACCAGGACCAACTGCAAGTAAATTGGGATATATTACCAAAATTAAGGATTAATGGCAATATTAATGGCTTCTGCCTTTATCTCTTAATGCCCAGAGGAAAGGGTGATCCTTCATGCCATGCTACCTCAGTGATTCTCCCACAGGGGTTTTTATTTTTCTCCTGCGTGCTGAAGGAGGACTCTACGTGATTCTAGAGATCAAAATTATGAACTGTAAAAGACAAATCAAAATACAAAATAATCAGTTTTATTTATCAGTCATCAAGGTTGAAGCCGAGTTGCCTGATCCACCTATCCTGTTTGGAGGCGAGTGGCTTAACCCACCCTCCTTTTTGAAGGTGAGAAGCCTGACCCTCCTCCCCTGCTTGCTTTGAGGCGAGAGGCTTCAACCTCCTCCATGTTTGAATGCGAGAAGCCTGACCCTCCTCCCCTGCTTGCGTTGAGGCAAGAGGCTTGAACCTCCATGTTTGGATGTGAGAAGCATGACCCTCCTTCCCGGAGTTGAGGCGAGAGGCTTGAACTTGAGAAGTCTGAACCTCCTCCACAGCTTGCGACTGGTGCTTGACCGTCGACTCCTGGGCTTTGGAGGCGATGATAGGCCAAGATTGTCTAGCCAAGCTTTGAGGTGATGGTTTCACACGCCTTCCTCTTTGTTGGCGAGAAGCCTGACCCTCTTCCCCCGCTTGCTTTGAGGCGAGAGGCTTGAACCTCCTCCATGTTTGGAGAGGCGAAGCCTGACCCTCCTTCCCAAAGTTGAGGCGAGAAGCTTGAATTTGAGAAGCCTGACCGTCCTCCCCCGCTTTTAGGCAATGTGTGTGTATTGTATCCTTTGTATTAGATTGTAAGCTCTGCCAGCAGGAATATTATTTGTCTGTATTGTACCTTTTGTATTAGATTGTAAGCTCCGCGAGCAGGAATATTAATCCTCTGAATTGTATTTGTGTATTAGATTGTACGCTCTGCGATCAGGAATATTAATCCTCTGAATTGTATTTGTGTAATAGATTGTAAGCTCTTGGAGCAGGAATAATAATTCTCTGTATTGTATTTTTGTATTAGATTGTAAGCTCTGAGAGCAGGAACATAAATTCTCTGTATTGTACTTGTGTATTAGATTGTTTGTCTCTGTAAGCTTTGTGGATTTCAGCATGAAGATAAAGGAGCATATCGTGCCTTTTCACCGTTTGGGGCAAGAAGTTCAGCATATCGGCTATATATATATATATATATATATATATATATATATATTTGCGCATGACCATAAGAAAATCAACCATTGGCCCTCCTGGCTTCCCCTTGATACGTTACTAATGAGGAGCAACATAACGAGTGAGACAAGGAGCTGGAAGCAAAGTCATTAATGTGGAGCAACAATGTAACCCTGTATTGTACCCTTTGTATTCGATTGCAAGCTCTTTTTCCCGGGTGATCATTTCTCTGTATTACATGGAGTGTACAGGCAGCGGCTCCAGTGATATGCAGCTGTAAACATGTGGAGGCTGATCCAGGGAGTGAACCGATCGCCATTATTGGGGTCAGGAAGGAATTTTTTCACCTTGTTCGATATTTCACAAGGTGTTTTTCGCCTTCCTCTGGATTAGCCCTATTTAATTAATGCTGCCTAGTACAAAATTTACTTTTCTCTAAATTTATAAATAAATTTTATTAAAAATTAGCTTTTTCTGGTTGTCGATTATTATGAAAAATAAATCCTTTGTCATGGTTCATTTACTAGAGCGTAAGAAAAGGATTTGCATTCCAGATGTTTTCTCAACTACATGTCTATTGGGATTCAGCCATCTTAATGAGTTAATGAGGATCATGGGAGATGTAGTTCTGAAACATCTGAAGGGTATAGATCGCTGGCTCCTGCTTTAGGGGCTCATTAGAAGGGTTGTCTACTGGAGATATTCTCACAGCATTTACAGAGAACATCAATTTCATGATAGGGGTATTAACCCCATGTGCCCCACAAAAGGCCCGATGACATAACAATTTACTTAACACCTTCACTTTTAATAATTTCTATCAATGACTTTACAGATCTATTGGCTTCAAACTCTTACAGGGTCTCAGTGACTGAATCAGACTCTCACTACCTACTGAGTAACTCACAAAGGTCATGAAAATGCTGAGACTGAAGCTTTTATTATTATTTATTATACTTTATTTATATAGCGCCAGCATATTCCGCAGTGCTGAACAATGGGCACAATATAGACAGGGTTAAAATACACTGAGAGTGACCAACATTTTGATAAACCAGTACAGGGGGAAATGAAGGCCCTATTCACGTGGGAACTAACAGAAGGGTTGGGGTGGAAACAGGAGGAGAGGACTGCAAGGTGGGAGTGATGGCTGCAAAGTGAGACTGATGGACTGAAAGGTGAGAGCGATGGACTGCAAGGTGAGAGCGATGGACTGCATGGTGAGAGTGATGGACTGGTTGCGTCAGTGAGTCGGGTGGTAGGCTTTCCTAAATAGGAAAGTCTTAACCACTTCGATGTTGAGGACGCGCTCAGCGCGTCCTCAGCATTCCCGCTGGTATGCGGAGGATGCGCTCAGCGCGTCCTCCCATTGGGGTCAGCGTTCGGCCGAGTTCCGGCCGATCGCTGGCCCCCCCGGTGCGGGCTGACATCCTGGATATCAGCCGCGCATCCGGGACCACAGCCGCCCGAATTAGGTGTCATCGCGGCAGCGCGTTGACACCTAATTCAGGCGCCCCCCCCGCATGTGCGGAGGAGGCGCCTGAAAGGGAGGGGGGGAGGTCCTTCGGACCTCTCTCCTCCCGATCGGCGGCTCTGCGGGGGTTAACCCAGGCATCATTTGGAAGGGCACAGCCTGCCCTTCCAAATGATGCCTGGCATTAACCCCTGGGGAGCTGGATCGCGAATCGGCGCTGAAAAGCGCCGATTCGCGATCCTTTCCCGGAGCTGGCCGACATCTTGGATGTCGGCCAAGCCTCGGGAACTCCCCCTGAGGACTGGCGTCATCGTGCGTAGCACGATGACGCCAGTCCTGGACTTAACCCTTAACTGCCACCAACGGTGGAGATAGGGAGTTCCAATGAACTCCCTATCTCCCGATCCGTGGCAGTTAGGGGTTAAATTTTGGTATGGTTGGATCGGCCAGAGCATGGCCGTTCCAACGATACCAAACATGAAAGTGAAATATTTTGTAAAAAAAAAAAAAAAAATGAAAAATACAAATAAAGAAAAATTAAAAAAAAAATTATAAAAAAAAAATAAAGACTTTTTTTTTTTTTTTTTTGGTATGTTAATGCAGCAATATTGTTCCCATTTCAATTATAATGTGAACAATGATGCTGCACTAACGATTTTTGTATGCGGTGCGTTTGTTAAAAATCGCGTAATTTTCCCCCAAAAAAAATGTAACGAGACCCCATCTCTAATTTTTTTAACAAGCGCACCCCATACAAAATATAACCGCAATTGCTCGCATGTTAAAATGTGAAAAAAAAACACTTTACACATTGTAAATTATTGAAAATACATATTTTATTGCATTTTTTGTTATAATATACAGACATGACATAACGTATACATATAATAATGACATATTATGAATCTACCGAGTCTGACGGAGAGAACGATATATAATATGTCTGGGTCATATACTAAAATAAGCCTTCAAAACACGTTTAAACATGATGAGCAAAACCGGTAAAAATGACCTCAGCACAGGGGCGGGAAAAGCCTCAGCAGCGAAAGGGTTAAGAGAGCATTTGGAGGAAGGGAAACTAGGGGAAAGTCTGACAGTACGAGGGAGAGCGTTCCAGAGGATGGGGGCTGTGTGTGAAAAATCCTGCAGTCTATCATAGGGAGAGGTGATGGGGAGAGAAGCTAGGCACAGGTCACTGTTTGACCTTAGAGCGCGGGCTGGGGTGTATTTGGTGATTAATGAGGACAGGTGGTGGGGAGCTGAGTTAATGAGAGCTTTGTAGGTCAGGGTAAGGATTTTGAATTTAATTCTGCAGTGGATGGGGAGCCAGTGAAAGGATGTTTGAAGGTGGATAACAGCGCTTGCACCGACAGACAGATATTGCAGTTCCTCACGGAAACATTTGATTGTAGAGAATGGTATCCTCGATAGAAAGGAAAGTGCAATGTGCAGACTGAATAAAGCATATATAATGAGATTAATAAATGGAGAACTACTCACATGGTGTAGTGCCCTTTAAGAAGTGGCTCCAAACATTAAGCAGCCGGTGAATTAACGAGACACCGGTCCCCCCTTGTAGGTCTCTTGTCAGCAGTTCTCAGGAGCCATGGTTTTCTTCAATAGTCCCAACAAAAGAATATATAAAAACGTGGGGAATAAAACAACTCAATTTATTGAGACAAAAATAGGCAGAAAGTAATAAAACACTGCAAACGCGTTTCGGTGAATGCAGCTTCATCAGTGGGTGCCAGTGAAGGGACTCGCAGAGAGGAGTGGCCGAGACCGAGCGGCGGGTGAGGTGGATGAGCCTGGCAGAGACAGAGCGAAGCTTTAACACGGAGAGGGGGATATAGAGAGACAGACACATAGAGGGGGATATTAAAGATACAGACACAGAGAGGGGGATATTAAAGATACAGACACAGAGAGGGGGATATTAAAGATACAGACACAGAGAGGGGGATATGGAGAGACAGACACAGAGAGGGGGATATAGAGAGACAGACACAGAGAGTGGGATATAGAGAGACAGACACAGAGAGGAAGATATTAAAGATACAGACACAGAGAGGGGGATATAGAGGGACAGACACAGAGAGGGTGATATAGAGAGACAGACACATAGAGGGGGATATAGAGAGACAGACACAGAGAGGGGATATAGAGAGACAGACACAAAGAGGGGATTTAGAGAGACAGACACAGAGAGGGGATATAGAGAGACAGACACAGAGAGGTTGATATAGAGAGTCCCACGTGAGCGCACCCGGAAGCGTTTACATTCGGCGCCTGGCCAGCGAGCAGCGAGGAAGCTGCTGCCAGGCGCCCCATCCCCTGACCCACCGTGACAGAACCCCCCCCTCCAGGGGCGGCCACTGGACGACCCCCAGGGGCACGGGGGTGCGCCGAATAGAAGGCCTTCACTAGCCTAGGAGCATGGACTTCCGCAGCCGGTACCCAAGAACGATCCTCCGGACCGTAACCCACCCAATCGACCAAGTACTGCAAAGACCCCCTAGACATCCTGGCACCCAGAATGGCCTTAACTTCGAACTCCTCCTCGCCCTCCACAGAGACAGGAGGCGGTGGAGCATGGACCTTGGTGTACCGGTTACATAACAACGGCTTCAAAAGGCTTACATGGAATACATTGTGTATCTTAAAATGGGGGGGTAACGCAAAGCATAGGAGACAGGGTTGAGTCGCCGTAGAATCTTATAGGGGCCGATATACCTAGGAGCCAACTTCATGGAAGGCACTAAGAGCTTGATGTTACGTGAAGACAGCCAAACCCTGTCCCCAACTTGATACACGGGTGCCTGCCTCCTGTGTCTGTCGGCCTTCGTTTTCTGGATGGCACTACTCTCCTCCAGTGCCCGTCTCACTCTCCCCCAAGTCTCTTTCAATGATGCCAGTTGCTCATCTAAAGCAGGAATCGTGGTATCAGGAAACGTGGCGGGGAGCACGGGAGGATCAAAACCATAAACAGCGAAGAAAGGAGAATGCCCTGTGGATTCACTCACTGCGCTGTTCAAAGCATATTCTGCCCATGGTAGCAGGTCTGACCAGTTATCTTGTTGTTCTGAGATAAAGTACCTGAGATATTTCTCTATATTTTGGTTTGCTCGTTCTGCTGCTCCGTTGGTCTGGGGGTGATAAGCCGAAGAGAAAGAGAGGTCTATCCCTACGTTCTTACAAAACCCTCTCCAGAATCCGGAGATGAATTGGGTCCCCCTATCAGAGACAATCTCCAGAGGGACACCGTGTATGCGGACCACGTTGGCAATGAATATGGGCACCAGTTCAGCTGCCGAAGGTAGTTTCCGAAGAGGAACATAGTGGCCCATCTTGGAAAATCGGTCTATGATCGTAAGTATCACTGTATTCCCTCTTGACTCAGGTAACTCTACTATAAAATCCATGGCTACATGTGACCAGGGTCGTTCGGGGATCGGCAAAGGCTGGAGTAAGCCAATGGGTGCTGTTTTGGGACTTTTCTGCCTTGTGCACACTTCGCACACGGCAATGTAATCTTTGACATCTCGGCGCAACGTGGGCCACCAGAGGAGTTTACTGATATTAGACACAGTCTTGGTGATACCCATATGCCCGGAAGTTTTATTATCATGATAGATGTTAAGTACTTCCTCTCTTTCGTTCTCAGGTACAAAGAGTCTCGCAGGAGGTTTTCCCCCAGGAGCTGCGCCCTGGACGGTCTGCAACCTTTTCATTAGAGGAGACGAGACACTGATCGTGTGGTAGCGGCTATAATCCTTTCCTGGGGTACAATGGGATGCTGATCTTGGATATTATGTTCATAAGACTCATACTGTCTCGACAATGCGTCTGCTTTAATGTTTCTGGACCCAGGTCTATAGGTAAGCACGAAATTAAAACTTGAAAGAAACAATGACCATCTCGCTTGTCTGGAATTTAAACGTTTGGCATCTCCAATGTACGTGAGATTCTTATGGTCGGTTATGATAACGATGGGGTCCTTAGACCCCTCTAATAAGTATCTCCATTCGGCCAAGGCCGCGATGACTGCTAACAATTCTCTATTTCCAATGTCATAGTTCTTCTCTGCCGGGGACAACTTCCGAGAATAGAAGCCGCATAGATGCAAGGGTTTGTCAGGAGCCTCCCTTTGGGACAAGACTGCACCAAGACCTAGTTCGGAGGCGTCAACTTCTACTTGGAAAGGCAGAGCCGGATCTGGATGTCGGAGAACAGGGGCAGTAGTAAAAGCTTGCTTTAGTGCCTCAAAGGCTTGAGTGGCTTGAGGTGTCCATTTCTGATTTCCCACCCCTTTCTTTGTCATAGCCGTGAGGGGGGCCACCAAGGCCGAAAAATCTTTAATGAACCTTCGGTAATAGTTCGTAAACCCCAGAAACCTCTGAATGGCTTTAAGTCCTTGGGGTAGGGGCCAGTCAAGAATAGCTGAGAGCTTCTTAGGATCCATTTGAAAACCCCCCGGAGTTATTATATAACCAAGGAATTGCACAGTTACTATGTCGAATAGACATTTTTCTAGCTTACAGTACAATCCAGCCTTCAATAGTTTTTTCAACACTTGTTTCACGTGGACATGATGAGTGTCCACATCAGGAGAGTATATCAGGATATCATCCAGATATACTATGACGAATTCTTGCAGAAATTCCCTTAGAGTGTCGTTTATAAGGTCCTGGAAGACGGCTGGCGCATTACACAACCCAAAAGGCATCACCAGGTATTCATAATGCCCGCTACGTGTATTAAAAGCCGTTTTCCATTCGTCTCCCTTTTTAACCCTGACCAGGTTGTACGCTCCGCGTAAATCAAGCTTCGTATAGACACGAGCCCCTTTTAATCGGTCGAACAATTCTGTTATGAGAGGTATGGGATATGCATTTCTTATAGTGATCCTATTCAAACCCCTATAATCGATGCAAGGTCGCAGACCTCCCTCTTTCTTGGAAACAAAAAAGAAACCTGCTCCTGCTGGAGAGGAGGACCGTCTAATGAATCCTCGTTCCAGATTCTCCCTTATGTATTCCTCCATAATGTCGTTCTCTCTTTGTGATAAAGGGTATACGTGACCCCTAGGAGGCATCGTACCGGGGAGTAAATCAATGGCACAGTCATATGGACGATGTGGTGGTAGGACCTCAGTCCTGGCTTTAGAGAACACCTCCTTTAATGCCAGGTAACATTCAGGAACCTCTGTGGACAAAGGAGGGGCTGTGGCAAAATTGAGGCTACCAATCACATTAACTGTGCCTAGGCACTTAGACTGACAACTCTGACCCCAACATTTTATGTCTCTCTGGACCCAATCGACAACTGGGTTGTGCTCTGTTAGCCATGGAAACCCAAGAACGACAGGACATGAGGGTGATTCAATAATTTGAAATCTTATTGTTTCCTGGTGCAAAACTCCTGTTTTCATACATACATCGACTGTGTCGTGAGTGATATGTGGACATGACAGGGGTTACCATCTATGGCCTCCACCCTTAGAGGTCTTTCCCTGAGAACCAGAGGTATGAGGTTTTTGGCAGCAAAATTCTTATCCATAAAATTGCCTGAGGCCCCAGAATCTAAGAACGCCTCAGTCTTGAGGTGAACCCCCTCCCAGGTTAGGGAGATCGGTAACAGAATCCTGGATTTTTTTTACTCATTATCCACAAAGGAGGCACACAGAGAACCGACAACCTGGGTGTCTCCTGTTCTGAATCCCACTCTGCTATGTTCAACCCTGCCAACCCTGGGTCTCTGAGGACATCGAAGGCGAAAGTGATCTGCCCCTGCACAATAGAAGCAGAGCCCCTTTTCTCTTCTGTGTGCTCTTTCTGCTTCTGAAATACCTGTCTTCCCTATTTGCATGGGTTCAACGACTGGTAAATCTGTTTTCACATTCTCCGAACCACCTGACGTACTGGTGTGTCTGGGTAACGAGGGTAAAGGAGGCAAGACCCTTCTGGGTCTATCTCTGGGGTGTCTCCTTTCCCTGATTTGATCGTCCATGGCTATACAGAAATCTATCAGGTGGTCCAGACTTTCTGGTAATTTTAAGGGAGCCAGCTCAAACATAAAAGCCTCGTTCAAGCCTTCGGTAAAGGCCAAGGTTAAAACGTCGTTCGGCCAAAGTACCTCAGAAGTCAAAGTTTTAAACTCTATGGCATAATCGGCGACCCTCTTATTACCTTGTTTGATGTGAAACAAGGACCTACCCGCATTGGTAGCCCTTCTAGAGGGATCAAAGGTACGTCTTAACTCAGAGGTAAAACCCTCATAGTCATAAATGATGGGTTTCTTATTTTCCCACAACGGCGTAGCCCACAATAAAGCTTTTTCTGTTAAATGATTAATCAGATATCCTACTTTGGCTTTATCAGACATACAAGAACCTGGATTGTTCTCAAACACGATCTCGAGTTGAGTCAAAAACCCCCGACATAGGCTTGGTGTACCATCATAGCGTAGGGGTGCCTTCATACTAAGCCTATGTCCTTCAGGGGGGACGGAACTGACCCTAGGTAACACTGGATCTGGAGGGTTTGTGGTACCTGTATTGGACCGATTTAACAGGGTTTGCAGAGCGAGAGAAATCTGGTCCATCCTATGGTCCTGTTCCTCTTGTCTGGCTGCGATACGTGCCAGCTGGTTAGAGAGGTCTGCGGGATCCATTGGCCCTGACGTAATGTCACGGATCCCTCTGATTACCAAAAGTGTGGTCCCTTTACGCAGACCGCTCTCTACCCTTCCGATCCTTGAATGGTCGGCAAAACTAGAAAGACAATTAACCAGACAATATATAAACAAGGGGTAACACCAGACAGAGGTATTGAATAGAGTATTGTCACGAATCCTTCTGACTACCAAGATATTGATCTCTTTATGTAGCTCCCTTTCTACTCTTCCGATCCTTGAATGGTCGGCAAAGCTATATAGACAATGAAGCAGGTAACAGATAAAGAAAGGGAAACACCAGACAGGGGTACAGACCAGATCACAAGTCCTCCCTAGGACTTTAGTAATAGCAGAGGTAATCTGATGCGTGCTTAGGGTGCCACATAGACTGACCTCGGTACCAACGTTAAGGGCAGAACCTAGAGCAGAGTAAATGCCAATACCAGGGGTCATACACAGGAGGGTTCGTTTGCCAATGCCAGGAGTCATACACAGGAGGGTTCGTTTGAAAATGCCAAGGGTCATACACAGGAGGGTTCGTTTGCCAATGCCAAGGGTCATACACAGGAGGGTTCGTTTGCCAATGCCAAGGGTCATACACAGGAGGGTTCGTTTGCCAATGCCAAGGGTCATACACAGGAGGGTTCGTTTGCCAATGCCAAGGGTCATACACAGGAGGGTTCGTTTGCCAAATATCACAAGAGCTCTGCGGGAGGTGAATACCACGTCAGGGCACCGGTGTAATGGTGAGACTGGGTTTTAAACCCGGCGGGTCCGCGTCACAACGCCAGGCCCCGCCCCTCGGCGTCCCACGTGAGCGCACCCGGAAGCGTTTACATTCGGCGCCTGGCCAGCGAGCAGCGAGGAAGCTGCTGCCAGGCGCCCCATCCCCTGACCCACCGTGACATAAACACAGAGAGGGGATAGAGAGACAGACACAGAGAGGGGATTTAGAGAGACAGACACAGAGAGGTTGATATAGAGAGACAGACACAGAGAGGGGATATAGAGAGACAGATACAGAGAGGGGGATATAGAGAGACAGACACAGAGTGGGGATATAGAGAGACAGACACAGAGAGGTTAATATAGAGAGACAGACACAGAGAGGGGATATAGAGAGACAGACACAGAGAGGTTGATATAGAGAGACAGACACAGAGAGGGGATATAGAGAGACAGACACAGAGAGGTTGATATAGAGAGACAGATACATAGAGGGGATATAGAGAGACAGACACAGGGAGGTTGATATAGAGAGACAGACACAGAGAGGTTGATATAGAGAGACAGACACAGAGAGGGGGATATAGAGACAGACACAGAGAGGGGATATAGAGAGACAGAAACAGAGAGGGGGATATAGAGAGACAGACACAGAGAGGGGGATATTAAAGATACAGACACAGAGAGGAGGATATAGAGAGACAGACAGAGAGGGGATATAGAGAGACAGACACAGAGGGGGATATAGAGAGACAGACACAGAGATGAGGATATTAAAGAGACAGACACAGAGAGGGGATTTAGAGAGACAGACACAGAGAGGGGATATAGAGACACAGACACAGAGAGGGGATATAGAGAGACAGACACAGAGAGGTTGATATAGAGAGACAGACACAGAGAGGAGATATAGAGAGACAGACACAGAGAGGGGGATATTAAAGATACAGACACAGAGAGGGGGATATAGAGAGACAGACACAGAGAGGGGATATAGAGAGACAGACACAGAGAGGAGATATAGAGAGACAGACACAGAGAGGGGATATAGAGAGAAAGACACAGAGAGGGGAGTATAGAGAGACAGACACAGAGAGGGGGATATAGAGAGACAGACACAGAGAGGGGATATAGAGAGACAGACACAGAGAGGAGATATAGAGAGACAGACACAGAGAGGGGGATATAGAGAGACAGACACCGAGAGGGGATATAGAGAGACAGAGAGGAGATATAGAGAGACAGACACAGAGAGGGGATATAGAGAGACAGACACAGAGGGGGATATAGAGAGACAGACACAGAGAGGGGGATATAGAGAGACAGACACAGAGAGGGGGATATAGAGAGACAGACACAGAGAGGGGGGATAGAGAGACAGACACAGAGAGGGGGATATAGAGAGACAGACACAGAGAGGGGATATAGAGAGACAGACACAGAGATGGGGATATAGAGAGACAGACACAGAGAGGGGATATAGAGAGACAGACACAGAGAGGGGATATAGAGAGACAGACACAGAGATGGGGATATAGAGAGACAGACACAGAGAGGGGATATAGAGAGACAGACACAGAGAGGTTGATATAGAGAGACAGACACAGAGGGGATATAGAGAGACAGACACAGAGAGGGGAAATAGAGACAGACACAAAGAGGGGGATATAGAGACAGACACAGAGAGGGGGATATTAAAGAGACAGACACAGAGAGGGGATATAGAGAGACAGACAGAGAGGGGATATAGAGAGACAGACACAGAGAGGGGCTATAGAGAGATAAACACAGAGAGGGGATAGAGAGACAGACACAGAGAGGGGATTTAGAGAGACAGACACAGAGAGGTTGATATAGAGAGACAGACACAGAGAGGGGATATAGAGAGACAGATACAGAGAGGGGGATATAGAGAGACAGACACAGAGTGGGGATATAGAGAGACAGACACAGAGAGGTTAATATAGAGAGACAGACACAGAGAGGGGATATAGAGAGACAGACACAGAGAGGTTGATATAGAGAGACAGACACAGAGAGGGGATATAGAGAGACAGACACAGAGAGGTTGATATAGAGAGACAGATACATAGAGGGGATATAGAGAGACAGACACAGGGAGGTTGATATAGAGAGACAGACACAGAGAGGTTGATATAGAGAGACAGACACAGAGAGGGGGATATAGAGACAGACACAGAGAGGGGATATAGAGAGACAGAAACAGAGAGGGGGATATAGAGAGACAGACACAGAGAGGGGGATATTAAAGATACAGACACAGAGAGGAGGATATAGAGAGACAGACAGAGAGGGGATATAGAGAGACAGACACAGAGAGGGGGATATAGCGGGACAGTCACAGAGAGGGGGATATAGAGAGACAGACACAGAGAGGGGGATATAGCGGGACAGTCACAGAGAGGGGATATAGAGAGACAGTCACAGAGAGGGGGATATAGAGAGACAGTCACAGAGAGGGGGATACAGAGAGACAGACACATAGCTATACAGGTTCCCCGCATACTGTGACCACACACTAACACCTCCTCCCCTCCGCCTTCATGCAGCTCTTGCACTTTCAGGTTACAGCGGGGAATTTCCTGTCACATGACTAGGACTTCCGGTTCTAGAAATTAAAGGGACAGTGCACAATGTAATCAGCCCTTGCAGTTACACTGAGTCCCCGCCCCGCCGCCTGCATTACTCACTGCCTGTGATGCCCTCTGGCCCCTCCCAGTGGGCGGGCCGGAGCGCTGGACCATCTGCGGGACGGCTGCCGTGACGGAGTGAGCCATGCCGGGGGTGAGGGCAGCACGGGGCCTGGTCAGGGCCGTGCGTGGGTGGCCCCGCTGGTACAGCACCGCGACGGAGGAGGTGCCCGCGGACCGGCCGATGAAGATCCGCGACAAGATCCTCACACTGCAGTCCATGAACCCGCAGGTCCGCGCGGTGGAGTATGCGGTGCGGGGCCCCATAGTGCTGAGAGCCGCGGAGCTGGAGAAGGAGCTGCAGCGGGTGAGCGACCCCATCACTCCCATCCACACCCCCTGTGACCCATCCATACAGCCCCATCACTCTCATCCACACCCCCTGTGACCCATCCATACAGCCCCATCACTCCCATCCACACCCCCTGTGACCCATCCATACAGCCCCATCACTCCCATCCACACCCCCTGTGACCCATCCATACAGCCCCATCACTCTCATCCACACCCCCTGTGACCCATCCATACAGCCCCATCACTCCCATCCACACCCCCTGTGACCCATCCATACAGCCCCATCACTCCCATCCACACCCCCTGTGACCCATCCATACAGCCCCATCACTCCCATCCACACCCCCTGTGACCCATCCATACAGCCCCATCACTCTCATCCACACCCCCTGTGACCCATCCATACAGCCCCATCACTCCCATCCACACCCCCTGTGACCCATCCATACAGCCCCATCACTCCCATCCACACCCCCTGTGACCCATCCATACAGCCCCATCACTCCCATCCACACCCCCTGTGACCCATCCATACAGCCCCATCACTCCCACCCACACCCCCTGTGACCCATCCATACAGCCCCATCACTCTCATCCACACCCCCTGTGACCCATCCATACAGCCCCATCACTCCCATCCACACCCCCTGTGACCCATCCATACAGCCCCATCACTCTCATCCACACCCCCTGTGACCCATCCATACAGCCCCATCACTCTCATCCACACCCCCTGTGACCCATCCATACAGCCCCATCACTCCCATCCACACCCCCTGTGACCCATCCATACAGCCCCATCACTCTCATCCACACCCCCAGTGACCCATCCATACAGCCCCATCACTCTCATCCACACCCCCTGTGACCCATCCATACAGCCCCATCACTCCCATCCACACCCCCTGTGACCCATCCATACAGCCCCATCACTCTCATCCACACCCCCAGTGACCCATCCATACAGCCCCATCACTCTCATCCACACCCCCTGTGACCCATCCATACAGCCCCATCACTCCCATCCACACCCCCTGTGACCCATCCATACAGCGCCATCACTCTCATCCACACCCCCTGTGACCCATCCATACAGCCCCATCACTCTCATCCACACCCCCTGTGACCCATCCATACAGCCCGGTCACCTGCAGTTTTGTATCTAGAACACAGAAAAACACCCCCCCCCTCATAAACCCTGTGCCTGACTGATGTTTCTGTAATCACCCCCCCCCCCCATAATGCCCGCGTTTCCCTTGGTAGAAATAAATCCAGTCATACATATTGCAGGGCTCTGGTGTGTAATATTAATCCTCTTATTAGTGTTTAATAGGGATATCCTTATTATTCTCCTCAGTACATTGTCGCTCCTGTCCAATGCCAGAGCCGGTCATATCGAGAGGGGGGGGCTCCGGTACCCTTTGCATAATCCATGCGCCCTCCCCTTTTATTGCGTCTTTGTGCAGGAATAGATGATGTGGCACCCGGCGGGGGGGGGGGGCTGTGTGGCTCACAATGCCCTCCGCTGGGCCCCCTTTTGTTCTGGAAGTCGCCCGTCTGGCCCTCCGCTAGCTTTATCGCACACAGGAGAAATGTTATGATCGGATTCTCTGCGCGGCGTCGTTCAGATAATAAAGCGCGCATGTCGGTGGGCGTGCGTGTGTCTCGTTGCGAGTTGACACATGTTAACACACAGAATGCTTTTAAAAAAAAAAAAAAGTTTGTTTATTTTTAGTTTCGGCGGTGTGGGTGATGTGGCCGGCTCCTGTTTCCTTTTTAGGGGGGGCTTCCTCCTCCGCCTCCGCCTCCTTGTTGTCGGCGATACAGGCTGCAACACAGAATCCTGTCATTCACAATATTCTAATTTGTGCAAAGGTGACATGTCCGATCCGGCCCCGTGTGATTGGAGGAATCTGTCAGGAAAGTGACCTTGATTTCAGGTGGTCTTCACCTTGCTGGCACAAAGTTACTCTAACCCAAAATCACGAGGAGGTAGGAAGGGCGGGACATGGGCGCAGGAGCTGAACTGGAAGACCATTGGCTGTGGGCTCTACTCCCTAGTGAACTGTAGCGTTCATATGTGTAAGTGTTACCACCAGGATAAGTGACTTTAACGCACCCCCCCCCCCCATATTACCTTCCTGACGCTAAACCTGTAAGAAATCGCTTGGCGCATCGGTGACTGCTTGAGCGCCCGCGAGCTTACTGTACTTTGCGCTTCCTATACTTAACATGGGGAGCGCAATCATTAATTAGCGTTTCGATAAGGGATCACAAAGTGTTAGCGCTAATTACCGCAGCGACGCGCAAACCAACATTTTGGAGTCTTAAAAGCTGGCGGTAAATGATTCCGCATTTGCAAAATTCCCCCCCCAATAAATCCCATACTCACATCTCATCCCGCAGCGAGAGCGGCGGCTCGATCTGCCACTTCCTCTGGGAGCAGAGTGACAAATCGTTCCCAGTCTCCCTCCGCTATCACTCCGCGGCTCTGCTCGAAGTCGCGAGATCACGCAGGGCTCACAGCCTGGAAGCTCAACCCTCCATGGAGTCCTACTGACTCCAAGAGGTGATACTCGCGGCGGCGCGGAAGCTCTAGCTTGAGCGCTGCGTTCCGAGGCAAGGTGCCGAAACAGCGCCTGCCCAGGAATATCGCGGTTATATGGGGACGCTACGGGGAAACCTGTAGGCGCAGATTGTCCCATTTTAGGGCAGACTAGGAAATAGGGCCCAAAGTGGGGTGAATTGAAGGGGCAAGGGCACGACTGGAGAGCTATTACAAAAGCACGACGGGTGAAGGAGAGCAGGGTGACGGGGGCACAGCGGGGGCAAAGTGGTGAGACAAATGCAGGACGGATGGGGAAGTGCGCAGTGAGGTTTGGAAGGCGTAGGGCAAAGACGCAGTGGATGGGGAAGGGGTAGGACACAAGCACATTGGGGTAGGGGTGGGGAAAACTGGCACATGAAGGGGGTGACATGGCAAAGATGCCATTTGGGGGTGCAGAGACATGTCAGGGATCAGACCAAGTGGCGCAACGGCACAATGTGGAAGGGTCAGAATCCCATTACAATCTTGGCATCCAAACTCCCGAAGCTCTGCTTGAAGTTCTCACTCTGGGAATCATGGGTATCATTACGCTGTATGGGGTGCCAGGCTGTGCCAGTGGAGGCGAGCACAGGATGCCTGGCTGTGCCAGTGGAGGCGTGCATGGGGTGCCAGTGGGGGCGAGCACAGGATGCCAGGCTGTGCCAGTGGAGGCGTGCATGGGGTGCCAGGCTGTGCCAGTGGAGGCGAGCACAGGATGCCAGGCTGTGCCAGTGGAGGCGAGCACGGGGTTGCCAGTGGAGGCGTGCATGGGGTGCCAGGCTGTGCCAGTGGAGGCGAGCACAGGATGCCAGGCTGTGCCAGTGGAGGTGTGCATGGGGTGCCAGGCTGTGCCAGTGGAGGCGAGCACAGGATGCCAGGCTGTGCCAGTGGAGGCGAGCACGGGGTTGCCAGTGGAGGCGTGCATGGGGTGCCAGGCTGTGCCAGTGGAGGCGAGCACAGGATGCCAGGCTGTGCCAGTGGAGGCGAGCACGGGGTTGCCAGTGGAGGTGTGCACGGGATGCCAGGCTGTGCCAGTGGAGGCGAGCACAGGATGCCAGGCTGTGCCAGTGGAGGCGAGCACGGGGTTGCCAGTGGAGGTGTGCACGGGATGCCAGGCTGTGCCAGTGTAGGCGAGCACAGGATGCCAGGCTGTGCCAGTGGAGGCGAGCACGGGGTTGCCAGTGGAGGCGTGCATGGGGTGCCAGGCTGTGCCAGTGGAGGCGAGCACAGGATGCCAGGCTGTGCCAGTGGAGGCGAGCACGGGGTTGCCAGTGGAGGTGTGCACGGGATGCCAGGCTGTGCCAGTGGAGGCGAGCACAGGATGCCAGGCTGTGCCAGTGGAGGCGAGCACGGGGTTGCCAGTGGAGGTGTGCACGGGATGCCAGGCTGTGCCAGTGTAGGCGCACACTTACTGTGAGTGGGAATTGAAATATTCAAGGCTTTCTATTTCTTTATTATTTAGATACATGTCTTTTAGATCTCCGGCAGGATGTGTCCGGCAGGCCGTCCACTGGCACCGTATTTGTGCGATGGTGTGATCATGAAGTCGTCCGACCGATCCCACAAGATGCAGGAGATTCAACCTCTTCCACCATCGGACGACTTCAGATGATTTTCTGCGATTTACAACAGACTAGCGATCCTTCCCGTTTCAATGGGAGTTATCTGACGATCTGGCCCTCTCCTAAGTGACTGTATCGTTACCTGCTTCACCCCCCCGGAGCGCCTGTCTTCATGTCTCAATGGCCAGCCCTTATTATAAGTCATCCATCACCCGGACCTGGCATTTAGCTGCAGTACAGTGAATAAACCTGTTTTTATGCACAGGAATCTGTCCTAGGTGTGAGCGCCCTCAGGGCACCTGTACACACCCTGCTAAGCGTCGCATTTGTTCCGCCTGTCCCAATCCATGTCCTTACAGTGTAAGGCGGCTTCTGACTGGCGTCACGCGTGAGCGCCCGACACCGGGGTCACTGCGCGGATAGTGCGCTTTCATCCACGAGTAATGTTTCTTTCAGTCTTTAATGAAATGGCGACATATTACAAATCTTCACGCTAAAACGGCGACGCTAAGGAGGATAATGTGCGCCTGTAGGTTTCCCCTTCCCATTAAGGCTCGGTCAACCAAATGAGTGGCTGAGCATCATGGGAAACGTAGTTGTAAAAGCTTTTTGTAGGTCCCAGGTTGCTGAGCCCTGATTTATACTTCATGCAAGCTGTATAAAATACAAATTTCCTCCTTTCCCTTGGTGGTCATCATGTTTTATATTCTAGGAGGGGAGAGAACTGTTTACCATGAAAACAGCGCCACCTTTAGGTCACGAATTGTAAAGTCGTGTAAAAAAAAAAAAAAATGCAAGAAAAAAAGCAGAATCTTTTGCCTAAAAATAAAGCGTGCATTACCGAATTGTAGTGACACTTGCATACAAAAAATGCGCAGGATCTGTTAAAGGGTAGTTTTTTATAAAATCTTTATTCCAATATTCTTTTTATTAATTTTTTTTTTTTTTTCTGACACTGTGTCTGGTCAGATCCTTATTCTCATACTAGCATCATTTCTATACTACACTTGCGTCAATTTCTTGATAAGTTTGTTTCCATCTCAGACCAGTCTCAAATATATATTTTTTATTAATCTATATTATTATTTTAATTTTTTTAAAAATAAAAACCTCCAACGTTATTTGTGCGTCGTTGATTTTTTTTTTTTCTTGGGGCTGTCCTCACTAGATACGACCAGTATATATTAGGGATGCACCAATACCACTTTTTTAAGACCGAGTACCGATACTTTTTAAAAGTACTCACCGATACCGAGTACTGATACTTTTATTTTATGTCATGTGACGCTTTCCAATAAGAACAGACCTCCTATAAAAATGCCCCCAGCTCACATGTATATATCCCCCCTGAGATATAGATAGATATATATACACACTATATTGCCAAAAGTATTCGCTCACCCATTCATATGCGAGTCAAGGCAGGTGGTGAGTGAATACTTTTGGCAATATAGTGTATATATACAGTGCCAAGAAAAAGTGTGAACCTTTGGGATTTTGTGGAGTTTTGCATGAATTGGTCATAAAATGTGCTCTGATCTTCATCGAAGTCACAACAATTTGAAAAACACAGTCTGCTTAAAATAATACAACACAAACATTATATGTTTTCATGTTTTTATTGAACAGAACATGTAAACATTCACAGTGCAGGGTGGAAAAAGTATGTGAACCCCTAGCCTAATGACCTCCAAGAGCTAATTGGAGCCAGGAGTGAGCCAACCTTGAGTCCAATCAGTGTGATATTATAGGATGTGTTGCTGAAAGCTGTCCTGCCCTTTAAAAACACACACCAGTTTTGGGTTTACTGGTTTCAAGAAGCACTGCCTGATGTGAACCATGTCTTGCAGAAAAGAGCTCTCAGAAGACCTACGATCAAGAATTGTTGACTTGCATAAAGCTGGAAAGGGTTACCAAAGTATCTCCAAAAGCCTTGATGTTCATGTGTCCACTGTAAGACAGACTGTCTACAAATGGAGAAAGTTCAGCACTGTTGCTACTCTCCCTAGGCGTGGTCGTCCTGTAAAGATGACTGCAAGAGCACAGCGCAGAATGCTTAATGAGGTAAAGAAGAATCCTAGAGTGTCAGCTAAAGACTTACAGAAATCTCTGGCACATGCTAACATTTTTGTTGACACCTCTACAATAAGGAAAACATTAAACAAGAATGGAGTACATGGGAGGACACCACGGAGGAAGCCATTGTTGTCCAAAAAGAATATTGCAGCATGTTTGAAGTTTGCAAAAGA
The DNA here is from genome assembly GCA_009667805.1 of Leptobrachium leishanense. Taxonomy (NCBI): domain Eukaryota; kingdom Metazoa; phylum Chordata; class Amphibia; order Anura; family Megophryidae; genus Leptobrachium; species Leptobrachium leishanense. The sequence continues at coordinate 21,175,916 of CM019072.1, forward strand.
GCACCTGGATGTTCCACAGCACTACTGGCAAAATATTCTGTGGACAGATGAAACCAAAATTGAGTTGTTTGGAAAAAACACACAACACTATGTGGAGAAAAAAAGGCACAGCACACCAACATCAAAACCTCATCCCCACTGTAAAACATTGCGGAGGGAGCATCATGGTTTGGGGCTGCTTTGCTGCCTCAGGGCCTGGACGGATTGTTGTCATTGATGGAAAAATGAATTCCAGAGTTTATCAAGACATTTTGCAGGAAAACGTAAGACCATCTGTCCGCCAACTGAAGCTTTGCAGAGGATGGGTGCTGCAACAGGACAATGACCAAAAGAATGGCTTCAACAAAACAAAATACGCCTTCTGGAGTGTCCCAGTCAGAGTCCTGACCTCAACCCGATTTGAAATGCTGTGGCATGACCTTAAAGGGACACTCTAGGCAACATGACCACCTAAGCTTTTTTAGGTGGTCATGATGCCCAGAGTATGCCGCCCTCTGTCTTCCCTCCCTCCGCTCGGCACTTCAGCTGTAAATGCTGAAAACAGCTGAGAGGCGGAGAACTTTACTCCGCCCTCCCAGCTGTCAGTCAGCAGAGCGAGAATCATATTTCCCGCTTCTGCCGACTTTTGCCGAGTAGGAGACGTCTCCAACTCCCCGCAGAAGCTGGCGGCTCCCTCTGAGGGTTAGTGTTGCGCGCATCCTCTTGCGCGCAACACTAATCCTCAGAGGGAGCCGGGAGGAAGCCTGCCGATTGGCTGGCTTACGTGAGAGGCGCGCATGCGCGCTTCTCACGTAAACCAGAAGGCAAGAAGAAGAAACAAGGACGGGAGCGGAAGAGGAGGGAGGTGAGTATAAAAAAACAAAAAAAAACAAACAACAGCGCTGGAAACAAGAGGATTTTAGGGTAAGTATTACAGTTAAAAACACAAAAACAAAAATTAACTATTTATTAAGGGAATAGGGATAGGTTAGGATTAAAAAACGGGGGGGTGATTTTTTTGTTAGTGTCCCTTTTTAAGAGAGCGATTCACACCAGACATCCCAAGAATATTGCTACACTGAAACAGTTTTGTGAAGAGGAGTGGTCCAAAATTACTCCAGATCGTTGTGCAGGTCTGATCTGCAACTACAGGAAACGTTTAGTTGAGGTTATTGCTGCCAAAGGAGCGTCAACCAGTTATTAAGTCCAAAGGTTCACATACTTTTTCCACCCTGCACTGTGAATGTTTACATGTTCTGCTCAATAAACACATGAAAACATATAATGTTTGTGTTGTATTATTTTAAGCAGACTGTGTTTTTCAAATTGTTGTGACTTCGATGAAGATCAGAGCACATTTTATGACCAAATCATGCAAAACTCCACGTAATCCCAAAGGGTTCACATACTTTTTCTTGCCACTGTGTGTGATTTTATATATATAATTATATATATGTATAAATGAGACTGATTCTGTAAATATTGTTTGCAGGGTTTTATATATTTATTAAGAGATCATCTTATAACAGGTTCTAATCTACAGTTCTGCTAACTAGTCCGTGTCCATGTGACTCCTCCCCTATATCCTGCTGAGCTGCAGTGTAACACATATATCCTTCCCCCTGGTTACAAACACTCTCCTTCCTGGTTCCACACATATTGATACAATATATATATATAGAAATGCCCCCAGCGCTCACCTATACGCTGGGGAAGCTGGCCGCGTGCATGAAAAGCATGCGGCCAGCGTTCCCTTCCGGCGGCAGTGATACTCGCCTATCCTGAGGTCCGGTCGCGCTGCTGTGATGCGTTCATGCGGCCTCCGGGCGCTTCTGTGACACTGCCTCTCGGCAGGAGGCAGTGTCACAGAAGCGCCGGCGGCCACGTGATAGCACCACAGCAGTGCGACATCACGTGGCCGCCGGCGCTTCGGCGCTCTGCGAGGCAGTGTCACAGAAGCGCCCGGAGGCCGCATGAACGCATCACAGCAGCGCGACCGGACCTCAGGATAGGTGAGTATCACTGCCGCCGGAAGGGAACGCTGGCCGCATGCTTTTCATGCACGCGGCCAGCTTACCCAGCCCCGCGGATACCATCAAGTCGACCCAGCGCTGGCTTCCGGTATCGGGCCTTTTGCACGATCGGTACCGATCCCTAGTATATATAGTATACATACACTCCTATGTACGTATAGTATATTATAGGGTCCGCAATATCGGCTCTCCATGTATTCTGAAACTACCATTCCTATGATGCCCAGTCAACACAATGAGTGGCTGAGCATCATGGGAGATGTTGTGTTGCCATACAGCTGGCGGGAGGAGGTTGCTGACCTCGGCCTTATGTTCAGGATGTGTGTGTGATCGGAGAGTCGGTAAATGTATCCCCCCTCCTTAACAATAGCCCCTTTGTGCGGCTCGCTCCTCTGACAGCTGCCAGAGGACGTTCCCTTCATCCGACACAAACACGCTGGGAGAGAATGTGAGATGTGATATTGTGTATCATGACGGATCTCACGGGAATCACAAACAATGCTGAGCGAGGTGTAACACAAAACTCTGTAAGGCGAGGGATCGGCACATGGAGTGCCAGACACACAGAGAGACCCCGGCCGTATGGGGGCGACCTGGATTATTAACACCCCACATGTGCGCGCAGGGTTAGGGATGTGACACTCCTATACGCAGTGATTATATATAATAAACTTGTACACACAGGATGTAGATGTGTGCGCTTTTTCTCCCGTCTGCATAGCTTTGTGTATACGCGCCGCGCACCTGGTGGGGCCTGCTCTGCGCTGTTGCGGAGGGACACATTGACCCCGTGCTTCTATTCTCCGCAGGGCGTCACAAAGCCGTTCCACGAGGTGATCAAAGCGAACATCGGAGATGCTCACGCCATGGGGCAGCAGCCAATCACATTTCTACGACAGGTAAGCTGACCTGTGACTAGTTCTGCTCAGCGAAACGCTCCGTAACCGGTAGTTTTTGGTTTTCGAAAGTAAATGTGTTTTTATTTTTTTATTAGATTTTCTTTAACCCTTTCAGGCCTCATGCAAAGTTTTTTTTTTTTTTTATACTGACCGTCCATTGGTTAAAATAAATAGCGGTGGGGCCTTCACTGTACATCTAGGCGAGGCTTGGTTGTCCTCAGTAAGATCAGAGGGTCTGGGCTGTGATGCGGCAGGAATATGGGGTACTTTTTTGGGGGGGATTAGGTGGAATAGTTGTTTTTATTTTAATTTTGGGTGGTGATGATGAAGGTAAGCCTGGGCATTATGCTTGGTATAACGTAGATTATTTTTTTTATATATATTTATTTAATAATAATTTAAAAAAAAAATCTTTTTGTCCTTTTACTCCTTATTCTCTGTTTATCCCCAGGTGGTCGCGCTCTGTACATACCCAGATCTTCTGGACAATCCCAGCTTCCCACGTGATGCCAAATCCAGAGCCGTCCGGATCCTCCAGTCGTGCGGCGGGCAGAGCCTGGGTGAGTACTTGTTACAAATACATATCTCTTCGAAAGAGTAGTAGATCCCTGGAACGGCCTGCCAGCAGAAGTAATAAGGCTAGGGTCAGACTGAGGCAGTGCGAACGCGCGTTCTGGCGCACTTAATTACGGCCGTGCTAGCAGCAGATGCCGGGCAATGACGGCCAATATACGAAGTACGGTCGCACAAAAGTCCGGCTGCGCAACGCAAGTGGAAAATGAACGCATTTTTTCGAGAACGCAGAACCGCTAGTACTGACGTACAGAGTGCGCTGCGTCCGCTAGCGGCGTGTGTGTGTGATTAGGAGACCCTGCTAATGTCCGGCCAACATAACGTCCAGACGCAAAAAGGGTTTTATTGATGATCCGTACAAATTCACGGATGGAACTGCGCATCGTATGACCGCTATCGCGTATTCCGTGAAAAAATACGTCCATTCTTCGAACGCACATTTTCACGGACAACGTGAAAAATGCGTTCGTCTGACCCTAGCCTAAGATGATCAGTTGCTGGGAAAGGGGGAACGGGTATCTGGGATCGACTCCCAGCAGGTAAGGTGGGTTTTTACTCCTAACCCCCCCTCCAAGCAGTGGCCGCCGGGCGATCGTGGATCAGACATTTTATCCCCCCTTATCTGACGTCTATGGAAGCTCGATGCGCCACGTGATTTATACATGCATCTTCACATTCGCAGGATCCTACAGCGCCAGCCAAGGAGTGGGCTGTATCCGAGAAGACGTGGCTCAGTACATTAAGGATCGGGATGGAGGAATTCCTGCCGATCCGGATAACATTTACCTGACCACCGGGGCGAGCGATGGCATTGCGGTAAGTCTTTTGTGCCCCCCAATTGCAAATGATCACTTTTTCTCATATCACGGGTTCATCCGCAACCTTAACCCTCCAGATTTTTTTATAACTACATCTCCCATGATGCTCCATGACTGGCAGGGACTCGTATATGTAGTTTCAAACATCTGGAGGGCCAAGGTTACTGACCCCTGATCCAATGTATCCGTGATGAATATACAAGGGTAACCTTGGCGCCCCAGATGTTTTGTGACTGCATGTCCTTTGATGCACGGACAGATAGGCATCATAGGACCTGTAGTTCCAAAGCAGCCAGAGTGGGAAGATAAACTCTCATTGTCCTGTAGGACCCGGCAAACACTGAGTGACCGTATTGTTGTTTTTGTTACGCAGAGCATCCTGAAAATCCTCGTGTCGGGTGAGGACAAGTCTCGGACGGGAATCCTCATCCCGATACCCCAGTATCCCTTGTATTCTGCCGCCATATCCGAGCTGGACGCTATCCAGGTGAATTATTACCTGGATGAGGAGAATTGCTGGGCGCTGGACGTGAACGAGCTACGGAGAGCTTTGTATGAAGCCAAGGGGTACTGCAACCCTAAAGTCCTGTGTATCATCAATCCAGGGAACCCTACAGGTCAGTGCAAAGGGCTGGAGCACAGTGGCGCATCTCGGGTCCATGCACACCTGGGCACACGAGCAGTGGCCTCCACCTTCAGAGCAGGTCCCTGAAAACCCTCGATCACGTTGTCGTGCGTGTGATTGCGGGGGGGGTACGCATTTGCAGCGTCTCGCCCCAGGGATAATCCGCACATTTTGTCATTGCTCCTCACGTGTGCCTCGGTCACCAACCTAACCGTGGCAGAGGCTTTGGCATTTTAGGGGCGTCCCACTGAAATAACACCTAGTTTTTACTGCCTGTCAGAATGCCAGTGACAAAACGTTTCACGTCAAAAAGTGGTGCCCGTTCCGGGTCACATTCGGAGAAATGTAAAAAAAAAAAAAACACGTTTGCTCAGTGCAGCAAATTTACTCCATTTTTCTAGACGCCACCTGGTGCAGGCATTGGTTATCGGCGCCAGACATCGTGTCATCAGGAAAAAACAACCATCAACACTTTAAAATAGGTTATTCTATTAGAAAGATGGCTGTCGATGATGATCATGCAAGCCCAGCTAAGCATCATGGGACATGTAGTTTAAAAATCAAGGTCGACCTTCAGTGGTTTAGTATCCGACCTGGAAATGCATCTGTCGTGGGTAACATTGGGCTTGAACCCACAGCACCACCAGATGATAACCTAACACCGGTCCTTAGAACGTCCAGGCTTAGAATAGGTGTCTTGGGATGAGCTGGGTAGGCTGGGGCTAGGAGACGGATAGAAAAACCTATAAACCGGTCCTTATCATGGGTGGGGGAGCAAAAGAGCCAGATACACAGGCCGGGTTCTAAGGCTCACCTTGGGAAAATGCAGACTGACAGGGTTATTCAAAGAGAATCAAAGTCACCGCACGTTCGGTGACTTTTTGTTCTCTTCAATTCGGCGCGATTTGGCGATCCCATTTCGGCGACCCTGCGGTGTATTCAGCAAGCACCACAGGGCCGCCGTAATGCAGGGAAAAGTCGCCGAAAACTCACCGCAAAACCAGGGCGAACGCACACAGAAACCCGCAAAAACATCTGGATTAACCCCGCCGAACACGCCAGAGAAACCCGAGCAGGAGCCGATCACAGCGCAGAGCAGCCGCCGGAAAAACTTGACACCGCAGACGAATGGAGTGAAAAAAAAAACAAAAAACGTACGCTTGAATGTTTGAAAAGTGAAACGCTGTTTGCAAAGAAACTACGGAGCGAAAATGTCTGAAATTTACATATAAGATCCAATGAATGATAATAAAAAGGGCTGTTACAGAAAAAAGAAAACGATTTTAAAAAAATCCCGAAAAATGCTTAAAAGATCCTAAAAAATGTATAAATAGACTTTTTTTTACTTCAGAATATTATAATAAACGGTTTATTAGATATTGGATTAAAACAGAATATTTTTAACATTGAAGCCTATGGGATTCGCCTGAATAAACCTGTCGAATGAAACCACCGAATGGCAGGGCATTTCGGCAACTTTTCGCTGCTGTTTTGTGTTCACTGAATAGCCGAAGCATTGCTTCTCTATGGGGATTCACTGCCCTCGAACAGGCACCGTATGTGCAGGCAATTCGCCAACATTTCGGAGCTTTTTGAATAACCCTGTGAATGTTGCAATCACTGAGCAGCAAATCCGATCACCTGTGCTGTGCTTCAGATATCCTGCAAACCTGACCTGTTATGGGGACTTGAGGACCGCGGCTGGGAACCACTGCTGTAAAAGAACCACAATAGGGCAAAGACTGAATGCTACCTGGGGATTTCTATATGGGCAGACAAACTCTCGGTGGGTATTGTCAGTGTGTGCCTGAACGGGCGCGCTCGGAATGACACGCACCCCTTAGTGTCATTACGGTGACGCATGGGCGACCAGCTATAAGGGGTTCATGTGCTGAGCAATCTGCATCTCCTATAGTAATGATCCTGGCCGGTGTTGGTGTTGTTCCGGGGGGGGTCCATGGCTGCGTCAAGAAAACTCTGCGTCATCTGGTAGAACAGATCAAGGAGGATCAAGGCTAAGGGATCAGGCAATTGAGCATCTGAGCGCATTCTGCGTTCATAACGCACGGACGGACGGACGATACTGTAGATGCCACACGTTTTTTTTTTTTTTTTTTTATCGGATTTAGAAAAAGGGAAATATGGGAAACAAAATTAAATAAATGACCGGTACAGTCAGCCAGACGTCACAAAAGCGCTGCGTCAGACGTCCCGTCATCACGCGTACAGGCCGCGACGTGGCACACTCTGGGCGTCCGTTGTAGCGCTTTTACATCGAGGCCTAAATGGCGTCCGTTGCCACCTGCGCGGTGCGTGCGCACTTTGTGTGTTGGTCTTTATTGATCACAAATCAATGCTACGACGGACGATAAACTGTGCGGCGACACGGACGTGATGACTGCGTTCGTCTGACACCGGCCTAAACAGGAATCTTTCTGAAACCTTGTTTTGACCTCTTATTTATTCATTCCCCAGCTCTTACTATCCTGAATAAAACACAAAGTATCCATGTGTTGTCTGGTTTGTTGTTTGTGTTGTCAGTTTTGTTGTTTGTGTTGTCTGGTTGTTGTTTGTGTTGTCTGGTTTGTTGTTTGTGTTGTCTGGTTTGTTGTTTGTTTTTTTCTAATCATCCTTGTGCCTCCAGGGCAGGTGCAGAGCAGACGTTGCATAGAGGAGGTGATCCACTTTGCGTGCGAGGAGGGGCTCTTTCTGTTGGCGGACGAGGTGAGGAAATAAATCACCGTGACGGCTATTTCTATCATTTTTTTTTTATTTCCTTTTTTGGTGCTTTTTTTTTTTAATGACCGCTATAAATGCTTGGCTTGGCAGGTGTATCAGGACAATGTTTACTCTGACAGCTGCAAATTCCACTCCTTTAAGAAAGTACTGTATGAAATGGGACCCGAATATTTCAAGCACGTGGAGCTGGCCTCGTTCCACTCTACCTCCAAGGGATACACGGGCGAGTACGTATTTGAAGTCACGTTTTCTTATACGACCCAGACAAATTATATATCATTTTTTTTCGGCAGATTCATAATTATATCATTTATTCCTGCCAGAATATTATTACAAAAAAAATAAAATGAATTTCCAATCCTCTACAACGTGTAAAATTATTTTATATTAGAACTGGGAAGCCGTTACTTTTTTATTTTTCTGAGAAATTACGTGATTTTAGCTAAACACCCCCCCCCCACCCCACCCAAAAAAAAAATAGTTACTGCAGGATCATTGTTCACATTATAATTGAAATGTAAACAATAATGCTGAATTAATTAAAAAGAAACAGGATTTTTTTATTATATTATTTAAATAAAAATTCTTTACATATACCACGGTTATGTTTGGTATCATTGGAAAGGCCGTGCTCTGACCTTTCCAATGATACCAAACATTAACCCTGCCACGGATCGGGAGATAGAGGGGTCGTTGGACCACCCTATCTCCACCATAGGTGGCAGCTAGGGGTTAACTCCCGAACTGATGTCATCGCAACTCCCATGATCCCACTGTTTACCGCCGGGGATCGGAGCCACAGTGCCGCTTCGCTGCGGGGACAGTTGGTCACACTCAGTGTCCATAGCAGCGAAGTGGTTAATAACGATTATTGGATCTAATAAGCACCCCCATATATATATTTTTTTTTTTTTAAAAATAGAGCCAGTTTGCTGAATATTTAATCTAAATCCTTTAATATCTTCTGTGATAGATGATCTGCGGATCTCGCAGGGTTAATGTGTACAAGTATGCGTTCTGATTGGAGCTCAATATGCTCTCTTCCCTTTTTATTCAGGTGTGGATATAGAGGGGGCTACATGGAGGTGGTGAACCTACACCCTGATATTGGCGCTCAGCTGGTTAAGATGCTGTCTGTCCGGCTCTGTCCTCCGGTTTCAGGCCAGGCGGCTATGGATGTGGTGGTTAACCCTCCGCATCCCGATGAGGAGTCCTACGAACAGTTTATCACGGTACGGAGTCTTCTGCTTCTCCAAAACACAGGTTCACATGTTTTAGATCAGATATTCCTATTTACGCGCTCCTCCTTTAAATCCCTATCCTCCTTAACCCCTTCACTTCCAAGTGATTTTCCCAAAAAAATCAGGAACCACCAGTGTGTTTGTACTTTTGTGTTTTATTTGTATGAAGTATTTGGGAATATTCCCAGTGCATTCTTTAGTGTAATAACGTATTTGGCAGGCAGACCTCGCCATCTAGTGGCCAAAACGAGTTACTGCAGTTCTGGTCTCCGTGTAGGATTAAGTCAGGAGATGTCAGGAAGACACATTCTCCAGCTTGTTTTAAAAAGTGTTGGCACATCAGGTACCGTGCCCAGGGTGCCAAAACCTTGCACTTGGTCTCCAGAAAGTGCCCTCAAACAAATTTTAATATTTTAGGGATGCAGCATAGCCCTAGATTGTGTCCCATGCTTTAAATTCTTCCGTCTGCATTTCAGGAGAAGGAGGCCGTTCTCTCCAATCTGGCGTACAAGGCGAAGATGACGGAGGAGATATTTAATGAGATTCCTGGCATTAAGTGCAACCCGCTGCAAGGTGCCATGTACGCCTTCCCCAGGGTCTTCATCCCAAGTAAAGCTGTACAGAAAGCCAAGGTCAGCTCGCGGTATTTTATGTGAATATTAGGGATGCACCGATACTAGTGCCGATACCGCCATTTGCACGAGTAGTTTGTACACCTGCAAATGCCCCAATACGGCCCCCGATACCCAGACGCCAGCGCTGGGCCGGCTTGCAGGTATCCGCAGGGCTGGGGCATTAAAAGCATTTGGCCAGCGATTCCCTCCGAGCGGCCGCCGGGCTGTGACGCTGCCTCCTGCCGAGGTCTAACGGGAGCGCGTCACTGCCCTGTGAGCGTTCAGGTTTGTATACATATATCATAAATGGGGTATGTGTGGTCTGAGGTTTGTATACATGTATCATGAATGGGTGTGTCTGGCCTGAGGTTTGTATACATGAATGGGTATGTCTGGCCTGAGGTCTGCAAGTATACATGTATCTGTGTGGGTATACATTTATGTATAACCACTCAGACCTCGTGTGTGTGTGTGTGGTAAATGGGGTGTCTGACCATACATTTCAATATTAACATAAACTGGACAGATTTTCAACAACATCCTATAGTATTTATTGGAAAATGTCACATGACATTAAAGTATTGGTACTCGGTATCGGTGATTACCTGGAAAAAAGTATCAGTACTTTGTCCTATAAATGTGGTATTTGTGCATCCTTTAATGAAGGTGTTTTCTCCAGTGACCATGGTTTCACGTCTTTATGATGTCATAATGTTGACATCAGCTGGTGACTGGTCCTGGGGTCACCGCCACCCTATCCTCTGAAAGGGAGCAAAAAGGATATTTGGTGAATGGAGGGAGGGAGGGAGTGTTTTATGGGTTTTCATGCAAACCGTCACATTTTTGCAGCTCCTCAGGCATCACTTTTTTTTTTTGTTTTCACGCGGCTCTGGAAATAACGCTTGACTCTTGTGTCTTTGCAGGATCTGGGAATGGCTCCCGACATGTTTTACTGCCTGCAGCTCCTGGAAGAGACCGGCATTTGCATCGTCCCGGGGAGCGGATTCGGCCAGAAAGAAGGAACGCATCATTTTAGGTACAGATTATCCCTCTTCCCCCCCCCCCCCCTAGTCACTCCCTCTGTCCTTACACATACCGCTGAGTGATATTTTTCATTGTTTCCGCTTCTAGAATGACGATCCTGCCCAGCGTGGAGAAGCTGAAGACTCTGTTACAGAAGGTGAAAGATTTCCACGTGAAATTCCTTAAAGAATACTCCTAAGGCTAATGTCAGACGAACGCGCTCTGCGTGCGTGCATGACGGACATTCTGACGGAAGATACTGTAGACGCCACACGGGCTGTTTTTTTGACGGATGTAGAAAAAAAAAGGGGAAATATGGGAATTAAAATGAAATGACAGGTACAGTCAGCCAGACCAAACTTCTGAGTGTCAACGTGATGGACGTCGTAAATGCGCTGCGTCTGTCGCGTCATCACGTGTACAGGCCGCTACGTGGCGCACTCTGGGCGTCTGTCATGGTGCCTTTTACGTCAAGGCCTAAATGGCGTCCGTTGCCACCTGCGTGGTGCATGTGCACTTCAGTGCGCACGTACTTTGTGTGTTGGTCTCTATTGATCACAAATCAATGCTATGACGGACGTTGAGGCTGGTGTCAGACGAGCGTGATTTCTACGGACTGTGCGCCCGTGCAGTACGGACGCACTGTCTGACGGAAGACGCAGTAGTGGCCACACAGTCTGTTTTTGTGACTGATGTTATTTTTGACGGATGTAGGAGGGAAAATAAATTTAAAATGAAAAATGCTGGGCGTATAAATGCAGTCCGTCTGACTACGTTCCATCACTCACGCACGAAGCTATGCGGACGTTGAAGATGCAGCGCACTCTGCGCGTCCGTTCTAGCGGTTTTACATTCTTGCTAACTTGCGTCCATTGTGCTTACTCGCTTCCGTGCGGACGTACTTCGTGTGTGGGGCTTCATCGGTCATGATTCTCTGCTACCACGGATGTGGTTACTGCGCTCGTCTGACACCGGCCTTAGTGGGATCACACAGGGCAGTGACACGTTGCACCCTATGCCTCATCATCCATGTCTTCTAATCTGCAGCGCGGCTGGAGTCCATGTTACCCGTATGTACTAAAAAAAGATTCCAGAAAATTGTAAAACAATCTAGACTGTAAAGAAAAGCACTGCATGGTTTTACTTATGGGCCGCTCTTCCTGATTAATACCGTCATTATGGCCAGTGGATCTGTCAGTGAATCTGAATGCAGGAGGGGGAGAGCGCCCGCCATACCATGCAGGAGATCGCCCGCCATACCCATACCATGCAGGAGAGCACCCGCCATGCAGGAGAGCGCCCATCATACCGCGTGCCATGCAGGAGAGCACCCGCCATGCAGGAGAGCGCCCACCATACCGCGTGCCATGCAGGAGAGCACCCGCCATGCAGGAGAGCGCCCACCATACCGCGTGCCATGCAGGAGAGCGCCCACCATACCATGCAGGAGAGCGCCCACCATACCGCGTGCCATGCAGGAGAGCGCCCCCATACCGCGTGCCATGCAGGAGAGCACCGCCATGCAGGAGAGCGCCCACCATACCGCGTGCCATGCAGGAGAGCACCCGCCATGCAGGAGAGCGCCCACCATACCATGCAGGAAAGCACCCGCCATGCAGGAGAGTGCCCACCATACCGCGCGCCATGCAGGAGAGCGCCCGCCATACCATGCAGGAGAGCGCCCGCCATACCATGCAGGAGAGCACCCGCCATACCATGCAGGAGAGCACCGCCATGCAGGAGAGCGCCCATCATACCGCGTGCCATGCAGGAGAGCACCCGCCATGCAGGAGAGCGCCCACCATACCATGCAGGAGAGCGCCCACCATACCGCGTGCCATGCAGGAGAGCGCCCGCCATACCGCGTGCCATGCAGGAGAGCACCCGCCATGCAGGAGAGCGCCCACCATACCGCGTGCCATGCAGGAGAGCGCCCGCCATGCAGGAGAGCGCCCACCATACCGCGTGCCATGCAGGAGAGTGCCCGCCATACCATGCAGGAGAGTGCCCACCATACCGCGTGCCATGCAGGAGAGCACCCGCCATGCAGGAGAGCGCCCACCATACCATGCAGGAAAGCACCCGCCATGCAGGAGAGTGCCCACCATACCGTGCGCCATGCAGGAGAGCGCCCGCCATACCATGCAGGAGAGCGCCCGCCATACCATGCAGGAGAGCGCCCGCCATATCATGCAGGAGAGCGCCCGCCATATCCATGCAGGAGAGCACCCGCCATACCATGCAGGAGAGCACCGCCATGCAGGAGAGCGCCCACCATACCGCGTGCCTTGCAGGCGATCGCGCACCATACCATGCAGCAGGGTTTCTAGTTTTATATTCTAGGATGTTTTAATGTGCAAAGTTTACATTTTTCTTCTTTCTGGTGGGGGAGGGGTGGAGTCTGTTCACCTCTCTGTAAATTAAATGTTTACAGCTTTTAACCGACAAGCGAGTCTCTTCTTCATTACTGTGCTGTATTAACTGTAAAATGGCAAAGAGGGCGACACCGGCTGCAGCTACGCGCGTTATACAGAGGGGCGACACCGGCTGCAGCTACGCGCGTTATACAGAGCGGGCGACACCGGCTGCAGCTACGCGCGTTATACAGAGCGGGCGACACCGGCTGCAGCTACGCGCGTTATACAGAGCGGGCGACACCGGCTGCAGCTACGCGCGTTATACAGAGCGGGCGACACCGGCTGCAGCTACGCGCGTTATACAGAGAGGGCGACACCGGCTGCAGCTACGCGCGTTATACAGAGAGGGCGACACCGGCTGCAGCTACGCGCGTTATACAGAGAGGGCGACACCGGCTGCAGCTACGCGCGTTATACAGAGAGGGCGACACCGCTGCAGCTACGCGCGTTATACAGAGAGGGCGACACCGGCTGCAGCTACGCGCGTTATACAGAGCGGGCGACACCGGCTGCAGCTACGCGCGTTATACAGAGAGGGCGACACCGGCTGCAGCTACGCGCATTATACAGAGCGGGCAACACCTGCTACGCGCGTTATACAGAAAGGGCGACACCGGCTGCAGCTACGCGCGTTATACAGAGAGGGCGACACCTGCTACACACGTTATACAGAGAGGGCGACACCGGCTGCCGCTACGCGCGTTATACAGAGCGGGCGACACCTGCTACGCACGTTATACAGAGAGGGCGACACCGGCTGCAGCCACGCGCGTTATACAGAGAGGGCGACACCGGCTGCAGCTACGCGCGTTATACAGAGAGGGCGACACCGGCTGCAGCTACGCGCGTTATACAGAGCGGGCGACACCGGCTGCAGCTACGCGCGTTATACAGAGCGGGCGACACCGGCTGCAGCTACGCGCGTTATACAGAGAGGGCGACACCGGCTGCAGCTACGCGCGTTATACAGAGCGGGCGACACCGGCTGCAGCTACGCGCGTTATACAGAGCGGACGACACCGGCTGCAGCTACGCGCGTTATACAGAGCGGGCGACACCGGCTGCAGCTACGTGCGTTATACAGAGCGGGCGACACCGGCTGCAGCTACGCGCGTTATACAGAGAGGGCGACACCGGCTGCAGCTACGCACGTTCTACAGAGCGGACGACACCTGCTACGCACGTTATACAGAGAGGGCGACACCGGCTGCCGCTACGCGCGTTATACAGAGCGGGCGACACCGGCTACGCGCGTTATACAGAAAGGGCGACACCGGCTGCAGCTACGCGCGTTATACAGAGAGGGCGACACCTGCTACGCACGTTATACAGAGAGGGCGACACCGTCTGCCGCTATGCGCGTTATACAGAGCGGGCGACACCGGCTACGCGCGTTATACAGAGCGGGCGACACCGGCTTCGCGCGTTATACAGAGCGGGCGACACTGGCTGCAGCCACGCGTGTTATACAGAGAGGGTGACACCGGCTGCAGCTACGCGCGTTATACAGAGCGGGCGACACCGGCTGCAGCTACGCGCGTTATACAGAGCGGGCGACACCGGCTGCAGCTACACGCGTTATACAGAGAGGGCGACACCGGCTGCAGCTACACGCGTTATACAGAGCGGGCGACACTGGCTGCAGCCACGCGTGTTATACAGAGAGGGTGACACCGGCTGCAGCTACGCGCGTTATACAGAGCGGGCGACACCGGCTGCAGCTACACGCGTTATACAGAGAGGGCGACACCGGCTGCAGCTACACGCGTTATACAGAGCGGGCGACACCGGCTGCAGCTACTCGCGTTATACAGAGAGGTGACACCGGCTGCAGCTACACGCGTTATACAGAGCGGGCGACACTGGCTGCAGCTACTCGCGTTATACAGAGAGGGTGTCACCGGCTGCAGCTACGCGCGTTATACAGAGAGGGTGACACCGGCTGCAGCTACGCGCGTTATACAGAGAGGGTGATACCGGCTGCAGCTACACGCCATGTATTGTAAAACTTAGATCAGGCATCTCAAACTCTTGCCCCCAGATGTTTCAGGACTACAATGCCCATTATGCTCTTCCAAAAGTGTCACAGGGAATTAAAGCTACAGCAGACCTGGCGTAGGTTTGGGCTCAGATCTCCTGTCAGAAGAAGCTCTCTGTATCTGTATGAATGCAGCCTGAGCTTGTTCTGGTGTCCTCCACCACACGTGAACGTTCCTTTGTTAAGTCCCTATATCCCCCTGGCACGCCAATAAACTCTGTCTGGGATTTAAACAGTCTCGTAAATTTCTGGATAGACTGCCGGGATTTGCTGCACCTTCTCTGGGCGGCGAGCGGTAACCGGTTTTCAGGACGTAACGTTCCTACGGAGCATGTCGGCATAATACAGGCCAAGCCGCGTGCAGTACACAGAGCCGGGGCGGCTTGCAGCAGATCTGCCCTTTCATACCATTTAAAAGGTGATCATAAATCCTGCTTAAAACTGCAACCTGTTTGCATGGTCTGTGATACTGCAGTTAACCCCTTCTGAACAAAAAAAAAGATGTCAGAACTGTCACAGGAACACGTGATTTGTCTATCTGGGGCCCAAAAGAGGATTTTTATCGCATACAGCTCACATTTCAATAAAGCTTTTAAAGGGCACTAAAGAAGTGGCAAAAATCCCAAAGTGACGGGTATCACGCACTTTACTACAGGAGCGTCCCATCTACTCCGTCTGCTAAATGTAGGGCTGCCAGATCGGCCATGTTTTCATTTACACATATTACCATTTCATACAGGGAAAAGTGCTGCCCTGCAACGTGTATAATTCCTATGCTGCAGGAAGGAAATCCAGGCAGGTCACTTGGGATTCCTAATTGTTCTCTACAGGTAGCGTATGGATCCTACATCTGGGGGGGGGGATGCAAGGCTGCTGTCCCCTGTCATAAAGGCTGCTGAAGACCTAAGGATGAATCGGTGCAGAACAGATATAATGCACTATAGAACAGAAGGTACAGAATACAAAGTATTGCAGTCAGTGCGCCGCTCTCTGCTGCCATCTACTGTATTGTGTGTGAACTACTCTATTATTATTATTATTATTCTTTATTTATAAAGCGCCAGCATATTCCGCAGCGCTGTACAATAAGCACAGTATAGACAGGGTTACAATACATTGAACAACATTTGACAAACAGTACAGGAGGAGATGCGGGCCCTATTCCCGTAGGAACTCACAATCTGGGAGGGTTGGGGTTGGAAACAGGAGGAGAGGACTGTAAGGTGAGAGTGATTGATGGTTGTGTCAGTGAGTCGGGGGGTAGGCTTCCCTAAATAGGAATGTTTTAAGGGAGCGTTTGAAGGAAGAGAAGTTAGGGGAAAGTCTGACAGTACGAGGGAGAGCGTTCCAGAGAGTGGGGGCTGCGCGTGAGAAATCCTGCAGTCTATCATGGGAAGAGGTGATGCGGGGAGAAGCTAGGCGCAGGTCACTGTTTGACCTTAGGGAGCGGGCTGGGGTGTATTTGGTGATTAGTGAGGACAGGTAGTGGGGAGCTGAGTTAGTGAGGGTTTTGTAGGTAAGGATAAGGATTTTGAACTTAATTCTGCAGTGGATGGGGAGCCAGTGAAGGGACTCGCAGAGGGGAGCGGCAGAGACAGAGCGGCGGGTGAGGTGAATTAGCCTGGCGGAGGCGTTCAGGATGGATTGTAGGGGGAGAGGTGGGACAGAGGGAGGCCAGATAAGAGATTATTGCAATAGTCGAGTCGGGAGATTACCAGGGCGTGTATGAGTTGTTTTGTGGCGACAGCGGTAAGAAATGGCCGAATTCTGTAAATATTACGCAGTTGGTATCGGCAGGAGGAGGAAAGAGACTTGATGTGGGGGATGAAGGAAAGAGCAGAGTCAAGTGTAACTCCAAGACAGCGAACTTGGTTTGATGGGGAGATGGTGATACCCTCCACCGTGATCGAGAAGTCAGGAGGTGGGGCGGCATTAGAGGGAGGAATAAGTAGGAGCTCAGTCTTTGACATGTTGATCTTTAGGTGGTGGGAGGCCATCCAGGAGGAGATGCCAGATAAACAGTCACTGACTTTGGAAAGGACAGGGGGAGAGAGATCAGGGGTAGAGAGGTAGATCTGAGTGTCATCAGCGTAGAGGTGGTAATTAAAGCCAAAGCTGTTGATGATTTTGCCCAGGGAGGAGGTGTAGATGGAAAAGAGCAGAGGACCAAGGACAGAGCCTTGAGGTACACCAACAGATAGAGGCAATGAGGAGGAGGAGTTACCAGCAAAGGACACACAGAAGGACCTGTTGGATAAATAGGAGTCAATCCAAGCAAGTGCAGTGTCACCGAGACCCAGAGAGTTGAGGGTCAGTAGAAGGAGGGGGTGGTCAACAGTGTCAAAAGCAGCCGAGAGGTCAAGCAGGATGAGAATAGAATAGTGGCCGTGTTTTTTAGCAGTTAGGAGGTCGTTGGTGACTTTGGTGAGGGCAGTTTCAGTTGAGTGTAGGGGACGGAAGCCAGATTGCAGGGGGTCAAGTAGGGAATTGGAGGACAGGAAGATGGAGAGGCGGTTGAAGACTAGTTTTTCTAAGAGCTTAGAGGTAAAGGGAAGCAGGGATACAGGACGGTAGTTGGATGGAGAGTTGGGATCTAGGGATGGTTTCTTTAGTAAAGGGGTAACTAGCGCGTGTTTGAAGGCGGATGGAAAGGAGCCAGTGGAGAGAGATAGGTTGAAGATGTGTGTGAGAGCAGGTAAGTGAAGAGGGAGAAGTCCACAGACTCTGCTGGAATAACGCGCATGTAGATTGGGAGAATGCTAAGGCTAGGGTCAAACAAAAGCATTTTTACACGCGAACGTAAAAAAGTGCGTCCGAACGGATTGATGTATTTTTTCACGGAATATGCGAAAACGGTCATACGATGCGCATGTTCGTGCGTGATGTTTTACGAATCCAAACCAGGAAACTTTTTGCGTCTGGACGTTATGTTGGCCGGACACGAGCAGGGTCTGACGTCTCCAAATCACACACACACACTGCTAGCGGGCGCAGCGCACTCTGTACGTCCGTACTAGCGGTTCTACGTTCTCGAAAAAATGCATTCATTTTCTACTTGCGTTGCGCGGCCGGACTTTCGTGCGACCGTACTTCGTATATTGGCTGTCATTGCCCGTCATTTGCTGCTAGTGCGGCCGTGATTAAGTGCGCCTAAACGCATGTTAAAAATGCGTTAATCTGACCCCAGCCTTAGTTTTATTGGTTGTGGTGGAATTCTGTGATACGCTCACATATCCTCTGTGTGTTACTGTCCCACAGAGCTCCACGACTAGAAAACTCACAATGTGTGGTGTGTGTAGATCACAGAATCCACAGCAATAAAACTCATAGTAAAGTGGGATATGTATGAGAGGACCACAGCAATAACACTCACACACCACACATTGAGTTTATCACAGACTTCCACGACAATAAAACTCTCAGTAACGTGCGGTGTGTATGAGTATCTGAGCTCCACAGCAATAAAACTCATACCGCACATTACTGTGAGTTTTAATGCTGTGGAGCTCTGTGATACGCTCATACACACTGCACGTTACTGTATCACAGAGCTCCACTGCAATAAAACTCACGCTCAAACACACTGCACATCACTGTATCACAGAGCTCCACAGCAATAACTCACAGTAATGTGCAGTGTGCTTGAGCGTATCACAGAGCTCCACAGCAATAAAACTCACACTCATACACACTGCACATTACTGTGAGTTTTAGTGCTGTGAAGCTCTGTGATACGCTTATACACACTGCACATTACTGTGAGTTTTATTCCTGAGGAGCTCTGTGATACGCTCATACACACCGCACATTGCTGTATCACAGAGCTCCACAGCAGTAAAATTCACAGCAATGTGCGGTGTGTGTGTGAGCGTATCGCAGAGCTCCACAGCAATAAACCTCATAGTAATGTGCGGTGTGTATTAAAGTATCACAGGGATCCATACAGTGGCGACTCACAGGTTAGAGAGGTCTTTGGCCAGACTCAATAATAAGGCCTTTTTTGCTGTGCACAAAATTCAGAAATTAACCGAAAAATGTTGAATTCGATGATGAACTGGGTAAATTAGCTTTCTTGGAAGACGAGTGTATTGGTGTGGAACATCACTATACTGGCATTCTTTATAAATTCCATTATTTTAGGCCCCCTGGGAGGGAGACCTTAGTAGGCCACCTATTTTGCCTAATTATAGAGCCGCCTCTGGGCCCACAGCATTAAAACCCACTGTAATGAGCGTATGTATAATCCGGAGGCTGGTTTTCTTCTTTTAGATGACAGGCCAATGAATAACTATTAATAAATCATGGTTTCTGGAGGATATTCATGATCTCCTGTCCCTAAGCCTGACGTCCTTGGCTCCCTTCGTTATCTCAATGATTTTTTTTGCACGCTTAGGTGTGGTTTTACTAAGGTGCCACACGTGGTGCGATACACTATTACCCAGCATGCACAGCAGCCTCTGCATCTCCGAGGGGTACGCACCTTATACATCAGAAACATATTTACAGAGTCTGGGTAATAAAATTATTAAAATATATCAACTATATTAGCTGGGTTGTGTATATATATATATATATTCTGTGTAATTACAGATCCAGGATGCATGAAAGTGAGACAGAGGTCATTTGCATATCCTACCCAGAGTTCCTTGCTGCATATGGGGAATGTGGCACAGGAGCTCTGGGATGCAATTCTTTGAATTGGTATGATGTGCAGGTGGCTTCTGCAATAATAAACACACTATATATATATATATATATATACACACACATACCAGACCGCATATGTAAGATTACACACCCAGTTTATATGAGGTTTAGCCAGTAAACCGTGAATCTCACATTTTAGGCTGGGGTCAGACTAACGCATTTTTAACGTGCGTTTAGGTGCACTTAATCACGGCCGTAGTAGCAGCAAATGACGCGCAATGACGGCCAATATACAAAGTTCGGCCGCGCAACGCAAGTGCAAAATGAACACATTTTTTCGAGAACGCAGAACCGCAAGTACTGACGTACAGAGTGCGCTGCGTCCGCTAGCGGCGTGTGTGCGTGATTAGGAGACGTCAGACGCTGCTAACGTCCGGCCAACATAACGTCCAGACGCAAAAAGGGTTTTATTGATGATCTGTACAAAATCACGGACGAAAATGCGCATCGTATGACCGCTATCGCGTATTCCGTGAAAAAATACGTCCATTTGTTCGGACGCACTTTTTCACGGACGACGCGAAAAATGCGTTCGTCTGACCCTAGCCTTAGGTCCATTATTTGAGCTGTAGTTATAGCAGAGGTGGTGCCTTTTCAGGGGTCAAGTCCTAAAAAAAGAAGAGTGGGAGCACCCCAAGATTTCTGTCCCACAATTAGCAATTATCATCTCACACTTAGCACAAAGACACACTCAGATCTCATATATTTATGTACTATATATATTGAATTTAGCAAACATATATGATAAGTCACAATAAGTTTATGATTTAACGGAAATATAGGATTGATCACCTCAAGGCAAGCGTTCTAGAGTATGGGACCACCCGAACTCCGTTCCCTCTGCCAAATTAGTGCAGGAACTCCGTTCCCCCTGGACTTGACCCCTGCGCGTTTTATTTATTTGTGGCTATTTTTGAAGATATCCATTTTTTTCTGGTCAATCCCACATAATTTTAGGTTTTGTCAATAAATCTGTGGCCTGGATTGCCAGTCGGCCAGTCCATGGAGTGGAGAGGTTTACCACAGCTCTGGTTAAGTTTACACCTGACTCGGAATCTCGCCCTGTGAGTTTTACCCCCCCTGTAGGTATTAATGACGAGGTAAAGTCCCATCTGGGGGCGTGTCATTGTCCTGTAGGCTACGCCCCCTGTATGATCTATTTAAGGCCTGCTGTGGAGGTCCTGCTTTTTTTTTTGTGTGATCGGGTCAGGTGTAAGATGCCACCCAAGAAGCACAGAAAGCGACTTGGTGGCAGGAGCTCGGACTCCGGGGTGGAGATGGAGAAGTGTGAGGCTCTGCAGGAGCAGAAGAACGTGAGGATCCGCCTGTTCATGCAGGACTTTCTGCAGCAAGGTGGGTTCCTGTGGTGGACACGCTGGCCGGTAGGGTTCACGGATTGGCCATGTTTTCCTGGACACCTACAATTTATTCATGCTGATGGGTAGTGCGTGAAATGCCACTCCACCGCATGTGTAATCTATACGCTGCAGGTACGTGATCAGGTGACCTGCTTTGCTTTCCTTTCAGCGGCATATGAATTATACATGTTACAGGGCAGCACTTCACTGTGCTCCCTGCATATTTTAACATTTATCTAGGAAAACCTGGTAACCGTAGTGGTTGGGCTGAGACAAAAGGTGGCATAGTGGGCAGCAACTAAGGCTTACCCGCCGTGATGGGTAGCCTTCATGTGCTGCAGGTTAACCAGACACCAGAACCTACTTGCCTCCACCCATGGGTGCAGCATGCTGGGTGTATGGTGCATTCATTGTCCATTTGTGGAGTTACCCTGTGATTACCAACTGCTCATCTGCCCGAAGTGGGGCAAAACCAGCACCAGACCCACCAGGTACTAGCTGTTTCAGGTCCCGTCCTCTTACAGGAACCTCTTGGGTCAAAATGGAGACCTGATCTTCTCTAACTGGATTTAGACCCATCTAATGGCCTTCATTTTTAGATGGTCGGTAGCACTAACCTCTCAGCCATGATGGTCTGGTCTCCCAGATCCACCAAGTCTTCCAGGTGGAGGCTCTGCAGTAAGCAGAACTCATGTGCTGCAGGGTGGACCATGGCTAATCCAGAAGCAATCTGCAGGCACCAGCACTGATTCCATAATTGATCTCCGGTGTGCGCCACGTGAATCCTTCACCGAGGCTTGTTTTTAATGCATGGTAACAATGCTATGACCGGACAGCTGTTCATGCAAGATTTACAGTCGGCATTCGGGTCGCCAGCTTGGCTTTGTTAGAATGGATGAATAATTTATTCATGCTGATGTGCAGTGCATGAGAAATGCCACCCCGCAGCATGTATAATCAATACGCTGCAGGTACAGAATTTGAAAGGAATCCCACATAACCTGCCTAGATTTCCTTCCTGCAGCATATGTATTATACATGTCACAGGGCAGAGCTTTTCCCTCTGTTTGAAATCAATAGATTACGATATAGGAGTCAGGAAAAACCTGGTCGATCTGGCAACTCTACTGCATTGGCATGAACATTGAAGTCTGAGCTCGGACAGCGGCACTTGATATCATTTTTTTTTTATATTCATATTTTTCTAATCTCAATCTTGATTCTAACGCAGAATTTAGTTAATGTTTCCCTATATCCTAACGTGAAGGGATTGTATAGGTTAAGTAAAATGGTGTAACTTGAACTAGTTCTTCCCCTCGTGTATTGTGGGTAGGGTTGCCCCGTCGGCCATGTTTTCCTGGACATGTATTCCGATTTCATGCAGAGGATGGGGGAAAGGCTGCCCTGCAACATGTGTAATTCATAGGCTGAACGAAGGAAATGAAGGCATGTCCCCTGGGATTCCTTGCCTGCAGCGTATGCATTCTACATGCTGCAGGGTGGCATTTTGGAAGCACTACCCATAAGCATGGATGAATTATGTGTCCTAGAAAACATGGCGTTCTAGCCTCATAGAAGAACTGTATAATGGTGACTCTTCTGAGCAAAGATAATGCTGTGCCTGAGGTACAGAAATTGACTACGTGCGCCTGTACTGGTGCCTCCCAGCGTCCATCGCATCGTTGTGACGCTTCTACAGGGCGAAAAATTGGTGACCCAGCACGGGTCAAATGTGTTATGGCGCTAGTATTATACTATAAAATGAATGTAATTCGGTAATGTTAGGCTGTGAAAAGGAAGAAAATCTCTTGATAATCTGTCAGAATGCAGCTCACCGTTGGGTGTATCCCTCACCAACAAATAGACACAAGAACAAAAATACCGTAGTATAGTCGGGAGCGCAAATAGATGTTAGTCCTCCTTGGATTAAAAGTCTTTAATTTTCTAAGGATCTCCAGATGAGTCTTTATGGAGGATAGTCCAATACAGTCTCCAATCACATGACCAATATGAAATGGAAGAGAGGAGAAAACAATTGGGCGGTATCGTGTATCACAGGCAGAATGGTGTCATCATAAGGAAGAAAAACTCACAAGTGTGGAGCTAATCAGCTCAATTGGTACGCAGTTGAGTCACTATGGGGGACTCCTCCCTTCGGTTGTGGTGGTTCTTATTCCCTCATTCGCTTCGGTAAATTTCTTCACAATGTATGTGTGCCAGATTGACCTCGGAAGAAATATACATATAGCGTAATACCGTAACAGTGGGGACGGAGGAGGAAGCACTTAGTGGAAAAGTACTCACATGTGTAGGAACCTCCTGTATAGGTGGTTCCGTAACAATCACAGTAGACCACTTCCCAGGGGGTCTTTGCCTCTAGCTGGATATGTTGATGTAGTCAAATGTATACCCGGATGGATGTCAATGGAGTAGACGGAAGGGCAAAAATACTAAGGCATATAGGCGTGAGCCATATATACATGAAAAGGATTTGGGTGGAAATGTTTTTTATTTTAAAACATTAAAAAATAATTGCGGGGGTCAGAGACGCGTTTCCCTTACCAAAGTCTGTAAGCTTCTTCAGTCGAATGATCCCCGTCATTGTAATGGCACAGCATATGTAGCCTCTGAATGTTCATACCGCAAATTATGGCGTGCGTTCCACCTCTAATCCTTCCGCGTGCGTTCCATCACTCCTATATCCGGTTTCGTAATCTATCGGATCTTTAAACGCCAATATAAATACAATAGTTTAGTATATTTGAACACAGGATGAGGACGTTTATCTCACTCCTAATCTTGATCATCACCCCATACGTAACCATGGACCAGTATCAAGAGAAAGAACAAATATGCTTGAACGCCGATTTTGAAATCAGTCACTTCTTGAAATAATTACTATCTCTTCTCTTTTAGCTGTACTGCAGAATATTTACATATTAACGGTTGTAATACATATTCTTTCTCTTGATACTGGCCCATGGTTATGTATGGGGTGATGATCAAGATTAGGAGTGAGATAAACGTCCTCATCCTGTGTTCAAATATACTAAACTATTGTATTTATATTGGTGTTTAAAGATCCGATAGATTACAAAACCGGATATAGGAGTGATGGAACGCACGCGGAAGGATTAGAGGTGGAACGCACGCCATAATTTGCGGTATGAACATTCGGAGGCTACATATACTGTGCCACTACAATGACGGGGATCATTCGACTGAAGCTTACAGACTTTGGTAAGGGAAACGCGTCTCTGACCCCTGCAATTATTTAATGTTTTAAAATAAAAAAAAATTTCCACCCAAATCCTTTTCATGTATATATGGCTCACGCCTATATGCCTTAGTATTTTTGCCCTTCCGTCTACTCCATTGACATCCATCCGGGTATACATTTGACTACATCAACATATCCAGCTAGAGGCAAAGACCCCCTGGGAAGTGGTCTACTGTGATTGTTACGGAACCACCTATACAGGAGGTTCCTACACATGTGAGTACTTTTCCACTAAGTGCTTCCTCCTCCGTCCCCACTGTTACGGTATTACGCTATATGTATATTTCTTCCGAGGTCAATCTGGCACACATACATTGTGAAGAAATTTACCGAAGCGAATGAGGGAATAAGAACCACCACAACCGAAGGGAGGAGTCCCCCATAGTGACTCAACTGCGTACCAATTGAGCTGATTAGCTCCACACTTGTGAGTTTTTTTCCTTATGATCACACCATTCTGCCTGTGATACACGATACCGCCCAATTGTTTTTCTCCTCTTCCATTTCATATTGGTCATGTGATTGGAGACTATGGAGGATAGTCCAATACAAAGACTCATCTGGAGATCCTTAGAAAATTAAAGACTTTTAATCTAAAGAGGACTAACATCTATTTGCGCTCCCGAATATACTACGGTATTTTTGCTTCTACAGGGCGAGCCACATGCTGTAGTGCACAAATGAATTGGGTGCGCTGTGGCTGTGCTGAAAGTCTCCCATTTTTGAAGCCCTACAACGCGTGTTTGGGGCTGCAAATTGTGGTCCTCCATAGGAGGATCGAGCCTTGCAGCGCTGAGCGCACAAACTGCACTCAGCGAGGTGGCCAGACGGGCGTCAGAGTGGAAGGAACATGCACCATCAGACGTTCCTTCAGCTCTTAAACACTCGTCTGACCCCGGCCTAAATGGGTCAGCTGGGAAGTGATCCCACAGAATTTAGACATGTCAATAAAATCCAGACTGTTAAAGCAGATCCCCCTACCTGTGACATGAAGCGTCAGTAGAACTTGTCTCACTGAAGGAAATGGGGTCCATCTCAAAGATCAGTTCACAAAATGTCTTGTTCAATGGTTTCTTCGAGTGACCCCTGTACTCGCAACCTGTGTGGTCTGGGTTTATCTTTTAGGGAAGGATAAAATGGCGGAGCTCAAAAGGGAGCTGGAGTCCCTCAGCATGACAGTAGATAAAACAATGGAGGTGGAGCTTCTGAAGATGCCATTGGCCATCCGGCAAATGAAAGTGGGAGACTACCTCAGTAAGTTGGGTTTCCAAACACATGTCTCATGCAAAAAATGTTTTCCTGGTGAACCAGTATTGCTAGAGCGGCCATTTTCTCAACTGCAGCCCTGAAAAGCTTTGTGCATGGCTTGACTAAGTTGGCTTGTGAAGGAATGGAGGCTCTGATCAGATCATGCTTGGATGGACACGGTCAACCAAGAAATCCTAATCTTTTTTCAAAAAAATATTCATAGAATAAAATGGAGGTCTACCGCAAACCTAAATGGGCAGACTGGTTTTGCAGGAGCTTTCTAAATCTGTTGGATGACTTTGCCAATGCCCAGTTGGATGTGCAGTCAATAAAAAAATCCAGATTCCTTTATTCCAAAAAATCCATTGACCTCAAAACTTGAACATATGAAATCGCCCAGCTCTTACTGGTACACTCCCAGTATTGTACATTGACCGTGCCCAATCAATCTCTTGCTAGTGGGATGACACCAGTCTACCTATGGCCCCTGAGCACACACTTCTGTCTACCTTGTTCCTGTAGGTTACAACAGCAATTGGCCAATTTGTAGTCTTCTTGAAGTCCTAAACAAATTTTTGGCACCGAGCTACATTTTTATTTGCAATCTTTCGGACTTGCAGGTTTGATCGGAGATGATAAGACGGCCATTGCTGCTGCTGCAGTTAAGGTAAGGTCTTGACTCGCTAGTTGTGACCCATGCTTTGTGTATACAGGTGTTGGGAAACCCTGGCTTTCTCATTTCAGATGGACTGTTCAGATGATGACATTCCACAGCCAAAGGTTCTGCGAAAAAACAGTAAAAAGGGTATGTGTGTCTCTGAATAAAGTCTCCTTTGTTTCTTGACCCAGAAAGGTTACAACTTGTTCTCGCCCTAGTGGTTAAAGTTACAACCGTGGAACATGAACGAGACCATACCATGTCTGCTACAGCCAAAAACAGGACCGTGCAAAAAGTAGGTCTCTTGTGTGTCTTACTACAGGGAAGCCTAGGAGAAACTACTTGTCTGTCAGCCTGGGCTCCCTTAATCTGTAAATGATATCTTTTGAAGGTTCCAAAAAGCAAGTCTTTGGTGGCATTAACTGAGAAGGCCAACAAGAAAACCAACTCTTTAACAAGGTAATGGGCTTTGTATTCCATTTCTTGGAAGAAATGGTGCACTCCTAGCATATATGGCTGTACCCTGCCACCTCGTGTGTATGGAAGCTCCACTGGTTGTTGGGACCCAAGAGAATGTGGTGATCAATTATTTTGTGACTG
This sequence comes from Leptobrachium leishanense, assembly GCA_009667805.1. Taxonomy (NCBI): domain Eukaryota; kingdom Metazoa; phylum Chordata; class Amphibia; order Anura; family Megophryidae; genus Leptobrachium; species Leptobrachium leishanense. The sequence goes on from CM019072.1 coordinate 21,202,766, forward strand.
TTGCATTGGCTGGTGTGACTGGCTTCCAGTATATTTGACTAATGGTCTCTCCATAGGTCTGTGTCTGCAACGCCCATAGATAAGGCCTCCAAGAAGGTCTTGGGAACAAACCTTGCTTCCAGGACAGCCGCACGGTCATCCAGGTACAGTAACCATAGCCTTGATCCATTCAACAGCATCAGCTGCGATGCCACCATGAAGTCTGACAGATTATCATTAATCCTACAATTTGAGGGTTTGGAGATGACCACCACTTGGTCAACTGGTGCTTGGGTCACTGTTGGTGACAATTCTTGTGAACATCCTTCAGTACTTTCCACTTCGTAAATCAATGGTCTTATTTCTTGTTTGGAATGGGTTTGTCCTGCCTTTCCTGTCCTTCACCTGTTTCTTCCAAGGCACCTAATGTTCACCTCCCACTCCCTCAAATGTCTCTACATTATGTACCTACAGCTCTATACTCAAACAATATGGTAGAAACTGTAGAAGCAGGACTGATAGTTCCTCTTAAGCTTGATTCACAATGTTGGAGGGGCCTTAGACAGTTCAAGACGCTCCTCTTGACGCTATAGACCAGTGATGGGTAACCTTGGCTCCCCAGATGTTTGAGCATCATGAGACGTGCAGTTTCCAAACAGCCTTAAGGCGAATACTTGTCATGTAACATGTACTCCGGAAGCATCTAGTGCTAAGGTTCTCAATCACTAAACATGGGAGGGGGAGAGAACTGGATTGGCTAATTATGAACCCCTCCTTGAGGCTTCAGGTATTCTGTGGGTCAAGTTAACATGCAAGGACTTTATCTCCCAAGACTGTAAAAGTAGGTTGTGTGCTCAAGCCTTTATCTTCAGGGTTGGAGATTCAAGATCTCTTGCATCCAGTTGCCACATCCAGGACCACGTACCATTGATTAAATGGCTAGAGTGTTCCTTCAATGGATCAATGATCTAACCCAGGGCTGTCAACTGACCCCCAGATGTTTCTGAACTACAAATCCTGTGATTCCTTGGCAATATTTCACTGGAAGAATTGTAGGCCTCAGCATCTGGGTCCATGCGTTTGACAGCCCTGATCTAAACTTCCTGAACCATGTGGATCGGTAAAGACCTTATCATTCAGTAATGGTGCTTAAGAGTCAACTCATGACAAATTTCTCTTCAGGAACCAAATGACCCCGCTACTGCGATCTAGCCGGAGCGCAACAATGTTAAATTTCAGAGACTTTTTAATGAGTGACGATATCCCGTTTATCAAAATACCACTGGCTGATGGACAGGTAGGAAACTGTTATACAAAATGTTACAGCTGTCTGGTTGCAATATAAAGCCAGCCAGTCTTGGGCACCTTTCCTCGAGGTAGAACTAACGGCAGGATCTATCTTGTATTATCAGAGCATTTGCTTGGCCGGTGACGACTTGGAGAACATGGATGTGGAATTGCTGAGGGATGGCACCGTCAGGCAAATCAATGTTCTGGTGGTGAGCTGAACTTTAATAAAGTCTACACATGTACTGAATGCCTAAAATATTGTGCACAATGAGGTATTTCTCCGTTTTCTAGTCAATGCTAAAATTGGGGTTCATATAGAAATTTGCAGGGAAGAGCCCTGTTCCCGTTGCCTCTTTATTTGGTAATCATTCCTGGTCAGGGTGCTGCTAGCCATGAGGCTCAAAGCTGTTTGTAACCATACACTCCTATCCAGGTCCAGTAGTGGCTAAAGATCAGTTTGACAGGTAAATATCAGCAGCTCTGATTGGACATTGTAACAAAGATGGCGGCACCCGTTGGATTGTGACAGGTTCACTTCAGGATGAATGCTGGTAGTTGAGGAACATACTGTTGTGCCCCATGTTCATGTGATGGGAGCATTCATCTAATGTAAACACAGGATTATCAGTGGCTGATTGCATTTTCTTTCCTGCAGGGGCAGCTGACTAATCTCTGTGCGAAGGCCTCCAATCAATACGGGAACACACCGTGACCTGTGAATTGTCAATTTCTAGTGTTCAGTATATTAAATGTTTGGGGGTGGGGATTGAATTTCTGTGTCTTTTGTAACTTAGAGTTCAAATAAATATTTTTTATTTTATTAATCTAGTTCCAGACTGCACAGGGTTAAATTGTGCTGCTGGGTAGCACAAACTGGTCTATTCACAAAGCACTGAAATTGAAAGCCGTTGCGGTGCTTTGCATCTTTCAAAAGTTAAATTTTTAGCAACTTTGATTTTGTCACATGGTGACAGTCTCCTAAATACAAATTTTAAAGGGTCTTTGCCAAAAAATAAGGCTTTAAAAATAAAAAAACCACTTATTCCATTGAAAACCAATAGGATTTACTTGTTGACTTAATGCCTGAAATCAGGACGCTTCAGTGCAATTTGGCATTCTGTGAAGACTAACAGATAGTATTCAAACAGTGACATGCACCAGAGGTTGGTAAATAACCCATGACAGACCCAAAGCTTTCATTTAACCTTCATTTAAGGTTCAGGAAAAAGAGGTGACTATGGAGCATTTTGTCTTGGTCAAAACTTGCCAAATTCAATTTAGCTTTAACTTTCACTTTCAAAACAAGCATTTTATCCTGGTGGCTAAAGATGGGTACCAAAGTGGTAAATGTCGTCTAAGTGACTTTCAGGGTTATTCAGATTTGAAAAGTCACTGCACGTTCGGTGACTTTTTGTTCTCTTCAATTTGCAAATCCGCTTTCCCATTTTGGCGACCCTGTGGTGCTTGAATAAAGTGCAACTGCATGCCAAAAACATCTGGATTGACCATCAGACGCTGGGGAAAAACCCGAGCAGGAGCCGATCACACGCAGCAAAGCCTCCGGGCAAAACTTGACACTACAAGTGAATAAATTAGAACAGTTTGCAAACAGCGTTTCACTTTTCAAATCATTTCAAGCAAAGAAACTGAGCAAAAATGTCTGTCACTTACATATGAGGTCCAGGGAATGATAATAAAAAGGGCTGTTACTTAAAAAAACCCCAAAAAAAAAAACCCTAAACGCTTTATTAGATGTTGAATTTAAAATGGGAATATTTTAACATTGAAGCCTATGGGATTCTCCTCCTGAATAAACCTGTTGCATTAAACCACCGAATGGCAGGGCATTAGAGGAACCTTTCACTGCTGGTTTGTGCTCACTGAATAGCCGACGCAATGCTTTTTCATGGATTTCACTGCCCTCGAACAGGCACGCTATGTACAGGCAATTTGCCAGGATTTGACAAAATTGCCTTCTGTGGATAGCCAAATGGCCAAGAAAGGTAACCGAATGCTGAAAATCAGGGTTCGGTTACCTTTCTCCAGCCATTCGGATCTCTTTGAATAACTATTTTGGCAAAATACTGTGAATTCACTCGCTTTGAAAAGGTGTTCCATTCTCAGTGCTTTGTGAACAGATCAGCATTCTAGAAGTGGAAACCCCAACACTCAAGACTTGGCACGTCACGAGGTTTGCTTTCAGGATTTAAATCTTAATCGGTGACGTTCAAATTACAATATCAGTGATCCAGGGAGGATTTAACACCAGAGCAATGTGGATCTTGGAGATACAGTGTATAGTTGTCAGAATGGGCTCAGATAACTTGGCCTATGCCATGTCCTATGGAAACAAGTGCCACCCCGGAGGGGGGGGGGGGGTGCACAGCACAAAAGGGAGCCCTGCCAGTGTATAAAATAGTACAAAACTACGTTCCCTCAGGATCCTTGGACCTGACAATTTGCCCCTATAACCGTGGACAGAATGACTAGATGCAGACTGTAAGGATGGGGTCAGACAAATGCGGTGCCAACGTCCATGTAGCCGCATTTTAGTACGTCCGTGGTAGCGGATAATCCTGACCAAAGAAGGCCCACGCGGAAGCACTACGGACGCAGGTTAGCAAGAACTTCAGACCGCTAGGACTGAGGTGCGGAGTGCCATGTCCGCATAGCTTTGTGCGTGAGTGATGGAACGTGGTCAGACTGCATTTATACGTCCACCATTTTTCACTGGACAATGTTTTTCATATTTTCCCTCCTACATCTGTCACAAACGGACTGTGTAGCTGCTACTGCGTCTTCCGTCAAAGTGCGTCCATACTGCACAGGCGCAGTCCGTAGAAAACGCGCTCGTCTGACCCTAGCCTTATGGGTTAGATCCCGGTATCGGTAAGTCCGGTGAGGGAAGGGGCAGCACAGCCTGGCTTCTCTACAGTAAAAGGTGTCTTCACTTTAATAGATATTAAAATATAATAGAATCTATGGGATTGACCGGTTTAAATCTGGCAAATTGAAACACTAAAATCGGGTCATTTCGGTGTGATTCTGAATTGATAATTCTATGGGACAGTTTTGGTGCTGGCAAACTGCCATTAAATGCACCATATTACACTCCAATCACCTGTATTTGGGTACTGAAATTGCAACTATGGTGAAATATTCAATTTGGCAAATTCAGACACTGGTGAATAACCCGGAGTTGTGATACACTACACTGCAGTGACACTGTCAATGTTCTCCAGCTCCAGCCAACCGTAAGCTGTAATGTGACCTGCGAAGAGGATTAACCTCTAAATGCCCGGATCCCTGGAGAAGAGCAAAGACTAAACCATCTGATTCTATAGACGAGGGTTTAATGTCCGAAAGTCTACACGCAGAATAGTCACAGCAAGACCTGCAGGATGCCAGACTATTGAAGGTGGAGTCCCAAATCTGCCATGTTACAACTTGACCAGGGGGCAGCAACCTTGGCCCTCCATATGTTCAGGAACTACATTTCCCAGAAATGACCAGTGACCCCCACTGATGAATCTGAGTGAAACACGTTTGCAGTAGTTTATTAAAACAAATTGGTTTTGGGGGGCATGGCCGGCTGCACATGGGAGAGGACGTGTGTTTCAGGAGCTCCGACCCGTCTCTCTTACTGTTCCCTAGCTGTCTTTATCCACTGAGTTTTCTTCCCTGGACCAGCCAACCCTCGGATTTGAGATGTCCAGGGCCTGTTCTGCCCCCCCCCCCCCCTGCCATCGTGGGGCCTATTACCAGGTTGCTCCCTCCACCGGATGCCATGGGTGCTCTCCGGCTGGAGAGTTCCTCCAGCGTCCATATGGAAGCTTTGCCCTGCATTGTGGTGCCTCTGGTGCCTGGATGCAGACCGTGGCGATGGAGGACCCGTTTCCCAGCCGCTGCAGATGTTCTGATGGAGGCGGGTGGAGCAACCTTGCGGAAGCCGGCTGATGTCCCTTCGCATTTCCCAATGCTTGCCCTCGAGGCAGCGTTCCCACCCCTTAACCACCTTTTGATGGAGAGGATGAGTGCCCGCTGACGCGAGGAGTCTTCTGGTGCTTCACGGAAGTCCTGAGTAGCTACAGAGTACCCAGAGTGGAACTATGCCCGAAGGAGCACTGGAGGGAGTTGAACCCGATTGGTGCAACCGGGGAGATGCCCAGTGGGCACGGTGGAACGCGGACTCCGGAGCCGCATGCTGCAGCTGGCTGATAGAGCGGAGGAGGATTCTGACGGATCCATGCGATTCACCATTTCTCCCCCTGCACCAGTAGAGTCGGGACAGCATAGGATTATCAGGGAGACCTGCGAAGAGCAGCAGCGCTTGCCTGGTCCAGGAGATGTAGCCGAGTTGTGGTGGGGCTGGCTTGCTGGATATGTCTGCCACACTCTCCATGAGTGGCATCAGCGTGATAGACACAGGCTGAAGCAGTCTTGTTCTGTTATGTTACCCCCTCTGTTGCCGATCTGTACATTTTGATATGACCCCCTTGGCTTATATCCCCCCCCCCCCATATTGTTTGGGGGATGCTTTTTGCACTTCTTTTGCAGCTTCGCCAGACAGTTTTGACGCTATGGAGTACTCTGATGCCTTTTGTTTTTGTCATACGCTGCTTACCTGAAGACTTACTCAGACTTTGATTTTTGTTAAACACCACCCCCCCTTGTTTGTTTTAGCGCACCTAGCTGCTCCCTTGGTCTTTTTTGTAAGTATACTTTATGGCCCTGCAAGGACATTTGTGACCTTTCATACAAAATAAAATGTTTTTAAAATACCGCTGGTGTTGACCTGTCCGGTTTTATTGTATTGAGGATCATCAAATCCATACCGGAGGACGCTCCAGGAGAGCCGGTGCTCCAACTCAGACTGCCCTAATTTTGGTGCCGTTGTAGGAAAAGGCACAACAAAATGCAAGTAGTCTAACATATGTTGGAGCACCACACCACCTAGACCTGAAGTACTAACGCTGGTTTCCACTCCCCCTGACAACTACATTCCCCAGAAGGCTTAGCCACACAGGTGGCTGAGCATCATGGAAGTTGTAGTTCTAAAGCATGCAGTGAGGCGAGGTTGCTGACCCCCTGAACTAGACGTCTCACAGCCTTCCTATCTCTAGGACAGGTACTTTTCAGGTTCTTTCTTTTGGGGGGGGGGGGGGCAGTTCACTATATCATGGTTGCAACCAGATGCCTTCAATCCAGAAACAAAAGCTTCCTAGACGACTGACTACAGACAACTTAGTTGTACAACCTGAGTCCTCCACTGCATGCGACTGAACTGCAGGAGGAAAAAATAAATAAATTAAAATTAACCTACGAATGCCACTGGACTGAAGGTAGGGGAGGATTTGAAAATATAGAGAATCAAATTGTCAAAAATGTCCAGAAAAAGTATAGACGTTTTGCTGAAAATGAAAAGCCGGTTTAATAAAAACAAAAATATGTTGCACTGAATCCTATGGGATTCCCCTGATTTAAACTGAAAATCAGGGCACTTCAGACATTTTGGTGCAGCTCAGCGTTGTGAATAGATTCACTGTCGGCGAAGGTCAAATGGCAGCAAACTCCAGTTCCATTTTTTTTTTACCTATGCTGTACCAGGTCGTCCAGCAAATCCCATTCAAACGGGAAAGGTAGTTAGTCTGATGTAGTTGTCCGAGGGTTGAATCTCCTGTTGTGGGATTAGTCAGACAAATTGTGCACCCGTACAGACGTGCCCAGGGCTGGCCACTCACTGTAGCACACACACGAATTGCGCATGCTACAGCAGATAGTGCTTTGACGGGGAGGCTTTCAGCAGAAGACAGGGCTGTAAAGAGTGATCCTCCATAGGATCACACCTTGCAGCACTGAGCACACAAACTGCGCTCAGTGAGATGGCCAGACAGGCGTCGAGTAGATCGAACGTCAACTCTCCGTATAGGACCATGAAGACACATCTGACAGTTGAATGAGGCAAACATCAATAAAACTTGAATCATAAAGTATCTGTAATCCCAGGTGTGAATTTAATCCACGGCAACAGTAAAACTCATGCCGCACGACACACAAAAAGCAAACTACATCATGTTAACGACGGATACAAAGGGGCGAGCTAGAATACATCAACTGGTTTTTATTAATGGATGAAATATGTGACAAGATGGTAGAAAAATGGGGAAAAAAAAACCTTGTAACCTCCTGGTTATCTTTGTTTCAACCTTTCTATACAAAGACTGAAGTCTGTTGTGTGCATCCAGGGGACAGGTTACCGTATGAAATATATTTGTAGCAGCATATGCAAGTGCAGCTAAATACAGAGCTCCAGGACAAGGTGCGACACCTCTTTACAACGCATAAGATTTAAAAAAAAAAATGGAACAGAAACTACACAGACAAGTAAAAATCAAGCATGTGATAAAGACTAAAGTCTTTTCTTGTCTTCCACTTGTTTTTGTGGGTTTTTTTTTTTAGGTTTTGTTTCGTTTTTGATAGAACAGTCAGAACTGCATGAAAGCCATGTGGTTAGTTTTAAATTATACACTCCGCGAATACTATTTAACCAGTTTAAAAGTTACACATACATACGGGAAGAGACGTGTCCATCAGATTGTAGGGGCAAATTCAGCCAGGTTGCAGAAACAAAAAACAGGCAAATCCGATTTAAACAAAAAGAAAAAAAAAAAAAAATCTTGAGCAGCTTTGTTTACTGATGTGCGCACTGCACTCCTCCTGGTCCATGGTGGCCGCTCTCTTCGTCAGAACTATCGTTGTACGCTTCGCGTCTTTGGCCGCTGCCGGAACCGCGAGTGTTGTCGAATTCCTGGAGGTCTACTTCCTCGGTTTCACCGCTAACCGTGGAGGTTTCTGGTCTCGCTGGCAAGAGATCTTCAAGTTCCTGTGTAAAAATAAAACGCACATGGAAGGTCAGTGAAGAGACAACACACTTAAAAGGGACACTAGGCAACATGACCACGTAAGCTATTTTAGGTGGTCATGATGCCTGGAGTATCCTGCCCCCTGTCCCCCCTCCCTCCGCTCAGCGGTTCAGCTGTAAATGCTGAGAGAGGCGGAGAGCTTTACTCCACCCTCCCAGCTGTCAGTCAGCAGAGCGGGAATCATATTTCCCGCTTCTGCCGACTTTTGCCGAGTAGGAGACGTCATCGCGCTTTCAGCGCGATGACGTCTCCAACTCACCGCAGAAGCTGGCGGCTCCCTCTGAGGGTTAGTGTTGCGCGCATCCTCTTGCGCGCAACACTAATCCTCAGAGGGAGCCGGGAGGAAGCCTGCCGATTGGCTGGCTTACGTGAGAGGCGCGCATGCGCGCTTCTCACGTAAACCAGAAGGCAAGTCGGATAGAAGAAGGACGGGAGCGGAAGAGGAGGGAGGGGAGTAAGTATTACAGTTACAAAACAAAAAAAAATTTATTAAAGGGTGTAGGGATAGATTAAGGTTAAAAAACGGGGGGGGGGGGTGATTTTTTTATTAGAGTGTCCCTTTAAGTCAACGTTTGCAGGTCATTAGGAGTTACCTTGGAGCAGAGTTGTCTAAACCTGTCCTCAGGACCCTCAACCAGGCCAGATTTTGCAGATCACCTTGGGGAAATGCAGACTGAATCCTGCAATCACTGAGCAGCAAATCATATCACCTGTGCTGTGCTTCACATATCCTGCAAACCTGGCGAGGCGGAGGTTCCTGAGGATCATGTTTGAGAAACACTGCCTTTAGAGCTGTAAATTAACCTCTTAATGACCACTGACGTACCATGTATGTCCTGCCCACGGGTCTCCCTTAGACACCCTCCCGCCGATACTTACCTCCCTCGCTGGCTCCAACGGAGTTCTGGAAAGGAGGAAGTATGCCCCTCTGTTTTAGAGGGGCCGGCGGGCACGATGTGGTCATCTGCAGGCACCCCCCTTTCCCTGCATTGAAATCAAGGTCCTTCGGAGCCCTCTATTTCCCCAACTATTCATTCACTCTACAGCAATGTTTTTTGCACCGCTGGAAAGGGGAGAGCCTTGTATAAAAGTTATCCGTTTCGCTGTCAGATCGCGACTCTGCGCTGAATCGCGATTTAAACCTGGGAGGTGACTGACATCTTGCATGTCAGCCAAGCCTCCAGGTCACCCCCCACCCACTGACATCCCCACCATATGTGAGGATGTCAGCGGGCCAGTGGGAGATAACATTAGGGGAATCCCTAATCTCCCGATCCGTGGCAGCTAGAGGGTCACGTTGGACATCATTGGAAAGGCCTGATCATGGCCTTTCCAAATGATAAACATGACTGTTTGGTGTAAAGAAAGCTAAAAAATGAAAAAGTAAATGAAAAAAAATAATTGGTTTAAAAATAAAAAGTCTGTCTGGGGGGGGTCATTTAGTTAAATAGGACCTAGGTTGTCATCCAAAAATAATGAGCATAAAACTGTCAGAATGAGCTCAGCGCACATAGGTGAACTGGCTCAGCAGTGAAGGGGTTAAAAAGCAAAAACAAGTAAAAATTAGGTATTTCTATTCTCGGGACAACATTTTGAAACTATTTAGCCGGAGTCTTTTTTGGCGGTTGTAGATTTTGGGGATTAAATTCCGAAACCGTGTTTTTACCATTTTTCATTTTTTTTTTTTATTAGTAAATTATTCGATATGATGGAAATAATGGTATTTTTAGAAAGTCCATTTAATGGCGAGAACAACTTGTATAATACGTGTGGGTTGAATAAACGAGTAAGAGGAAAATTTGACCTAAACACGAACAGCGCAGAAACCTAAAAACAGCAGCGGTCACTAAAGAGGACAGATTTGTGTAAAACCGCCCAGTCACTAAGGGGTTAAGAATAAAAACAAAAAAAGGCAGAAAAATGCTTAGAATCAGAAATTTGAAGTAATCATTGCTGAAAATGACTGGAAAATAAAAAAATACACAAAACACAGGAAGCAGGAATGGCTACAGTAAAACAAGCAGGAGCATAAAGTGTCCTGCGTCTCTATGCTTGGCGACTTACTGTGAGTTTATCTGGGTTGATCCAGTTGTTTTCAGGGAACTGCACTTCAAATTTAATGAACAGGTCACCCTTTTCGAAGGGATTACGGTACTGCGGCATGCCTTCACCGCGGACTACACGGACAGAGCCTGAGAGAAGAAACAGAACAAGAATTGAGCATCATTCAAGTGAGAAACCTTTACCGCGCATCACAGATGTCAGATTGCAGACCCCGCATCCCATCAAGATGCTTATTGACTGCAATTCCCAGGAATCAAGCATGAAAGCCATAGAATCATGGGATCATGGGATTTGAAGACCGCAACACCTGGGAGTCCAGATTGCAACATCCCTGGTGTTTATGGTTTGTAAGACCAGGAAGTGAACCACAAATAATTCACATGGAGCGATGGATCTGTCAGATTATAATAAAAAGTCCTCACGCCTTTGACAATTTCTAGAATCCAAAGAGCAAATCTAGGATGATACGTCAGCAAATACTGCACCAGCCCAGAGTCAGCAACCCAGAAGTGGATCCGAGCAGAAGATAGTCACGCGAGCTTACGGATCCAACCACAGGACCCTTTTAAAAGCACCATAAAAGAGCCCAAAACATTGCTACCAGTCCGAATACAGCTCCCTTACATACTAAGCCTCCCATGACTGTCTTTCTTCTGATCATTTCTGAAGTTGCCATGCTGGACTGCACCCACTTATAACCACGGCTTACCCCCACACGATAAGGGAAGCCCATAACAGGATGGGTGGATAAAGTCCCAGCGGTATAGAATGCTCTGTAAGGATTACCTGGCTCAATAACTTTTCCAGGTGGATATTTGACAACAATCTGTCGCGCATCAAGGTGCTTGAAATTAAACTGAAAGCCACAAAGAGCCTCAACTAGTCCGATTTTGTGCGTCATGTGTAGGTCATTCCCTTCTCTTTGAAATATCTGCAGAGGAAAAAGCACCGTTACTACACAATGGGAACACAGAGACACTTAATAGCAAGAAAAACACACACAAATCGTACCTCGTTTTCCTTTTCTTGTAGAACTAGAACGATATCTCCGGGCTCAACCCCTGGGGCCTGGTCTGCTTCCCCAGTAAATGTGATTCTCTGCCCGTGTTTCATGCCCTTATCCACGTGGACCTCCAGTATCTTGACTTCTTTAATGACTTTCTTGCCTTCGCATTTTTTGCAGCGATCTTTTTCATTGATGACTTCACCTGCGAGGAATGAGGGAATGACCGTTACGAGAAAACGAAAGCACATTTTTAGAATGAAACTCTATAGAATGTGGGGTAGATCTGTAACAAATGCACATCATGGTGCAGTACAATAAGCAATCACTATGCATTTGTTCTAGATCCACCCCACATTCTACATATTTTTGTGTTATGGTTGACGTCAGAAGGGGGGGGGCAGGGCATTGTGGGCGAGAGCAGGTGCTATTCTTTTAATATAGCATTTCACCGCCGATCGGCCTTGGTCGGTCATTCCTCCACCTAGACCAGGGGTCAGCAACCTTGGCTCCCTGATGTTTTGGGAACTACATTTCCCATGATGCTCAGCCAGCCCAACGGGTGACTGAGCATCATGGGAGATGTAGTTCCCAAAACATCAGTGAGCCAAGGTTGGCAACCCCTGACCTAGACAATACTGGTAGCATATCTACATAAATATTAACCATGTACAAGCATCGTATGTATAAAAGAAATCCACTACCAGCTGCTTAATATCCATTTGAAGGGACATTTTATTGCCAGAATGGTCTTATTTATTTCAACAGGGCAGGTCGTATTGGCCTGAGGAAGAGAACTTTTATAATGTAAATGGGAATACTGATCAGCACACAAACACAGCGTGTGGGACACTAATTCGCTGCTGACAGACATGTGCACATATTGGCTGTGTGAAGACCACAAAACGAGTTTCAGTTTGGTTTTAACCCATATGCATGGGGTTAAAATAATTGCTCAGCGCTGCGGAATATGCTGGCGCTATATAAAGTACTGTATAATAATAAGGGGAGTCAATTTTGCTAACAAAAATATATATTTAAAACAAAAGCCAAGTGTCTGATTTACGCTAAACTCCTAACCTCCCCCTAGGAGTTTAAAGAAGAGGTCAGCAACCATGACCCTCCGATGTTTTATTCTTCTTATTTATTGAAGTGCCAACACATTCCCCAGCGCTGTACAAAAAAGGTACAACGGGTAAAGACAAGATGATTTTACAATACACCAAGAAGGTGTCAGTAATTCACCAACAGACACAAAAGAAATTGATGGCCCTAGTCACACGTGAACTTGCAATCTAAAGGTTTTGGAACTACATCTCCCTTGAGGCTCACCTGCTCGTTAGGTTTACTGAGCATCATGGAAATGTAGTTTCAAAACATCTGGGGTATGAAGGTTGCTGACCCCTGGTTTGAGACTCCTTGCTAAGCAGCTCTGTTCTAATATATTGGACACTAAAAAGAATATAAAATGCTGCCCACCCTCCCCTCCTGGAACGAGCCTAAACAGTCGCCCCTGGACTTAGCGCCAAGATTAAAGATCTTTAAGGAAAGGGGTGGAAAGAAGAGACGGGAGCTGCGCCAAATTTTATTGTGGTTTGTGTAGCCTGGATATTCATTTTGTTTCCCACAGTCTTACCTTCTCCATTGCAGTCAGAGCACACAGACTGCATCTGCTGAACCATCCCTGGAGCCAGCTGCCTTATCATAATACGCACACCACGACCTCTGCAGGCTGTACACTTCTGAACTGCGCCCGATTTTCCGCCTTGCCTACGGTCAGGGAAGCAATACGTTCATAAGTAAATGTGTATAACAAGACAAAAGACAGAAGTGAAGGAAATGCAGTTTAAAGCCGGGGGTCAGACAAGCACACTTTGTGCGCCCGTACCTCCTGGCATCTATCACAGCGTTGTGATGCTTCGAGGGGGCAGGCCACACGCTGTAGCGTGCGCATGAAAAGCCTGCATGTCGAAGCGCTATGACGTGGCTGCAAAGCGTGATCCTCCATAGGAGGATCGAGCCTTGCAGCGCTGAGCGCACTAATTGCACTCAGTGAGGTGGCAAGACGGGCGTCAGAGTGGAAGGAATTTTGACTACGCCGAGACCTAATAAAGCTTTATTTATTCAGTTTACTTTGAAGACTTGTCCTCCCCCAATTGTGTTTGGCATTCATGTTGCCATCACAGCTGTCCCCTGGGGTTTCCAGTACCTATGGGTGACCTTGGAGACACATAGACTGCTTTTCTCCACTACTCATTTAGTCAGGTCCATGTGCGAGCTTTCAGAAGATGAAGCTCCACAGATGTTTGGGGAACGTTCTGCTCATCTGTACTTAAAGCACCTAAGCTCCGCTAATCAGATTTTTCTGCACTTGAATTGGTAACAAATCAGTGAGCCCAAACACTCCCTCAGCAGCCTGTCAGATGGATGCACATCAACAACATCGAATCCAGACTTACCCGCTACAGGAGCTACACAGGACATTCTTGCTAAGCTGAAGCTTGGTGGTCTTTCCATTGTATAGATCTTCTAGAGATACTCTGCAGGAAGGAAAAAAGACATTAGGGCAGAGCATTAAAGGAGCCTCATCCAATCACATCTAAAAACGAACGACTTACAAAATATACATAACAAACACCTATGAATTTACAACGCACAGTCAGCATGTCCGATATTTCTGCACACAATCGTTACTTGGATATAAATCAAGAATATGCGTTCAAATCTGCCAATTGCTATGTAATGGTCACCCAAGCATGCAGTCGGCAGTGACTATGCACACACACAGCTCGCAATACTTAACTACTTAGGCCGAGGTCAGACGAGCGGCAGCAGGAGCGGAAAGAACGTCCGAGAGAGTGGACATTCCTTCCACTCTGACGCACCTCGTTGAGCCCAGTTAGTGCGCACGGCTCGATCCTCCTATGGAGGACCACAATTTGCAGCCCCGTCAAACGCGCGTCTAGCATGACGGTGAGGCTTTGTGCACGGACATTTGTAGTGTGCGCATTTCGTGTGCACGCGACAGCGTGTGACCAGCCCCATTGTAGCATCACAACACTGCGAAGAATGCCGGTAGGAACGTCAGTACGGGCGCACATAGTGCGCTCGTCTGACACCGGCCTTAAAGTACACTCTAGCGGCTGTCTACATTGTAGCCAATTTAAGTGGTCACGGAGGCAAGATTCCCCACTCCCAACTGTCCCGGGCCGCTGTACATCTTCCCAAGGAATGGGTCTTCCCACACCCAAACCTATGCCAGTACGCTGTAGCAATATAGAAGTCGGTTGACTGCAAAAACATTCAGCCAGTCGACTCGTAATTCCTGTCAATCCTTTTGGACGGAAAGGTACCTCATTGGCTACGTGTGTGCTTGTGTGTGCTAGTAATGCCGATCGTAACGTGACTTGGATTAGCCAAACCCTGCTCTGTAATACAGTCTCCTTCAGGTAGTATCAAATCCCTGCAAAAAAACTCCACTAGAGGGAGCATTACCTAGGGCAGTGATGGCAAACCTTGGCCCCCCAAATGTTTCTGAGCTTCATGTCCCATGATGCCCAGTCACTGAGCATCCTGGGACGTACTTCAGAAACATCTGGGGTGCCAAGGACCGCCATCACTGACATAGGGCAAAGAGTCCAATAGTAGCAAGTTCCTATATGTCACGCGAGTGTTAACTAGAGCAATTAGGATTATAAAGCGCCAACACATTCTGCAGCGCTGTACAATGTGCAGGACAAAACAAACATAAGTTTGGCACACAGAACAGGAAAAGGAGGACCCGGCTTAAGAGCTTACAACAAGAAGTGGTGGACTTACTTCAAAGGATGCATCATGTCCTCGCCCCTCCGTCTGCCGTTGCGACTGCGACTTTGTCCGCCCATGAATCCGAAGAGGCCACCGCCGAATATATGTGAAAAGATATCATCCATTCCACTGCCCCCGCTCCCTTCCCGC
Source organism: Leptobrachium leishanense (assembly GCA_009667805.1). Taxonomy (NCBI): domain Eukaryota; kingdom Metazoa; phylum Chordata; class Amphibia; order Anura; family Megophryidae; genus Leptobrachium; species Leptobrachium leishanense. The sequence continues at coordinate 21,217,982 of CM019072.1, forward strand.
AGCCCCTGCTCTCCATAACGATCGTACAGCTCTCGCTTCTCTGGGTTGGACAGGACTTCATATGCAAAGCTGATTTCTTTGAACTATACGAACACACAGCAAAACAGAACGAGGGGGAAAAAGGGATGGCAGTGCGTTAAACGGGCTCGGCGGGAGCAGGACTCCATTCTAGCACAACCTTGACATTTTACAACCCTCGCTATCAGAGCGGAATTACTTGACTTAGCGCCAAGTTTCCTTTTCACCGTCTGTCGGAAGACCAATCGTAGGCGGCACTACTCTTTCCATGGATATATTCCTGCGGAGATTACGAATTAACAGGGGCCGTTTAATGACACTCGCTTCAAACACAGGGATCTAGTCACACGTCAATACAGAGCAGCAATTATAAATAATGAAAAGCGAGAGACCTCCCCATACTGTAATACAAAAAAATAAATAAATCTTAAATTACAGAGAAAGCGAGAGGGTTACCTTGTCTCCAGCATTGGGATTCTTGTCTGGGTGATATTCTTTGGCTAACTTGCGATAAGCCTGGCAGACAGAAAAACAAAAAAAACAATAAGATTATGCAAGAATAAACGCGTTACGCAAGAAATCGTTCCTGTTCAAACAATAAGTCTCCATGTGAAGCGAAGGTACATCTGGTGAGATTTGCAGAGTATTGACTTCCTGTAACAGGAGGAACACCCCTGGATCTGAAAACCAAAACAAAACACACACACCCTATAAGAAGGACCAGGCCTCCAGGGACAAACATATAGGGCTGAAACTAACAATTATTTTCATAAATCGATTAAATCGGAAAAAAAAAACTCTGTACCATTTTTTTCGTTTATTTAAAACAAGTGAACAAAAGGAGTGTTTATAAACAAACTTCAAAATAAAACACACTTTACATTAACACTACAAAACTGTACAATGTTAAAGCAGCAGAACAAAAACCAAACATTCTGAAAACGAGGTAAACTATCACAGTTCCAGAAAGTTAGCATTGGAATGTAAAAATGTTAGCACATCCACATGCTCAGGGCTGAGGCTGGCTCTCTTTTTGCTAGCAATGTTGCCTGCAGTGGAGAAGAGGCGTTCTGATGGCGTTGAGGTGCCTGGGATACACAAGTAGCATTTCGCTAGTTTTGCCAAGGTTGGGTATTTTTCTTGGTTACCCTTCCGCCAGTTCAAAGGTTTTCCTCCTTAGCAAGAGGCCTCTCCACGAAATAATCTTGCACTTCTTTCCTCACTTGGTCATGGATAATATGCTCCTCATGTTGCCCCTCTTTAGGCTCTTCTTCACTGCTGCCTTCAGACTCCAGGAGTGAGTCGAGTAGTGATGCAGATGTTGAAGTGGTTGCTTGTTGCCGCAGCATCTTCCTTCTCACAACATGTGCTTCTGTCCGCACGCTTTCCTGCACATTTATAATTTGTTCTGGCGTTAAAAATGTAAATCTTCTAAATCTTGGGTCCAGAGCAGAAGAAAGAATTACAGTATTTGGGACCTGTTCAAAAAGGATTCTCTTCCATCTGCTCTGAAGCTGCTCTCTTGCTATGGATTGGAAATTCTTCACTGGAGAGGACTCAAAAGGAAGCACTCTCATTAGAACGCAACAGTCCCTTCACAAGTGCAGGCACTGAAGATATAGTAATATAGTTTTGTCCACTCATAAATACAGTAGCGCATTCAAAGGGCGGTGGAAAGTTCCTTAAAGAACACTGCACTGGTCTGGTTTTACATCCAGATAATGTTTGCCCTTTTTGTGTAATTGATGGATCAGAAAAGAGTCGCAGTTACTGGCCACCTTTGTTCAAGGAGTCTGCTAACCATGTAGTAAGTGCTATTCCACCTGATGCTCACATCCTGAAGAAGCTTATGCTCAGGTGTACCCATCTGCCTCAACTTGCTGCTGGCTAGCTCACTTTTTTTTAACCCTTTCACTGCTGAGGACGTGTGGGGAACGTCCTCATTGACTCCTAAGGAAAGATAGGGGTGGAGATAAGGGTTCCTTTGAACCCAGATATCTCCCGACTGTTTTCAGCTAGGAGGGTCATATTTGGAATCATTAGAAAGGCCAGAGCATGGCCTTTCCAATGATACCATACATGACCATGTTTAAAGTAAAAAAAAAAAAAAAAAAAAGAATACAGAAAAGTAGTGTTTTTTTAAGACGTGAAATGGCTCAGCAATGAAGGGGTTAAAATGCTCAACAAGTCCTCTTGCAGCACCAACAGCTCTCTCAATTCCTGAATTCCTCAATGCAGCACCCATCACCGGCTGCAAGGTGCGGCCAGTGCAGCGGATACTGGTCCACCCATGCTTGTCCTCCAGGATTTTTGAAGCAGCCACAATGGCAATTATTTTTTGAGCTGGAACTTCAAACTTTGCAACAACTTCCTCCAACCATTCTGCAATGTTTGCTGCTGTATGCCGCTCTTCCAGAGGCATGGCAGTGAGGCAAACCGACTTCATCATCCAATCATCACCTATTTAGTGGCATGTAATGCCAAGATAAGCCTCAATTGCTAGACTTGTCCAAATGTCTGCAGTAAACAATTCTGCTGACTAGGGCTGCAACTAACGATTATTCTCATTATCGATTAATCGATAATGGAAATGGTTGACAACTATTTCCATTATCGATTATATGTTTGTAGGGCCGAAACAACTATACTGTATATTAGATAGTCCAGATGCCAAAACCAAAATCATCAGTGTGATACATTTAAGGCTGGGTCAGACCAGCGCACTTTTAACGTGCGTTCTGGCGCACATAATTACGGCCGCACTAGCAGCAGATGACAGGCAATGACAGCCACTATACGATGTACGGCCGCACAAAAGTCCGGCCGTGCAACGCAAGTGGAATTTGAACGCATTTTTCTGAGAACGCTGAACCGCTAGTACTGACGTACTGAGTGCGCAGCTGCGGCATAGCGGCGTGTGTGCGTGATTAGGAGATGTCAGACGCTGCTAATGTCCAGCCAACATAACGTCCAGACGCAAAAAGAGTTTTATTGACGATCCGTACAAAATCACGCCCGAAAATGCGCGTCGTCTGACCGTTTTTGCGCATTCCGTGAAAAAATACGTCGGTGCGTTCGGACGCACTTTTTCACGTTCGCGGGGAAAAATGCTTTCGTCTGACCCAAGCCTAAAAGACACGGTTTCGCGAGTGTTCCTCTCTTCCTCAGGTCTGGAAGCTATGCTGAGCAATATCCTAGAATTGAACATTTAGGGGCACACTGGGGGGGGGGGATGGATGTTGTAAATAGTGATGGTTTATTTTCACCATACCATTTGACTATCACTATTTACGACATCCAACCCCCCCTACCCATGCCCCCCCCTTAGGCTGGCGACACGCAAACATTTTGTGTCCGTCTGACCGTTTTCCTAGGGCGTGGAGACAGACGTTACGGACGCACTTTATGCAGTACTCACACTATCGTCCGTAAAAAAGGCAGTACAGTATGCTCGTGTGTCGCCTCTCTTAATGTTCAATTTTAGGATATTGCTCAGTATAAGTGATAAAATTCGAGGGTTATGAGTGAAAATCCCTGTACAGTAAATAGGGAAGCACCGATACCACTTTAAGACCGAGTACGAGTACCGATACTTTTTAAAAGTACTCACCGATACTTTAATGTCATGTGACGCTTTCCAATAGGAACAGACCTCATAAAAATTTATATGAGATTTGGCCCCCAGGTCTCATAGATTTGGCCCCCAGGTCTCATAGATTTGGCCCCCAGGTCGAACGCTGGGGAAGCTGGCCGTGTGCATGTAAAGCACACGGCCAGCGTTCCCCTCCGGCGCGCTGCGATACTCACCTATCCTGAAGGTCCGGTCGCTGGGCAGTGATGCGATCACGTGGCTGCATCTGTGACGCTGCCTCCAGCCGAGAGACAGCGTCACAGGAGCGCCCAGTGGCCGCGGGAACGCATCACTGCCCAGCGACTGGACCTTCAGGATGGGTGAGTATCGCGGCGCGCCGGAGGAGAACGCTGGCCGCGTGTTTTTCATGCACGCGGCCAGCTTCCCCAGCCCCGCGGATACCGGCAAGCCGGCCCAGCACCGGCTTCCGGTATCGGCGGGATGTATCGGGCCGTTTGCACGCGTAACAAGTACTCGTGCAAACGGCACTATCGGCCCCGATATCGGTGCATCCCTAACAGTAAAGATACAAGGCGTTGCTGTAATTGCCATACACAGGCATTATGCAGCACATACAGATACAAGGTGTTGCTGTAATTGCCATACACAGGCATTATGCAGCACATACAGATGCAAGGTGTTGCTGTAATTGCCATACACAGGCATTATGCAGCACATACAGAAAGGAGTACATTCGAAAGGAGTAAATTTACATTATTTCAAGTTCAACCCGTTAACCATCTGGAAAAATCTGTGCCAAAATGCTATTTCACCATGTAACTTAACATTTATGTAACATGGGATGCATAGTTAATTTGTTTGAACATGAAGCACTGTGTGGTGAAGGGGTTAAGGTTAACGTGATGACAACATTCCAGGTTTAGGGTAGAAATAGGGCGTGCCAGGTCTTTTAATTATTTTTTATAAAAATGGCGAGGATTCGTATTGACCTGATAGAACACACACACACACAATTATATATAAACATTTTATGTCTTGTTTGTGTCAACAGTCTCCAGAGCAAAGCCCAATGAGGATACCTCTATATATGTATTCTATCTATACATCTGTTTTCATTGTACTGTCCCTTATGAGCAGGAATGGATACTGAATGTGAAAGGAACACCAAGCTGTGTGTATTGCAGCCAGTGTTTCTTCCGTATCAGGACATTTAAAAAGGATACGGGGGAGTATTTTATGAGATGTTATTCACCAAGTGAATTGTGTATTTTAGGCCAAAATAGATAAATCCAAACAGCCCACCACCGCGGGTTCCTCCAGCTTGGCTGTGTCATGTCAATAATCCTGATGTTTGTATTTCTCGGCCGACCCTGCTCCGTAAACGGCCCCCGCGTCTGTGCGGAGGGAGGTCTTCCATCAAACAAAGCAGAGACCAACAATTCGAGAACACCTGGTAAACCCGTAGTGGTGCAGAGCAAGGAGAGAAAAAAAAAAAAAAATTTATTTTGAATGTTTTAGCCAAGATCTCTTAACCCCTACACTGCTTTTTTTTATTATTTTTTTTTCCTTTACTTTAAACATGGTCATGTTTGGCATCATTGGAAAGGCCATGCTCTGGCCTTTCTAATGACAAAAAACATGACCCTGCTAGCTGCCAACAGTCGGGAGATATCGGGGGTTCAAAAGACCCCCCCACCCTATCATTCCTTAGGAGGTAATGAGGACGTTCCCCACACGTCCTCAGCAGTGAAAGGGTTAAAACTGTACAGCTGGCTTGGAGTAATAAATTATATGTATATTTCAGCAACATTGTCTCCTGAACAGGCGCAGGAGGCTCTTGGGTTCTCTTACTGGCTCCTACACCAGACATTGGTCAAGCACCTTGAGGAGACATAGGAGGGAGCGTGGAAAGAGCACCAACAAACACCATCTATGTTTAATATCGAAATTTTAATTCATTACACCATTTACTACAAAGCAAGTGGGGAATCCATGGTGATGCTTTAGTGCAGGGCCGGGGTCCAGGTAGCCACTGGCTCCTAGAATTTTACCTCTAGCTCCTTAATATCTGGATTCTTCTACAAAAATCTAGACAAAGCCTGTCTGGCTCCCAAAACTACATAGTTGGACCTTACAAGACTTGTTTATGAGCCCGGCTTTGGGGTGCTCATCGTCCTGAGGGCAAATGATTGAGGCCGCATTGCCGGGTCGATCGCATCAGTTTTCGTCCCCCTGGAGTGGCACCTGCTCTGGGGACTGGCCCACCAGTGAGGACATATTTCTGCCACACAGAGTTTAAGGTTGTGGTCACACCAGCGTTCTGTCAGCAGAAGGAACGTCCGTGAGAATGGACGTTCCTTCCACTCTGATGCCCGTCTGGCCACCTCGCTGAGGACAGTTAGTGCACTCAACGCTGCAAGTATCACGCTTTGTAGCCCCGTCTATGTCCGTCGTAGCTTTTTGACGGGGAGGCTGAAAGCACGTCCAGTGGTAGCGTGTGCAATTCGTGCACACACACGACACCGCGTGGCCCTCTCCGTCCAGCCTTCAAAAAGCTGTGCCGGACGCAAGGAAGTGCAGTCATATGTACACGCTCAGTGCGCTCATGTGACCGCAGCCTTAACAGGAAAAATACCACCGTATTTATGCCTGGAGGTTCCTTCGGCATGGAAACTGAGACCAGAAAATAAAATTTAAAAAAATGGCACAGGCTTGAGAAGACAACCTTAACGTCCATGACTCCTTTCCTGGCTGACTGAAATCGAGGTCATCTTCGAAAGCTGGCACCCGGCACGCGTGCCCAGACAATAATCCGCGTGACGTTCACCACTCCTCCCTGGGTCTCCTCACCTGCTCCTCAGATGGCATCAGCCCTACAGATTTAGAGATCATGACGGCCGTGGAAAACTTTATATTGTCTTTGGCCCCTTTGCCTCTAGCGGGATCGCAGCAACTTTTCGGCCTTTAAAAAATCGCCTCATTCTTGGAATCTCTGTTAGATAACGAAGCACAGGACGACACCCTGAGCACGGCCCGCGATATCAGCGGCCAGACATCCAATAAATCCCGATAACGTCTCTCAGCCATGAGGAAAAGAATAAAATAAAAATTCTGTGAAGTCGGGACGTCTACACAACAGAACAGAACTCCCTGCACGCACGCCACCTCCTTTATATGGCATTAGCCCCATGAACTCCAAGTACCTGAATACACCACATATCATTTAACCCTTTCACCTCCAGTCACTTTAGGCTGGGGTCAGACGAACGCAGTGCGAACGCGCGTGCAGCCGCAATTTATCACGGCCGTAGTAGCAGCAAATGACGGCCAATGACTGGCAATATACGAAGTACGGCCGCAAGAAAGTGTGGCCGCGCAACGCAAGCAGCAAACAAAAGCATTTTTTCGAGAACGTGATACCGCTAGTACTGACGTACAGAGTGCGCTGCGTCCGCTAGCGGCATGTGTTCGATTAGGAGACATCAGGCGCTGCTAATGTCCGGCCAACATAACGTCCAGACGCAAGAAGTGTTTTATTGATGATCCGTACAAAATCACAGACGCAAATGCGCATATGACCACTATCGCGTATTCCGTGAAAGAATACGTCCATTCGTTCGAACGCACTTTTTCACGGAAGATGCAAAAAATGCGTTCGTCTGACCCTAGCCTTAATAGCATATCGGCCATTAAATTGAAAAGCGGGCTACTTTATATTTAAATGTGGTGCAGTGCTTGTGCACAGGTTGGGGTTCTGAGATCAGAACTCGAGAGCCTGGCACCAAACAAAGCCAGCGGGCCCCGGAATCCTCTCCCTGCTTACAATGGCGGCTTCCGGGTCGTACCTTCGCTGCTTGTTCGTAGGTGTGGGGCTGCAGTATCTGTAATGCTACAATTAAACGCCTGAAACGCAAAACATGAATGCCCACGCAATAAACTATTACAAGATGCATCTCCTTTAGAACATACAAAAGAATATACGGTTAGGTCCATATATATTTGGACACAGGCACACTTTCATACTTTTGGCTCTGTAGGATTCCAGAATAAAATTAAAAATGATACAATCCAAAATGAATTTGAAGCTTTAATTCAAGGGGTTGAACATAAATATAAAGTTCAATTTTCAGGAACTGCAGCCATTTTTATACACAGTCCCCCCCCCCCCCATTTTCAGTGGCTCAAATGTAATTGGACAAATGAACATTTAATTCATGATTTTATATTCATTTTAATATTTTGTTGAGAGTTATTTACTGGCAATGTCTGCCTGAAGTCTGGATCCCATGGACATTACCAAAAGACTCGGTTTCCCCCTTTCTGACGCTCTGCCAGGCTCTAACTGCAGCATCTTCAGTTCTGTTTGCGGGTCTTTCTGCCTCTAGTTTTGCTTTCAGCAAGTGAAATGCTGCCCAACTGGGTTGAGATCCGGCGATTGACTCGGCCATTGCAGAATATTCCACTGCTTTTCCTTTGAAAACTCCTGGGTTGCTTTGGCAGTGTGTTTTGGATCATTGTCCGTCTGTCCTGTGAAGTACCGGCCAATCAACTGCTACATTTGGCTGAATCTGGGCTGAGAGTATATCTCTAAACACTGCTGAATTCATCCGGCTGCTTCTGTCACATCATCCATAAACGCTGATGACCCAGTGCCACTGGAAGCTATGCATGCCCATGCCATCACACTACCTCCACCATGTTTTACAGATGAAGTTATTTGCTTTGGATCATGAGCTGTTCCAAGCCTTCTCCACACTTTATTCTTCCTGTCAGTATGGTACAGATTAATCTTAGTTTCATACATCCAAAGAATACTTTTCCAGAACTGGTCTGGCTTTGAGGTTTTTTGGCAAAATCTAATCTGGCGTTTCTATGCTTCAGGCTTATGCATAGTTTGCACCTTGTGGTGAACCCTCTGCATTTGCTCACATGAAGTCTTCTCTTGATTGTAGACTTTGACAATAATACGCCCACCTCATGGAAAGTGTCCTGCACTTGTCTGGATGTTGTGAACGGATATTTACCATTAGAGAGGATCCTGCGATCATCATCCACCACTGTTGTCATCCGTGGGCGTCCAGGCAGCTTTATGTGGCTGAGCTCACCAGCGCGTTCTCTCCTCAGAATGTAACAAACTGTTGGTTTGGCTGCTCTTAATGTTGCCGCCATCTCTGATGGATTTGATTGGTTTTTGAAGCCATACAATGTCCTTTCTCTCGAGTGGACAGATCCTTCGAACGCATGATGTAGCTTCGCAGCAATAGAATCAACTCAAGACCTTTTACCTGCTTAAAGCATTAAGAAATAACGAAGGAGTAGCCACACCTGGCCATGAAACGGCTTTTGATTCAATTGTCCAATCACTTTTGGTCCCTTATAAAAAAGGGGGGGTGGCTACTCTTAAAAGCTGTAATTCCTAAACCCGTCCTCCAATTTAGATGTACATAGCCTCAAATTAAACCTGAGAGTGTGCACTGTCACCCCATAACCATTACATAACTAGAACTTGAATATGTTTTGGTAAATACTGGCAAATACGTGCCCACTCACGCATTTTGCAATCTTGACACAGGGTCACCTTGCTGCACTCATTAGGTGTTACCCCCCCCCCCCAGGTAATCAACACCAGAAAACAGAGCGCCCAGCCATTGACGGCGACACACTGGCTGCATTGTCAGCGCATCCAGCTACACTAAGTGGGCAGAATGAATACATGGTACCGCCTGCTCTCTCCTGCAATTCATCTCTCAGCGTATTTCGGCATCCCTACTTGGATACATTATTCTATCCTGTTTGTTAAACTCCCCGTGACAGGCTTCGTAAACGCAGGCCCTCCTCCCTGATGATCACTAAACCGGTTTCCTCTGGGAATACGTCAGGTCATGGGCAGAATAAGGACACATTGTGACTGATCAGCGCATTCCATGTGCTTTATTTCACAGGTTGTACCGGTGTCACCTGCCCACACACAAATACACAGCTGTCACGTTGGAAGCTTCCCTGCTAGAGCACAGGTGTGTAACAAAATCTCGACCAGATTCAGGAAGAGGGGATGCCCGGGCACAGGTATATAACCGAGTCCGAAAAGGGGATGCCCGGGCACAGGTATATAACCCAGTCCGAAAAGGGGATGCCCGGGCACAGGTATATAACCGAGTCCGAAAAGGGGATGCCCGGGCACAGGTATATAACCCAGTCCGAAAAGGGGATGCCCGGGCACAGGTATATAACCCAGTCCGAAAAGGGGATGCCCGGGCACAGGTATATAACCCAGTCCGAAAAGGGGATGCCCGGGCACAGGTATATAACCCAGTCCGAAAAGGGGATGCCCGGGCACAGGTATATAACCCAGTCCGAAAAGGGGATGCCCGGGCACAGGTATATAACCCAGTCCGAAAAGGGGATGCCCGGGCACAGGTATATAACCGAGTCCGAAAAGGGGATGCCCGGGCACAGGTATATAACCGAGTCCGAAAAGGGATGTCAAACGCAGAAAGACTGCTTGCACACTGGTATTGAGACAGGACTCGGGTGAACAGGAAGGCTTGTGATTGGACAGGACACACGGCCTTTGGTTGGGTACGAGTTGGATAATGCTGAGCATCCGGTTTTAAAAAAGTTTGTGCAGCCAGCGCTGCCTCCCACCAGGTAAAGGAGAGAACTGACCCACGAGGAAGAATAAAAAAAAGCCTCCCTGCTTGCAAAAAGGTGACAATGCAAACTGCTTTATGTAGTTATACATAAAAGGAAGTGTCAGCTGTTTTGCATGGGGCATCCCCGGTTATGAGACTGGGTCAGGGCACCCGGTCCCTCGCTTAATAACGGCAAACACAAGCATATAAATTAGCCCTGTGATCTGAAAGGAAAGCCATCTGCATGCACACAGGTGTATAATTAGCCAGTGATCCAACAGGATGCCCAGCTGCTTGTGCATGGGATTAGTTTTATTTGCCAGGATCCCTTTCTGTAAGGGAAGGAAGCCTTGGCCCTCCAGATAGTTTGGCACTACATCTCCCATGATGCTCAGCCACTCAACAGGTTGGTAGAGGCTCTCAAGGAAAATTTGTTTCCAAAAAAATCCAGACGATCAAGGTTGCTGACCCCCTGCCTGGCTGCCTACACACAGGTACGCAATAAAAGGGGACATTCTGATAAGTACATATGTCTATAAGAGGAGTTTTTGATTGCCTGCCTGCACACAGGTGTACTACGAGCCGGCGGGGTGGCCTGCCTGCCTGCCTGCACACAGGTGTACTACGAGCCGGCGGGGTGGCCTGCCTGCCTGCACACAGGTGTACTACGAGCCGGCGGGGTGGCCTGCCTGCACACAGGTGTACTACGAGCCGGCGGGGTGGCCTGCCTGCCTGCACACAGGTGTACTACGAGCCGGCGGGGTGGCCTGCCTGCCTGCACACAGGTGTACTACGAGCCGGCGGGGTGGCCTGCCTGCCTGCACACAGGTGTACTACGAGCCGGCGGGGTGGCCTGCCTGCACACAGGTGTACTACGAGCCGGCGGGGTGGCCTGCCTGCCTGCACACAGGTGTACTACGAGCCGGCGGGGTGGCCTGCCTGCCTGCACACAGGTGTACTACGAGCCGCGGGGTGGCCTGCCTGCCTGCACACAGGTGTACTACGAGCCGGCGGGGTGGCCTGCCTGCCTGCACACAGGTGTACTACGAGCCGGCGGGGTGCCTGCCCTGCACACAGGTGTACTACGAGCCGGCGGGGTGGCCTGCCTGCCTGCACACAGGTGTACTACGAGCCGGCGGGGTGGCCTGCCTGCCTGCACACAGGTGTACTACGAGCCGGCGGGGTGGCCTGCCTGCCTGCACACAGGTGTACTACGAGCCGGCGGGGTTCCCTGCCTGCCACAGGTGTACTACGAGCCGTACGATGTTTCCCCTGGATCGTGACTCATCACGCAGGGAGGCCGCACTCTCCATGGCGCCGGGGTGAGAGAGGATAATCTCTGTGGCGGTACGGACCAGGGCCTAGTGGGATAGGATCCGCCGATAGCGGTGGGCGCGATGTTACGGCGTCAGGCTGTGTGGGGGTGGGAAGGCCTGAGGCCTGCGCGCCGGTCACTCCGTGTGAGTGTGTGTACAGGCCTCAAGGGGCGCCGCGGCCGCCTCCCCCGCACTCACCTTCTTGAGTTCGTTCTCGCTGGCGCCGGGAGCGACTCCCAGGAGGTCATAGAGCTTGGTGTCCGGCACGTTAGCCATACTGAGAGGAGCGGGTCACCTGGAACAGCCGGTAGAGCGGAGAGCGAGGACACCGACAAAACCGGAAACACGCAACCAGGCGCCACCCTCTGACGTCACCGGGTCACTGCTCTCATTAACCTCGGGGATCCGCCTACTGTTACCATGACAACCGCTCAGTTCACTCTCTAGCCACACTACAGACTGAGCAATACAGCACAATATGAGGCAGAGTGCCCACTCTGTATAACGTATACCCTGTCCCTGTGTGATACAGCACAATGAGGCAGAGTGCCCCTCTGTATAACGTATACACTGTGTGATACAGCACAATATGAGGCAGAGTGCCCCCTCTGTATAACGTATACCCTGTCCCTGTGTGATACAGCACAATATGAGGCAGAGTGCCCCCTCTGTATAACGTATACACTGTGTGATACAGCACAATATGAGGCAGAGTGCCCCCTCTGTATATTGTATACCATGTGTGATACAGCACAATATGAGGCAGAGTGCCCACTCTGTATAACGTATACACTGTGTGATACAGCACAATATGAGGCAGAGTGCCCCCTCTGTATATTGTATACCATGTGTGATACAGCACAATATGAGGCAGAGTGCCCCCTCTGTATAACGTATACCCTGTCCCTGTGTGATACAGCACAATATGAGGCAGAGTGCCCCCTCTGTATAACGTATACACTGTGTGATACAGCACAATATGAGGCAGAGTGCCCCCTCTGTATATTGTATACCATGTGTGATACAGCACAATATGAGGCAGAGTGCCCACTCTGTATAACGTATACACTGTGTGATACAGCACAATATGAGGCAGAGTGCCCCCTCTGTATATTGTATACCATGTGTGATACAGCACAATATGAGGCAGAGTGCCCCCTCTGTATAACGTATACCCTGTCCCTGTGTGATACAGCACAATATGAGGCAGAGTGCCCCCTCTGTATAACGTATACACTGTGTGATACAGCACAATATGAGGCAGAGTGCCCCCTCTGTATAACTATACCCTGTGTGATACAGCACAATATGAGGCAGAGTGCCCCCTCTGTATATTGTATACCCTGTGTGATACAGCACAATATGAGGCAGAGTGCCCCCTTTGTATATTGTATACCCTGTGTGATACAGCACAATATGAGGCAGAGTGCCCCCTCTGTATATTGTATACCCTGTGTGATACAGCACAATATGAGGCAGAGTGCCCCCTCTGTATATTGTATACCCTGTGTGATACAGCACAATATGAGGCTGTTTAACGTATACTCTGTCTCAGCAGTGCATCTTGGCCTAGGCTTAGGGCGGCAGTTTCCAGGGGGCCGCGCCCTGCCACTTAGTGTGAGCTGCCACCCCACGTGATCCGGGGGGGGGGGGGGCAATTGCTACCCCACGTGATCCGGGGTGGGGGGCAATTGCCCCTCCCCGAGAGAAAATATTGCCGACCGCCGCAATACTTTCCTTCTACGAGCAGCCGCTGGCATGAAGCTCGGCTGGCTGGTGGATAGATCCCAGGCGAGCGGCAGAGCTTTATCCTGGCAGCCACTCATAGGAGGAAAACCACGCGGCTGCCGGCAATGACTCGGAGGGGCCTGGCAGAGCAGACCAGACAGGAGAAGTGAGCTGGGGGCAATATATCCATATGAGCTAGAGGCAAATATATATCCGTGAGCTAGCCTGGGGGCAGGTGGGTTTTATTGCTGTGCAGGGCTGTGATACGCTCATACGCAGTGCACATTTCTGTGGGTTTTATTGCTGTGCAGCTCTGTGATACGCTCAAAGCGTGGAGCCTAAAGAGGAAGGGTGGAGTTTAACCAGGAAGAGGTATGACTTTGACAGTAAGGGGTGTGTCAAATTTAAATTATGGGGTGCACGAGTTTAATCCGGCCTAGGGCAGCACAAAACCTAAATACACCACTGCACTGTGTGATACAGCACAATATTATTATAATTTATATAGCGCCAACAGTTTCTGTAGTGCTTTACCATAACCAAAAGGGAATGAGATAGAGATAAATGGACATAGGTATAGAGGGCCCTGCTCATCGCTTACAGAGGGATTGGCGTTGAGGAAAACAAGGGGAGGGTTACTGGAAGTCAGGATCATTAGTACCAGTGGTTTGGGAATGGTGGGGCAATGGAAGTGGCTTCAGTCATGTGAGAGTAGGGGAACAGAGGGATGAGTTGCATCAGTGATGTGGTGCACTAATCTGAAGAGATGCGTTGAGGGATTTCTTGAAGGCCTGAAGATCAGGGGAGAGTTTGATAGGGCGAGGCAAGTCATTCCACAGGACCGGAGCTGCCCTTGCGAAGTCTTGGAGCCGAGAGTTGGCTGTGCAGGTGTAGACAGTGGACAGACGGCGATCACCCACTGACCGGAGTTGTCTAGAGGAGACGTGCTTGCAGAGTAACAGACATAACCCCTCCCTATGAGTTACTGATGCTCACGTTCAAATCAATATTTTAAACTGTATCCTGAAATGTACAGGAAGTGAATGGCAGGACCAGTGGGGGGGGGGGGGCAGGGCCAGCCCAACAATGGTGCAGAGCCAGGCGGCAGAAATTTGAAGGTGGCAAATTTCAGCCAGTGGCACTGCTGCACTCAGCAGCAGGCAGATCCTGCGGCCGCCGCGTTCGTTCCTTCAACGAGCGGCAGCCTGCATGAGTATCTGCCGCTCGCCTGAGATCCATCCTCCCACGATCGAGATCAAGTGAACGCCACGAGATATTGGTAGGCTGAATCCCAGGCGAGCGGCATACTCGTGCAGGCTGCTGCTCATTGAAGGAACGAACACGGCGGCCGCACAATCCACCACTCGGAGCCTGGGCCTGGCAAAGGTGAGCCTGGGGGCAAATCTATCCATGAGTGAGCTGGGGCAATATATCCAGTGTGAACTGGGGGGGGCAATATATCCAGTGTGAACTGGGGGGGGGCAATATATCCAGTGTGAACTGGGGGGGGCAATATATCCAGTGTGAACTGGGGGGGGGCGGCATTATATCCAGTGTGAACGGGGGGGGCAATATATCCAGTGTGAACTGGGGGGGGCAATATATCCAGTGTGAACTGGGGGGGGGCAATATATCAGTGTGAACTGGGGGGCAATATATCCAGTGTGAACTGGGGGGGCAATATCCAGTGTGAACTGGGGGGGGCAATATCCAGTGTGAACTGGGGGGGGCAATATATCCAGTGTGAACTGGGGGGGGCAATATATAGTGTGAACTGGGGGGGGCAATATATCCAGTGTGAACTGGGGGGGCAATATATCCAGTGTGAACTGGGGGGCAATATATCAGTGTGAACTGGGGGGGGCGGCATTATATCCAGTGTGAACTGGGGGGGCAATATATCCAGTGTGAACTGGGGGGGGCAATATATCCAGTGTGAACTGGGGGGGGCAATATATCCAGTGTGAACTGGGGGGGGGCAATATATCCAGTGTGAACTGGGGGGGGCAATATATCCAGTGTGAACTGGGGGGGGCAATATATCCAGTGTGAACTGGGGGGGGCAATATATCCAGTGTGAACTGGGGGGGGCAATATATCCAGTGTGAACTGGGGGGGGCAATATATCCAGTGTGAACTGGGGGGGGCAATAT
Source organism: Leptobrachium leishanense (assembly GCA_009667805.1). Taxonomy (NCBI): domain Eukaryota; kingdom Metazoa; phylum Chordata; class Amphibia; order Anura; family Megophryidae; genus Leptobrachium; species Leptobrachium leishanense. The sequence goes on from CM019072.1 coordinate 21,233,421, forward strand.
TCCAGTGTGAACTGGGGGGGCAATATATCCAGTGTGAACGTGGGGGGGGCAATATATCCAGTGTGAACTGGGGGGGGCAATATATCAGTGTGAACTGGGGGGCAATATATCCAGTGTGAACTGGGGGGGGCAATATATCCAGTGTGAACTGGGGGGGGGCAATATATCCAGTGTGAACTGGGGGGGGGCAATATATCCAGTGTGAACTGGGGGGGGGCAATATATCCAGTGTGAACTGGGGGGGGCAATATATTCCAGTGTGAACTGGGGGGGGCAATATATCCAGTGTGAACTGGGGGGCAATATATCAGTGTGAACTGGGGGGGGCAATATATCCAGTGTGAACTGGGGGGGGCAATATATCCAGTGTGAACTGGGGGGGGGGAATATATCCAGTGTGAACTGGGGGGGGGGCAATATATCCAGTGTGAACTGGGGGGGGGGCAATATATCCAGTGTGAACTGGGGGGGGGCAATATATCCAGTGTGAACTGGGGGGGGGCAATATATCCAGTGTGAATAAAGGAGTATTTTCAAAAAACGTCATAATCAGTTTTTCCCTGTGCGTGAGTACCCCCACCTATTTTTCCAGATAAAAAAAAAAAAAGCACTGGGTGGCAGTATCTAGTTTTGGGGGTCACCGAACAGTAAATTGAGCACAGCAGCCTGACAAGTAATCCTACACTTCCATTTCCTGGCATAGCTGGCCAGCCGGGTCTAGAATGGAAGTGCGGGATTACTGTAGTGCACGCGTGAGGGAGGGGTTCCTCCAGACTGCGGTGGCAATTTCGCTCCTCCTCACCGGGTCCCGGCGAGACACCAGAGACACAGAGACACAGGTATCACAGAGCTCCACAGCAAGAAAATTCTAATGTACGGTGTGTTTGAATTTTATTGCTGTGGCGCACTGTGATACGCTCACACACGCTGCGTGTTTTTTTTGTGGGCAGCATTTCATCCTTCGCTCCAGGCAGCACAATGTCTTGGGCCGGCCCGGGGGGGGTCCCCGAGGTGCATCTGATGAAAAATAAGCCTGGCACCTGCATTCATTAGATTGCAAAGGGGCAATACAGGAGTTGGGGGGGAATAAGGAGTGAATTGCAGTAATCAAGTCATGAAATGATAAGCGCACAGAGTGCTCCCCCTGTGTGATACATACAGCACAATATGACAGAGTGCTCCCTCTGTATGTGTGTATATTTCACATACCTCTATAGTGTGTTCCCTGTATAATACAGAGTGGTATGAATACCATAATATCCCTCTGTATAGTACCTAGCTACATTGCTATGTATTAACACCCTTTGCGCGCTTACATGTGTCTGCTAAGAGCAGCAAATGCCTAATTTGCCTTGACGTGCCAACCTAAAGGGGGCGCTGGCGGCTGACTGAGGAACGTGATGGATGGGAACACCTCCTACATCTCCTAAAGCAGAATGAGCGGCCACAGCACTCCCTGACCAGCTCTACTGCAATGGATTGCGGGATAGGGACTGCCAGTCATTGGACAGAAACCCTCCAAATACTCAACTCCCATCACACACAGATCCCTATCTGCTTGCCTCACACAAAGCCCCACTCACAATTCCAAATAAATACACACGTCATCGTCCCTTCTCAGAATTACAAGTCCCAAGCTGACAGTGCAGCAGGAGTGTGTCTGGTGAGGGACATTAAGGGGGACGGTGGGAAACGACTACTATGGGTTTCAGAACAGGTAGCTCAGCCTCTGAGCCATCGCAGGTGCTACAGGCAATTATTTAAGGTTAATCATTATTGCATTAAGTGATCGATGGAAACGGGCACAAAGCATTGACCGGGTATATGGTGGCCAAAATGTCCTCTACCTTTATTGGGGCCCAGATGGTTTCTGTGTATGCCACTGCCAGCGGTTTCGTTACAGGGAATGGTTGAGCCCAACAATCCCCCTCAATATACTCAGTGGACAGAAAAATGACAGACGGGCTGAGCTGTCAAGCCACCACGTGGGTCACCTTACTGCAGGAGGGCAGGTATTAGGCATCCACAGACCTTTTCCGATCTAAGACTGTAACGGGTCACCCACCTAAAATAAATCTGTGCTATCAGGTCATGTAGGCACCATCCATGTTGGTACCAGCGTGGTGGGCAGGTTCAGCAGCCTTCACGAAAACGTTCTCCAAGTACTCACCCACCAGAACTGCCATCTGCTCAAGCCAAGTATCCTGGGCCATACATCCGAGGGGATGGGAGATGAATAGCTCGGCTCTGTTGACCTGCAGTGGCATGTATCAGGGCAGAGATGCCAGAGATCTCCATCTCCCGTTCAAGATCTCTAGCAGAAAGTGGGATCACAGGGACGGCAACCCATCTGCTCCATCTTTTGTTGCCCAGTACGACCCCATCGATCAAACCCAGTTGGCCCAGCATTGGATAAGGAGCTCTCCTACAATGATTATATACATCCACATAGTGTGTATTATCTTCATCACAAAAGACGCAGTCACACCAGGTCTTGTTTTAGAACAACCATTTTATTACAAAAATAGGATCTGAGCCCCTAGGGCCAACATGGATTGCAAGTGTTAACCAAACCACCGGCTGTTCCATCCCTAAAGCATTTAAAACTTTAATCTCGCTTTGCTTTCCCGCACCGATTGCATTATGCTTAATTTGGCGTTCCAGTGCCACAAACTGCTATATTGAGATGGTTTACGTGCGTGCAATGCGCCCATTTGCCGTGCAGGAAGTGCATGAGGGAGGACATATGGATTAAAAAGGCAACTAGGCTATTCGAATACAAGTTTCTCCTTCCAGGCCAGGTATTGGGCAGGTTGAAGTTACCGGAGCCGCTGTTCTTGGGGAGCATGAGGAGTGATGTCAGAGAAATGGTCACCATTGGCATATGGTCGTCGTGGGACAGTGTGCCCCATGGCGCGGAGTCGGTTGGCATACTGACTGAGCACGTCAGCTTGGTAGCCCCACATAGCTATGACTTTCAAATCAGACACCCTTGGAAGATGCGGTGGATGGGGGTCATTGTTCTCCGAGGCTACCACACCAAAACCTTGGCATTTTATCCAGATAAAAGTTCACAGCACCTGACCCATGGGTATGGAGAATGGAAGCTAGGAGACATGACGAAAATAGAAAATCTGTGGAGCTCCAATGTTGGGAGACTGAATGGTCGCACCAGGAGTTCTAGACAGAGACTAGACCTTCAAGTACACATGTCATTAAACAGACGTTATCAGGTCCTCATAATAAAGTAGTACCTGTAGATCCTACACGATCAAAGAACATCCCACTCATTCATCATCAATGGTCCCACCAGAACAACACATGAGAAGGACATTCTAGGTCAGAGCAGGGTCTCAAGACCAAAATGTTCAGATGGCCCAAACTAGGGTTTGGTGACTAGGTGGAAGTCTAGCAGTTACTACTCCAATGATGGCTTGTGTAGGCTTAAGGTTGGTATGGAACTACGGGAGATGTCGTTTTACAAGGCCACGGCTTTTACCTTTTTGTCAGATACAGGCCATGGTTGACCCTTATCGATATTTGGGCATTTCCAACATACCCAACGCTAAGCTACCTATTTCGACAAAATGTAAACACCCAGGATGGTCTCACGGAGCGCACACTCTTCATTTGTTATGGCAACCCTCTGGTATAAGGGTTACCAGAGCCCTCTGAGCTAGAGGACACTTTGAATCTACCCCAGCACGTCAGAACACGCTTACGTACAACAGAAACTTGTATTTTAATAGTAGCTTCCATTTAACCTCAGGTGAGTAACGAAGAAGTGGTCATGCGCTCCGATGCAGTGGGTATCGGGGAATAATTACATGCAGAGCTCGACTTCTACATTAGCGCAGCTTCCCCTGAATTCTGTGCCAGCTGGGCTATAGAATCACATTTTCCCACGTGTAGAAGTCATAAAAGGCCACTTTTGACCAGTCACCAGGGTCACAGATTCCCTTGTACTGTGAAGGAAAGACTGTTTTTCTGGTGAACTACATCTCCATGATCACCAAACCTAGGAGGACCGATGATCATACGATTTGTAGTCAACCACTCTGTGCACCACATTTTTCCCAAATCTAACTTCACTAAAACCATTTCAAAAGGAAGGAATAGATGCCTACAGATCTGAGAATTGTGATCCCACCCGAATCTGGTCCTTACGCCAATCAAGTCCTCCAGGAAGTCACATTTGTAAAAGAACACAGTGTCAGCTATGGTAGGGATTCGACAATCTGAGCTTGCAGCTATACAGTAAAATACAATTCTCGTCTGCCCGTGCAGTCATGTCAACCGATCTGCAAGAATCCGCAGAGCCAGCTCTGGGATATAGAAGAACAACACTAAACACCCTTCGGATACGGCATCTGAATTACAGCCTCTGAAGTGGAAAGGGCTTGCAACCCCCATCGTACTACAATGTCCAAAACGGTAACGGGATCAGATGTTGCAGTTTCAGAAACAATTGCTTTAAAAGCTCATTCTGGCCCAGCTTCGTTTTCCAAACGTCCATATAGCATGGCAAAACTAAAGCACGGGTAAATATGGTGGGAAGTCAAGTGGTACACGTGGTGATCTTGCAAGGGTTTAGTCTTTTCCTATTCATAGAGGCAGAGAAAGGTTATGAGGTGCCTGGGTTTTTTTTGGCATGGAGTGTAGCGTTAGGTTCTCACGGTCACAGTCTTTTGCCACTTCGACTCTGTGTCGGTACTGTCCCAGACTGGGATTGTCTGTTGAGGATATCCACACTTTTCCGGCTGGAACACACCACGTCTCTGATGAAGCAAGCACAGTCCGAGCACACGTCCTTGAGAGTGGACCCCTGAGCATAGATGTGAGGAAACTGGACTTCTATGTTCCTCAAAGACAGACCGCCACAAGACCTGGACAGAAAATACAAGAGCGTGGATTAAGGCCGCAATCATCATGGGGGAAATATAGATTTCATGAGAAGAACCAAAGTTAGTCATCATTGGATTTTACTACAGTATTATCTGTAGTGTCTAGTGACTGACACTTGGTCAAATCATGGTTCTTGCTCCATGGTGCCAAGTCCAACAACTTGGCCCCTAGACAATTTGTAATAAAAATGAATCAAAAAAATATGGTATAAAATGAGCAATCCCATACTGAAGGTCCGCATGCTTGGCCCTCCAGATTTTTTGGAGCTACATCCCCCATGATGCTCAGCCTTTCATTAGTGCGATAGGCTCAAGGGAAGTGTAGTTCCGAAACATCTGGAGGGTCTAGGTTGCTTAGTGGCTTAACTCAAACCTGCCAGAATATTATTGGCTAAAATTATCTGTGCAAAATTCTTTTGGCTCGTCGGCCATGCCCTTGCGAGTTGGATACTTACTGGAAAGTGTCCTTTTTGGAGTGCGACCCACCGATCTTGCTCGGGTAGCTCTCAAACCCCACTGTGTAGACTGGAATATGCCCCAACTTTTTGGCCGGTAGCTTCATCTGCAAGTCAAGAACAGTGGGACGTTAAGTGCCCACATTGGACAATCGATCTCAAACACCAAACGGGTGCTCTTCATAGGATCACTATGCTTACCAATAGCCAGGGGTGCCTCTAGACCGGTCGAGTCGGGTATGGCTACAGCGTCCTGTAATATTTTCAGTCACAATCTATGACTGTATGACTTACAATATGCCACCTGGGACCATTTAAAGTGCCGTGATCACAAGAGTTGTATCTTCTCTAAGCTCTGTCGTCTGGCAATATCTCCCAGTACTATATGCATGTCATGGATACAAGATCTTGTATACCCACATCATTGTTTTTTAATCGGAAAGCGAATAAAAGACAATAAATCGGAAATTAAACCTCACCTTTACACTGCATGAGCCACACACAGATCTAAAAAGAGGAAACACAATGAATGCAACCAATGAATCGTGGGTTTCTTGTTCAAAGTGTCAAAGAATGCACCGATACACAACTTTCCCTTTAACTCGGAAATACCAGAAACTACTGGACAAGCCAACTTTTTCAACAGCACATACATTATGGAATAATGTACGTGCATACACAAACTTATGATTTATGCTGCATGGTCAACCTGGGCATCCCTTTCAACCATTAGTTATTCAGTAACAGAGGTTGGTTAACCCCTTCGCTGCCGATATGGAGATATCTCAGGCTTCAAAGACACCATCCGGTGCCCCAATATCAAGCTATTGATATGCTGATCTGCAGCACAAAAACAAATTAAATTAGTTTGCTGCAAACAAATTTTCGTTTGCTTTTGGGCTGCAGTAGGGGCCCCCAAAGTTTTATCCCTGTGGGCATAATGTCCAAAGAGCTAAAACTGTAAAATCAGCTACTGAATGCTCTGAAATATTAGGCTTTCAGAAGCCGGTGCAGGGAAAAAAAAAAAAAAAAAAAAATGGACTGCTGCTCAAACCTCTTCAACTCAATTTGGCAGTAGATGGCACCATCTACTGCCCAAAATAGGTTATTTACAGTAATGCAATGGGTATCAACTCAAATATTTTATAATTATAATGATTTTACAAAAAAAAACTTGTTTGACAATTTTCCCCTCAAAAAAAACCAATCACTTTGTAGTGAAGAAGTTAAGGACAAAAAATTAATCGAATAACCAGATGGTTCCCTGTTTCCCCCATTCAGTACCCCAGCATTCAATGGAAGATGTTACCGTGTAACAGGAGACAAAATGATTAAAAAATAAAAATCAGGGCCATCTACAGCAACATTCCTCATCTCTGTCATCGCTTAAATGGGAGGAAAAAAAAAAAAAGAGCGCTCGCTCACCTTTTACAGAACAGACAGTTGGACGGCCACGAGAGGAGAGGGAACTTCACTTTGCAGCAGCAGCATATCTAGGGGTAAAGAGGTAAACTGTCAGTGCTGGACACCTGTATCATACGGTCCAATGTCCAAAGAGCAGCGAGTCTGAGGTCAGTTTTGGAAAAGAAGAATTCCAAATATTCGGGGGGGGGGGGGAAGCAGTCAGTGGGGATAAGGGACAAAGGGCAGCTGGTGTCGGCTCTTAAAATTCAGTGGTGGCTAGACCTACTTAAATATAATCAGCCCATAACATCAGTTCTAAATCACGATGTACTGAACCGTTTGGACAGAAGAACATCATGGGCAGTGATGGACCATAACAGTCAGAGCTACAGTCAAATGACCAAGGAAAACCAGATCCAGATTCCTACAGATGTCTTCTATAAAAAAATTAAAACTAAAAATCACTGACCTGAGAGCAGGTGAAATGATATCTTTTGAGAGGAACCAGTGATTACCTTCCCCTTCTTAAGGTTGGTGTACAGTTCCTTGCGCGGTAGAAATTTCTCCATCTCGGCCTTCACAAGTACTCTCCGGACGTTGATGACCTCCTCGACGGTCAAAGCCAGCGTGTCCACCGGATGGCTGAATTCCTGCATGAGAATCAGGTGGTATTCATACAGAACAGATGCAGCCTTGGTAATGACATCAACCAATGACCTCATTAGTGACGTCCCACCGCAACACTCACCAGCCAGCGGTGTCCGGTGCTGCTGTCCGTGGCAGAGTCGGTTTCCGTGGCCTCCTGCACGGAGCTCAGCGAGCCGCGGCTGGGTGATTGAGCTCCGGTTTCTCTGGACACAGAGTAGCTAGCTGTGCGGCAGAGGGGAATCATTAGATTTAGTATAACTTAAATGCGTACTTAATACTAAAAAAGGTAAATCTGATGGCGCACTCACCCAAACTCCTGTTCATGACCCTGGGGGTTGTATTCATGCTGCCAGATCGTGCCCGGGCTGCCTGCGCCTGCTGCTCTTGGGATAGTAGGTGTTGAGGAGGGTGTCCCATCTCACACTGTAGCTGTGCCAGGTCCTGCTCGGAGAACGAGCGGTCTCTCTTAAGAGGCAACGGGGAACTGGTCACCCTTCGTAGCTCTGAATTGGGAGAGTCATCATCCTGCAAGGAGACACTATCTTCATATTGCTTTCCCACCAAAATCACAGTTCTTTGTAAGGTATTCTATCACTTCTCTGTTCTCCAGTCCCCACTTTTAAAATGTTGACCCGTGACCACCCTCAAGAGGTTCTAAATGCTTTGGGAGACACTCTTCACCACTGGTTACTGGAAACCTTTAGCTACCTCGGTCCTCCCTATTGCACGTTTCAATCCCAAGATCTGGGACGAGAATTCTGAGATCATCACCACCCACCCATTACCTCAGACAGGTTCATCTCCTCCATCTCTGCCAGGGTGGGAGCCTTTAGAAGAACACGAGGACGGAGTCGTGGGGCACCAGAATCCGGGACGGAGAGGTTTATACAGGATGTGGACTTCACATCAGTGGAACAAGCATCTACGATACATGGGAGTGACCCAAACCCTGCGGGAGAAAGACCACAGGACGAATAAAACATGGATCAAAGAAAGGTGTTTAGAGGATTCATTATGGTGATCTCCACTCAATAGAAGGAACGTTTAGCGGAATTTTGAGCCGGATCTCTGAGCCCTAACAAACCCCGGTAGTCCATACATGCTCCCAACTAGATGGACAACATTTTCAGGCCTACTGCTTAAACATAATATCCAATCCCATCTCTGAGCTGAACACAGCCAAAGCAAGCGATGGTGTAGGACAGCTTGCCTTCGTGTTCAGCTCACACCAAGGGCTACTTCAATATGGTCCTCCAGATGTTTTGGATCTACATCTCCCATGATACCCAGCCACTCATTAGGGAGGCAGAACTTTGCGGGAAATGCAGTTCAAAAACATCTGGGAGGTTCACAATGGTGTACCCTCATCCATCGCTCAACCCAAAGGCTGTTACAGTAGAACTAAAAACATGTTATTTATTATTTTTGGGGATTTTAGGAGACCTCCTTTACTAAAAAAGGGACTAAAGAGCCGCTATGGGTATATTGCCATGGTGATGGGTTTAATGGTCAATACGAGAGAATCAGATTTTTTTGGGTTTAAAAAGCGATTTCTGTACACAAGGAGTTATTCAGAGACAACCGAAATGTCATCGACATTATGGTGCTCTCGTTCGGCACGCTGAATTAGCCGACCCTGTGGTGAATTCAGCATTCAACGCAGGGTCCCGAAGTGACCTGCTGAACGCCACCGAAATAAACCGACCAGCTGCAAAACGGGGTAAAAAACCTGCAACATTTAAAAAGGAGTTTAAAACAAAACCAATGCATGGCAATAATCTATAAAGTCCTATGAATAACAAAAAGATCCGTTACAGAAAAAAAATTATACATTCCAAGAAAAAGAATTTTTGCTGCAAATGATTTTTTTTTTTACATTGAAGCCTATGGGATTCTCCGGTTTAGGCTAGGGTCAGACTAACGCATTTTTCGCGCTGTCCGTGAAAAAGTGCGTTCGAACGAAGGGACGCATTTTTTCACGGAATACGCGATAGCGGTCATACGATGCGCATTTTCATTCGTGATTTTGTACGGATCATCAATAAAACACTTTTTGTGTCTGGACGTTATGTTGGCCGGACATTAGCAGCATCTGACGTCTCCTAATCACACACACACGCCGCTAGCGGACGCAGCGCACTCTGTACGTCAGTACTAGCGGTTTGACGTTCGAAAAAATGCGTTCGTTTGCCATTTGCGTTGCACAGCCGCACTTTTGTGCGGCCGTTCTTCGTATGCTGCCCGGCATTGGACGTGATTTGCTGCTAGCGCGGCCGTGATTTAGTGCTGCTAAACGCACGTTAATACTGCGTTAGTCTGACCTTAGCCTTAAACCTGCCAAATGAAACCACCGAACATCAGGGCACTTCACTGATATTTCGCTGCTGTTCGGCATCTGAATAGATTCCCCCATGGAGAAGCAACGGTTAATTTTACCGCCGTTGAACAGGCACCGTATTTTGATAGAAATATTTGGCAAATTGCCCGCTCTCTGAATTGCCATGAAATTGCACCGTATGGGGAAATTCACAGTTCGGTGCTCTTTGAATAACCCCTATAGTGGTTTCAACCTTCCAACGTTGGATAGAGACTGTCAAACGCGTTGGACTTTAAACTCCAGCTGTCGGATCTACCAAGGAAATAAATCAGGATATTTTTGGTTCTGATTGATTGTTGCAGTTTCGGACACTCCCGCAATATAGAAAAGGGGTTTTGCAATTTTGTATTTGACTACATCTCTCAGAAGCATGTGCGAGAGCTGCCGTCCAGAGGACCAATGGATACCTCCGCTACTACACAGGTTAATGAAGATGTCCTGATGGCCTGCTATGTCATTTCCTGCACAAGGTTAATGCATTCCAGAAAGCAGAGTTTTCCAATTGTTTTGGACATTAAAAGGAATTGTTAAAGATGGTCCATTATTATTCATTTTCCCGTTGAAGTCTATCTTTCATATAAACGAAACGCGTTGGATATATTTAGGGCTGAAACAACTAATCGATTAATCGACAACTAATCGATACTGGAAATAGTTGACAACTAATTTAATCATCAATTAATCGGTGTCGATTGATCATCCTGTGTACAGCACACACTGTTTAGAGTCAGACTGAGTTAAATGTAAATAACCTCAGCTTCGGAGCTGATTGGAGAAGACGCGCCGCTGCTTTACTAAGCATGATTTAGGTCTAGGGTTATGTCAGACACAGTTTGTTTTCATTCCGTTTACAACAGTAGCAGAACTATAACACAAACAATAGGATACTGCCACTGGGTGAAGGAGCTGTATGCCTGTGTTTTATCCAAACTTGAAGCTGGAGTCCTGTGCCACCACCCCACCCTCTTTGGTTGGGAACTGCCATTCCCTCGTTTTGGTCTGGTCCCTTTCCCCAAACTCACTCCCATCCGGTCTTTTTTCCAGACCCACTCCCTCTCACACTCCGGTCAAGTCACTTGAGCAAAGTCACTCCCACCTCCAGTCCCTCCTCCCACTCAGTTTGTTCACAAAATTATTTAAAAGGGACACTCTACACCCCTGACCACTTTAGCTTATTAACCCCGATTTCATGCTGACATCTATGACAAAGTGCTTGTAGCCGCGTTCATTTGAGAAAGCAAACATGGGCTTACGCTGCGCATGCAGCATCAACCTGTCCCTCTGACCAGGCACTCGCATACCTTGCGTGAAAAGTATGCAAGATACGCAATTTGTGTATGTACGTACAAAAGTTCTACACTACGCAAATAATTTTTTTACATAAAATTCTTAAATAAACAATCTTTTTTTCTATTTATCCGATGAATCGATCAATCAAAATAATAAATCGGCCAACTAATCGATGAGAATAATAGTTAGTTGCAGCCCTAGATAGATTATTGTATCTTTTATTAAACCTTTAACTACGATTGGAACTAGCCTGGCGTGGTTATTTTCCTGTGACGGCGGGGTATCTAGTCCGGTGATTGTATCCAGTGGAGCAGTAAAATTGCAACAATATATTGATGTGCCAGATATAAGGAAACATCTTGAGTGCAATCCTTTGGGGGCCTCTAACTGCTAGAGTTTATTATTCTGTACCATGATATGTTTCCCTGTCTCTTTTTAGAGTTTACTCCCCACTTTCTTTATATTCAAGGACATAAATCAGTCTGCCGAATATGCTTTAGGCTGGTCGTCCACTGGATGCGTAGACCTACGACCGACAAGTCTGGACAACCTAGATCGTACAACCACGTACGGCTATCGATCACTGATCTTGATTGCATCAGATATGACGCCGCCACTTTGTACTTTTTCAATTTAACCCATTCATGAACAGGGCTCAGAGCTACAGACACGGCTATAAACCATGTTTTTAACAAACCAGACGTGTTTGTGCTGTGTATATATATGTACACTAATAAATGCCCAGTGGAAACTAGCCCAGGTTGTCCGATTTGAAGCCGAAAATCCCATACGTATGGGAGCAGTCACTGTCTGTAGTCGTATGATCGAAGTCCGATGCAATGGACGCCATCCAACCTCTTGTATTGGAGGATTAGTCCAACATAGGATACGGATGACTACGTTTGACCAGTTAGATGTAGGACTATGGATCCAGTGGACAACCAGCTAATTTGTTCATGAAGGCTCCCCCCTCGGCCTGACCATCACTAGCACATCCGATACCTTTATGTCCCCTCTTCTGGGTCTCCACCGGCCTCAGTTTTGGCTCCTGCTTGATCTCCTCCAATATCTTCTCGTGGAGGCTCCTCTGTTGGAAGGGCAACGGGGGCAGATTCCTCTGTGAAACCTTTCAAAACAAAGGGGGTAAAAAGAATAAATAATAGACAAATTTCACCCAAAACAAGGCTTCCCCCATCTTGGGATCACTTTAAATAGAGCAATCATTAGTTACCGGTTTCAGCGGCGGCCGAGACCGGATAAAATCCAGGATCACTTCGTGAGCATCCTTCTTCACCTTGGTTGGAATGTCTCCTCCAACCTGTAGACCGGAGCAAAAAAAAATTCATACCGTACTATGGGTCGGTGATCACAAACCCTTTAAGTGATCTATATACACTGTACAAAGCCGATTATGATGAAGAATAGAAACAGTGACCGAAAAGGCACAGGAAATATCAGCCAAGAGTGATCAGGGCTGTCAAACCTCACTCCGTCCCCCCCGATATTTCTGAACTTCAACTCCCATGGTTCCTTGGCCATCTATTGCAGATAAAGGATTCTGGGAATTGTAGGCATCAATATCTGAGGGGGGAGGGGGGGGGGGAGTTAGACAGCCATGGTTTAGTTCAATGAAAATAAAACGTCAACCTTGTTATTCCTCAACACTCAGGACTATTTTGGCTTTTTGGAAGTTTAAAAGAATTTTTTCAATAAAGTTCTTTGCTCCTGTTGGGGCAGTAGGGAAAGAACAGCAAATACTCGCCTCCGAGTCCGTAATTACATTTTTTTGTTCCGTTTAGTGCCTCATTTGCAGGATACAAAAAAGGTACACCCCAAATCTTTAAGCCAGAGGCCCGTTCAATACCTCAGCAGCTGCTGAATTGCTGCAGCGCAGCAATTCAGTTTGCTGCAGCAGTGTTGTTGAACGCTTTGGATGCGAATTTTGAATCCAAAATGGCCGACGATTTCTTAATGAAAGATTCAGATTGTTATTCGTATCACTCGGACAAAATCTGATAAATAAAAGCAGTCAGCACAATTCCGTTTTGTATGCACACACCACAAATGATAGTTTTTAATGAATAAACGTTATGTTTACTTCTGAAACAATATATAAATTGAACTGTAATATATGTCTATGTGCAGGGGGAAATAAATATTTTGTGCTTTGGTGAACAAAAACCTCAAAATTAACATTGCTGTACGGAATGGTTACTTGCTTCACGGCGGCGGCCATCTTTAAAACGTTACACTCAGCATCTCCTCGGGTTGCTGCAAGTGCTAGGTTAGCACTGCTGAGCGGTTGAACGGCGTTCAATGGCAAGTTGCTAACTTAGCACTTGCAGCGGCTGAGGTATTGAACGCGGCTCTGGTGTGACTGACTCACACTAGAATGAAAAGGCAAGTGTTTGTACAATATAGTGTCTGAAGTGATTATTTAATGACATGGATACCTTTCAGTTTATTAGATTTAAACTACCACCATGACAGTGATTTGTATTTATTTTAACCGCTAAAAATCACTTGGTTCTGATGTAAAACAGGGGTCAGCAACCATTGGCCATCCAGGGGCCCTATTACATTCTTCGTGCACATGCGCAAAAACGCATTAACACGAGGGGCAAAGCCCTTTGCGCTGTCGTATTACAACGTTCGCGCACAAAATGCGCGTTAACGTCTAACACGAGTGACCCTGCACGCACGCAATTTAGTGCGCGCATCCTTAACATTGTGAGGGCAAATGTGTTCGTGCGCGGATGATATTAGAATCTTAGCGCAAAATTTAACGGACTATGTTTGCGCGCATAATTTTAACGTCTTTGAAAAGCTGGTTGTAACAACCTGACCGTACCAACCTGCGGATTCACAACAGAGAACGTCGATGCGCACGTTTTATTTTTACTGGATCCGTCAAAAATGACGGCCAGTAGCTTGTCTTCCGTCAGAACGTACGTCTGTTGTGTGCAGTCCACACAAAATGACAAACTCTAGTTAAAAATGACATTGCGCTGATTTCTACTTTGCGCGCATCGCTTTTACGAGCGCAATTTAACGACGGATGAAAAAAAATGCACGAGGGATGTAATTCCAGCGGTGATTTTCGTACGTTAACGTTTAACGCTTAGCGCAAAAAAACACGCGTTTAGGCGTTAAGAATGTAATAGGGCCCCAGATGTTTTGGAATTACATTTCCCATGATGCTCAGTCAACCTAAGGAGTGCATGATGCTCATGGGATCTGTACTTCCAAAACATCTAGGGCCATATTACATACTTGGTGCTAACTTAACCAGAGCAGTTGTAAACGTAAAACCTCCATAGGCTATAATGGCTCTGGGAAGTTTACAACAGCTCTGGTTAAGTTAGCACCAACTGTGTAATATAGCCCCTAGTTGGCCAAAGGTTGTCGACACCTGATGTCAACCATGCGTTACCATTACCTGGACCAACCAGTAGAGGACGCTACATCCCTTCTCAAACTCATGACTGTTTCCCGTTCCACGGAAAATTATTCTTGTGCCGTACACACAAGAACAGGACTTCCATGAACGATCACCTACCTGGCCGCTGAACAAATTCTCCTAGACATTTTCTATGTCATACGATGACACTGGCAGGGCAGAATCTTCACAAAGCAACTTGTGGAAAAGACAATATCCTATGATGTGGCCATCATGGTGTAGGTTTACAAATATACAGCTAAAATGAATGAGCCGTGTCTTTTCTAGTTGGATTTCATTGTCCCAGCAATCCGTTTCACCCCGGCATCATCTTTCCTGCACGAGCCTCTTCCTTGTATCCAGATATTGCTTTTTATCCCCTAATTTTGCACCACTAGCTGTTTCTTTGCTATATAAACAACCACTTTGGAAGCGTCGCAAGGTAATTCAGCTGGTAGCGCTGCTGCTTATTGTGATCTAGTTTGATGTCCTAGGAGGTGTTGGCTCAAATTTATCTCAGTATGTTATTGAGTGCTTTGGATAATTTGTTCTATGACATAAGATATGCACGTGACGCAAGGACTTGAAGTCACTTTGGACTTGGGGTGCATGGACCTGGAGGTATATTTGTAGTGTACAGGCCTGATGTTCTAGAGGATTTCCTTGCTCTCGTGTGCAGAGTGTTTGTGGAATCGGAGTCATGCAAGAATAGTGTTATTGTCTGTCTATTGTATGGTCCATGTGTATCTGATAGGGTAGGCTGGAAAGCTAATCCTGTCTCAGGAATGTGTGTATATCTGTTTATATTTGAGTAGTTTGTCAATCTGCTTTGTCAGGCAACCACTGCCCCATTATCTGCTGTCTTTAGACTAATTTTGTTTATAATCACGATTGCCGTTGTAATGTGTCTAGGAATGTTGAGCGAATGTTTATTACACATTCTAGGGTCAGCTTTGGTGTATGTAAACCACTCATGTTTGACTGTATAAGTATCTGTGCCTGTCCGACTCCCCAATTAAAAAAGAGTGCTATGACCCTACATGCAGTCAACTCATGGTTTGGGTAGCAGCCATATACTGTTCGCTGTTCCAATGAAAAGCGCTAGATCTACAGCCGCGGCTTATTTCTGGGGGACGCTAGCAAGGCTCTCTGTGTACCTGTCTTTAAGTTGCGGCTAAAGACCGGGAGAAAGGCACGAGAGTCATGAGAACCCTGGGGGAGTGGGGGGGGGAAATTGAAGGAAGGAAGCAGCTTTGACAGATGTGACCCTGTCGTGGTACAGAGATCTGTTTCAAGGGACTACAGCACAGAATAGGTGCACTGTAACAGCAAAATCTGATGATGAATTGCCACAATTAGAGATATTTTGCATACCTTTTAGGTAGTGTTTGTGGTTTTTGTGATTTCATTGTTAAGTGTATTCTGTTTACGCTATATAGTATCCACTGTGGTGGGATGTTTTAAGCAATATTGCAATAAAGGTTATTTTTTATACATGTTACAGGTAGAATTGGTTGCATCTCCTGGTGTTGAGGAATCAAATCCTTTTTTGTTGTGTTCAAATTCAGGGTTAACCCCGTAGTCTCCTGTAATCAGCATTTATCATGTATTTTGTTACTCCTCTGGTTATCCAGAAGTTTCGTACAGTTCCTCAGGGTTTCCAAGAAGTTCTTGTCAGATTTTGTCAATGGGGTTTTGGCTTAATAAGTTGACACTTTGCCTATTAAGGCTAGGGTCAGACGAAAGCATTTTTCCCCGCGAACGTGAAGAAGTGCGTCCGAACGCACTGACGTATTTTTTCACGGAATGCGCAAAAACGGTCAGACGACGCGCATTTTCGGGCGTGATTTTGTACGGATCGTCAATAAAACTCTTTTTGCGTCTGGACGTTATGTAGGCCGGACATTAGCAGCGTCTGACATCTCCTAATCACGCACACACGCCGCTATGCCGCAGCTGCGCACTCAGTACGTCAGTACTAGCGGTTCAGCGTTCTCAGAAAAATGCGTTCAAATTCCACTTGCGTTGCACGGCCGGACTTTTGTGCGGCCGTACATCGTATATTGGCCGTCATTGCCCGTCATCTGCTGCTAGTGCGGCCGTAATTATGTGCGCCAGAACGCACGTTAAAAGTGCGCTGGTCTGACCCCAGCCTTAGCGGACGTGAATATTGGAATGAGAACGCTTCTTATATAGTTCATATACTTTAATATTTACGTTGATTCCATCAACAAATAAAAGGAGATTCTTCCATCCCTCCAAACTCACCGTAACCGTGCGCAGTTTGTAGTTCCTCGCCCGGATGTCCTGCATGAGCATTTCAAATGGCGTCAGCTGATACTCCGTGGGCAGAGAATTAAAGGTGTTCTCCCGGACTTTCTTCAGTTGGACTCCATGGCGGAGATCCTTCATCAGCTGGACCCACAGACATGCCTGGGGAGGAAAGAAAACAGTACGGTCAGAACTATGCAGCTACAATCACACACTAGATCGTTACCATTCTCGTTTCAGATTTCATGAAGGGTAAATTCTTACCCTTCATTTTTTCTTCTCACGTGGCAACAAGTTGAAAAAAAATAATTATTTATCCAAAATTTGGGGGGGGGGGGGGAATGAAGAATCAAGTGACCCAAATTACGCATAAAGATGGTTATTCTGTTATCTTTAAAGATTTAGCATATTCATATCATTATGATCTTCTGTGCATTCGTTTGTCCTTTAATATTGCTGGCATGAAAGGTTCTGAACTCTATATGGCGGCCTTGATCTCAATGTCACACGGGGTCTGCATTATCAGCCTACAGGCAGAAATGGCCTCTGTCACATCCAGTAAATATGCTGCAGACGGATCATAAAACGGTCAGATCTCCAGCTTATGGGGATTTGTAGCGATCATAATGGGGTTATTAGCAATGCAGCTTCCTGAGAAGGATTGTTGACAAAGAAGCCAGTTCAGCACCATGGAGGGAGACCCCATTAAGAGTTCACTCATGCTCCGCTCTACCCAGTAACGATACCAGCGACAAAAACAACAGGAGATAAGAAAAAAAATGCTTCTGTTTCTCTTACTTCTGGAACCCCAAGTTGTGTTAAACTAGCCAGTGGCTGGCAGAAAACTATGACGTCGGTACTCCAGTGGCATTCAAAGGACTTCTTGGAATGTCTTTTCCAGGCTTGATACAGGAGAACAATCCTTAATTTTGGCCCCTGAGCTTGGGCAAAGTCCCATTCCCCATCTCAGCCAGCCACATGGTTGAAAGAGAAGGAGTCCAATTGGACGCAGGAGAAAAACCAACAGTCATAGAGGTCGGAAACATTACCTCAATATGTGCCCATTTGGGTCTACTCACTCACCCAGTCTGTGTTCTGTAAGTTCACAAGCCCATCGGGTTCAGACTCTTCTACTCGGAGTTTCATGAGGACCTGAGAGTCCGGATAAGACAAGGTTATTGAAGGAGTTCAACAGGAACCAAGAACTAGCAGGATGAGAAGCCAGTGGGACATCGCTCACCTCTTTGGCCTCTCGGATCTTCTTCAGGAAAGCTCTGAGCTCCACGGTCTCTGCGAAGAGCGCTCTGCACACTGCCTGGTAGTGGGACTGAGCCTCGTGAGGCTCCGGAAGGCGAGACGCACAGATGCGTAGCACAGATGAAAAGCTACGCACCACTCGAGTTTGGCCCCCGTCTTCATCCTCATCTTCCGGATCCTCATACCCTTCATCTGTCAGGGCTCCTTCCGAGTCACTGTTGGCCATGAGGTCAATGAACTGCTCCAGCTGAGGACTGAGTTCCCGCTCCTCGCTGTCATCCAGGCCCCAGTCCAAGGCACGGTATATGGCAAAGCCCAGACATTGGACCATCTGCAGAAACATAGAAACGCTTTATAAAGAGAAAAAAGGAAAGACCGGGCAAATCTGAAGTCCAGGAAACAGGGCATGACAGCCATAAGACCTGTAGAAAGTCTTAACCCAAACGTCACTGACAGCCCGTACATTGTAATTCTCCGTGGAAGATATTGTCCGGAACATGGGGGAATTCAGCAATTCTGGGACGCCAAACTAGACCTGTCCCAAACTACTTCCTACGTCCATGGCGGCTCACCTGACATTTAATGGAGATGTAGCATCTACACACTGGGTTTAACCAGGGCCGGATTTATATCACAGGAGCCCGTAGACACAAATCTGGAACGCACACCCAAAACCAACACAAAAAAAAAAAAAAAAAAGAGTCCGATTTTTAATTTTCTACTTTTAATATTTTAAGTTTATTCCTTTTTTACTTTTAATGAGAAGAGCATCACCTTGCTCTTTAAAAGCAAAATCTAGCTTTCATTTTACAGACCAAGGTGTCCCCCTATAGGCACATGCTTACTTTGCCCCATTGTAAATCCGGCCTTGGGTTCAACTTTACTACTTGGCAGATGAATTAACCACAGGAGCACCAGATCAACCGAGCAAATACAGACGAACTTGGAAACTCACCCTTGGTTAACAGACATCTATTGGCTGGGGAAAAGGGGTGTGACGGTCCAGAAACCAGTCAAGAACTTTTTGGGGGCAGGTACAATGCTCAATACTAAATCTTAAATATATACATGAGCTAAAATAAGGCGCTAGATTTAAAAATTATCTTTATTATAGTTTTATGCAGAAAAATCTAGAAATTTAGGAGCCGGAAGCAAAATTCTAAGACAATTTCTACCTGGCCCCAGGGCTTGACACCGTATAGATTGCCCATAGCAAATAAAATATATATATATATATATATATATATTTTGAGTTAAAACGGCTGGAGGAGCTTAAATAGTACAGTAAACATTGACTTTTGGAAATCACCTATACTGTAAGTGAGCCACTTGGGATATCTGAAAAATAACATTAGCTGCTCCCTGTGTGCAAACACTGTGCATGCAAAATAAAAGTCCACGTTTAGAAATAGTAACCAAGATATAATTGTATGTACAGCGGCAATAGCACAAAAGAGATTCCATGGGCACTGCGGGGTTAACAGATTGACGCAGAATAAATTCAATAAAATTCATAGAAAAAAAATTAAATAAATCTGGATTTTGAAAAACATACGTCCAAAGTAAACAGTCTCTTGACTTGTTCATTAGCAGGACATTACAAAAGGACAAAACGTGATCCACTGAGACTGCATGAAAGGAGATTTTACCAAAGGCAAAGGAAAGGGTCCCTGTGGTTAGAAAATTTTGAATTTTAGGTCTTTAGGTCTTTAAAAAAGCCTGGATTGTTGTAACAGATCTGTGCCCGGACAGGGTCACATCTGCCAAATGCTGCTTCCTCGCTGGACACCCAGTTTCTCCTCCTGACTCGCACACCTTTCTCTAGTACCTTAGCCGCGGCTTAAGGCCCAGTGCATGTAGAGAGCCTGGCTAGCGTCCCCCAGGAATAAGCCGAAGCTGTAGACCTGGAGCCTTTCCTTGGCACAGTGGGCAGAAGATTCCTGGTACCCCAAATCATGAGTCGTGACTTCAAGCTTGGTCAGAATAGAACTAACAGTTTATTACACAGGCATAGAGATACAATCAAGCAGATAGCTGTACATATCAGATAACTACACAGGACCTTCAAACAATGGAGAAAAGCAGGGTAAACAAAAGTAATATCTTACAGAGAGAACTTACACAATAGAGCAGGTACGAATATAGAGATCTACACTATACAGGGAATAACACAGACATCAGAAATATTTAGTTAACTGGCAGATATAGAAAACAATGAAAACCAAATATATTTAAAAAGGTCCACCAGTTCCCCAATAGTCTCTTTCACGGGCCATAGTCTTTGGGCAGGAGGCTAGCTCCAAAGACCCCACACATTGTGAAAGGCCAACGCCAGGCATTTAAACACAGTGCTACGTATCCAACCTAAACTTTCTGTATTTGATTCTAGACACAAATCTAAGAATTTGAACACATTAGACACAATACGGACGTTTAGTTGACCACATGGTCCTCTTCCAATACCCCTACGACCCCTGGATGGTGCACATGTTCGGTGAGTGGGCTGAGAGACTTACCTGAGCTTCTGGAATCGACAATGGGCCACTTGGAGCAGTCCCTGGAGGGAGGAAGGAGACTTAATGTTATAAACGATATAAAAAGGATATATTTATATAATATATAAAATGTTATTATACACGCGATTCCCAGCTCTCATCCCAAACGTACAAGGATTTAAAAACACTAGACTTTGGTTTCAACAAAACTGACTATGCTATATCTGCACGGTACCTCCTGGCGCTGTGATCTCTCATTACAGACAATGTTCTTCCACATGAGCAAAGAAATTTGCATTTGGGCCTCAGAACATGACCCTAAAGTTATTAGCACGGTGGGCATGATGCCTGATGCGCCAACAATTTAAAACCAGCTGGGAATGTGTCTGAATGACATCTCCCCGGGTGATCCTGCACAGAAACCTGAACTGCAGTAACCCTTTTTGACCAGCAGATGGCGACGTCTGCCTGCCAAGTAGGGAATATTCCCAAATATTGCTTACTGCATGGATAATTAAAAACGATTTTCCAAGAGAACCACTGGTTATGGACAGTGGTTTCCTGGAAATTCCACTGGTAGTGAAGGGGTTACAGTGATCAGGGCTTGGTTACACAATGCATAAGCCGGTGTTCTGTCGAGACCCTGTAACCCTGTCAGAATTGACAGGTGATCCGGCGCTGTATCATACTATTAGATTCGGGGCGGTAGAAGGAAACTGGAGACCAGAATGCAGATTTCCAGAGGGCTTTGGGCAACGCATGAACATTTCAAGGTCGAATGTTTTTACTGATGCGTGAGAAGAGTGAAGAGCGCCAGACAAAAGAGTCTCACGTCAATGGAGGAAGGATGTCAGTTTCTGACCTTGATTTATTTCAAATAAAAAGACAGTAGAGAAAACTGCTTTCCAAGCAAAGAACCGCAGGCGGCTAATATATAGCAACACGATGGGGGGAAAAATGAGATGGGAAAAGTGAACGTCAACAAAATCAGCTGAGAAAACCAGACACAGCAGAAAAGCACAAAGAGAAAGAAAAAATAAAAGCATAATGAATACGCGAGAAAAAAGGAAGCAAGAAAACACAATTCTAATAAACACATGTACACATACAAACTTATACAGGGTGATGAAGCAGCCAGAGACCGAGGTCAGGTCAGGAAAGGGGCGATGCAGCAGCCAGAGACCCAGGTCAGGTCAGGTCAGGAAAGGGGTGACTGAGCAGCCCGACACAGGTCAGGAAAGAGGTGCAAGAGCAGCCCGACACAGGTCAGGAAAGAGGTGCAAGAGCAGCCCGACACAGGTCAGGAAAGAGGTGCAAGAGCAGCCCGACACAGGTCAGGAAAGAGGTGCAAGAGCAGCCCGACACAGGTCAGGAAAGAGGTGCAAGAGCAGCCCGACACAGGTCAGGAAAGAGGTGCAAGAGCAGCCCGACACAGGTCAGGAAAGAGGTGCAAGAGCAGCCCGACACAGGTCAGGAAAGAGGTGCAAGAGCAGCCCGACACAGGTCAGGAAAGAGGTGCAGAGCAGCCCGACACAGGTCAGGAAAGAGGTGCAAGAGCAGCCCGACACAGGTCAGGAAAGAGGTGCAAGAGCAGCCCGACACAGGTCAGGAAAGAGGTGCAAGAGCAGCCCGACACAGGTCAGGAAAGAGGTGCAAGAGCAGCCCGACACAGGTCAGGAAGAGGTGCAAGAGCAGCCCGACACAGGTCAGGAAAGAGGTGCAAGAGCAGCCCGACACAGGTCAGGAAAGAGGTGCAAGAGCAGCCCGACACAGGTCAGGAAAGAGGTGCAAGAGCAGCCCGACACAGGTCAGGAAAGAGGTGCAAGAGCAGCCCGACACAGGTCAGGAAAGAGGTGCAAGAGCAGCCCGACACAGGTCAGGAAAGAGGTGCAAGAGCAGCCCGACACAGGTCAGGAAAGAGGTGCAAGAGCAGCCCGACACAGGTCAGGAAAGAGGTGCAAGAGCAGCCCGACACAGGTCAGGAAAGAGGTGCAAGAGCAGCCCGACACAGGTCAGGAAAGAGATGCAGGAGCAGCCTGACACAGGTCAGGAAAGAGGTGCAACAGCAGGTTAGAAAAGAAGCGGCTGAGGTCAGGGAAGGGAAGGGGCGATTGAACAGCCCCAAACAGGAGGTCAGAAAAGGGGTGACAACGCAGCAGGAGACAAAAAGGGGTGAGAAATAGGGCTTGGAATTCAATCATATGGCTACCACCTGGTACAGGAATACCACGAGCGGGACCTTCAGTTAATGTTATCATACAAGAGGATGAAGTTTGCCACAAGGATGGTCAATGTTTGACATCCCGCTCTGGAACCAATAAGAGTAAACCCCATCATCCCTCAATCAGGAGGAAGTCAGGAAAAAAAACAAACAAACCAAAACACAGCTTCCTCTGCCACAATAGGAATCAGATGCTTAGAAACTCAAATATAACCATTAAATCTACCAACAGAGATACTATCAACACAAAGTGACCAAAGCGTCCGTCCTTCATTCGACAGGACAGACTGAGGTAGACCTCCTATCGAAGGTTTTTTGGAAGAGATCTGCACGTGGGATACAGAGGATGAATAACGTTACATCATGACCCTGAGCCAGGGGTCAAGTCTTAAAAAAAGAAGCGTGGGAACTAAGATTTGTCCCCCAATTAGCAATTATCTCGCTAATTAACTGCTCGGCCCTAAGCACATGTCTTCTGTTTTGTGATCGCTTAGATAATTTGTTTAATAACTCATTAAACTGCAAATCATTCGATACAAAACTAGATGTTAAAGCGTCAGTTCCTCTTCCAGAGAATTGCAGTTCATGCTTTCTTCATCTTTCAGCTTACAGAAACAGCCTTACAGGTCTATTCACTAAAAGGTGAAACTCCGGAGAACTGGCAGGAGAAGAGAACAATCTAGACCAAATAGCTGATTTGGAAAGTGAGATAAAACGGGGAAAGGTTTCTGGTTTGACCATTTCTACCTGGATTTTTCACTTCTCCAGTCAATTCTCCTGAGTTTCACCTTTATTGAATAGACCTGTCAGTGTTCAACTTCCCTGTCAAAAGTTTCCTTATCTGGATGTCAAGATTAACTAAGGGCAGGAAGCGTGCTCCCATGATGCAATGTCACGGGGATCTGGCCAATCCTTATGACCTACAGTTCCAAGAGCACGTTCTCCTCTCGAGAGATGATGCCAACAGTATAGAAGGAGAGAGCACATGTTATTTAAAGAAGAAGCCCCCCCCCCCATCTACCGCCTGGTTCGAAACTTTCTGCCCAACTACAAGACAATGTTGACAGCTTTTGCGTGCGAATCGAATGGTGATGCCGCGGCACCCCTCGTCTAGGTTAGTGATGCCGCGGCACCCCTCGTCTAGGTTAGTGATGCCGCGGCACTCCTCGTCTAGGTTCGTGATGCCGCGGCGCCCCTCGTCTAGGTTCGTGATGCCGCGGCGCCCCTCGTCTAGGTTCGTGATGCCGCGGCGCCCCTCGTCTAGGTTCGTGATGCCGCGGCGCCCCTCGTCTAGGTTCGTGATGCCGCGGCGCCCCTCGTCTAGGTTCGTGATGCCGCGGCGCCCCTCGTCTAGGTTCGTGATGCCGCGGCGCCCCTCGTCTAGGTTCGTGATGCCGCGGCGCCCCTCGTCTAGGTTCGTGATGCCGCGGCGCCCCTCGTCTAGGTTCGTGATGCAGTGTCACTGTTTATGGTCCTCACAATAAAAGATGCTTGATATTTTATAGTACGTTGCAATACAGATTTTATATACCTGTCAACCGTGTGATTTATTCTTTGTATCACACGTACTGAGCAATACAATGTGTTTATTGAATACCCATAATCCTGTGTTGATCCCCCGGGTACCGAGCATCGCTTGTGGCTTACATTAGTGACCCGTTGCCAAATACTTTCCCACAGGGCCTCTGTACATCAGGTGTTAAATGTTGGATCTCATGGTTGGGCAGACGCGATGCGGTTGATCAGGAGACCTGGGAACGCTCCAACACTTCTACGAACGCGGCTTTGTTTGCCTTTTCTTTAGCGTCCCGCACAACAAATCCCAGGTTAAACAAACGTATTCTCACAAGCAGACGATGCTACGCTACAGATTCTGTCGGGAGCCACGATTATGCCATATCTAGAAGCCGTGCGGCCTCCGAGCGGAGCCTGCAATGCAGGAAAGATTAAAAATGCATGCAGAAAAGAGAAAAACGGACCCCGTACAGCGTGTCACCCCTCTGTATAAGCAGCTGCCATTAGCAGTGACGGGCTCCTTTCTAACGACATTATGTTTTATTGCATTTCTGATACGGATCAGCTTTATCCAGGGAGTTAGATTCTATTGTATAAACAGATATATATATATATATATCTAAGATAAAAAGTATGTAACCAATGTAAATGTGTGTGTATCTTTAAGAGCATAGTATGTGTTAATTCCCCTAATATCCCCCATGTTAGAGAAACTCCTGTATTATTGTGACTGTCTCACCCAAAGTAAGCTTTTGGTTTGTTTTTGTTTTAATTTTGTGCAGCCATTTAGGAGTTAATGCTTCTATGCTAATGGAGGCATGACCTCATATCCCCTGTGAGCCCGGCTTTTTCTTCAGATCACGAGGAAACTGCTTGAGGGAGGCGTTATGTGAAGCTCTCAGATTCTCATCCCTTAGAGTTCTAAACCCATGCAAAAGTTCTCCCAAAACAGTTTCGGTGTTTAGATGTAACATACATATATACACATATATATAGTTGTGATGTTAGTTCCTCTAGGAGGTTCATGTATCCAGAGTAAAATAGCTCTATTTAGCATAGGGCTTTGATTGTAAAATATCAGCACAAGTGATAAATCTGTGCTAATCCTATGCTTGGTCTATGTAGGTGGATGTCAGAGGATATTCTCATTGCCGTGTTTTATATATGTTTTTATTCAGGTATGATTTGCTTTATTCCCATGTTTTATTTGTATTTTCCTGTTAAATTTATGTATTTTCTTTTTGTGTATATATGTATATATTTATTGTATTGCAATGTGACTATATTACTCAGCATCGCAGATCACGAGGGAGCTGCTTGAGATGGATGTCACAGAGGATATTCTCATTGCCGTGTTTTATATATGTTTTTATTCAGATTAAAATAGCATGTTCCCATCGATCCAGTTGCCGGTCTCATCTTTGATGCTCAACAACACACAAAACACAACGCAGAGTTCATAGGAACGGGCAGCAAGTGTGTAGGCCGGTTACATATGGAAATGAAAACATTTGCACGGGAGTTCTAAATCTCATGACTTGACAAGCCCAGGAGCCGGGCAGTCTAAGGCTCGTAAAAACAAGTCTTTGGCTCCTGATCTTTAGATATTTTCCATAAATAAAATGTACAAACAATTGCATGGCTCCTAAGCACGATCTATACATTTGCCAAGACCTTGGAGACCTATAGAATATTTATAGAAATCAGGGATGTCAAACTTCGGCCCCCAATAATGTAGCTGAACTACAACTCCCATGATGCTCTAGCCACCTAGGACGGGTCAACATTTCTGAGGATTGTAGGCCATCAACAGAGGGGACCGACACCCCGGAGCTAGAAAAAGAAAATACCCTTTTTATTATTAGTAAATAACGCACAATGGGCCCTATTACATTAATGCAAAACGCACTTTTTTTGCGCAAAGCGTTAACATTAACGCTGGTATTACGATCCGAGCGCATTTTTTCATCCGTCAAAAAATATTGCGTGTAAAAAAAGCGCAAAAACGCACGCACATTAACGCTGCGCGCAGAAATCGATGGGTGGACTCTTTCACGCGATTCAGCCAATCAGAATTAAGAATCACAATTGTCTCCCATTCATTTTTTGCGCCTGACAAAATCAATCTGCGTATATATGCTGCAGCAATAATAAAAACGCAAACAACTTCTCCATTTTATTGTTTGGGTATGTGTAGAATGTGTAACTATACTGTGCTGTATTTTTTTTTTTTTTTTCGTGCTGGTGTATTTGGTTTCGGCCAGAACGTTCAGATTTGCCATTACCACCAGCTTTTAATAGATGTTAAAATTGTGCGCGCAAATGTCGTTTGTAAAAGTTGCGCATCTTTTGTAATACCAGCCGCGTACCAGCGCGCGAACGCATTTGCGCTCACAATGTTAAGTATGGGATGTGCGCACGAACTTGCACTTGCGTTAGACGTTAACGCGCATCGTATGCACGAACGTTGTAATACGACGTTCAGCGCGAAAGGTTTTGCCCCTCGCGATAATGCTTTGCGCGCAAAAAAAGTGCACGAAGAGTGTAATAGAGCCCAATATGTATTGAAGTTCCCACGTGATTATTTTCTGAACCCTGCGAATTTCTACCCAATTTCCCAGACCGAGTTCTGTGACATGAACGGGTTAATGATAGGTGTGCTCGCTGCCTGCAGCGTGTTTACATGAATATCATCAATAAAGCAAATATCTCAAGACAAACAATACAAACAGTACAATACACACAATGAATCACTCCATGTACAGCGGCGCTGAGCGTCACCAGGAAGCCAAGTCACGGAGATGTGATTGATCCCGAGCTGATCGAGGATGTTCCACCGGGTGGTCTCCAAAACCCAGTGCTTTGAGGGGGTGGGGGGGGGGGGTCACAATGCTGCATTGGTTTTTGTAGGACCCTGGGAAGCGCTAGAATAGATTGAATAATCTATCTCCTGTTTGCTGACCTGATGAGTCCAGCAGTGCCCCTGCCCCCCAACCGCACTCTCCCACCCTGTGCCCCTGCACCCGAACCCAACCGCACTCTCCCACCCTGTGCCCCTGCCCCCGAACCCAACCGCACTCTCCCACCCTGTGCCCCTGCCACCCAACCGCACTCTCCCACCCTGTGCCCCTGCCCCCAACCGTACTCTCCCACCCTGTGCCCCTGCCCCCAACCGCACTCTCCCACCCTGTGCCCCTGCCCCCAACCGCACTCTCCCACCCTGTGCCCCTGCCCCCAACCGCACTCTCCCACCCTGTGCCCCTGCACCCAACCGCACTCTCCCACCCTGTGCCCCTGCCCCCAACCGCACTCTCCCACCCTGTGCCCCTGCCCCCAACCGCACTCTCCCACCCTGTGCCCCTGCCCCCCAACCGCACTCTCCACCCTGTGCCCCTGCCCCCCAACGCACTCTCCCCTGTGCCCCTGCCCCCAACCGCACTCTCCCCTGTGCCCCTGCCCCCCAACCGCACTCTCCCCTGTGCCCCTGCCCCCAACCACTCACCCCTTTTGAGCCCCTGCCCCAACCCCGCTCACCATAATGTAGTCCTGCCCTAACCCCTGCTCTAAACCCACTCACCCTTCTGTGCTTCTGCCCCCAACCGATCTCACACATATTGAGCCTCTGCTGCCCCATCCCTCGCACCCCTATGGCACTTTTGTCCTATCCATATTTCCCCCCTTGTTCCTTTTCCCCATCCTGCAGACAGAGGAAGAAAGACGGCAGAAAAACAGCAACAGCTGCAGGAATTTCCAATAAAAAGGTGAAATGTCCCCATTTGGTTTTACTCAGATTTAATGTGATTCATGGTGCGGTCGGCCGCAGATACGTTCTATTCATGGGAACGCCGAACAAAGGACTAAATATCCCCTTATCTTTTATATCTCCAGAAACACAAAAAGAATCGTAACCCGGGGAAACACTCTCCACAAGGCCAGGCTGGCCACGGGCAGCGCTGGTTCCCGGCCACAGGCCGCGCTGGTTCCCGGCCACAAACTGATCGATGGCAAAAGGAGTTAAAGATTGAATTCCGCTGCAGCAAAGGAATCGGCAATTTGGCAGTGCTGATCACCGAAAAAAAAAATCATGTCAACAAAAACCCTGAAGAAATAAAGACTATCATGGAACAGCGGATTGAATATTCCTCTTGAGCCGTGTTCCCCAACTGTGGTCCTCAGGCCCCCTAACAGGCCAGGTTTGCTCAATACCTGAAGCACAGCACAGACGATAGGATATGCTGCTCCGTGATTGCAGGAATCCTTAAAACCTGGCCTGTTAGGGGGTCCTGAGGACCAGGGTTGGGGACCACTGCTCTGGGAGGATGGGTCTCATGATCCGTTCTTTTCTTTGGTTCCCAGTTTGCTGCAAGGTGGTGTCCACCATCGTTTGTTGCGTCTTCCTCAAAGCAATGCCATGTCGCCCGTCAAGGACTATGACATTACGACCAGATACTAGATGACCTTTAACACTTTCCACGGATGACAGACCTACACGTGTCACACACAGGTATATTCAAAGCAGATTTTCTTGTATCTAGGAAGAGAAATCGAAGATAATTGCCAATTATTGACCGACCTTGTGCTGGTGGCGAAAGGAAGGTCATTGGAGACATTGTTTGGCTTTCAGGATAATTTAATCATTCCAGGCAAATCTCATTGTCGGCATAAATCGACCGAGCGAATATACCAGGTTTCATTCATCTACGCCATCGTTATAGATTTTGAAGTCCCACCACATCCTTGTTCCCTCAGTCTTGTTTGGTCATCACGGTTGACCATGCATGTCCCACATTTTGTGACATCAGATCTAACCATATCTGCATCTGTGGCAAATTTTGGAAAAAAAATTAGAAATATGAACAAGGGATCCTCCAGTAAGCCGTGAATTGGTGGAGGAATGGAAGATGTCGGCCAATGAGGGACACAAGAGTTGGATAAATCTTCAAACCGTGACATTTCTCCACAAATGCTACCCATTGGAAATCACGGCCTTCTGAAGGGAATGGGACCCAAAGAGGAGACTTTAGAGCAGTGTTTCGCAAACCTGTCCTCAGGACCATCTAACAGGCCAGGTTTTAAGGATCGCCTTGGGAAAATGCAGACTGAATCCTGCAATCACTGAGCAGCAAATCAGATCACCTGTGCTGTGCTTCACATATCCTGCAAACCTGATCCATCAGCAGGTCCTGAGGACAGGTTTTGGAAACACTGCTTATGTGCCAACCTCCAAATTGGCCCCCCGATTGCACCAGACGGTGAATTTCACCGTTCAGTGCAATTTCTGGCCAATTGGTCTATTCACCAAGACGTCATTTCACCAAATACTGGGGAATTGACAGCAAAATACGGAGCAATTCACCAGAATTCAGAGAGGCACTGAAATTGCCCCATATCGCGTCTGCTAGTCACAGAACGCCAAACTACATTAAAATTCCGGCGAAATGCCCTGATGTTCGGTGTTTCAGTTTAATAGGTTTAAACTGGCCAATCCCGTAGGATTCAACGTAAAAAAAAGTAATTTTTTTATTAAAGACCGTTTATTTTTTTAATTTTCAGCAAAAATCTTGATGACATTTTTGTCTCCAATTTTTAATAGACCTTATTTTTTACGGACTTTTATTAATTGGACACATTTTTAAAAATTTATACTCCTATTAGGAGAATAGGAGTCTTTGGGTTTTTTTTTTGGGGGGGGGGGGGGTCTTTGCAGTTCGGTGGAATTTGCCCATTCAGTGATGTCCGATAACCGCTTCGGCGACTGCAATTTTCGGGAAAACACTGACCATTCATTAAATATAGAATTCACCACATTTTTGGCGAAATTAAATTGTCGAAACTCGAAGCACTGAAAGTGTAAGCAATTTTGTGTCAAGTTATATTTCAAAACAACATTAAGGGCCGTGTCAGACGAGTCACTATGTGCTTCGCCAGGGCTGGCCACAAGCTATAGCGCGCGCACGAATTGTGCGTGCTACAGCAAGCGTGCTGCGTCCGTTTAGAAAGCCTCCTCGAAGCGCTACGACGCACGTTCAACGGGCTGCAAAGCGCGATCCTCTGTAGAAGGATCGAACCTTGCAACGCTGAGCGCACTAATGGCGCTCAGCGAGGCGGCCAGACGGGCGTCAGAGTGGAAGGAATGTCCACTCTCACGGGACGTTCCTTCCGCTATGCAAAACGCTCGTCTGACCCCGACCTAAAAGGCCACAATTGCCTGAAGAAAAGGAGTGGTTCCTTTGAGAGAACCCATTGAGACCACATGCCACAGAGTGCAGATTGCGTCTGATCGGTGGTCAGATGCCAGGCGGTCTGTTATTGCATGTGGTAGATTATGGTTCCAAATTCCAAAAGACAAAAGTCTGCAGATTCAGTTGAAAACATTGTTTTTTTAAAAAAAGAAGTGCATCTCATCTGTAAGAACATCAGTCTAAGCGCCGGACACAAAGTTGCCAAATCCCAATTACCAGCAGATGGAGTGTTTTGAATAATCTAATTTTCTCGTCAAGATAAGCAGGTGCTTTTGAGAGAGGAGATCAATTCCATAAGAGCCACCTGTCCGGGCGACACTGAATTATTTAATTGGACAAGCCGTAGTTTATCTGTGTGACTACCCCCTACAGCAGGGGTCAGCAACCTACGGCCCGCGGGCCGTATACGGCCCCCTGCCCCTGTTAAGGCCCGCGGGCGTCTAAAATCACGGACGCCCGGCCCGCGATAAAAATCCGGCATCCAAGCGCTCACCCCAGTTGCTCCCCCCGAGAAGATATCACCGGTGGCCGTGTGCTTTTCCCTCCTACGAGCGTCCGCCAGCATGAATATCTGCTGCTCGCCTGGGGTTCTATACACCAGCCAGCCGCAAACGCGATGTCACGAGATCGCGGCTGGCTGGTGTATAGAACCCCAGGCGAGCGGCAGATATTCATGCAGGCGGCTGCTAGTTGGAGGGTGAAGCACACGGCCACCGGCAGACCAGACAGGTGGTGAGCTGCTGGGGGGCAATATCACCCATGTGTGAGCTGCTGGGGGGCAATATCACCCATGTGTGAGCTGCTGGGGGGCAATATCACCCATGTGTGAGCTGCTGGGGGGCAATATCACCCATGTGTGAGCTGCTGGGGGGCACTATCACCCATGTGTGAGCTGCTGGGGGGCACTATCACCCATGTGTGAGCTGCTGGGGGGCACTATCACCCATGTGTGAGCTGCTGGGGGGGCACTATCACCCATGTGTGAGCTGCTGGGGGGCACTATCACCCATGTGAGAGCTGCTGGGGGGGGCACTATCACCCATGTGTGAGCTGCTGGGGGGCAATATCACCCATGTGTGAGCTGCTGGGGGCAATATCACCCATGTGTGAGCTGCTGGGGGCAATATCACCCATGTGTGAGCTGCTGGGGGGCAATATCACCCATGTGTGAGCTGCTGGGGGCAATATCACCCATGTGTGAGCTGCTGGGGGCAATATCACCCATGTGTGAGCTGCTGGGGGGCAATATCACCCATGTGTGAGCTGCTGGGGGCAATATCACCCATGTGTGAGCTGCTGGGGGGCAATATCACCCATGTGTGAGCTGCTGGGGGGCAATATCACCCATGTGTGAGCTGCTGGGGGCAATATCACCCATGTGTGAGCTGCTGGGGGGCAATATCACCCATGTGTGAGCTGCTGGGGGCAATATCACCCATGTGTGAGCTGCTGGGGGGCAATATCACCCATGTGTGAGCTGCTGGGGGGCAATATCACCCATGTGTGAGCTGCTGGGGGGCAATATCACCCATGTGTGAGCTGCTGGGGGGCAATATCACCCATGTGTGAGCTGCTGGGGGCAATATCACCCATGTGTGAGCTGCTGGGGGGCAATATCACCCATGTGTGAGCTGCTGGGGGGCAATATCACCCATGTGTGAGCTGCTGGGGGGCAATATCACCCATGTGTGAGCTGCTGGGGGGCAATATCACCCATGTGTGAGCTGCTGGGGGGCAATATCACCCATGTGTGAGCTGCTGGGGGGCAATATCACCCATGTTGAGCTGCTGGGGGGCAATATCACCCATGTGTGAGCTGCTGGGGGGCAATATCACCCATGTGTGAGCTGCTGGGGGGCATATCACCCATGTGTGAGCTGCTGGGGGGCAATATCACCCATGTGTGAGCTGCTGGGGGCAATATCACCCATGTGTGAGCTGCTGGGGGGCAATATCACCCATGTGTGAGCTGCTGGGGGGAATATCACCCATGTGTGAGCTGCTGGGGGCAATATCACCCATGTGTGAGCTGCTGGGGGGCAATATCACCCATGTGTGAGCTGCTGGGGGGCAATATCACCCATGTGTGAGCTGCTGGGGGGCAATATCACCCATGTGTGAGCTGCTGGGGGCAATATCACCCATGTGTGAGCTGCTGGGGGGCAATATCACCCATGTGTGAGCTGCTGGGGGCAATATCACCCATGTGTGAGCTGCTGGGGGGCAATATCACCCATGTGTGAGCTGCTGGGGGCAATATCACCCATGTGTGAGCTGCTGGGGGGCAATATCACCCATGTGTGAGCTGCTGGGGGCAATATCACCCATGTGTGAGCTGCTGGGGGCAATATCACCCATGTGTGAGCTGCTGGGGCAATATCACCCATGTGTGAGCTGCTGGGGGGCAATATCACCCATGTGTGAGCTGCTGGGGGCAATATCACCCATGTGTGAGCTGCTGGGGGGCAATATCACCCATGTGTGAGCTGCTGGGGGGCAATATCACCCATGTGTGAGCTGCTGGGGGGCAATATCACCCATGTGTGAGCTGCTGGGGGCAATATCACCCATGTGTGAGCTGCTGGGGGCAATATCACCCATGTGTGAGCTGCTGGGGGCAATATCACCCATGTGTGAGCTGCTGGGGGGCAATATCACCCATGTGTGAGCTGCTGGGGGGCAATATCACCCATGTGTGAGCTGCTGGGGGGCAATATCACCCATGTGTGAGCTGCTGGGGGGCAATATCACCCATGTGTGAGCTGCTGGGGGGCAATATCACCCATGTGTGAGCTGCTGGGGGCAATATCACCCATGTGTGAGCTGCTGGGGGGCAATATCACCCATGTGTGAGCTGCTGGGGGGCAATATCACCATGTGTGAGCTGCTGGGGGGCAATATCACCCATGTGTGAGCTGCTGGGGGCAATATCACCCATGTGTGAGCTGCTGGGGGCAATATCACCCATGTGTGAGCTGCTGGGGGGCAATATCACCCATGTGTGAGCTGCTGGGGGGCAATATCACCATGTGTGAGCTGCTGGGGGGCAATATCACCCATGTGTGAGCTGCTGGGGGCAATATCACCCATGTGTGTGAGCTGCTGGGGGCAATATCACCCATGTGTGAGCTGCTGGGGGCAATATCACCCATGTGTGAGCTGCTGGGGGGCAATATCACCCATGTGTGAGCTGCTGGGGGCAATATCGCCCATGTGTGAGCTGCTGGGGGGCAATATCACCATGTGTGAGCTGCTGGGGGGCAATATCACCCATGTGTGAGCTGCTGGGGGCAATATCACCCATGTGTGAGCTGCTGGGGGGCAATATCACCCATGTGTGAGCTGCTGGGGGGCAATATCACCCATGTGTGAGCTGCTGGGGGGCAATATCACCCATGTGTGAGCTGCTGGGGGGCAATATCACCCATGTGTGAGCTGCTGGGGGCAATATCACCCATGTGTGAGCTGCTGGGGGCAATATCACCCATGTGTGAGCTGCTGGGGCAATATCACCCATGTGTGAGCTGCTGGGGGGCAATATCACCCATGTGTGAGCTGCTGGGGGCAATATCACCCATGTGCGAGAGCTGCTGGGGGCAATATCACCCATGTGCGAGAGCTGCTGGGGGCAATATTACCCATGTGTGAGAGCTGCTGGGGGCAATATTACCCATGTGTGAGAGCTGCTGGGGGCAATATTACCCATGTGTGAGAGCTGCTGGGGGCAATATTACCCATGAGTGAGAGCTGCTGGGGGCAATATTATCCATGTGTGAGAGCTGCTGGGGGCAATATATTGAGGTGAGCTGGGAGGGGGGTACCCTGGCCCATGGTATGGAAAGGGTTCGCAGGGCTTCTCTCAGAAGACGCCACGGTCACCGTCTGCACTCCTGGGCTCAGAGGGAGATGCTGCTTCCTCAGAGCTCTGGAGGAGGTGCCTGGCTGTTGGGGAATGCAGTCCCCCAGGCGAAAAGTCGCCAGTCAGCAACAAGCGAGCGACGCCGAACCCCTGCGCAGGCAGCGCGTGATCGGCACGAGGAACTCCTTTGACATCACAGGCTACGCGCCGGTCAGCAGAAAGACACGTGCGCACCATACGAGGACGAGCAGGAAGCCTGGAGGATGGGGCAGCGCGCATGCCCAGCCATAAGAAAATCGCAGGGAATTTTGCCTGCGCGCATAGGATGAATCTGCAAGGCAGGCAGTCTCAGATACTTCATTCTAAAAAGCAAACCTTCGTTTGTGTTTGTCGTTTACAATATTTATCTTATTTAAGTTTAAAAAGTAAACGTTATTTAAAGTCTGCTGTGATTGACGCGTTATTACAATATTATCATCATTCATTAGCTTTGTAGGTGAATGCGGCCCTCCGGCAGAGAAAGGTTGCCTACCCCGGCCCTACAGGCATCCAGACATTAATATGTCAAGGTACCAGACAAGCGGTCCTCATCTCTTACGGATCTAGGATGGGACCTAAGCAAGTTCCACCATAGACGTGTGCTGGATAATAGACATTTAGGAGCCGGAATTAACATTTTCAGGCCTGTGGGTTTCGTGTAGGCCACGAGACGTTAAAGTCCGTCAACTTGGGTCGGTCGTTCAAATCCAGGATGTCTGAAGGACGTTCTTAAATCGGCATCAGTAATTTGTTTTATTGAGCCAGACTGACCGAACAAGAGGGGTCGGCTCGTCCGCAGATTACTTGACTAAAGCCTGAAGATATCAGTTTCTGCAGCTTTACCCAATTCCCGGCTCTACACGTAGCACATACATACATACATATAATGTCGCTGTATACGTAATGCAGTGTCCTGGCAATGGCCGGCCTCGCTCGGTCTCTCCCAAACACTCCTATATGAATATATTGATGCCGGCAGAGTGCAGCTCTATGTCCGCGCACATTCAGCATCACGAGTCATTAAACACGCCTATATGAATATATTGATGCCGGCAGAGTGCGGCTCTATGTCCGTGCACATTCCGCATCACGAGCCATTAAACACTCCTATATGAATATATTGATGCCGGCAGAGTGCAGCTCTATGTCCGTGCGCATTCAACATCACAAGTCATTAAACACTCCTATATGAATATATTGATGCCGGCAGAGTGCGGCTCTATGTCCCTGCACATTCAGCATCACGAGTCATTAAAACACTCCTATATGAATATATTGATGCCGGCAGAGTGCAGCTCTATGTCCGTGCGCATTCAACATCACAAGTCATTAAACACTCCTATATGAATATATTGATGCCGGCAGAGTGCAGCTCTATGTCCCTGCACATTCAGCATCACGAGTCATTAAACACTCCTATATGAATATATTGATGCCGGCAGAGTGCAGCTCTATGTCCATGCACATTCAGCATCACGAGTCATTAAACACGCCTATATGAATATATTGATGCCGGCAGAGTGCAGCTCCATAGCCGTGCGCATTCAGCATCACGAGTCATTAAACACTCCTATATGAATATATTGATGCCGGCAGAGTGCAGCTCTATGTCCGTGCACATTCATCATCACGAGTCATTAAACACGCCTATATGAATATATTGATGCCGGCAGAGTGCAGCTCTATGTCCGTGCACATTCATCATCACGAGTCATTAAACACTCCTATATGAATATATTGATGCCGGCAGAGTGCAGCTCTATGTCCGTGCACATTCATCATCACGAGTCATTAAACACGCCTATATGAATATATTGATGCCGGCAGAGTGCAGCTCTATGGCCGTGCACATTCAGCATCACGAGTCATTAAACACGCCTATATGAATATATTGATGCCGGCAGAGTGCAGCTCCATAGCCGTGCGCATTCAGCATCACGAGTCATTAAACACGCCTATATGAATATATTGATGCCGGCAGAGTGCAGCTCTATGTCCGTGCACATTCAGCATCACGAGTCATTAAACACTCCTATATGAATATATTGATGCCGGCAGAGTGCAGCTCTATGGCCGTGCGCAGTCAGCATCACGAGTCATTAAACACGCCTATATGAATATATTGATGCCGGCAGAGTGCAGCTCTATGGCCGTGCGCAGTCAGCATCACGAGTCATTAAACACGCCTATATGAATATATTGATGCCGGCAGAGTGCAGCTCTATGTCCGTGCTCATTCAGCATCACGAGTCATTAAACACGCCTATATGAATATATTGATGCCGGCAGAGTGCAGCTCTATGGCCGTGCACATTCAGCATCACGAGTCATTAAACACTCCTATATGGATATATTGATGCCGGCAGAGTGCAGCTCTATGGCCGTGCACATTGAGCATCACGAGTCATTAAACACTCCTATATGAATATATGGATATATTGATGCCGGCAGAGTGCAGCTCTATGGCCGTGCACATTCATCATCACGAGTCATTAAACACTCCTATATGAATATATTGATGCTGGCAGAGTGCAGCTCTATGTCCGTGCACATTCAGCATCACGAGTCATTAAACACTCCTATATGAATATATTGATGCCGGCAGAGTGCAGCTCTATGTCCGTGCGCATTCAGCATCACGAGTCATTAAACACTCCTATATGAATATATTGATATATTGATGCTGGCAGAGTGCAGCTCTATGTCCGTGCGCATTCAGCATCACGAGTCATTAAACACGCCTATATGAATATATTGATGCCGGCAGAGTGCAGCTCTATGGCCGTGCGCATTCAGCATCACGAGTCATTAAACACTCCTATATGAATATATTGATATATTGATGCCGGCAGAGTGCAGCTCTATGGCCGTGCGCATTCAGCATCACGAGTCATTAAACACTCCTACATGAATATATTAATGCCGGCAGAGTGCAGCTCTATGGCCGTGCACATTCAGCATCACGAGTCATTAAACACTCCTATATGAATATATTGATGCTGGCAGAGTGCAGCTCTATGTCCGTGCACATTCAGCATCACGAGTCATTAAACACGCCTATATGAATATATTGATGCCGGCAGAGTGCAGCTCTATGTCCGTGCACATTCAGCATCACGAGTCATTAAACACGCCTATATGAATATATTGATGCTGGCAGAGTGCAGCTCTATGTCCCTGCACATTCAGCATCACGAGTCATTAAACACGCCTATATGAATATATTGATGCCGGCAGAGTGCAGCTCTATGTCCGTGCACATTCAGCATCACGAGTCATTAAACACTCCTATATGAATATATTGATATATTGAT
Source organism: Leptobrachium leishanense (assembly GCA_009667805.1). NCBI lineage: Eukaryota > Metazoa > Chordata > Amphibia > Anura > Megophryidae > Leptobrachium > Leptobrachium leishanense. The sequence continues at coordinate 21,271,151 of CM019072.1, forward strand.
GCCGGCAGAGTGCAGCTCTATGTCCGTGCACATTCATCATCACGAGTCATTAAACACGCCTATATGAATATATTGATGCCGGCAGAGTGCAGCTCTATGTCCGTGCGCATTCAACATCACAAGTCATTAAACACTCCTATATGAATATATTGATGCCGGCAGAGTGCAGCTCTATGGCCGTGCGCATTCAGCATCACGAGTCATTAAACACTCCTATATGAATATATTGATATATTGATGCCGGCAGAGTGCAGCTCTATGTCCGTGCACATTCAGCATCACGAGTCATTAAACACTCCTATATGAATATATTGATATATTGATGCCGGCAGAGTGCAGCTCTATGTCCGTGCACATTCATCATCACGAGTCATTAAACACGCCTATATGAATATATTGATGCCGGCAGAGTGCAGCTCTATGTCCGTGCACATTCAGCATCACGAGTCATTAAACACGCCTATATGAATATATTGATGTCGGCAGAGTGCAGCTCTATGTCCGTGCACATTCAGCATCACGAGCCATTAAACACGCCTATATGAATATATTGATGCCGGCAGAGTGCAGCTCTATGGCCGTGCGCATTCAGCATCACGAGTCATTAAACACTCCTATATGAATATATTGATGCCGGCAGAGTGCAGCTCTATGTCCGTGCGCATTCAGCATCACGAGTCATTAAACACGCCTATATGAATATATTGATGTCGGCAGAGTGCAGCTCTATGGCCGTGCACATTCAGCATCACGAGTCATTAAACACGCCTATATGAATATATTGATGCCGGCAGAGTGCAGCTCTATGTCCGTGCGCATTCAGCATCACGAGTCATTAAACACTCCTATATGAATGTATTGATGCCGGCAGAGTGCAGCTCTATGGCCGTGCACATTCAGCATCACGAGTCATTAAACACTCCTATATGAATATATTGATGCTGGCAGAGTGCAGTTCTATGTCCGTGCGCATTCAGCATCACGAGCCATTAAACACGCCTATATGAATATATTGATGCTGGCAGAGTGCAGCTCTATGTCCGTGCACATTCCGCATCACGAGTCATTAAACACTCCTATATGGATATATTGATGCCGGCAGAGTGCAGCTCTATGGCTGTGCACATTGAGCATCACGAGTCATTAAACACTCCTATATGGATATATTGATGCCGGCAGAGTGCAGCTCTATGTCCGTGCACATTCCGCATCACGAGTCATTAAACACGCCTATATGGATATATTAATGCCGGCAGAGTGCAGCTCTATGTCCGTGCACATTCCGCATCACGAGTCATTAAACACGCCTATATGGATATATTGATGCCGGCAGAGTGCAGCTCTATGTCCGCGCACATTCAGCATCACGAGTCATTAAACACGCCGGATGCTGCTGAGCACCGCTGATCCTTTTAGCTCGCAGGGCGGCTCGCCTGGGACAGGACGGCTCCAGGATATCCGATTGTTCCTCGTTCCAATCTCCTGCGCCGTGTCGCACCACATGTGAAACATTATACCTCCAGCTCAGGCGGCGGAAAACACATTCTGTACCCGTCATCTCAGGGTTATAGTGGACTACAACTCCCAGAAATCTTTTCTGTGCACACGCCGTTTACAAAAGGGCATAAGGCAGGGCTGTCGAACTCTAGCCCCCCAATTAGGTTTCTTAACTACAACTCCCAGAATTCCCTGCCGATCTATTGCATAGAAGGAATTCTGGGAATTGTAGGCATCAACATGGGGGGGGGTTGACACGCTAGTCTAAGGGTTCTGGCTATCCCGAATAATTCTAAACTACATGTCCCATGGTGCTCAGTTGGGCTCGTATGGGATGTGCAATCCTGAAAGAGGTGGGGTGGACAGGTTCCCATTACTGGACCAGGCCAGAAAGCAGCCGACACATACCGTGACGTACAAGAACTTCCTTCACGAAGATAATGACACACATTCCAAGCTGTCAAACTCCAGCCCTCCAGATGTTTCTGAACTACAACTCCCACGATTCCCTGGCCATCTATCGCATAGAAGGAATTCTGGGAACTGTAGGCATCATTACCTGGGGAGCCGCGAGTCTGACAGCCCTGCATTAGCCAGAGAGGTGCATATAGACAGATATACATATTAAATCATCACCGCGAACAAAACATGATAAAGCAGAGACTAAAACTACAAACAAACATCTCCTTGTTTCTGCAGCGCACAAAACCCAGCGGCAGGATGCGGCGCCGAGGGAGAGACCTGGCAGCATTAATATAGATCCCCCTGGAGAGTTGGGATCTGTTGGGATCTGCCCAGCCCAGGGGCATAAAGCCATTACAGGGCAATTAAGGATCACAGTGCTGCTACATGACATTCCAAGAGGAGAACATTAACCAACGAGGTTTTCCTGACGCACCGCTGATTTCATTCCAATGGCAAGGAATCCTGTGGCATGGAGGAGGCATTCCAGCACAGACGCCAGGCTGGCAGAGGACATAACGTGGCAGATCCTGGAGGTTATTGCCTCCTGGCAGGGCTTGTATGGGGGGGGGGGATATTTAATGTAAAAAATAAGGGGTGGACAGAAAGGGATCATTCGGCGGAGGCTGGAATAATGTGACCCCCTAGTCTTTAGGGAAGCGGATACCTTGCTCTCACGTTTTAGATGGTAAGCCTTTGGGTCCAGACTATCATTGAGATTGGGGGGGCTGGCACTGTGTGGAGGAGCTGATGCCTTGCCCCCCCCCCCGGATTTTAAATTGTAAGCCTTTGGGTCCAGGCTGGTAGGGGATAGGAAGCTTGGCAGTGTTTAGGGGGTGACAAAACCTACTCCAATTTTATATTGTAAGCCCTTGGGTCCCAGGATGGCCGGGTGAAAGGGGCCTGGCACTATTAGGTGGTTTTGGTGCCTCTTAGATTGTAAACCTTTGGGTCCTGGCTGGCAGGGTGATGGGGAGGGGGGGCTGGCAGGATGATGGGGGGGGGGAGGGTGCTGATACTATTTGGGAAGTTTTGACCGCTTGCCTCTGTGTTTAGATTGCAAGCCTTTGGATCCAGGCTGGTATGGTGATGGAGGGGGGCCGGCAGGTTAATGGAGGGTGCAATGGCATGGTGATGTAGGGGCTGGCACCCACCCACATTTTAGATTGCAAGCCTATGTTCCAGGCTAGTAGAGTGGAGGGGGCCCTGGCACTATTTGGGGGGGTCTTGATACCTTGCCCCCCCTCTATAGAGTATAATCCTTTGTGTCCACGTTGGCAGGGTGATTGGGGGGCTGACAGGGTGATGGGGGGGGGGTCCTGATGCTTTGCTCCCCCCTCGTTATAGATTGTAAACTTTTGGGCTCAGTAGGACAGGGTGATGAAGGGGAGGGGGGCTGGCACTATTTGGGGGGTTCTGATGCCTTGTCCGTTTTAGATTGTAAGCTTTTGGGATCAGGCTGGCAGAGTGACAGAGGGGGGCAGGGTGATGGTGGGGGGGGGGGGGGGAGTCCTGTCACAATTTGAGGGGGTGTTGATGCCTTGTCCACGTTTTAGATTGTAAGCCTCTGGGTCCAGGCTGGCAGTGAGGGGGACTGGCAGGGTGATGGGGCTGAGCTTGCAGGCTGATATGGGGGTCTTGTCTCTATTTGAGGGGTCGTGCTGCCTCCTCCCCCCCCGTTTCAGATTGTAAGCCTCTGGGTCCAGGCTGGCAGTGAGGGGGCTGAGCTTGCAGGCTGATATGGGGGTCTTGTCGCCCCCCCCCCGTTTTAGATTGTAAGCCTCTGGGTCCAGGCTGTCAGGGAGATGGCGGGGCCCGTCTATGCCGCTTACCCGGGGGTAGCCGGTGCTCCGGTAACACGGTGACGGTGCCATCCCGGTGCAGGAGAAGTGAGGAGGGGTCCCGGATCCGGCTCGGGGTGGTCTGGGTGTCCGCCAGCCCCCGGGAGCACTGGTAACACACGGCCCACGCCTGCTCCTCATTGATGGGCTGCTCGTAGGATTTCAGCACCTGCTCCAGGGACAGCTCCCCGCTCCCCTCACACTCCCCCCCGCCACAGCCGCTCTGCTGGGCCATCACCGGCCTGCCGGGCCTTCCATCCCCGGGCTGTGCGCCATCACACTGCCGCCCAGAGAGGCACCGGCCCGGGCACCGCCCCCTCCTCCTCCCCGGACTCCACTGGCCCGTCACCAGCGGCAGCACCAGCAGCAGGGCTGGGTGTGATGGGGAGGGGAGCCCGGGGGGAGGAAGGGAGTGATGGGGTAAATTCAAGGGAGGGGCAAACCCAGAGGGAGGAGGGGGTGATGTGGGTGGGAGGATAGAGGTGATGGAGGTGATGGTGGGGCAGGTGAGGTCAGTTACTGAAGGTGAGAGGGTGGCTCAGCTGGTGCTGCAGAGCATCAGGAGGAGGGAGCAGATGGGCAAGAGAGGGCGATGGGAGCTGGAACCAAGGTGGAAGGGCACAAACAGGATGGCACAGCTTGGGGTGAAGAAGATGGCACTGGACTGGTCTCCGCGCTTTGCAAGGATGGCACAGAGAAGTAGGAACAGTGTGGTGGGGTAAGGATGGCACCGGGCACAGCTTGGGGTGAAGATTGCACCAGGCACAGCAGATGGCAAGGATGGCACAGGAAGGCACTGGACACAGGGAGGCGTGAAGCTGGCACAGGCAGGAACTGTAACTACTATTGGGGTGAGGATGGCACTGCACCAAACAGGGTGAGGATGGCACTGGTCACTACATGACAAGAGGATGGCAGTGGGAACAAAGCAGGGTGAGGAAGGCACTGGGCAGTTTATTCTGAGGATAGCACCGGTCACAGCAAGGAGGTTAGGATGGCACAAGAAGACACTCACCGCATGGGCGAGGATGGCTCTGTGCACAGGCAGGAACTGTAACTACTACTTGGGACGAGGATGGCACTGCGCACAAAGCAGGGTGAGGATGGCACTGCGCACAAAGCAGGGTGAGGATGGCACTGCGCACAAAGCAGGGTGAGGATGGCACTGCGCACAAAGCAGGGTGAGGATGGCACTGCGCACAAAGCAGGGTGAGGATGGCAGTGGGAACAAAGCAGGGTGAGGATGGCAGTGGGAACAAAGCAGGGTGAGGATGGCACCGGTCACAGCAAGGGGTTAGGATGGCACAGGAAGACACTAGTCAACGCGTGGGCGAGGATGGCACTGGTAACTGTACGAGCTGAGGATGACTCAGGAAGCCGCTGGTCATAGTGTGGGTGAGGATCGCACTGGGCATAGTGTTGGTAGATGGCACAGAGTGGGGCAAGGATGGCACAGAAGGGTACTTGATACTTTTAGAGCTATCCAAAGTCCTAGATGTCTTGGTGTATGGCGGGCTCCGGTGGTGCCAGGCTGCGGGGAAGCCGTTACTACAGCGAGGAGCAGAAAAGGGAATTTGAATTCCACTGAGAGAACAAGCTCAGCCCATCCCGGGTCCAAAGCTCAGTCAGGCTGAGATATACAGTGTGATCTGGCAGGGAGCACTCATACCACCCCACCCCCTGGGTACACCTCACACTGCGCATGCCCATACCCAGGTGGCATGTCTGCCGATACCACGCCATGCCGGTACAGCCTCGGGCTGCTGATGGGTTGTTCAGCGGTGGGTGAGGCAGTGAAGAGGTTAACAGGGTGTGGGTGTGCAGATTAGCAGGCGAATATATATAATCTCACACACCCTCACTTATTCAAATAAAACGCTTTCCGTTTTGCCAGCGTGGCCCGTTTCAGTGCTGTACATTCACAAACTGGAATTCAAACCAAAATATTGTTTTCTGTAAGGCCCCGTTCACACATAGACGTTTTAACGTGCGTTCGTGCGCGCTTTAAAAACGCATGAACGGGGAAATCCCATGCTTTGCAATGGGCCCCGTTCACACCTAAGCGTTTTAAAGCGCGCAGGAACGTGCTTTAAAAACGGCCGACGCAAAAAAGAAGTCCGGGAGCTTCTTTTCGGGCATACAGCAGCGTGTTCGCGGCCATAGACATAGCCGCAAATGCGCTGCAATGCGCGCGAAAGCACGTAAAAAAACGCGCGCATTGCGCAACGCAGCGGTACGCCCAAGTGTGAACCCAGCCTAAATCCATAAACTTCAAATCAGGGCTGTCAAACTCACAGACCCCATGATGTCCATGCCTACAATTCCCAGTATGCAGTCTGTGCAGGGAATCATGGGAGTTGTAGTACCAAAACATCAAGAAGGGGGGGGGGGGGGGGAGTCGAAGTTTGACAGCCCTTCACTAAATAAGAGCAAATGGCCATGCGATCAGGCAGCGGTTTACCTGGGCATATGCAATAGAAACATGCCAGTCAGTGGCATGGTAAGGGCTGCCCCTCTTTACGTGCGATCCACACGCTGCCAGCAGGGTATGGATGCATTAAACCGGACGCAATAGCCAATAGACATCCCTCCTCCAGCCCACGAGCTCTATATACGGGGGGTGTCAAACTCCTGGACCCAACTTTTGAGTGCCTACAAATTCCAAAAATCTTTGAATGCAATAGATAGCCAGAGAATCATGGGAGTTGTAGTTCAACATCTGGGAGGGTGCAGCGTTTGACTTCCCTGGTCTGCATGTTGCAGGGCAGCACTTCCAGTGTGCTCTTCCTCTGCATGAAGTAGTAACAGGTGTTCTGGGAAACATGGCGGGTCTGGGGACCTTGTCTGCGTTCAGTAGGATCCCCAACCTGCCTTAGGAAGGTCTGAGCATCATGGGAAATGTAGTCTCAGAACATCAAGGCTTGCTACACATCAGTCAGCGCGACATATCAATGCCTCCCATAATTTCTAAGCCCATTTTGCCCACCCTTAATTATCTCTTCATAAACCGATCAGGATAGGTTTCCACAATGCCGCAGTCCTGACCTTTGACCCCCATTGTATACAACGAGCACACCGTATCCAGGCAGCCCTGTAACAACAAAGCACAATTACAGAGTGACTGGTCAGGGCTAGACACGGCAAACATGTCAGATCTTGCCAAGGGGCCTTATGATGGCCAAATCTGTCGTGTTTCCCTGAGTGGGCAGCTATTAAAACGATCTGATGGGTAACACATGAAGTGTGGTGCCATGGCGCTTGAAGTTTGTTTGTCACCAAATCACAGCTTAGTGAATAAGCCCTGAAGAGGTGGATCAGAGGATGCCATGCAGGGTTGCCAGGCCCAGGAGTATGGAACTCATTCGGGCCAATGGGTGGCACATGAAAGTTCTGCCTGGACGGCTGCGCAATTCATACGCCGCAGGAAGTCCATTTGCCAATAGAACCGACATGGTTTCCTTCCAGCAGCATATGAATCATACATACAGCAGGGCAGCACCTTCCCTGTGCTCTCCCTCTGTTTGAAGTGATGTCCATGGCTGAACTGGCGAGACAGAATCAGAGCTTAATGGGTTAAGTAATCGAGGAAGTCCTGCTTCGCTGCAGCGTTTCTCCTCAGGACAGGATTCTATTTCTATCCTGTTACACCAAGCCGTAGGTATGAAAAGCAATGCGAGGACAAAGGTAGGAATGTGACGCCCGCAGCGGAAGCCTCCATTCAGGGTTTGTTGTGTTTTATTGTGCTCGCTGCACATTTACTACACAATCCAATCAGATACGCGCGCCGTAAATAGGGTTTATGGTGTTATCAGCGACTTCCTATAAACCCGTGACTCTGACAGGAGCGTTATGAAAGACTATTTTGACTTAAAATACTAGGAAGCTGAGAATCATGGGAGTTACAGGCTGGGACAGTCCACCACATCTTCAAAAGGTCCAAGACCGAACATTAAAAATCCATATACACCCAATAATCTTATTTTTTGATCCCTTCCCATACTCGCCAGATCGACCATGTTTTTCCAAAGTACGCCCATCTTCATCTCGCCAATGGGCAGCACATGAAAGTGCTCCCCTCCCAGTAGAATTAATTTGCTGCAAGAGGGAAAGAATATAAATCACACAGGCCTTAATCCAGGGGTCAGCAACCTTGCCCCCCCCCAGATGTTTTGGAACTACATCTCCCATGATGCTCAGTCACTTTAGAGTGGCAGAGTAGGGTTGCCAATGCAACCATGTTTTCCTGGACACCTATTACCATTTCACGCAGAGATGAGCACAGGAAAAAGTGCTGCCCTGCAACATGTATTAGGCTGGGGTCAGACGAGCGTAGTGTTCACGTCCGTGATTGCGCCTAAAAGTACGTCCGTGATAGCATGACAGAAAACCCATCGGAGCCTGACACATGAAGTACGTCCGCACTGAACTGCGGACGCACAACGGCCGCGGCCCACAGACGCAAGGCAGGCAAGAATGTACAACCCCTAGAACGGCCGCACAAAGTGCGCTGCGTCCGCAACGTCCGCATAGCTTTGTATGTGAGTGATGGAACGTGGTCAGACGGAATGCATTTATACGTCCAGCATTTTTCACGGACAAAATGTTTTTTTTTTTATTTATTTTCCCTCCTACATCCGTCAAAATATACGTCAGTGAATAAACGGACTGTGTGGCCACTACTGTGTCTTCCGTACTGACGTACGTCTGTGTGCACGAACGTACAGTCCGTAGAAATCACGCTCGTCTGACCCTAGCCTTATACATATGCTGCAGGAAGGATATCAAGGCATGTCACCTGGGATTCCATTTTTTGTTTCCCTGAAGCGTATGGATTCTACGTGCACTGCCCATCAGCATGAATACCATTATATGTCTACAGTAAAGTATGGCTGATCTGGAACCACTATGGCAGAGACTCCTGGGAAATGTAGTTCTAGAAAATCTGGAGGGCCAAGGTTGCTGATCCTTGCCTTAATCAGTGAATGGATCCCTCTCATGCAGTATATGAATGCTACATACTTTGAGGATCGCCCCATGAGCATGTAGAAGTCACGGGCTTGCATCCTAAAGATCATCCGCTCCCTGAAGTGATAGGGTTAATTGCACTTCAACATCGCGTGCCAGTCTGATTGTGACTCACGCAAAGCATTGGCACACCTACGGGTAAGGAATAAAGTGGAAATCCACGCCCTTACTGAGAACCTTTTAAATAAAGTAACAAATCACATTCCCTGAATAATAATCACCGCTTGCCGCCTCATATCCACATATTAAATGAATTTACCCACAGCAATTTATGCTTTAAAATGGGGATCTTTAACTCCACCCCTCCCCCCAAGACGTTGATGGCATACAATTCCCAGAAATCCTTAAATGCAATAGATCAGGGATTGTGAACCTTGACGTTCCAGATATTTCAGTACTACATGTCCCACGATGCTTAGCCACACCTAAAGCTAGGTGAGTATCGTGGGACATTTAGTTCAGAAATACCTGGGGTGCATCGGTTTACCTTCACTGCAATACATGGACATAGAATCATGGGAGTTGTAGTTCAGAGACATCTGTGGGGTGTAGAGTTTGTGATCCCTGCTTTTGTAACAGAGTCTGCAACCCTCTCCTTTCTGACCTAAAACACCTGTGCTTTGTTTAGCAGACATGTTCCTGTAGGGACTCCTGCTTCTGCTGTGCACCGCTATGCCAGTCCCATGCCAGAATTAACCAAGTAAACGTGTTTAGGTCCGGAGGAAAAAGTCCATGGATTCTCTCGGTCTCCAAGACTTGTTAAGGTCTGTGGGTTTAAATACAGATTACCAGTAGCACTATGGTATGATAGCACCATGTCTGGCAAGATATTCTGTGCCCTGGCAGCATCCCTCAGATATTTTGGCAAGATATTCTGTGCCCTGGCAGCATCCCTCAGATGTTTTGGAACTACATGTCCCATGATGCTCAGGGTGGCATACAAGGGACATCTGAAAAATCCAGGGTGCCACAATGAGCCATCAGCTCTAATGACACCCAACCGCAGCCCGTTCCCACGATCGCACAATGCCGCTTTGTGCCAGGGCCAGATGTAAGCGGGTGCGGGGAGCCATAGCGGAAGCTCTCATCTTGGCTGAATCCAATTAATCTGTAAGTGGAGCAGCCCCATGGCGTCCCACCTGAGACCACATGAAAGGAAAGCGGAAAACTACACAAACTGGTTTCTCTGCTGCCAGTGTTATCCGAAATATAAGTGTTGGATTGTTGTATTGGAGGGAAAAGGAAGGGGGGGCAGGATTCTGTGACAGTGGGTCAGTCGATTGTAAGTGAACCCCAGTAATGCCTCAGTGGTGCACCATGTATTTAAAGAAAAAATAATAGGCTTGTGCACCGATTTTTTTTTCGGTTCGATTTTTCGGATTTTTAAACTTTGATTCGGCTCGTTTCGACCGATTTCTGTTTCGATTCGGTTCGGCTCGACTTGTTTTTCGTGTACATATTTTTTCGGAATATCGACCATTTTTCGTATTTTCGTGTCACTTTGCTCGTTTTTTGTATCGACTTTTCGTAACTTTGGAAATTTTTGTTTTTTCGGAACGTCTGTTCTCCTCGTTTCAAAGCAATAAATTTCGATTTGACACATTTCAAGTCCATTCGAAAATTCCGAAAATATTTCGTTTCAGCTCGGAAAACTTTTCGGATCTGACATTTTCGGATCTAAAAATTTTCGGAAATTCGGCCGCATCCGAAAACACGAATCGGGAAATTTCGTGAAAATTCCGAAATTCCGAAACCCTACAAAATAATATACACAGCTTTATGATGTAGACATATGGGGTTAGGGTTAACAACCTTGGCCTTCGAGATGTTTAAGAAACTACACCTCCCATGATGCTCATCTACTTAAGAGATTGGCTGATGCTCAAGGAAAATGTAGTTCCTAAAACGTCTGGAGTGCCAAGGTTGCTGACCCCTGGGTTGAGTCACCAGATCCACCACCTGTGTTATATTTCCTTGTACAGGTAGAGCACTCCGTATCCGAACTGCTAAGGTCTATAAGCATGTCGGGATCCTGTTCGGATTCCAAACAGCTGGAGAGGAGGAGGGAGCATGAAAAAAATAATTCTTTGCATGTCATACAGAGCACGAGGGACATGCGGCGCAGCTCCAGCATTTCCCCCACTGACACTGGGGAACATGCTGCCAGGAACGAGAGATCAAGCATAAATACAAACGTTTGATATGTAGCCGCAAGAGCGTGTTTAATGGCCATTTTATAGATTAGCCACTGTTGGTCCACGTGCATTTTTTAGATTTAGACCGTGCACATCTCACATCCAGATGGTCCGCCATGTCTGTTTAGCACTGATCGCTCTATACAGCCCGCCTGGCAGTAAACTATGCCGATGGTATCATTGACTGCTAAATATAAAGCAACCACAAAACAGAAAATACTGAAACAAGCATTAACCGCCCACTTGGGCGACTTTGGATGGGTCATTTCCACAAGTATTTCAACAAAAACTAATTAAAAAGACCAAAATAATGAACACTGCAGCCTAGTTCACAGGAAACACATTTGCGCGGGATACAGGCGACTATGGCTAGGTTTAATGACAGATTTCATGATGAAGTCTATGCCAGCCGGACACGATTTGATGGAGTAGCCCCGACACTAGGGTTTCCAGATCTGCCACCTTTCCTAGGGCACATGTGACCTCTACGTGCGGATGGGCACCCTATGAAAGTGCTCCCCTGCAGGATGTAGAATTCATATGCTACAGGCAGGGAATTGATTCACTAAATGGAGATTTCCTTCCTGTGGCGAGTTCTACAGCCTGCAGGGGAGCAAGTTAATGCGCCGCCATTAGCAAGGAAAACATGGCCGACGTGGCAGCCCCAAAGCTTTGTCCTGGGTGTTATAGGATACCAGGTTACATCAAAGTGTAGCGGTACACCTTTACAAAAGGAACAAGGCGTGGAGCGATCAGATTCCAGGGTTATTTTACACAACTAGCCCAGGGCCAGGATTTCTTTAAATTCAAAGTTTTTCTTAAAAAGACCTTTATTGAAAGAAGTACTAGCACACAAAGCCACAATGAAAGCGGGAGTACATGAGAAATCCTCACCAAGGGGCCTGGTGGGTAATTTGCTAAAGTGGGGAGGCAGCAATTCTCATCAAGGCCAAAAACAGCCAAATTGGATGTATGTATACATAGATTTTAAACTTTTATAGATATTCTGGGCTGAAGCTTGATCACCTGCTTAATCCCCATTTTAGTGAAATATTCTGGTATCCTAGAGAAGTTTCCACCTGCATCTGTCAGGAAGGAAATCACAATCGCTTTATTAGCGAATCGATTCCAGAGCCCCGTTGAATACCTCAGCAGCTGCTGAATTGCTGCAGCGCAGCAATTCAGTTTGCTGCAGCAGTGTCATTGAAAGCTTTGGATGCTAATTTCGAAATAAAATTGCCGATTTCTTAATGAATAATTAAGATTGGTTTTCGTGTGACGCGGACAAAATATGATAAAGAAAAGCAGTCGGCACAATTCCGTTTTGTATGCGCACACCACAAATGATAGGTTTACTTCTGAAACAAAATATAAATTGAGCTGTAATATATAGGTCTGTGCAGAGGTAAATAAATATTTTGCTTTGGTGAACAAAAACCTCAAAATTAACATTGCCATACAGAATGGTTACTTGCTTCATGGTGGCGGCCATCTTTACTACGTCACACTCAGCTACTCGCAGCATCTCCTCGGGTCGCTGCAAGTGCTAAGTTAGCAGTGGTGAGCGCGGAGCGTCGTTCAATGGCAAGTTGCTAACTTAGCACTTGCAGCAGCTGAGGTATTGAACACGTCTCAGCAGCGTGTGATTTCTACATACCTGGGTCTCTCGGTGCCATGTAGAGCTGTATGGTTGCGAGGTCAGCCAGGTTTTCCTGGACACCATAGGTTTTCATGCAGAGGGGAGCACGGGGAAAAGTGCAGTCCTGCAACACTAACACATTCTGCAGGTAGGGAATTCGGCAGATCACCGGAGATTCCGTACGTGCAACATATAAACTATACGTGCTTCAGGGAGGCATTCTTCATGCACTGCCCATCAGCATGAATAAATTGTAGGTCTAGGAAAACATGGCTGATCTGGCAAGCCTGGTCAAAATGGCCGGCCTGGGTTCTAGGTGTCCTGTATCCGTCACATCATGCGTTGATCAAAAGGGTTTGTACGCCAAGGTGGAATTGAGGGGGATGGAATTGTAAATTTTAGAACAAAATTGCTGTATTTGAGGGTTTTGTTCCTCAAAACATCAATATTCCTCCAGATCCATACGGACAAACCGCTATGCTGACCTCGCAGCGACATCGATATTTAATTCCCATCGACCTCAGAGAAGGTTTCATCGTAGTCTTGGACTGTTTGGAAATTCTTGGTGTCCTACCTGTGTTCATGATCTTGGAAGAATATTTTTTTTTTCCAAACCAGAGTTACACCGTGAAGATCCCTTTACAATATGACAAAAGCAAGACTATGCCGGTGTGGGACACTTATAACTTCTGCCCAACAGCTTGTGGATTTCATCTGCCTGGTGTGAAAGCAATTAACTAATCCCAGAGTTTCCTTTGTGATCATTGCCCTTATTATTGCATATGTTTCTGAACTACAACTCCCATGATTCCTTGGCTATTGCATTAACGGAATTCTGGGAATTGTAGGCATTAACACATGGGGGTCTGTGCGTTTGACATTCCCCACCCAGACCATAAAATCAGTGATGCTAATTGATGCCACTTAAAAAAGGCTAATATTGCTGTAGGGCCACCATGGATGTTCTGGAACTACGTTTCCCATGATGCTCACCCACTCACACTGGAAATGGGACACATGGGAAATGTAGTTCCAAAACATTTGGCGTGTCAAGGATGGAGAACCCTGCTTTAGGGAGTATTTACGAAGCGTCACCAAGTGCAACATACAGTAGGTGCCAACAACAGTAAAAATCATTGATGGTGCAACTACGGACGACTTTGGCGATCCAGAGAAGCAAAAATCAACAATGGCAGGGGTAGTTCTGTCTAAAATTAGTACATGGGGCATATCATATCACCAGTGCTTTGCTTCGCATATCCTGCAAACCTGGCCTGTTAGGTTGACTTGAGGACCAGGATTAAGACGCAGTGGTACACAAAAGTGCTCCTATCAGGGCTATTCAAAGAAAGGTGAAACTCAGGAGAATGACTGGAGAAGTGAAAATTCTAGGTCAAAATAGCCAAACCAGAAAAATTCTCCCATTTATCTCACGTTCCAAATCGGCTATTTGGTCTAGATTGTTCTTTTCTCCTACCAGTTCTCCTGGTTTTCACCTTTCTCTGAATAACCCTGTATGTGTTATGTAGCATTCATAAACCGTAGGAAGGAACTTGTGTTCCTTTTATCAGCATATTAAATTCTTAACTGCGGTTTGTGAGCTCTGTAGACCACCGGGCAGCGCTTTTCATATGCCGCCCATTACCATGTAGGGGTGACATTCGTCCCAGAAAATGTGGCCGGTCTGGCAGCACTTTGTGGTGTCCTTCTGTTACACCTCTAATCCACTCTTAGGAGTTTATTCACCAAATCGGGAATTGGTGATGAACAAACTGCAAATTTGGGGTCAAAATAGCAAAGATGCAGGAATATCCAAGGAGAATTTTTCTGAATCAGCTAATTTGGTCTTAAATTTGTGACTCTCCTCACCCAGGTCTCCTCTTTTAGTTAGGAATACCAAATCTGTCAATGATAGCAATTAACCTGCCAGGGGATCTCTAATTAGCAGTTAATTACCTAATTAGACATATGTATCACCATCACATTATGCCAACTCACTGAGGATTTTGAATACCTTGGATATTTTCCCCGTGATGTGAGGTGATAAATTCCCTGGCTAATTGGCACAAAATAATAATAAAATTCCACTTTTCCTCATATTTATTATTTTGGTTGCACCTGTTTCACCACAGGACATGGTCTGTGTGTAGGGTCACCAGGTCGGCCATGTTTTCCTGGACACATAGTACAGGACATGGTCTGTGTGTAGGGTCACCAGGTCGGCCATGTTTTCCTGGACACATACAGGGGTATTCAGAGAGCGTGAAAAGCAGGAGAATGACTGGAGAATGAAAATTTCTAGGTCAAAATAGCCAAACCAGAAAAATTCTCCCTTTCATCTCACTTTCCAAATCGGCTATTTTGACCTAGAATTTTTAATTCTCCAGTCATTCTCCTGCTTTTCACGCTCTCTGAATAACCCTGAATGTACAGCACATGCTCTGTGTGTAGGGTCACCATGTCGGCCATGTTTTCCTGGACACATAGTACAGGACATGGTCTGTGTGTAGGATCACCAGGTCGGCCATGTTTTCCTGGACACAGTACAGCACATGGTCTGTGTGTAGGGTCACCAGGTCGGCCATGTTTTCCTGGACACATAGTACAGCACATGGTCTGTGTGTAGGGTCACCAGGTTGGCCATGTTTTCCTGGACACAGTACAGCACATGGTCTGTGTGTAGGGTCACCAGGTCGGCCATGTTTTCCTGGACACATAGTACAGCACATGGTCTGTGTGTAGGGTCACCAGGTTGGCCATGTTTTCCTGGACACATAGTAAAGCACATGGTCTGTGTGTAGGGTCACCAGGTCGGCCATGTTTTCCTGGACACACAGTACAGGACATGGTCTGTGTGTAGGGTCACCAGGTCGGCCATGTTTTCTTGGACACATAGTACAGGACATGGTCTGTGTGTAGGGTCACCAGGTCGGCCAAGTTTTCCTGGACACAGTACAGCACATGGTCTGTGTGTAGGGTCACCAGGTCGGCCATGTTTTCCTGGACACATAGTACAGCACATGGTCTGTGTGTAGGGTCACCAGGTTGGCCATGTTTTCCTGGACACATAGTAAAGCACATGGTCTGTGTGTAGGGTCACCAGGTCGGCCATGTTTTCCTGGACACACAGTACAGGACATGGTCTGTGTGTAGGGTCACCAGGTCGGCCATGTTTTCTTGGACACATAGTACAGGACATGGTCTGTGTGTAGGGTCACCAGGTCGGCCATGTTTTCCTGGACACACAGTACAGGACATGGTCTGTGTGTAGGGTCACCAGGTCGGCCATGTTTCCCTGGACACATAGTACAGGACATGGTCTGGGTGTAGGGTCACCAGGTCGGCCATGTTTTCCTGGACACATAGTACAGCACATGGTCTGTGTGGAGGGTCACCAGGTCGGCCATGTTTTCCTGGACACATAGTACAGGACATGGTCTGTGTAGTGTCACCAGGTTGGCCATGTTTTCCTGGACACATATTAGTGTTTTATGCAGAGGGGAGCACAGGGAAAAGTGCTGCCCTGCCACATTTATAATTCATATACTGCAGGAAGGAAATCAAGACAGGTCACCTGGAATTCCTGTTTGATTTCTTACCTGCAGCGAATGGATCCTACAAACTGTGGGGTGGCATTTGTCACGTACTGCCCATCAGCATGAAGAAATGTGTCCGGGAAAACATGGCCGACCTGGCAACCCTGTGTGTAGGACTGTCAGATCTTACATTTTTATCCACTTATATTTTAGTGCCAAGATCAATAGAAGTTTCTTCTCTCCCACCGTAAACTCTAAAAATGAATTATGGCGCCACAAAATATACAAAATTGATAAAAATATCCTTTTCTTTTATTTATTTTTTGCAGCGCCTTGGCTTTGTCCTCCGTTTCCTATTTGCTTCAGCCGTCCTCCGCAGGAAACTGCGATGGATGTGGTAGCTGCGTCTGCCAAGAGGTAATGTATCTACACCATGGAGAATTACATCATCGTCTAGAGTTCACTTGGCGTTGCAACACGTGGATGAGATCATTGGCATCAACATGATCATTGCATCACCACGTGGAGCCTCTGAGCAGGAGGCGCTGACCTGTCTTTCCATCCACATCTGGACAGACGTCGAAGACGCATTCAGAGGCACTGGGGGCTTCAGAGGTGAAATCGAAGAAGAATTGCACTTTGTCGGTCAAAAGAGTTGGTCTAAAGATATATATATACAGGGTGTCCATAAAATCTCTTTACAATTTCAAAAATGTATTACAAAGGCAAATGAAAAGATAAGTGAAAATTATTACAAAATGAGACGTATATATTTAAGGGTTTTTTGCCTCATTTAATACACCTCTATATGGGCGCCATTAGTTGCACGAAGCACATCAAGACGGTACTGGATTTCTTGCCATGTTGGCTGTAGCTTCCCCTCATCAATGGTGGTGTCAGTGATCCTCTGCTTCAGGCTAGGGTCTGACGAAAGCATTTTTCGCGTTGTCCGTGAAAAAGTGCGTTCGAACGAATGGACGCATTTTTTCACGGAATACGCGATAGCGGTCATACGATGCGCATTTTCGTCCGTGATTTTGTACGGATCATCAATAAAACCCTTTTTGTGTCTGGACGTTATGTTGGCCGGACGTGTGCAGCGTCTGACGTCTCCTAATCACACACGCCGCTAGCGGACACAGCGCATTCTGTACGTCAGTACTAGCGGTTTCACGTTCTCGAAAAAATGCGTTCGTTTGCCACTTTTGTGCGGCCGTTCTCCGTATGCTGCCTGGCATTGGACGTCATTTGCTGCTAGCACGGCCGTGATTTAGTACTGCTAAGCGCACGTTGATACTGCGTTAGTCTGACCCTAGCCTTAGGCCCTGTTCACACTGTGCGATTTATCGCACGGATTTTGCCGCGATGTCGCAGCAAAATCCGCGCGACGTCGCGCTGTGTAGCTTCTCCATTGCATTTCAAAGGAGCTGTTCACATCTCTTGCCGCGCGATGTCGCGTGACGTCGCATGTCGCGCGTCGCAGAAGCATGTCGCTGGTACATGACCCTTTTTTTACGATTTACTATCTGCGATTTTGAGATTTGTATTGGTGGTGCTTTGCAAAAATCGCACAAAACAGCGATGTCGCGCGACATTATCGCACCATGTCGCGAAAATGAAAATCGCACAGTGTGAACGGGGCCTTGGATTAGCGACGTCCCTTTGTACCTTTGTTCCATACACCATATCTTTAACATAACCCCATAGAAAGAAGTGGAGGGGAGTGATATCTGGTGAACGAGGTGGCCAGGGAATTGGGGCACCCCTTCCAAGCCACCGGTCACCAACCATCATTTTCCAGCAAGATGCTGCGCCACCACATTGGGGACTGCATGTTCGTGGGTTCCTAAATGAAACATTTCCAGACCGGTGGATTGGAAGGGGTGCCACCATGTGAACTCCTCACATTGCAGGGAAGCACTATCACACGATGCCCATTAGTACATAGTGCTCGCAGGAAACAAAACCGATCTGGGCGCAGGACGAATAACGAAAACACTGGTGCTCCCCTTGTCTTTTGCTCATCATTGAACCCCAAGGAGGCCTTGTTAGACTAGAGACTGCTTGAGCATCATGGGAATTGTAGTTTTTTTTTTTTTTTTTTACACTGATCCATGTTTAGTCAGGGTGAGCAGAATGTCCCTTTAAGTTGCGTTGTGTAATGTTGTGTGTTTGCAGACAGCGTGGCGATGGGTCTTGCCCTGCCCTGCCCTTTTGTCATGTTCGGTTTCTGCGTAATGCTTGCCGAATCGAGCGACCTGCGAGGAATGAACATTAGCCAGTTTCTCGTTCAGCAGCAGACGTGTCCGGGTAATGACATTCTCAAACAGACACACGGCATACGTGCAGATGTCACACATACATCACCTGCGACATAAGGAATCTGAAACACACCTCTGACGCTGCTGGGCGTCCTGTGTTAATGTGTGATGAGCAAACAAAGGGTATGGCAACAATAGAGGGCTGCCGGATCAGCCATGTTTTCCTAGTTCATGCAGATGAAGAGTACAGGAAAAGAGCTGTCCTGCAACATGTATAACATATGCACTGGCATGCGCAGCCTGTATGCATTACGGTGTGCACCCATAGAACATTTATTAAAGAGCCACAACCACCAAAAAAAATGAAATGTCCTTATTGTGTTTATTTGATGTTGCTGATATCTTACATGTGCTTTGTTTTTCTTTTGTATTCTTAGTTAAGAAAATATTTCCTCTATATGTGTCACTGGGTACATCCATTGTGTGATATTTTCCTCTATATGTGTCACTGGGTACATCCATTGTGTGATATTTTCCTCTATATGTGTCACTGGGCGCATCCATTGTGTGATATTTTCCTCTATATGTGTCACTGGGAGCATCCATTGTGTGATATTTTCCTCTATATGTGTCACTGGGCGCATCCATTGTGTGACATTTTCCTCTGTGTCACTGGGTGCATCCATTGTGTGATATTTTCCTCTATGTGTGTCACTGAGAGCATCCATTGTGTGATATTTTCCTCTATATGTGTCACTGGGTGCATCCATTGTGTGATATTTTCCTCTGTGTCACTGGGTGCATCCATTGTGTGATATTTTCCTCTACATGTGTCACTGGGTGCATCCATTGTGTGATATATTGTGTTGTAATCTGCCCCACTGCAGTATCTTTTCACCACTTGCTCCTCACTGTGTGGCTTTGGCCATAGAATGGAGTGAATGGGTCAGTCACCGACTCACTGCATTGTATTGTGTGGGATGTATTCAAAGGACATCTCCAGGGGGTAGATTAGACGTCCTTTAAACTCCCTGTTTTATCTCATTCAGCTGCCAGCACGTATCTTGGGTAGCCCACACCACACAATACACCCCCTGCTGCCTTACCTAAACATTCCCTCCTCCATCTTGTTAAAATGTTATATACTGTAGACTAGATAAGGCACAGAAGTAAAGAAAAACCTTTGGTAAATGTTAAATCATGGGAAAAATTTGAATGGTAGGGAGATACAAAACCCTAATTTTATTTTCCCTTTTTTTACATGCAATGACTTCAAACAAAGAAAAAAAAAACAGCAGCATGTGTTTTATAAGGTGGTTTTGTTTGTAATGCACAAGCAATCTAGTTACAGTTTATGTAAGTTGTAGCGTCCCTTTAACAGAAAACTTATGTTTGGAAAATTTTGCACAAAACGTACACGTTTCATCAGAAGTAACAAGCCTGTAATCAGAGATACAGGCGTTTTTTTTATGCTATTCATCATGAACCAGCTAAAGGACATCTGAAATGTCAATGCCGGAGGGGAAACCCAACATTAGGGTGTGCTTGGGCGCACCCCCCTGCGCACACCTATTCATATATGCTTGAGGAGGATTGGTCACACTTGGGATTCCTTTTTTTTTTATATTTACTTGCAGCATATGGATTCTACATACCGCAGGGTTGTAGTTTACATGTGCAGCCCATCAGCATGAATTAATTATAGGTCTCCTGGAAAACATGGCCGATCTGGCAAGCCTTTGCAATAGGATGTGATTGGGTAGGTTCCAATAGAGGAAAAAAACAAAGACATTTTAATTACATTTCTTCAGAACTATGGGGGCAACCAAATCCATGGCGTTATGTGGACACACCATTTTTCGAAGCTAATGGACAGCACATGAAAAGCTCCGCCTTGCAGTATACAGCATTTATGCGCTGCAGCTAAAATTACCTGATTAATTGATCACTAGAGCTCATTTGCAATACTAAGGCTGGGGTCAGACGAACGCAGTGCGAACGTGCGTTTAGGCTAGGGTCAGACGAACGCATTTTTCACGTTGTCCGTGAAAAAGTGCGTTCGAACGAATGGACGTATTTTTTCACGGAATACGCGATAGCGGTCATACGATGCGCATTTTCGTCCGTGATTTTGTACGGTTATCAATAAAACCCTTTTGCATCTGGACGTTATGTTGGCCGGACGTGTGCAGCGTCTGACGTCTCCCAATCACACAAACACGCCGCTATGCGGACGCAGCGCACTCTGTACGTCAGTAGTAGCGGTTTGACGTTCTAGAAAAAATGCGTTCGTTTGCCACTTGCGTTGCGCAGCCGTACTTTTGTGCGGCCGTTCTTCGTATGTTCCCCGGCATTGGACGTCATTTGCTGCTAGCACGGCCGTGATTTCGTGCGGTTAAACGCATGTTAAAAATGCTTTCGTCTGACCTTAGCCTTAGGCGCTTTTTATTACAGCCGTGGTAGCAGCAAATGACGTCCAACGCAGGCCCACACACGAAGTATGGCCGCGCAACGTAAGCGACAAACAAACTAATTTTTGCAAGAACGTCGAACCGCTAGTACTGACATACAGAGTGCGCTGCGTCCGCATAGTGGCGTGTGTGCGTGATTAGGAGACGTCAGACGCTGCTCATGTCCGGCCAACTAAGGCTAGGGTCAGACTAACGCATTTTTCGCGTCGACCGTGGAAAAGTGCGGTCGAACGAACGGACATATTTTTTCACGGAATACGCGGTAGCGGTCATACGATGCGCCTTTTCGTCCGTGATTTTGTACGGATCATCAATAAAACCCTTTTTGCGTCTGGACGTTATGTTAGCCGGACATTAGCAGTGTCTGACGTCTCCCAATCACACACACACGCCGCTATGCGGCCGCAGCGCACTCTGTACGTCAGTAGTAGCGGTTTGACGTTCTCGAAAAAATGCGTTCGTTTGCCACTTGCGTTGCGCGGACGAACTTTCGTGCGGCCGTACTTCGTGTGTTCCCCGGCATTGGACGTCATTTGCTGCTAGCACGGCCGTGATTTTGTGCGGCTAAACGCACGTTAAAGCTGCGTTCGTCTGACCCTAGCCATAACGTCCAGACACCCAAAGTTTCCTGGTTTGGATCCGTAAAGCTCACGGCCGAAATTGCGCATCGTATGACCGCTATCCCGTCTTCTGTGAAAAAATGCGTTCGGACGCATCAACGCACTTTTTGACGATAGACGTGAAAAATGCATTCGTCTGACCCTAGCCTAAGGCTGGGGTCAAACGAGTGTTTTGAAGAGTGGAAGGAACGTCCGGGTGAGTGGACGTTCCTTCCACTTTGACACCCATCTGGCCACCTCGCTGAGCGCAGTTACTGCACTCAGCGCTACAAAGCTCAATCCTACTATGGAGGATTGCGCTTTGCAGTCTGTCGAACGCGCGTCACAATGTTGCGACAGACGCCGGATGCACGTAATGCGCTCATCTGACCCTGGCCTAAAATGTCTCGGAATAGCCTTTTTTCTGGCCCCGCCTCCAGTCGTGACGATTCATATAATGACAGGGGCTGTGTTCGGCCGTATGGCTTGTACAGAAGATTCAGGAGGATTAAATGGCAATCCCGTTGAACACTGGATCAAATGTATGGAAACCGATTACATTGAACATGATACGCATAATCCCAGATATAAGGCCCTGTGGCTCCTCCATGGAGGGGTAGAGCGAGCTTATCACACAATCTATATACTATCAGGGCTATTCAGAAAGAGGTGAAAACCTTCAGAATGACTGGAGAATTGAAAATTCTAGGTCAAAATAGCCAAACCAGAAAAATTCTCCCATTTATCTCACTTTCCAAAGTGGCTATTTTGTCTAGATTGTTCATTCTCCTGGCAATTCTCAAGGTTTTCACCTCTCTCTGAATAGCCCTGTATGTTTTACGATCTACAATGCCTCTTGTACCTATGCCTATCTTTGCCTTTTTAGACTTATGACACAAGCCAGTCAACAGGTTTAGGCTAGGGTCAGACGAATGCATTTTTCGCGTTGTCCGTGAAAAAGTGCGTTCGAACGAATGGACGTATTTTTTCACGGAATACGCGATAGTGGTCATACGACGCGCATTTTCGTGCGTGATTTTGTACAGATCATCAATAAAACACTTTTTGCGTCTGGACGTTATGTTGGCCGGACATGAGCAGCGTCTAACGTCTCCTAATCACGCAAACACGCCGCTATGCGGACGCAGCGCACTCTGTACGTCAATACTAGCGGTATCATGTTCTCGAAAAAATTGCGTTTGTTGGCCACTTGCGTTGCCCGGCCGAACTTTTGTGCAGCCGTACGTCGTACATTGCCCGTCATTGGCCGTTATTTGCTGCTACTACGGCCGTGATAAAGTGTGGCTGCACGCGCGTTCGCACTGCGTTCGTCTGACCACAGCCTTAAGGCTGGGGTCAGACCAGCGCACTTTTAACGTGCGTTCTGGCGCACATAATTACGGCCGCACTAGCAGCAGATGACGGGCAATGACGGCCAATATACGATGTACGGCCGCACAAAAGTCCGGCCTTGCAACGCAAGTGGAATTTGAACGCATTTTTCTGAGAACGCTGAACCGCTAGTACTGACGTACTGAGTGCGCAGCTGCGGCATATGTGCGTGATTAGGAGATGTCAGACACTGCTAATGTCCAGCCAACATAACGTCCAGACGCAAAAAGAGTTTTATTGATGATCCGTACAAAATCACGCCCGAAAATGCGCGTCGTCTGACCGTTTTTGCGCATTCCGTGAAAAAATACGTCAATGCGTTCGGACGCACTTTTTCACGTTCGCGGGGAAAAATGCTTTCGTCTGACCCTAGCCTAAAAGGGTCATGTTTAAGGCCGGGGTCAGACGAGCGCAATTCAGAGCGGAAGGAACATCCGTGAGAGTGAACGTTCTTTCCACTCGGACGCCCGTCTGGCCACCTCGATGAGTGCAGTGAGCTCAGAGCTGCAAAGCTTGTTCCTCCTATGGAGGAACATGCTTTGCAGCCCCGTCAACGCGCGTCTAGCGTTTTGACGGGGAGGCTTTGTGCACAGATGCTTGTAGTGCGCGCATTTCGTGCGCGAACTACAGCGTGTGACTGGCCCCGTTGCAGCGTCACAACGCTGTGACGGACGCCGGTAGGCACATCAGTACGGGAGCACCCAGTGCGCTCTGACCCCAGCCTTAAACTATTAAACTCTTCATTAGGTAGAGAATAAGTAATCCGTATTTATTCGGCCGGTGTTCACGCTAGAGTTGTCAGATCGCCCATGTTTTCCTGGGCACACTTTAATTTATTCATGCTGATGGGCAGTGCATGGAAAACGCCACCCCGCAGAATCCACATGCTGCAGGTACAAAACCAAGAAGGAATCCCAAGTGACCTTCCCTGATTTCCTTCCTCCGGCATATGAATTGTATATGTTGCAGGGCATCAATTTTTCCTGTGGTCTCCCTCTGCATGACATTGTAATATGTGTCCAGGAAAACATGGCCGACCTGGCAACCTCTAGTTCAAACCACAGCAACGTCTCTGGGCCTTATTTTCCTGGTTTGCACTCTGGGTTATTCAAAGAGAATCGAAAACTCACCGCATGTTCGGTGACTCTTCGTTCTCTTCAATCTGGCACGATTTGGCGATCTCATTTCGGCGAGCCTGTGGTGTATTTAGCAAGCACCACATGGCCGTTGTAGTGCAGGGAAAACCCACCGCAAAACCCGGCGAACACTCACCGAAACCCGCAAAAACATCTGGACTAATCCCGCCGAATACGCCGGAGAAACCCGAGCAGCCGCCGATCACACGCAGAGCAGCCGCCAGAAAAACCCGACACCGCAGATGAATGGAGTGAAAAAAAAACCAGTACGCTTGAATGTTTGAAAAGTGAAACGCTGTTTCCAAAGAAACTACTGAGCGAAAATGTCTGAAATTTACATATAAAATCCAATGAATGATAATAAAAAGGGCTGTTACAGAAAAAAGAAAAAACGATTATAAAAACCTGAAGTAAAATGTTTGCCAAAAAATGCCTAAATGATCCTAAAAAATCTATAAATAAAGAGACTCTTTACTGCAGAATATTATAATGAACGGTTTATTAGATATTGAATTAAAACGGGAATATTTTTAACATTGAAGCCTATGGGATTCGCCAGAATAAACCTGCCGAATGAAACCACCGAATGGCAGGGCAATTCGGCAACTTTTCACTGCTGTTTTGTGTTCTCTGAATAGACGAAGCATTGTTTCTCTATGGGGATTCACTGCCCTCGAACAGGCACCGTGTGTGCAGGCAATTCGCCAGGATTTGGCGAACTGCCTGCTCTCTGAATAGCCGAATGGCCAAGAAAGGTAACCGAAGGATTAATTTCACTGTTCGGTTACTTTCGGCCACAATTCGGATCTCTTTGAATAACCCAGATATATAATTGGTCTAAATGTTAGTATTAAGCTTATTACTACTAAAAAATATTGTATATATATATATATATAAAAAAAATACTGCGAATATATTTTATGTATAATTGTATATGTTATTCGTATTGATTTTTTTTAAATTATAAAAAAAGTATACTCATTCTTTTATTTATATTTTATTGCCTGTACCAATATGGCCTCTCGAGAACGCCAGAATGTTGTACCCATTTCCCATGGTAGCCAATCACAGTAAGCCGTGAGTGTGCGGCCCAATCAGCACAGAGCGCGCGTTGCTCCTGCAATGTGTGGCGGAAGTGAGAGCTGCCGGTGTGTTCTCTGTGAGGAGGAGGAGGGGAGATGTCGAGCTGCACTCCCGGCGAGCAGAAGAGGAGCCTGGCCGAGCTGCTCGGTATATCTGTATTAAACTGCCTCTGTATTAGCAGCGTGTGGTGCAATGCCTGAACGCTGGGTCATGTGATCATAACACATGTCACGTGGAGACAGTGTTTGGGGATTGCACGCGGTTTCCATGGAGTGATTTGATTTTATATATATATATATAATATATAGATTTGATGAGCCAGGTGAGGGTGAAGTGGTTACAGTGCCAGGTATCTGTGTGCCCTGCCTGGTGAGAGGAGCCTGAAGATGCTCAGTGCCAGCTGGCAGACGTGACTAAATGAGGTACACTGGGGGCAGCGGTGCAGGACACTAACCCTGGTGTCACAGCACTAAGTAGTGCACACACGCCGTGCAATGGTTACACATTAATAGTGCATGCGCGTTGCGCGTTAATAGGTAGTGTGTGCACGCTGTGCGACGTTTCACATTAATAGGTAGTGCGTGCACGCTGTGCGGTGTTAATAGGTAGTGCGTGCACGCTGTGCGGCGTTGCGCGTTAATAGGTAGTGCGTGCACGCTGTGCGGCGTTGCGCGTAATAGGTATTGAGTGCACGCTGTGCGGCGTTTCGGGTTAATAGGTAGTGCGTGCACGCTGTGCGACGTTTCACATTAATAGGTAGTGCGTGCACGCTGTGCGACGTTTCACATTAATAGGTAGTGCGTGCACGCTGTGCGACGTTTCACGTTAATAGGTAGTGCGTGCACGCTGTGCGGCGTTGCGCGTAATAGGTATTGAGTGCACGCTGTGCGGCGTTTCGGGTTAATAGGTAGTGCGTGCACGCTGTGCGGCGTTGCAGGTTAATAGGTAGTGAGTGCACGCTGTGCGGCGTTTCGGGTTAATAGGTAGTGCGTGCACGCTGTGCGGCGTTGCGGGTTAATAGGTAGTCCATGCACGTTGTGCAATGGTTGCGTGTTAATAGGTAGTACGTGCACGCTGTGCGGCGTTGCGCGTTAATAGGTAGTGCGTGCACGCTGTGCGGCGTTGCTCGTTAATAGGTAGTGCGTGCACGCTGTGCGGCGTTGCTCGTTAATAGGTAGTGCGTGCACGCTGTGCGGCGTTGCTCGTTAATAGGTAGTGCGTGCACGCTGTGCGGCGTTGCTCGTTAATAGGTAGTGCGTGCACGCTGTGCGGCGTTGCTCGTTAATAGGTAGTGCGTGCACGCTGTGCGGCGTTTCGGGTTAATAGGTAGTGCGTGCACGCTGTGCGGCGTTTCGGGTTAATAGGTAGTGCGTGCACGCTGTGCGGCGTTGCGAGTTAATAGGTAGTCCATGCACGTTGTGCAATGGTTGCGTGTTAATAGGTAGTCCATGCACGCTGTGCACTGGATGTACGTTAATAAGTAGTGCATGGGTACGGGACGCACATGAATAATTAGGGATTGCACAATAATTAGGGCGCACACTGCGTACCAGTTGCACATTAATCGTGTGTGTGCACCGTCACATGAAGTCTGGATGGAATTTTCCACTTTTGGTGCCAGTTCTAGGTATTTTGGAACATTTCAGAATTGCGGGTAAGGGATACTCAGCCTGTAACACGTTACGGGGCGTATCACTATGATTCACAGCAATACGACATGTCAATAACTTAGCATTTTTTCCCCTTTTTCAGCCAGCTGGCCAAAGAGAAGCAAAAGACCTGCAGAGAATGGGAAAAGCCCCCAGGAAGCGGCTCTGTATCTGCTGAGCTGTCATCAGGACCCAAATGACTTTCTCTCCGAGGTAAGACATCGCTGCTTTTCCTGTCGCTTCTTTTGGTCCTATTAGTATTTACACACCCGCCCTGTACGATAATCGCAGAATACTCCGTGCCGGGGGCGCACATGGGACCCTTATTGCTGGAGAATTGCAAAAGAATTTAAATCTTTTTTTAGTTTTACCCAAAAAAAAGCTGAATTTTAGTTTTTGTTTATTTTTTTATCGCTTTGTGGTGTTTTTTGAGCTCGTCTCTTTTGACTTGGAAAAACCTGCATCTCTCTCTGTTTTTCACCAGTTCACTGTTTAGTGAATAGTCTCTTTTTAGATTATTTTTGTGTCTAATTACAACGTCATCATTATTATTTGTGTTACCATATGCTGCGGTGTAGTACAGCTACAATAAATCAAAGTGTGTGTGTCTGTATTGCCCAGGGGCTCTTTCTCTATGATGTCCCATTATGGGATGGATTAGTCTTAAAGATCAATGCGAAGTATCATCCCTTGACATGATATTGCAGTTTGTACTCGCCCAGATCCAACGATGTGTGCCGCCATGTTTCACTCTCCATGGATGAAGGTGACTGGCTTACAATCTATATGAATTTCTGATAAATAAAGGTGAATATTAGGTCTCCAGTGTCATGGTGCACGTGACTGATAGCAATATTCTATTTATTAAGCACCAACACGTTCCCTAGCGCTGTACAAAAGGTAAAAAGAGTAAAGACTATTCTTCAAAGCACCAAAACGGTAAGTTAATATTTCAACAACAGACACAGGAGGAATTAGAGTTGGTTCTCTTCCTCGAGACCCTTGCGGGAATGTGATCTCACTCCTGACTTATTAAAGGGAATTATTGTTAATATGCTGAAACTCGTCGTGTAACAATATCCTTTTTGCACGTGGGTTTTCAGTGTCTGCACTCTGATCACTGCCGAGCGAAACCTATTGATCATCCTCTGCACTATCCCAGGAGGCGTTTTATATGATGTGCGGAGAGGCTGGTGTTATTTCTGAGTTCTGGGACCGAATTAAAAAAAAGCAAAACATTGATTTGACCCCCCCCCCCCCCCCCGAGCCCTGTGATGCTCTGCAAGGTGATACCTGTCTGATAGTCTTGCAGTCGCAGAGCAGTATCACGTGGACTGCAGTCCAGAGACTGAAAGCATATTTTAGAGATGACCCTTCGATATGTGGGATGCATTCTTATATACTTGTTTAAAATACACTTGCAACTTATATATAGCATGATGTGGAGCGGTAACGTGTTAGAGCTTTGTGGACCCGGACTGGAGTCCACAACAAAGGAGTTGCTAGTACCAGATAAATTATTGATTACCGTAGATACTCGAGTATAACGCGACCCGAGTATAACGCGAGGGGTAGAGATTCATTATGGAAATAAGAATATTACTCAAGACTCGGATATAACGCTAGGAGAAAAATTATGAAAGTATAAATTTTCCAAAAACACGACAAAAGTCTGTTAAGTTACGGTTGTTCCATGTTTTCATTTCCTGTTCATTCCACCCCACTCTCACCCTGGTTCCTCCAATGGTTGTTAGAGAGCAGGGGTGCAGAGTGAGAGGTAATGCATTATCTTGGCTGTTTTAGAACGGTGATATATGTAATTGAGCGTTTTGATTGCTTGGAATATAATTCTCTTATGATAAAGTTCTGCACATGAAACTAAATAAATAAAATCCGTAAGCGCAGGTATGGCATAAGGGCACATTTTTTAGATTTAACCATTGCAGTTGCATTTAATTTATATATATATATATATATAGTTAGGAACCTATGCATATACTCATGCACTACAAAAAGACACATTTTGAAATTGATAAAATTAATATTGTTTATATGAAAGAGTATATGATAAATTTGATAAATTATGACAAATGATTTATTAAAGGGGTTAATGTTAAATGTTACTGTTTTTTATTGCAAAGGTTAATGTAGGTTTTTGGATTGAAGGGTTAATAGAGGGCTGAATAGTATTGGAGATGTTTTGTAGAGGGGTACTTGAGGGCTGCAGTTATTAAGGGTTAATGGTTAAAGTCAGGGCTGCAGGGTTAAATTGGGATTCCAGAGCGTTCACGTGTCAGACAGCTCCTGGAAGAAATCAGATCTTCACTCCCTCGTAGCGGTCCCGTGTATAACGCGACCCCTACAGTTTTAAGCTTGATTTATTGCTCAAAAAACACGCAGTATACACGAGTATCTACGGTAGCTCGATACCATCATTATGACAAAGTTCTAAAATAATAAACTTTATTGGGTAATCCAAGCAATACAAATCAGACCTTAAAAAAGAGATCATGGATAGTATGTCTGTGATCTAGGAACCGTACAGTATTATGTAATGTGAACAGCACATACTGATAATCACAACCACCTCAATCTGTAATAATTTCTACAGTGAAAAAACTGTCCACTAGGTGGCAAACTCATCATTGGTATATGCTGGCAATCTAGGGTAAAATACACACATTAGGCTAGGGTCAGACCAGCGCACTTTAAACGTGCGTTCTGGCGCACTTAATTACGGCCGCACTAGCAGCAAATGACGGCCAATATACGAAGTACGGTCGCATGAAAGTCCGGCTGCGCAACGCAAGTGGCAAACAAACACATTTTGTCGAACGTCAAACCGCTACTACTGACGTACAGAGTGCGCTGCGTCCGCTAGCGGCGTGTGTGCGTGATTTGGAGATGTCAGACACTGCTAATGTCCGGCCAACATAACGTCCAGATGCAAAAAGTGTTTTATTGATGATCCGTACAAAATCACGAACGCAAATGCGCATCGTATGACCGCTATCGCGTACTCCGTGAAAAAATGCGTCCATTCGTTCGAACGCACTTTTTCACAGACAACGCGAAAATGCGTTCGTCTGACCCTAGCCTTACCGGCTACATTTGCCATTAAATAACTCCTCTTGCCTTTACATATCCATTTAACAATAAACATTCCTCAAAGTTACTATATGTCTTTAATATATTACCTTTAAGTGGAGTGATACAGTGTTAAACATAGAAACATAGAAACATAGAAAAATGTCGGCAGATAAGAACCTTTCGGCCCATCTAGTCTGCCCAATTACATGGATACTTTACCTGGATTTATCTTTTGTTTAGGATAGCCTTATGCCTATCCCATGCTTGCTTAAATTCAATTACTGTTTTGGCCTCTACCACTTCAACTGGAAGACTGTTCCATGTATCCACCACCCTCTCAGTAAAATAATGCTTTCTGATGTTACTTTTAAACCTTTGCCCCTCTAATCTAAGACTATGTCCTCTTGTTTTGCTACTTTGTTTCCTTTTAAATATACTCCCTTCCTCTACCTTGTGGATTCGCTTTACATACACCCAGCTTGCTTACTTCTAGTAATGTGCCTAGTCATACAGTTTTTAAATCTCTACTATATAAGGCAGTGCAATGATAAATATTCAGGGATATATTAAGTGTTCAGGATTTAATTTGACCAGATCTTTCAAGGGGATTATAGTAGGTAACAAAGTTTCAGTGTAATCAATTGCAGTCTTTTGAATTGTCCCTCATTTAAAGGTCAATGTAACGAGCGGTAACGTGATCCGTCTAATGGCAAAATAAAAATATTCCCAGGTTGCAGCACCTCCATGTAAGCAGACAAGTCCCGTCGTGCGTCCTGAATCCAGCCAGGCTGAAAAGGCTCCTGAATGTAAAGGGACATTTGTTGGTGAGTCACTCAGTTCCTCTTATCGTCCTAATCATTCCCAATGGGCTGCGTCTGTCTCGGGAGATTAAAGGGTCTCCCAAATTGTCCCATGGACAGCTAGTGCTGTGGATACACATGCCATTTAGTGCGGAGATCCACCGACCCTCCCAACGATGGCAATCTGTAGAATTGCAGTAGGATTTGCAGGTTTTGCTTGCAGGCACCCCCCACCCCCACCTGGTCATAATAAATTAAAAATAATAATCCCAACCTGATTAACATCGGAGTTAATCTGAGCTCTTTACAGGAAACCTTAATTCATGGGTTGGCATCCGTGGCCCTCCTGATGTTTTGGAACTGCATTTCACATCCTGCTGTGTCACCTAATGAGTTGCTGAGCATCCTGGGGAGGTAGTATCAAAACACGTTTGCTGACCCTCTGCCTTAAGTGTTTTAGTTGGTCCGTTCAAACTTTCTTACTCTTTCAGTCCTCTCGGTTGAATTATAATCTACCTGCTTTCAAATTCTCTTTTCGGTGTGTGTGCACCACTCTCACGATGACACTGTTTCCTTCCAGCGTCGGCGCTTCGTGCTCAAGCCTTTCACTTGGGTTTACCGGTTGGTGTCGTTACCGCAAGAGCAGCAGTGTCGCGCATCCAGCAGATATGTCAGATATCAGTGGACCGTGCAAAGGGAGCAGTGCTAAATCCGGACCAGAGGGTAAGCATTCACACGGGGAGAGGGGACATGCTGGATATTGAATGAATGCATTTGGAGGAGCATTTCAGCTTGGCATTGGTCGAGGTGCTTGCGCTCACTCAGCACTCACAGAAAATAGTGAGTAGCCTGCATGCATTGGCTTGGTACTATCTCCGTGCATGCTGGACATACTGCATCCTCCTGGAATGAGATTGAAGGGACGCTACCACTTCCATAAGCTGTACCTAGTCCAGTGTTTCCCAAACCTGTCCTCGGGACCCTCAACCAGGCCAGAGTTTGCAGATCACCTTGGGGAAATGCAGACTGAATCCTGCAATCACTGAGCAGCACATCCGATCACCTGTGCTGCAGATATCCTGCAAACCTGCCGTGTCAGCGCGTTCTGAGGACAGGTTTGGGAAACACTGACCGAGACAAAGTCTGTATAAAAGGAAAAGTGATCTTTTATTACTTTGCATTTATAGATCGCACACAAAAGACCGTTTCTGCTTTTTATTACATGTACACGAAGGTCTCTTTCCAATGCATCTCTAGCCTTACCCTTGTTTCATGCTGCCATCTTTAAATGCTCTTGAGTCAGATGCTCCACTTCTCGACGTGCAATGTGTAGGTCTAACGCAGGGCTGTCAAACACACGGCCCCCCCAGATATCAATGCCTACAGTTCTCAGAATTCTTTCAATGCAACAGATGGCCAGGGAATCATGGGAATTGTAGTTCAGAAACATCTGGGGGGTGGAGTTTGACAGCCCTGCTCTAACGTTTGCTTGGGCGGGTTATAGAGTCACCCAACAAGTACGCACGGCGCTAGGATTTATGAACATGAGCTTAAACACCTACGGGCGTCTGAGCAAAAAGGCTGTAAAGACGATTACGCCTCAAGAGCAAGAAGCCTCGAGATGCTCTGACAATTAGGAATGCATCCATTCTACAGAATAAAGAAGATAAAACACATCAGATCATATCGTCAATCTTTAAATATAGGGATGGTATACACTTTGTCTTAATGAAGATCCTCCCTTAAAGGGACACTACCTGGGGGAAGCAGCCTATTCAGCTAGGGTGGTAGCTTCCCAGAAAAGCTCTTAAACACCAGGTTGGAAAGGTGAAGGGTGCGTCTAGATTCCAGCGATGGCCAGTTTAGCTCTTTTAACATGTCACAATGGTGGGTCATGTAGTTACATTGTAGCACAAAGCGGCAGAATGAGTTATACAATGTAGTAAGTTTATGAAAGTGCATTTACGGGGCGGCTGCATACACTACATCATTACATTACATGTAGTAATATCTCTGCCTCTAGCAGCATGTAGATTGCATTCCACAGTCTGAAGAAAAAATGGGCATAATATCAGAGACTGAGAGGAAATAAAATCCTTCTAATAAGGTCTTTATCAAAATAAAAGGTGGAAAACCCTATGCTAATGGTGTAACCAAACCCACACAAAAAGAAAGTACAGTAAATATATGTAGTGCTGCATTTAAAAATAATCTTTCTATTTCCAAAACAGACATCGATGCATTTTCTGTCCGACAGTAAATTGTATCAAATGGGGCGAACTGAAACCGCGTTCAGCATCACTCTAGCAAAAAAAAAAAAAAACACACGTGTTTGTCTCATCATTTGAAGTTAAATCGCACGCTGACACGGAGAATACAACTCCCAACGAGCCTTTG
This sequence comes from Leptobrachium leishanense, assembly GCA_009667805.1. Lineage (NCBI taxonomy): Eukaryota > Metazoa > Chordata > Amphibia > Anura > Megophryidae > Leptobrachium > Leptobrachium leishanense. Next base: position 21,304,224 of record CM019072.1, read on the forward strand.
AGACCTGTTAAGGAAACATCGAAGGACAGATCGGTTTAGGAAAGAAACCCAAGCACTAGCTGCTATGATGTAGCATTTTCTTTTTGGTTTGTTGCAGGAGGGTCTGACCTGTTTGCTGTCGACATTGAAGAAGCTGCTGGAGGAGAATTGTTTCTGCCGTTCACTATTTTCCAAGGAGTTCTGGGAGCAACAGGTGACACGTGGGGTTAATTAATACACCATGGCGATACGTGTGGTCTGTTTATTATTATTTCAAATCGACTCGCTCTGACGCTAGGGCATCACAAGATGATGCTTGTTTTATTTTCCCTCCTTAGGGGGTTTTTCAAAGAACGCAGGTTTTTGCCAAACTTGCAAACACCTGTGAAAATTGTTGTTGCTGCAACGGTGCAAAACGTCAGCGATTCACAAAAGAAGAATCCAAATAATGCAGCGGCAGGAGACGCTTCACTGGGAGGCTTCTGTCACTGTTTTTTTAAAAAAAAAATATGCATCATTTGTCACTGTTGCAACAATGGTGATTATCGTTTTTATTCAACCCTTTATTTTTTTCATTTTTAGCAAAAAGTCTTTTAATTTTTGGAACATTTTGATGTATTTTTTTTCTAATATTTTTATGGGAAATTTTTGGTTCCGTCTTTTTTTTTTTTAAATTATTATTCTGTAATGGACCTTATTTTTTTATACGACCTTTTTTTTTTCATGCATTTTTATTGGTTTAATCACCTTTTTAGAAGAATAGCAGAGTTCCATATTTTTTTTTTGTGCTGCTGTTCGGCAGTCTCCGTCGGCTCCACATTTAGTGCACTTTGGGGAAGCTGCGGTTAGTCGGCCAAGTGGAATTGCCGATGCGCGCCGAACGAAAAAGCACTGAAATTTCTGAACGCTTTTTGTGCAGTCGGCTTGATTCAGGATGTGCTCTTAAATCTGTATTCATGGGTTTATGCTCTGCACACTATTGACAGTCGTGTCATCTGAGATTTTATATTTAAACGATACCTGGAGTTACTAAAAGCAATACAGATTTTAGGCCTAAATAGCCAAACCGGAAGAATAGTTATTTTTTCCTTATCTTGCTCCCTTCTGTCTTGATTACGGAATAGATTTCTACATGTTACAGGGCAACACCTTCCCTGTGCTCCCCCTCGGCATAGAGGAGTAGTACAAGGCAGTGTCAATCGTATTGTTCTGTTTTTTTTTTTGTTTTGTTCTTTTACCCCGTTGGTCAGCTTGTCGGCTGGTCTACGCTGTGTTCGGCGGCCGTCTGCATTTTCCCGACGTGTTCAGCGTGTTTCTTTGCGGCACGTGTTCGGCAGGTTAGCGGTGGGTTTTCCCTGCACTCCGGATCCCTGCAGTGAATGCTGAATTCACCGCAGGGTCAGGAAATTTGATTCCCTGAAGTGTGGGAAACGAGAGTGCACCAAAATGTCGGTGACATTTCGGTGCTCTCTGAATAACCCTGTCTTTTGAGGAAATTTGTAATGTAAATGCAATCTTGTGACTGTGTGATTCAGCTCCGTAGATCTCCAGGTGTAGGACATACCATGTGTAGTCTGACCTCTCCCCTTTCTTCTCACGGCAGCGCCAACCCGTGTTGGAAGTGGTCTGGTATTTACACCATGAGGATATTGTACGACTTGAAGACATGCTGGAGAGGTATTGTTTGGAAAGACGTGTGATATTGTGACAACCTGAAAGTAACTGACAAACAGTAATGACATCTTTAAAATAAAAGGGGCTTCTAAACACGTATCTCTGAAAAATGGGAGACTTGGTCCCGCGGCATGACATTTTGTGCCGACCGGTTATTTCAGAGGTCGGTGGATGCTATAATAGTCACAATGTAAGGTTTTACTCATTGGAGTCCTGTGGACGCTGGAGCTTACACTGTGAGCGCTGACTACCCTCATCGTAGTAGCACGTGGCATAAACCTGCTTATTTGGATATTGATATAGAGAAATGCAATGTGGACAGTCCATAAATAATTGCAAACACAACATTTTTTTTCCTGCCAGCCGTGATCACAACCAGCAGTGGCACATTGGGCATGTTGCACTGATAAAGGGGTGAATCCGTCAAACGTTTGCTGTCACTCTGCTCTTCTGAAAAATAAAAGGCTTACACTATTTTCTGTTCAAGCTGCAAAGACTCGAGCTCTGCCGTCGCCTGGTTCTGTGAGGAGATGCGTTCCCTGTGCCTTCACATGGAGGAGTCCCCCCAAATTGAGCATCTTCAACAGATGGCGTCAGGTATGGCGCTCACCGCTGTCCTGTGCATTTGTGACGTCTGTTTTGATCTCGTCTGCCAATTCCACAAGAGAAACCTGTGCCATCTCTAAGCTACGCAGACCAGCCATGGTTTCCAGGACCCACGTCATTTCTGCCTGCTGAAGGGTGGCACGTGAAAGCGCTCCGCTGCAGGATTCATATGCTGCAAGGAGTAAGACATCACTTTAATCAGATCATTGATACTCTCTTGCTGTGTATGTATTCTATATACAGCAGGGAAGCATTTTAATGTGACGTCCATCAACACGTAGAACATGGGTCTCGAACTCTGGCCCTCAGATGTTGATTGCCTACAGTTCCCAGAATCCTCTCTTTGCAATAGATGGGCAGATAATCATGTGCGGTGTAGTTCAGAAACATTTGGAGGGCTAGAGTTTGACAGCCCTGACGTAGAAGGTATATGCAGCCTGGAAACTATGCCCACTCCGGGAACCCTGACCATCTCACAAGTTTGCATATTTGTTTACCTTAATCCATCGATTCAGGGTTTGCAGACATTAACCCTTTGATCCTCTTTTGTGCGTGTAATTGTTCTTTCCTAAACAGAAAATTAACTATACTTTTTCTATCCTTGTAATGTCAGACTTTTTCATAGTGCTGGTTGGCAACGCCTTCCGTCCGTCTACGGATCCCGGGAAGAAACCTGAACATCTGAGAATTGCAGAGGTAGGTATCTGTATAGAGGTTATTCTCTGACCTCCAAATTGTCCCCGAATTGCACCGAACATTGAATGTCACCATTCAGTGTAATTGCGTGTCAATTCGTTTATTCACTAAGCTGCCAGTTCGCCAAAACAGGCAAATAGACAGCAAAATACGGAACAATACGCTGGCACCGAAATTGCCCATAGACGACATTGTGCTTTTTATTCAGACACCGAACTACACCGAAACTCGGGTGGAATGCCCTGATTTTCAGTGTTTCAGTTCAACAGGTGTAAACGGGCCAATCCCGTAGGTTTCAATATAAAAAAGTAATATCTTTTTTGTTTTCCTTTTATTTTTAAAGCCCGTTTTATTTTTTGCAAAAACCCTAATTTTTTTAAAGACTTTTTGGTCTTGGAATCGCTGAAAAGGGTCACAACACATGCAATGTCGGTGCTTTGTGATTAGACCCTTATGGCTACGCAGGGAAAGGTTCTGGGCTTTTATTCCCCTGGAGTCGATAACATTAACCAGTGACTTGTTGAGCGTAATGGCTCTGCTCGTTAACGTTGGCTGCTCAGACCGTTTCCTTTGCGGCCTCGATTCTCCTGGGGGTTACTGTACATCTACAACTTTTATACTTTTGCGTACGTGTAGCGGAAGCTGTAGCATAACCAGCGATTGCGGGATTGCTCGTTAGCTTTGTTTGCAGCCACGTGCAGAAATAACCTGTTGCAAAAATTGCTTGACCCTTTCACTGCCAGGCACGTTTGTGTGCGGAAAAAACCCAATAAGATTTAACGCTTCAGTGGAGGATACGTTAGCAATTTTGCATTAAAATTCCCAGATCTCTTTGGCTGCTAAAGGTGGCCAGGGAATCATGGGAGTTGTAGTTCAGAAACGTGGGGGAGCAGTGTTTTGAGATCCCCTCGCCAGGGCTTTACAGCATGCAGCAATATTTGCTTTTAGCGGCTCCCCATTAGCAGCTCCGCTGGTTTTATGGTCCCTAAATAGTCCTATTTACCATCCATGCCACATTAACCCCTTAAGGACCAATGACCACACTGTTCCATCATAAATGCATTGACTATAAAGACCCTTGGCCCTTAAGGGGTTAAAATGACAGGATTAGCCTGTGGTACAAGAGTATGGATCAGATAGATATAACCACTTTATCTCACATTATCTTGGGGATTAATCCAGTGTTTGATATCTGAAGATAAGATTAATCCTGAAAAACTGACATATATCCAGTAACGCTGATTATGTCAAAAAGGGAATCCGTGCGCTCCGACAGCAGTATATGTGCAGCTTTATAGGATGAACATTGGTGGCGGTGGCAATGTTTCTGCCAAAAATGGCCTTTGTGAAACCCGGTATCCGGTAACGCCATTTCTTTTCCAGGTCACGCTTGGGATTCTGGATAGAATGCTTTCCTGTAAGTATGCCGGCGAGCGGACCTTCCAAAGAGTGTTTCGCTGCTCCGGTTCTTTTTTGATGATCCTAAAAGATCAGCAATTTGTGGCAAAATACAGTTTGTATTCTCTTGAAGAAAGCTTTTGTGTTTCTGGCCCTCACTGAAGGATCAGTCGAGCATAATGAGTATTGCTCCTTGCAGGCGGCTCCTCTGTTTGCTTATTGCAACAGCAACGCAGCAGCTGCGTGTGTCACCGTTAAGTCACTTTCTCGGGACTATAACACAACTTCCTCAGCTGTGCCCAAACCAAGCAACCAGGCCGTGTGAGTCCGTGCCTACTGACTGAGAAGGCCTGTATTGCGATTATTTCTCACTCAGTTCTGCACGACTTGAGCTTCTTTGCTCAGCAGTTTCATTATTTCTTAATGATTTGTCAGGCAGGATTGAGATCTGCTTTTATAGTATGGGAACACCAGGATTGGCTAAGATATTGCAGTCAATCCATAAGCATGTTTTATTTATATTTAATGAAAAGGGTATCTCTCCATGCGTTGTTTTTAACTCTTTCTTTCTATTCGATTTCTGCATCACGGGTCATATAAAGGGGTCGGCGACCTTGGTTTTGAAACTACATCTGACGAGTGACTGAGAATCATGGGATATGTAGTTCCAAAACATCTGGAGGGGCCAAGGTTGCTGATCCCCGGGGTACATTTATAAAGCGCATGTGTCCATTAAAACATTCTTTACGGAGCTGCTTGAAACATAATTTCTATCGCGTCACTGGTTTCCAGTCGTTAAAATCCTAAATTATGGATTTAAAAAAATTCAGATTCAGGCTAATGTCAGACGAACGCATTCTGAGCACACTGTGCATCCGTGCACAACTGACGTACTTTCTGGCTGATGATACTGTAGACCCCACATGGTCTGTTTTTTTTCACTGATGTAGAATTGAAATAAAATTTAATATGTAAAATGAAAAAAATTGATACATGATATGAAAAACCATTTTGTCCGTCACAAATGCAGTCCGTCTGACTACGTTCCATCACTCGCACACAAAGCTACGCGGACGTGGCGCACTCTGTGCGTCCGTCCTATCGCTTTGACGTTCTTGTCTAAATTGCATCCGGTGCCACGTGCGTTCGCACTTCTGTGCAGATGTACTTAATGTGTGGGTCTCTATAGGTCATAATTTTATGCTACGATGGACGTTAAAATGTGCGGCAACACGGGCGTGATCACTGTGTTCGTCTGACACGGGCCTAAATGGACGGTGGGTTACTTTTTGTCTAAACATTCTAGCTTCGATATTTCTTTTACATTTTTTGTTTATTTTGCAACTTTACCTCCCCATCATTCTATGTTCTCTATTCAACCGTTTACAAACAATACGTGGCAGTTATAGTTTGAGGGTTTGTCAAAAATATTTAATTCTAGGTTTTGTTTTTTTCTGTTTTGTTTTGTTAGGGCTGCTTGATGCGGTTTCTGAAGAGAAAACAGAAGAGCAATCCTGCAAGTCGTGCATCGAGCGTCACTGGTATGATTTGTCTTGTACTGGACCTGCTACAGTTATCACTTTCCTGTATTGTTCCCCCCCACCCCTTTCCTTGGGATCCGCCTTTTTAGTTATACGATGCATTGAATGGCATTTTAATGGTATTCTGCGGCAAAGTTATCACCTCTTGATCACAGGAGGATGCATCGCGTTAATAAAGTTACACTTTAAAAATGTTCCTTAACATGAGGACATTGGGGGGGAAAAAAAGACACGGGGGTTATTCAAAGAGAGGTTGAAAGTCGCCGAAATGTAACCACATGCTGAATTTCAGTGTACGGTGCCATTACGGCGTGGCCATTCGGCTATTCAGAGAGCAGGCAATTCGCCAAATTCTGGCGAATTGCCTGCACGTACAGTGCCTGTTCGAGGGCAGTGAAATTCCCCATAGAGAAGTAATGCTTCGTCTATTCAGAGACACCGAACAGCAGGGAAAAGTTGCCAAAATGCCCAGCTGGTGGTTTCATTCGGCAGGTTTATTCAGGAGAATCCCATAGGCTTCAACGTTAAAAATATTCCAGTTTTAATTCAATATCTAATAAATTGTTTATTTTAATCAACAGTAAAAAAAAAATCTTTTTTCTGTAACGGCCCTTTTTTATTAGCATTCATTGGATCTTATATGTAAATTTCAGACATTTTCCTTCAGTAGTTTCTTTGCAAACAGCGTTTCAAATTTTCAAGCGTACTGCTTTATTATTTTTTTTAACCTCGTCCGTCTACGTGTCGGCTTTTTCCGGCAGCTGCTCACGCTGTGATAGGCGGCTAGTCGGGTTTCTCTGTTGTGTTCAGCGTGGTTAATCCAGCTGTTTTCTGTGGGTTTTGGTGAGTATTTGGCTGGTTTGCGGCGACTTTTCCCTGCACTACGGGGGCCCTGCGGTGCTTGCTGAATACACCGCAGGGTCGGCGAAATAGGATCGCCAAATCGCCCCAAAGCGCGGGGAACGTAAAGTCACCGAACGTACGGTGACTTTTCGATTCTCTTTGACTAACCCTGATAATGTACATTAAAAATAACGATGTAGTTTTTTGGTCATTTTTCAGGAAAAATCAATGCTGTGGCAAGTTAAAGTGTTAAGGATAGGATTTCTACTTCTGCCTGTTTTAGGATTACTTTTAGGGTGAAGGTTAACCCTAACCAACAGATTCTGCTTAAAGTTTTAGCCATCAAGTCCTGCTTCTTATGCAACTTGTGTCAAAAGAAGGAGCCGAATCCGTTGCCTAAAAATTAAGCTAAGATGGAGCAGAGCCTGTTAAAAAATTTTTGTTGTTTTTTTTTTTGAGAAAGTATTTTACCAGGAAGGATACATTGAGATTTCTCCTTGTTTTCAAGTATGTCCTGGGTGGCGAGTATGTACCGTTAGGTGTCTTGCCCAAGGACACTTACTGGAGAGGTGCTCTTGCTGGGATTCAATCCGGTGTCTCCACAGTTATAGAGCAGTGATGTTACCTCTACTCCACCCAGCCGGTAACCTAAAACTAATACGAGCATCAATAAAACAACACTAGCATGGAAGCAGGTTTGACCAAAGAAAGGACTCAATCGTGCTATTTTTTTTTTTTTTTCACGCCTATGTCTTTTTTTTCTTTCTTTCCATAATATTAAGGAACCTTTTATAAAACCCATCTTTGACGCATCATTTAAAACGGCACACGAGGGGATGTTGTAGTGATAGTAAACCCATCTGTGCACTGGTTAACATGATATTATAGTATTTGATGGACGGTTAACATGAAGTACATGGAAAAGGGGTATTATTGCTCACGGAGTATTCCCTGTATGTTTTGTTCCCTCCTTGTGCTTCTTGCTTCAATAATGTGCAGGAGGGAGATACTCGAGGAATCTATGCAGTTAAACTGAGCCGGCGATTCTCCCTTTTGACGGTTTCGCTTGAATAACGCATTTTAAAAATTATATTTACACATTTTATTAATTCTATAGATTTTCATAGAAATAAAAAGCGGGGGAAAAAAGTGAACAAGGCAACTCCTTCCCCAACTGTCACTCACTTTCTCAGCCGCAAGGTCTGTGTCATGCGCTGGGTAATGAGTGACCGGAGAGAGCAGAAGGTCCTCCTGCTCTCTCTCGTATTTGGTGCTTGCAGACATTCAGGCAATGAACCCGGCTTGTCGGCATCAAAGGTGCAGTGTTTCCTGCTTATGAAATATATGCTTTCTACAGGACATTTAAATTTCACCTATAACACAGAAGCAGGGAGATTCAGTGCGTCTCTAGAAGAAGCACATTGGAGCTGGTGACTTAAGAGCAGTGACCGGTGATTTCCTTCTTCCCTGTGAAGGAAGGAATCCAGTAACATAAAGCAGTTGGCATGGGGACACCTTCATCATGTTAGTGCTCCCATAATTCCATTGATTTCTCACAGACCCTCCGCTGCTGTATATGTGATTGAAAGTTGCTTTTTTCGTTTTGAATATTGCACGTTTGGAACGAAAGCTTTTAGTTTGATTGTAAACATTCATAAGTCCCTTACGGTTTCCTTGCTTTATATAGTTTGTATATTCATGATACATTGTTAACATTCATCTTAAGTCTCTTACAATACGTCCCTTATGGTTTCCTAACTTTGTATATTCATGATACATCTTTACTCTTATAAAAGGTCTTTTCGGAGATGTATACTGTTGCAGACACAGGTTTATTGTTCTTTGTTAGGTTACTTGCATTTGATGTTCCACGGTACAGAACACGCTTGATGCCGGAGTCCATTGAGCGCTTCTATATCCATACCCTTACCAAGGTGCTCACCTACAAGCCGCAGTTGAGAGGTATGCAGCTCTGACGCCCCAAAATTACTCTGCCTTAACACTTCATCAACAAAATGTCCATAAACATAAAGCCATGGTCCAAGGGGATGGAGTGCAGCGAAAACAATGTTTCTTTAAGTCCCAGGAGTAGATTTCCCAGATCCTGAAGAGAGCTTTCTTCCTAGGGTAACTTCAAAAAAGGAAAAACCTCATCGTGCGATCTGATGTATACCACATGGATAAACCAAAGAAGCGTCAGCACACTCACGTGAAATAGAGCCTTCCTGGCTCTGGATGATGCGCCTCTGGGTTATTAACTGCTACCCACATGCCCTTTTCGGTACAGGTAGTCTTGATACTTCAAGTCTTTACACCCTTAAATACGGATACAGACAGGGCATAGCATAGACTGTAATACTATGGAAAACAGAAAAGTGGAATAGAAATATACTCACACTTTCTTGGACCTAACCTAGATCCTTAGGAATCAGGCTCAGAAGTTGTTGTAGGGTACAACGTCAAATAAAACCCCATGCGGTGGAGTAAAAATCAAAAATTTAATAAAACAGCATAAAATACAACAAAAATATAAAATAAGGGAATAATTAGTGACCAGAATGCATTTCGCCCGTTGAGATATCCTCAGTGGCTTCCTCAGCTGGTTTTCCAAGAAAGTGTGAGTATATTTCTATTCCACTTTTCTGTTTTCCATAGTATTACAGTCTATGCTATGCCCTGTCTGTATCCGTATTTAAAGGTGTAAAGACTTGAAGTATCAAGACTACCTGTACCGAAAAGGGCAAGTGGGTAGCCGTTAATAACCCAGAGGCGCATCATCCAGAGCCAGGACGGCTCTATTTCACGTGAGTGTGCTGACGCTTCTTTGGTTTATCCATGTGGTATACATCAGATCGCACGATGATGTTTTTCCTTTTTTGAAGTTACCCTAGGAAGAAAGCTCTCTTCAGGATCTGGGAAATCTACTCCTGGGACTTAAAGAAAGGAACATTGTTTTCGCTGCACTCCATCCCCTTGGACTATTGGTATATATTTTGGTGGTTTGGGACAGGAACCACGTGCGAGTGCCTGTAGAGATCCTTCCTTAATATCTTATCAGCGCTGCCATATTGTGTTTATAATGCCATGGTGTTTGTAGTGTGGACATAGTTACGCAGGCTGAAAAAAAGCTGTGTGTCCATCAGGTTCAGCCTTTCACACATCACCTACTGCTGTTGATCCAAAAGAAGCAAAACTCCCAGTCTGAAGCGCTTGCCAATTTGCAACACACCGTAAAAAAAATTCTTCTTGACCCCAGATGGTGTCAGATTTCTCCTTGAATGAAGCAGCTTTTACCCACATATTATAACCCTTAATATTCTGTTTTTGCCAGAAGTCATCCAGGCGTCGTTTAAAAGTCTGTACTGTTATGTGGTTTTTACGTTTTCCTTCTGGTTTTATTTCCCCAGTCTCCGATGCCATTAGATTTCAAGGGAATTGGAGCTTTGTGAAAACGAGTCCTCTGCTCACAGATTTACACCGCAAGGTGAGTGTGCGCTCACTGGGACATCCCGGCCTCTCTGTGCGTAAAATCATTTCCATAGGAACAGCTTGAAGATTTCTTTGAAGCTCCTGTTGTACGTGTTGCAATACGTGACGTATTTCCCTGTAAAATATTTTTTTGCTCACTCTTTCTTCCCTTTGCAGCTGTTTGTTGTTCTTGATGCAGCGAGGCTGACCGCTCACATCAAGCTGGTCCTGGAATCGCAGGAGGTAAACTGGCACCACGTCCTGACCTGCGTGTCGTGTCTAGTCATTTGCCAGGCAGAGGCTCAGCGGCTTCTGAAAGGTAAGAGATCAGCATCTTGATTATTTCATGGGTATCTTAACCCGAAGCCAGGTCGCTGCATTCATCGGCTCCAGCTTTCTATTGTTATGAAATACTGCTATGGCTACAAGGCCAAGGGTGATACTATTATTATTATTATATGCAATGTTTCAACACCTTTTCTAAGCTAGAGGTCTCACCACCTGAATACTCTAGGACTGGAATGTCAGACTCTGGACCCCCAGATTTTGCTGAGATACAACTCCCATGACTCTCTGGCCATCTATTGCATTTTAAAGATCTCTGGGAATTGTATTTCATCAACATCTGTGGGGCCAAAATTTGACATCCCTGCTCTAGGATTCCACTATACTCTGGACTTGTGACGCTTGACATGACCTGCATCATCTTTTTGGCAGCTCGTTTCTGTTTATATATGAATGCAGCAGGTATAAGTGACTCGTAGGACTCATGGTGTTGTGTTCAGGAGGCCTACACGTTGACCTGGCTCAGGTTAATAAGGAGAATGGAAGATTTAAGTTATGAGGAAAGGGTAACGAGCTTAAACCTGTTTAGTTTAGAGAAACGGCGCCTTAGAGGGGATCTGACAACCTTATATAAATATATATACGGGGCCTTAGAGGGGTTCTGATAACTTTATATAAATATATACGGGGCCATTATAAACCATTGTCTGGAAACCTATTCATTAACAGGACTATACACAGAACACAAGGTCATCCATGTAGGCCGGGGTCAGACGAGTGCACTATGTGCACCCGTACTGGCGTGCCTCCCGGCGTTCCGTCGCAACATTGGGATTCTTCGACGAGGCCGGCCACACACTGCAGCGCGCGCATGAATTGCGCGTGCTACAGCGGACCTGCTGTGGCCATGCTGAAAGCCTCCCCGTCGACGCGCGCTCGGCGGGGCTACAAAGCGCAATCCTCCATAGGAGCACTAACTACGCTCAGCGAGGCGGCCAGACGGACGTCAGAGTGGAAGGCATATCCACTCTCACGGACGTTCCTTCAGCTCTTAAAAACGCTCGTCTGACCCCCGGCCTTAGACAGGACGAAAGGAAATTCAGCCCTAAGCATAGGAAGAGTCATTTTACGGTGAGACCAATAAAGCTGTGGAATTCTCTGCCTGTTGAGGTGGTTGGGTCAGAGACTGTACAGCCTTTTAAACGAAGACTGGATGACTTCCTGCAGACACAGAATATTATGGGTTATAATATTTAATATGTGGGTAAAAGCTTCTTGATACAAGGAGAAATCTGACGCCATCTGGTGTCGAGAAGGAAATTTTTCCCAGTATGTTGCATATTGGCAAACATTTCACACTGGGCTTTTTGCCTTCTTTTGGATCAACAGCAGTAGGTGATGTGTGAGAGGCTGAACCCAATGAATGCATGGCTTTTTTCAGCCTGTGTAACTATATGTAATCGTTTATTATCCATATTGTCCTGGGAACTCATTACGTGGTTAGGTAACCCCATCAAGCGTGGAAGAAGCCAAGGCAAAAAACAACCCATTATGTATATAGATGGTCATTTTGGGTGGTATGCTCAATCCAAAACATAATGACACTGAAGGCAGAGTGTCTGACCCCGTGGAGAAATGCACGTCAGCACATGATGCATTTTACTGATACCCAGGTTTGGTATTAATGCTGAAATTTGAAGTTTACTCGCAATTTTCCATTAAATATTTAGATTCTACATTGGGAATGCTCACTCTGCTGGCAGAGCCTCACGAAAAAACCTGCCACCTCGGCTAAAGCAGGGAGAGAGAAGGATAACGTTCTTAATTACAGCTGAGCCGAGGAAATGGGATAAATCGGATTGGACATCTCTTTTAAAACCAGGCTACACCAAAAATTAAAAATGCCCCAAAACCTCACACTAGTAACAGTTTGTGTCAAGAAATCGCGAGCGGGATCATCAAGACATGACTGGAGGAAAGCATAAAGTCGACTGTGGATTTTTTGCTTAATAATGCTATTCTTACATTACCATTTTTTTTTTTTTCATTCTAAATCACCGCGATGGCCCTGTATAAACCTAAGCGGTGCCTGTTACTCTGCAAAAGACGTGTCTGCTATGTGCAATGTGTTTCATGTTGCTAGATCTGCTGAGCCATCTCCTGACGCAAGCCTTTACGCACTACGAGCTGGAGTGTCTGATCACGTCTTTCCTCATCGCCCGCCAAGCCGCCCTAGAAGGACCTATGGCCTTCATGTCATACACAGAGTGGTTCAAGGTAACGCGGGGTCTATGCTGGTTCTGTAATCACAAATCCATGACTTCACCTTCTGGTCAGGGCACGCAGGCACGATTACCCTCTTATTATTCATCTTTAATAAATTCTGCATTTACGAGAAGAAACGTGAAGCCGCAAGGAACTAGAATGAAGAAACGGGGTATAAGAAAGGCGGAAAGTCCTAATAAACAAGATACAACCTTCACTTTCATATGCATGTAGTATGATGCTCGACATAGTCCATCAAAAGCGTCGAACGGGAGTGGGTCCATGAAGGGTGCAAAGTATACACTATATAGGTCTAAGTGCCAGCGCCGCCATGGGTGAGATAAAGAAAGGGTGGTTAGGGGGAGTAAAGGGGTTACAGCTCACTTTGATGGCGGAAACTGAGTGGTCGTAACCTCAGGCTGCTATTTCCCCAAAGGTCTTGAATGATGTGTGATGTTGTGGTTCCATTTAGAAATGGGTAGAGAGTCTTAAAAAACCGGAAAGTAATCAATCAATCAATCCACGTGTGGTTCAGCCAGATGGATCGCTCGCTCTGCACTGGCTTTATGAGATTTTAAACCTTCCTCTTGTTTTCTAGACCACGTACGGCTCTGCCAGCTCCTGTCACAATTCTAGCAAGAAGTCTCTCGTCTTCTTATTGAAACTTCTCTCTGATCTGGTACCGTTTGAATCCCCTCAGTACCTCAAGGTAAATCTTTAGCTTAAAAAGGGTAAGACATACATATGAGGTCCACAATTTAAAAAAAACAAAAACTTTTGCATCCAAAATGTTCTGTAACGCAGACACCCTCCTTGTCAGCGCAGTGCCATACTAGGTCGCTTCAAGCATAGGCCAGGGTCTGCAACAAGCCACAAAACATTCCTGTAAAGCTTTCAGACGGATTAGCCTCATCAGGCGTGAGTGTTTTTTGTCTCGTTGCATACCCTGACCGGTGCGAGAGCTTGGGCTCTATTCAAACCCTGGTGCAAACGTAACCAGAGCCGTTTTAAACTTCACAAGGGGTTATTCAAAGAGCGCTGAACTTGCCACCGAATTGCACCGAACGGTGAATGGGGCAATTTTGTGGCAGTTCGTCTATACAGAAAGCTGTCAAATGGCCAAATATCAGCGCATTTACAGCGAAATACGATGCACTTTGCTGCAGATGGCTGCAATTCGGCGCTCCGTGAAATTAACCCCTAGAGAAGCAATGGTTAATCTATTCAGAGAATGCCGAACTGCACCGACATGTGTGTCGGTGAAATGCCCTGATTTCCAGTGTTTCAGTTCCACAGGTTTATAAAAAAAATATTATCGTTTTTAATCAACCGTTTATTCTTTTCATTTGCAACAGAAAACCTTTTTACTATTTTATTGGAATTTTTGGGGTGTTTTTCTGTTTTTAGGCAGCACGATTCCCTTTTTTTTTTTTTTTCTGTATTTTTTTTTATAGGACATTTTTTATAATTTCTATGTTTTCGGGCACTTTTATTGGTTTAAACCCCTTTTAAAGAGTAGCAGAGTTCTGTTTGTGTGGTGTTTTTTTCCTTTTAACCATCTCTGCAGTCTTCGGCGACTCATTGTTCGGTGCAGTTTGGGGACCCTGCGATGAATAATGAGTTCACCGAAGTGTGCCGGACGAGAAAGCGCTGAAATTTCAGCGCTCTATTAATAACTCTGTAAGAGTCATAATAATAAGGAAGAAAAAAATAGGCGCAACCCCACCCCTCCTGTACTATATATGTTTTAATGTACTTCCAGCCAGGTCATCATTGCAGCAAGATTCCGCTCCGTGTTTTTGTTTTTGATCCCAAAGCGGATTTTGTTTCTGGGGGAGCTTAAAGAAAAGTCTACCTCATGTCTGACAAGCAGCGTGAGCAGGTATGGTTTCCTATATAGCAGCCTGTGACTTCATTTTTTGGATAGGACTCCCCCTCATTAGAGGTGCCTTGATGTTTGGCAGGTGAGCTTACTCTCTTTAACCCCTTAAGGACTCACGGGTGGCACCCTTAAGAGGTCGATTTTAACCCTTAACAGGTACGCCTCGCCGACAGGTGCCGTCGCGCGGCACTGATTCCGAGCCCTCCCCATGTCCTGCAGCGTTAAGGGGTTAATGGCCATTAATAAGAAACCAAAGCCTCTTACTTTGTTTCACGCGGTATAATGGGAATAAGCGCAGATGCCTTTTTTTTTTTTTTTCCCTTATGTTCTATACATGTTGTTGGGCTGGATGCATTTGGTGGTTGCAGCCGCCCCATCGGGGAATAGGCGCGACCCCACCCCTCCTGTACTATAATACAAAGGAAGCCATAGCTGTGAGAGATGCATGGCCGCTTCGTTGTTACTTTAACGCCTGGCAGCTCTGGTTTCGCTGCATACGCGATGTCCAGGAATCCGTCAATCATATATATATATATTTCCTTTTTTTTTTTTAATGAAACCTACTGAGATAAAGAGAAACTGGTTATAGCACATTTCTCTACATAAGTGCGAGATGCGATTCATGTGTTTAATTGTCGTTGTGTTTGCTTACACTGACTTGCTGTCATTTGTATATATCCCAAACAGGTTCACATCTTGCACCCGCCATTCGTGCAGACAAAGAACCGTCCGTTACTGATGGAATACATTTCTTTAGCCAAAACCAGACTTGCAGATATGAAGGTGAGGCGTAGGTTTATAGAAATGCATACACGTGTATTTTTATTTTATATATATATATTCTCTTGTGGAGTCACAGTGCTTGTTGATTACGTCTGCAGGTCTCTATTGAAGACATGGGCTTATATGAAGATTTATCGGCAGAACCAGATAAAAAGCAGGTATAACGTGTTTAGCCTTTTACTGTAGAACGAGACGTGTGTCCTAGGTTTAGAAGTCGCACGTGGCGTCGGGGTGTATGGGTTAGATCCCCTTTCACTTGGCTCTGCTTTCAATACTTTTCTGACTGGTTTATTGTGGAAGATGTTAAATCGTCTTCTTTTCCGGTGCGCTTTAATAAGCCGCGCCGGCGGGATTGATTCGGCCAAATGATATCCCTGTCACATTGTCAGCTGAGCAATCCGCATCGGATGGTAAATGCCAGAAAGTTGTCAAACGCAACCTTTTTTTTTTTTCCTCGTTTTCATCTTCAGTCCCAAGCGCAGCAGGATGTGGAGAAGGCTGTGCAGATTTTCCAAACCACCGGCAAGATCCCAGCCAGTGTCATGGAGGCCAGGTACTACATGTCTCCCCTTATATAAAGGAAACCAGGCGAGGCCGGCTGTGGCTGCCATTCATGCACGCTAAGACCATGCTATTTGTTAGTCTATCCCTATGCATGTGTCGGATGAAAATGTCAAGTTATTGTATCCTCATCTGCCCCCAGGATAGAAAGGAAAATAGAGGTGCCTTCTCTTCCACGTGCCGTCCTTCAGGTGACACCACCTGGGGACACTCCATGCACCATAACATAGGTCATGTGGCGAAAAAAGCGTATCACTGCTGATATCTGCTCAAAAGCATCACACTGGGCAGTTTTTCCGCACCAAGTACCCCCCACGTGTTTTGAAGCTGCATATTCCATGATGCTCAGCCAGCCTAAAGACTTTCTGAACATCACGTCACATTGATCTGGCCGTCTGGGCTGCAAAGGTTAGCCAGGCTTATTGATGGTGTCTAATGTGTGATCTAGCCCTGGTGATATAAAATATGAATGGTGTGTTCTGTTGACGGATTACTTTGCTTCTTGGGTGCAGACCTTCAGCTGTGAGCCGGCCCTTTGGTTTCATTTCTAGTTTATTACTGATTGATCCACCTGACTCCATGCAGGAATACCCACCCAATCACAACTCTTTGCAGACCTTGCCGTCTTCACTCCTGAAGGGGTTATTCGGAGAGAGCTGAGCTGGCACCGAACAGTGAATTTCCCCGTACGTTGCAATTTCTGGGCCATTCGGTTATACAAAAGCTGGCAATTCGGCAAATATTGGCGAATTGCCAGCGAAATACGGTGCCTGTTCGGCGGCATTGTAATACCCATAGAGAAGTAATGGTTAATCTATTCAGCGACACCGAACGGCAGAGAAATGACCTGATTTTTGGTGGTTACGTTCGGCAGGTTTATTCAGGCGAATCCCATAGGCTTCAATGTTAAAAATATTCCCGTTTTTATCCAATATCTAATAAACTTTTTTTTTTTTTTAAATTTTTCCCTGTTCGTCAGCTTTTTCTGACGGCTGGTCAGCGGGTTTGCGGCGAATCGTCAAGTACTTTGGCAGCTTTTCCGTGGCGTTTCGGATCGTAGCGGCGATTTTTCAGATCCGTTCTGCTTTTCGGGGACCCTGCGGTGAAGGCTAAATTCACTGCTGGGTGGGGGGAATTTGATTTCCCGAACTGCAAGGAATGAGAGACATTTCGGTGCTCTATCTTGCTACAGGAAAGCCTTCCTCATGACCTGGAGGACACCCATTATCCAGCAAGGCGTGTCTAGTCATCTGCTTTGTGAACTCTTTTTGTCTGCTGCGTGGCTGAGCATCACAGGAGTTGTAGTTCTTGGCTGCAATACGCCTTCCTCAGGCAGAGACATGTATAGGGCATAGCGTGTATAAATGAAGCCGTTATGAATGGTATTGGTGCATTGTTTGGAGCAGGCTCGTCAAGATCTGTCCTGAAGGGGTGTAATTAAGCCCCATGTTTAGCATATCTCTGATTACCATATTAACAAACAATTAACAATACTCAGGGCGCAATGTGCTCAAGTTTCCTCGCGTTTCAGGCTCCCTGTAAAGCAATGGCTACTGATGCAGACTACCGGTCCCTGATGCCCAGCCATCGCAGTGACGGGGATGGCTAATGGGATAAATCTAACCCTTTGTCATCAGATTTTTTTCCTCGTACATTTCCTTTAAAAAGGGATATTCTAGGGGGTTTTAAATGATGTCCTAAATTAATTCTGCGTGTTAAAACGAGCATTTTCCCTATTCACACCCGTTATTTCCTATCTTTAGCAAGCTATCCTTGTTTCCCTCTCTCTCTCTCTAGCCAACGTGTTGGAGACATCGTCTAGTTTTAGCGTTCACTGCGCATGATGTCCCCCCTCCCACAGGTCATCCGGTGAATTCACCTTTCATCCGATTCACCCCAGCGAACACTGGCTTCGCCCATCCACAAATGATCAATAAAATGTCTGGCCAATACGGGATCGTCACCAGGGGCCGGTAAAATGGGTTTATAATCTGTCTGCGTCCTACAATAAAAGATTGCTTCAATTAGCTTTTAAACATGGGTAATAATGGTCAAAACGAGCTCAGCACACAGGGAAGTGATGGGGGTTGATAGATAACCTCTCTCCTGACTAAACCCCCTCACTACCAAGGAGATTTTACAGAAAGCCGCCGTCAGAAACCAGTGGTTTTCTGGAAAATCCTTTTTAATTATACAGTAATGCATATTTGGGTATATTCCCAGTGTATTCCTTACTGTCATAACCTATTTGGCAGGTAGATGTCACCATCTGCTGGGCAAGATGAGTTACTGCATGTCTGGGCTATGAGCAGGATAACATGGGGAGATGTCCGACACATTCCCAGCCGGTTTCAAAAAGTGTTACCACTTTGGGTGTCATGCCCAGGCAGCTCAAACTTTAGGGCCAAGTTCTGGGGCCAAAATGTAAATGATTTTAGTTGAATTGAAATGAATTGCTCTTGTGTAACACCAGATCGAATAGACTCACTTTTGTGGCAACCAGAGGTGTCTTGCAGATCCAGTATTGTCGATCTCGGTAGTGAAGGAGTTAAACGGATACACTGCACTGATTTAGGACTCGCTTAGCGCTTGTACAGATCAGGAGTTGTTGAGTGGTCTTTGCGAGGACCTGTAAAGTAAAACATCCCTTTAAATATGTTACAAGTCTCCTTTTAAGTGATTATGATTGTTTTTTTATTTCTTTTTAGCATTTTCCGGAGACCGTACTTTGCCTCTCGCTTTCTTCCCGCCCTGCTCGCCCCTAGAGTGGTTTGTATCTTTCTGCAGATTTATTTTATGGGAGTTGAACGTTACAAAAAGTTTAGCTGCGCTTCTGCTTTTGCTGAGGGTTTTTTATCAAGAAATGCAACGTCACAATTAAATGCAGGTTATCCTTTAAGAATCTACAGGACAATGTGGGCTAAAATCAGTATAGTCAGTTGTTATAATGGAAATTTTCCATTAAAATGTCTTTTTTATAATAGAATATATATTATTATAGTAGAATAATTGGGCACCAAATTCCCCTAGTCTTCCTCAACCCCAATTCCTCTAGATTGTAAGCTCCTATGAGCAGGGCCCTCTACACCTCTTGTTTCCATTTACATACATACATACCTACATACATGTGTGTGTGTGTTTCTTGATCCCTTTTAGTTATTGTAAAGCGCTGCGGAAACTGTTGGCGCCATATAAATGATGATGATAATATACACATACAGTCTGAGTGAGAGGTATATTTAGGAAGGTTCTGTATCATTGAAGGTCCATTTTCTGTTCATGACTATGAGCAGTGATGGATAACTTTGGCACTCCATATTTTTTTAAAAAAAAACAAAAAAAAACAATTTTATAAAGTATTTTACCAGGAAGGATACATTGAGATTTCTCTCGTTTTCAAGTATGTCCTGGGTGGCGAGTATGTACTGTTAGGTGTCTTGCCCAAGGACACGTACTGGAGAGGTGCTCTGGTCAGGATCGAACCTGTGTCTCCACAGTCATAGAGCATTGATGTTACCTCTACTCCGCTCAGCCGGTACATATTCCTGGAAACGGCGTTTAGGCATGATACTCTGTTACCCTAGGTTCCAGCTTAGCCATCACTTGTGCAGCTTTGCACTGTGGGATATTTGTACTTAAAAATCCAGGGTGCCAAAGTTCTTTATTTAGAGATTGTGTCTGTGTCTGAATTTAACACCATTTATTTCTCTTTTCTCCAGCTCCCTCCTGTGCCGGATTCTCACGTGTTACTGATTGATGCGTTGAAGCGGTAAGGACCCTTACTCAATTCAGCATCTGGACTCTCGTCTTACACGTCTTGCTCCTTCTGTCTATGGGGTCTTGACTCACGGCGATGTCCTGAAATGGACCGAGAACAAAGGGAGGACTTGATTGCATAGGCATGGGGTGGGCAATTACGGCCCTCCAGATGTTTTGAAACTACATTTCCCTGGAGGCTCTACAAACCTAATGAGCAGCCGAGCATCACGGGAAATGTAGTTTCAAAACATCTGGAGGGCCGTAATTGCCCACCCCTGCGCGGCATAGGCTGGAAAAAAAAAAAAGGACGTGCGTACATCGGGTTCAGCCTTTCACACGTCACCTACTGCTGTTGATCCAAAAGAAGCAAAAACTCCAGTCTGAAGCGTCCTGCACATAAATCTGCCCAAGTAAAGCTTATATTTTTATTTATTTATTTATTTATAAAGGATTTTACCAGGAAGGATACATTGAGATTTCTCTAGTTTTCAAGTATGTCCTGGGTTCAAGAACATTGAGTGGATACAGAAATACAAAATAGTAAAATGCAAGATATTAACACAAGACCAAATATACAGATTAACAGAAAAATAAATATGTAGGAAATAAAGTCATTATGTTACATGTTTACAGGTGCATTTCGTATTGAGATATGTTAATAGGGAGCTCTTAAGGGACTTTAGACTGGGGGAAGATTTGACGGTGTCTGGGAGGTTATTCCATATTTGCGGTGCTCTGTAGGAAAATGAGGATCGAGCCATTTTCTTTTTGTATTGCGGTATTGCAAGTAAGGTGCTGGTCCTGGATCTGAGGTTATAGGATGAGGGAACTGCTGGGGGAAGCAGCCTATTCAGGTAGGGTGGTAGCTTCCCAGAAAAGCTCTTAAACACCAGGTTGGAAAGGTGAAGGGTGCGTCTAGAGTCCAGTGATGGCCAGTTTCGTTCTTTTAACATGTCACAATGGTGGGTCATGTAGTTACATTGTAGCACAAAGCGACAAAATGAGTTATACAATGTAGTAAGTTTCTGGAGGTGTGTTTGCGGGGCGGCTGCATACACTACATATCACGTACTCCTAGAAAAAAAGGGTGCTTTCCAAATAGACGCAGTTACAGTTTCAGTCCCTATGCAATATTAGAGCAGATTCGGGCAAAAAAATCGCTTTCACAGAGGTGGAGAATGATTAACACAGACAAGGAACTGCAAAGAATATTTTTCCCCAGAAGCAAAAGCCGGCGGCGTGAAACTTATTGGAACCTCTCTCCTTGGGAGGGGAGTTATCCCACCAAATCACAGCTAGTAAACGATCATTTTTTTTCTCGCTTTCTCTCATAAATGTGTTTCTGTATGTTGGATCTCATGACTGAGCCGATTGAGAGCTGTGGAAATACGGCAATATGGTGAACAAATGGAGAGTTGCTTGAGAGCTCAGGGAATGGGGGTGTCAAGGGATGCTTTTTGTTATTTATCATTTGCTTTCTAGGAGTTTCTTAGCCACAAAATGAATATGCAAGTTTCCGATATGCTGCAGCTAAACAGTCATTTAGGTCGAGGTTTCCTCTCGTTGAGCCTTTATGTCTGTCGGGTTGAATCCGCAACGTTCCCTCCTGTCCAAGACTCAAACCCGTCTGTTCCCCAGAGCAATCAGATTTCCTGTTGAAATGAAAATGTTCGCTTCTTCTTGATACGTTCTTGATACGCTGATTTTATCATGCAAGGGAAGGCCACATCTGAGGATTTTAATTCGTTTTTAACTTCTTATACAGAGCAGAGAAGATCCCTGCAAACCTGTACGGTGCATACGCGGAGGCCTGCGAGCAGGAAAGGATTCAGAGCTTGGAAGGTGAGACTCAGAGAATGAGCCCTAAAAAGCCAACGCAAACGCGTGCTCAGAATAAACTGCTTGTTGTCGTATGGTGACGGTTATCAGAAAGACAATACGGGGGATTACGCTGGTTTATAGTCTCAAACACAACCTTTACAGTATGACCGATGTAGATTGTGCCTCTGAGTTAAAACCCCAGCATTTCCCCAGCCGTGTTATTGTTACACTGTAAAATGCAAGTATGCATGTCCTGTATTGTATTTCTCAGGGAGAAAAGTAATGGATGTGAGTCTGCACGAAGAACCGTTGCTGAGACTGAAATCTGCTCTGTGGGATCTGCGGCCCCTTGTAACGGACTCCAGCCGGTACAGCGGTAATAAAATGTCCATCATATATTTATCTCAAACGTTCCACGCACAATATGATCACTGGTATATCCTCGCTGATCACTTCTGCCTCAGTCATACACCGAAATAATATTCATACACCTATTTGTGCCAGGACATGATCTACAGTGTTTCTCCTAAACTGGGAGCAGTTTCGTTGTGCTTGATAATACTTAAAGTATATCCGCTGCCCTATTTGATGGGCTTGAAACTGGAATTCGATATGTTTTCATTAAAATTTATTCAGTAACAATAAAAAGCGATAAAGAGCAATCCAACGTGTTTCGTCTATTCAGCAGAGAGACTTAATCAGGGATAATAAATAACAATATACATCATTTCAACCCCCTTCCATTTATACGACAATCGCGCCGCTGGTCTCCCTGCACGTCCGGTCGTATAAATAGAAGGGGGTTGAAACAATGTATATTTAGACTTCATCAGGGATAATAAAATGTCTGCTGAATAGATGAAACGCGTTGGATTGTTCTTTATTGTTTTTTATTGTTACTGAATACATTTTAAATCCACTGGTGGAACCTCTCTTGGTTAATCCTGTGGCGGCAAGATTTACCAGGTTCGATGTCCTTGAAGTGTGCAGACTCGGGGTAACCGTACAAGATCCATGCTACTTGATGTGCCGATACCTATCTATATCCTGTGAGTGGGATCCTATGGGGCATCATTACGGGATATATTATATATGCTACACTGTGAAGTGTTTGTGTTTTACCTTCGTAGATCTACTCCCTCCTTTTTCATTTGTTCTTAAAACATACCCTCTTGTCAGGTTCTTCTTCACTCCTGCTATCCTCCGGTGTTGCAGTTATACGGTGACACAGTCTGCAACACTAGCGATGGACGTGCTGCACAGTGCCAGCGAGAAACATGCTGGCACTGCTCAGGATGTCCTGCGTGGTCAATGTGCAGCGTGTCCCAGTGCGAGTGCCCCGCGGTTTCCATGCCACTGTGTACCCCCTTTCCTCCCCTGGCATGATTCCAAAAAACTCCAAATTGGTCAGGTACACCTATACAAAAAAACCAAACCATGGCCTTTTGCATCTTGGCACCAATAATCTTTCAAGCCATGCACAGACTCGACGCGGATCTCTGTGTATGCCGGCTTCTAGCTAACGCTGCTGTATTGTGTGACTGTTTGCAGATGTCTCCAGCCAGCTTGCTGTAATATCGGACAGACTGTCTGACGTAATGAGAAATGGGAGTGCAGAAGAAGCTCCAGCATTGTCCATTCAGTCGCCGGGCGCTCTGCTGCAATCCCACGACCAGGCGGTGAGTTTTAATGCAATATGCAGTGATTGGCTAATCTCAAATTCAGATCTCTGGTCGCTGATTCATTGCTCGTCTCACAGGCCGCCGACCTGCTACTCACATGCTTTTGCCATTGTGTCATGGCGGCCTCCAGGACCAACCCACCTGACAGGTAACATGTATTGGACATAAAGCTTATTCTCCAGCTGCTTCAAAGTCAGCGGCATTTTTCAACTCTTCTAACAGTTGATTTGTCGATGCAGGCAGGGGCCCTGGCCGTCTTTATACGTGAAGATGTTGTGTGGCCATCGCAGCGCAGTCGCTGCCGTACTCGGCAGACTTTTGCAGCTTTTTTGTGATCAGGTATGTCCTCACTGTCAGGTGGTCTAATACCTACTGTCTGGTTGCGAGATGCCAAATAAAAATGCTGTTGGGTGTTTTCCCATGTTGTAGCTGCGCAAAGGAGACAAGGTGGTTCTTGACATTTTACTATACAGGTTTAGTATCTCTTACCCAGAATTCCGAAATGTTCCAGAATCGAAACCTTTTGAGAGCCAACATGACAATAAAAGTGGGAAATTCCACACCTGAATTCAGGTGACGGGGACAAAATTATAAAAAATTGTGTGTATAATGTGTACATGAAATATAAACCCGTTTTGAATTGGATAACATCCCCTAGATATCTCCATTAATTTGAAAATGATCCAAAATAGCACTGAGCATGCTGATAAGGGATTCCCAACCTGTGTGTCCTTAGATGACATACATGAGATGCCGGTAGCTGCGCGGTAAAGGATTTAATGATTAGGATGAAGGAAAATGGCGAAATTGTCCTATTTCATGACGAAAGGTAGAATTTTAATGAAGACTTGGAGGCGAGTATTTGCATCTTTCTTCTTTATTGCTCACAGCAGTAAGGTAGGGATAAACACAGGTCTATTCACTAAAGGTTGAAACTCAGGAGAAGAGAACAATCTAGAGCAAATAGCCGATTTGGAAAGTGAGGTAAATTGGATACTTTTTCTGGTTTGGCTATTTTGACCTGGATTTTTAAATTCTCCTGAGTTTCACCTTTATTGAATAGACGAAACAGTATAACGAAAAAACTTTCCCAGCTCAGGGATCCATCCTGCAAGCCTCAAGTCCAGCCCCATCCATGTCCATTCGATGCTTTCCCAAGGACTGCACTCCTCTTTCTTCCATCAAAATCTCCAAAGGACAGGAGATGTCCAACAAGATCACCAGAAAACATCAAACCACGTCATAGTGATAGGACCCTATACATGTAGAGTTGTGTCCGCAACCGGCAAACACGACTTCATTATGAAACTGACTAGAAAGCAGAGGATGAGCAATCATTGGAGGAATCACCATTTCATGACGGAAGGAGAATATAACCATTCTTTATGAAGCGGCAATGTGTTCCGCTGTGCTGCACGATGGGTACAATACAACAAACATAGAATTATAGAATTTTTTTCAGACTCACAGAGAGCGTTGGCGAAAGAGGTTCGTGCTCAGGAGCTTACAATCTAAGAGGAGTGGGGGGTAAATTGAGTGCCGATAAGTGAGACTGTCATTGTACATTAGTTTGGCAAAGGGCTTGCTTTCCGTCGTTCATGTGATACATTGTCAGTGTTTTGCTTCCTTCTCATTGGTTCTCCCTTTTCGTTTCCCTGTCGTGCTGGGTTGGTTCTAGGCTCCTTTTCTGAAGGACGCCCACATCGTTGGACTTGCCGTGTTCGCCATCCACTTACATGAATGTCAGACGGCACTTCCCATCGCTTATACCAGCGAGCACCCCCTGGAAAAGTTCTGGGAGACCTTCATGAATCCAAAGTGCTCCAACACTATGCTGGTGTGCCTGAGGTGAGTCCCGGTGCCTCTTCGAGACATCGACGGGTTCGGAGAAACCTTTATATAAGGAGATAATGAGGTGGAAGCCTCTGTGACTGATGGTGCCGGGTGGTCACTGTCACTTACTACGGATGGTAGGCATTGTAGTGATTGATGAGTCTCCGGTTCTGCCCTACAAATGGGAGCAAATTACTCATGGTTTGGTTTATACAGCATGTTACCTGCGTTATTTCCTCTATTCGACAGAATGCAGGGATTTTTCAACATGTAAACCATCTGATTCCAGGTTCTGCATATCGGCGGTGTGCTACGCTCTCTGCAGGTTCCCTTCTCTCTTCCAGGACGCTGCATCAGGCTCCATTCCTCCTCTGGTCCTACGCAAGGTTTGTTTTACAGCTTTCTGATCCTCTGCATCCATCGCTAACACTGCTGTATCTGCGACTCATGTATGTGGTTTTAATTTATAGTTGCAGCACTTGGTTCCCCGACTGATTCAGGAGGCGCGAGGCGAAGGGCTGAGAGAGGAGGAGGTGGACACACCGCTGGTTTGGAGAGCCCTATCACTTCCCAACGCTGCCTGGAAAGAGTCTGCCATCACCCTGTGGCACCAAAGCCATTTCCAAGAAGTGCTGAGACGGGATTCATCACAGGTAAAGAATGAAGCGGGGCAGCGAGTGTCACGATACCTTGTAAATGTAACATGGAAAGATGTGTCCTATGTATTTACGGGTAAAGCCTGATATCTTGGTAATCCTAGGTCACCCAGGTAGTAGCGGCATCACCCAGTGGTTTTGGGTAAAGTCCTAAGTGAAATGTTGCTTTGTACTTTACCCGGGTAAAACATGGCTTATCCAAACGTCTGTGGGTGATCCGAGCATCACCTGGTGATCCAAGCATCTTGGTCCACATGCACCTTGGTCTACACATACTCACGGATATACCTTCCACACTCGTGTGGCCCCGACCTAAGATTTCCCACCTAAAGTCTGACGTGTTCTTGTTCATGTCACTTTTCCCAGACGTTTTGGGTAATGTCAGGGACACACAGTTTCGATCTTTACCACACACACACACACACACACTTTTTCAGTGCAGGCCTTTCTGGGGGAATTCCTTGGTTTCATAAGGAAGCCTTTACCAATGATAGAGTCCCGGCACCGTATCGGATCTTCAATACGCTGCTCGGTGGCGTTTTCACAGCTTGTGGAGATAAAACAGAAGCAGTGTTGACAGTAGCTTTGTTTCACATTTTGTGTTTATTTCATGGTGGGTTTGCTGCTGAGTTTTCCCGTCTGCTGTCACAGCTCTCTTTCAGGGACTGGCTGCTGTGGGAGATGGCGATACACGCTGATAAAGACGCCTTACGTGATACAGAACGGTATGTGTGTGCGTATAAAATGCTTGATCCTACTGTCCTGTCACCTGATGTGCCAAACTAATCTTATTGATTTTTTTTGATTGGGTAAGAAAAATAATAGACACAGGTGGTGCAGTAGACATTGCTTATTTAGATTTCAGTAAGGCTTTTGATACTGTTCCGCATAGAAGGCTTATCAATAAATTGCAATCTTTGAGCTTGGATTCCAATATTGTTGAATGGATTAGGCAGTGGCTGAGTGACAGGCAACAGAGGGTTGTGGTAAATGGAGTTTATTCGGCGCAAGGTCTTGTTACCAGTGGGGTACCTCAGGGGTCAGTACTTGGACCCATTCTCTTTAATATTTTTATTAGTGATATTGCAGAAGGTATTAATGGAAAAGTATGTCTTTTTGCTGATGACACAAAGATTTGCAACAGGGTTGACGTTCCTGGAGGGATCAGCCAAATGACAAATGATTTAGGTAAACTAAAAAAATGGTGGGAGCTGTGGCAATTGAGTTTTAATGTGGATAAGTGCAAGATAATGCACCTGGGACGTAAAAACCCAAGGGCTGAATATAGAATATTTGATACAGTCCTAACCTCAACATCTGAGGAAAGGGATTTAGGGGTCATTATTTCAGAGGATCTAAGGGTAAGTAGTCAATGTAATAGAGCAACAGGAAATGCTGGCAGAATGCTTGGTTGTGTAGGGAGAGGTATTAGCAGTAGGAAAAGGGAAGCGCTCATGCCACTGTACAGAGCACTGGTGAGACCTCACTTGGAGTACTGTGTGCAGTACTGGAGACCGTATCTCCAGAAGGATATAGACCTCTTGGAGTTCAGAGAAGGGCTACTAAAATGGTGTACGGCTTGAAGGAGAAAAGTTACCAAGAAAGGCTTAATGATCTTAACATGTACAGCTTGGAAAAAAGACGAGACAGAGGAGATATGATAGAAACATTTAAATACGTAAAGGGAATCCACAAGGTAGAGGAAGGGAGTATATTTAAAAGGAAACAAAGTAGCAAAACAAGAGGACATAGTCTTAGATTAGAGGGGCAAAGGTTTAAAAGTAACATCAGGAAGCATTATTTTACTGAGGGTGGTGGATACATGGAACAGTCTTCCAGTAGAAGTGGTAGAGGCCAAAACAGTAATTGAATTTAAGCAGGCATGGGATAGGCATAAGGCTATCCTAAACAAAAGATAAATCCAGGTAAAGTATCCATGTAATTGGGCAGACTAGATGGGCCGAAAGGTTCTTATCTGCCGACATTTTTCTATGTTTCTATGATGTACGGCTTCACCTGCAGGTGTGATTATCAACGCTGGGCCATGAATCAAGTCTACCTCCCAGGATCCTCTTCTTCAGGCGGCTGTGATGGGGATGTGCGCAGAGCCTGCTCCGTTATAGTTAATGCCGTGATGGACTTTAGTAACAGGTGAGACTTCGTTTTTATCACTTATCTGAGCTCAAATGAATTAACTCTCGGTTGGCCAAGAGGCCCCAGCTCCATGTGTTGTGAAGCTAGATCGTTCACGATGACCGTACGGAGAAATCAACGCACCAGCGGCACTGCTGAGGGCCGGTATGCACATCGCTGAGCAACAGCCATCCGTAAGCTCCGCCTACAAAGGGGGAAGATGGCGTCGCCAGGTGCTGGAGTGCTGCATGTATCAGCTGTGATATCTCATCAAGGCAGGAAATGTCACATTGATCAATACATGAGTTGCCTGAAGGTAAAGTGCAGCGAGGCGGTACATTTGCACTTTTGATAGGAGCATTTTATCTTCAAAAGCGACATTAGTTCTTCCAAAAGGTCTAGGAAAGGGTTTAACCCCTTCACTATTGTGATCATGTTTACACACTCCGCAGCAGCAGCAGCTAGAGACTATGTTAACACAATCTGGGGTTATGTCCTATCATTGCAAATTAAATTGGTTGCTTGTAAACCAGGGCTTGACGAATCCATGGGCCCGGTAGCCACTGGCTCCTAGAATTGTACTCCTGGCTCTTAAATTTCCAGTTTATTTTACACCAATCTAAAAGCCGTCTTTGGCATCTAAATACATCTAGTTGGCTTCAATGTTTAATTCCTGTCTCCTACATTTAATGTAAATATATCCAGCCCTGTTGTAAAATAATTTTGTTTGGGCTCCAGAACATGCCCCTAATGTTTTAGCACCCTTGGCACGATGCCTGAGCTGCCAACACTTTTTAAAACCAGCTGGGAATGTGTCTGAATGCCATCTCCCCGGGTGATCCTGCACTGCAGTAACTCCATTTGTCCAGCAGATGGCGACATCCGCCTGCCATATAGATTATTACAGTAACGGATACATCGGGAAGATTCCCAAATATTTCTTACTGCGTAAATAGTTAAAAATGATTTTCCAAAAAGAATCACTGGTTTCTGATCCTCCTATAAAGAAAATCACTTTGTAGTGAAGGGGTTAATGGGCTAGTATGTTAATCTTTCAGGGTTTGACAAATACAGGGCCCTGGCTGTTACCGGCTCCTAAATGGTTGGCTTATTCTGTGTAGATCAATGAAAAACCGTCCCTGGATCCTGAGTTTTCCTAATGGATATCAAGATCCCGATGTGTTTGTCAAGCCCTATAATAATTATTAATTTTATCATCCTTTTATATAGATTGTTTTTTCTTTTATATTTAACACGTTAAATACCTCTTGCCGCTGAGAGGAATTAAAGAAAGAGAAATGCAAATACTCTCCTCCGAGTCCTTCTTAAAATTAGAACTTTTTGTTATGGAATAGGAAAATTCATAAATTTTATCATCATTTATATAGCGCCAACAGTGTCTGCAGCGCTTCACAATAAGCTAAGGGAGCGAGACCAAATAATACAAACCCAGGAACAGAAACAAGGGGTGCAGAGGATAATTAACCATCTCTTGTCTTTCAAGAGTAATGATGGCAGAGTTTTCATTCCCATCGTTGAAATGGAAATGAATAAACGTTGCAGGTCTGTGTGAAGCTCAATACGCTCTGTGGCCGCTGCTTTATGTCCCCCCCCCCTCTTGTCACTAGGTCCTGTATCGGCAGCAGTCAGGAGGATCTGTCCCAGCCTCACAGTCGCTCAGGTTTGGCCGATGTCCTGTGCCGTTTACAGGTGAGTCTCTGCCGACATGGCTTGTGCATCATCGTGTTACCCGCATTTCTGCGTTCGCGTTTTAATACAGTGTTTTGTCCTGTTTTTTTCTTATTGCCCTCGTCCAGGAGGCGGCCTGTGACTTGCTCATGGTGGGCCACCAACGTCCAGGAAGGGTCAGCCCCGCTCATGTCTTCTTCCAGATATTCCACGAGAGGTTGGCGTCCTCTGACAGCAACCTGGAGCTAAGTGCTGGGCTCCGCAGGCAGGGAGAGCTCGAGATGTGCTGCAGGTACCATGCAACGCGATTCCAGGACGTGACACTGAATCTGCTGCTATGTTGGAAAACGGGATTCAATATTTTATTTTATTTCGGTGTTTGCTCCTCGCCGTCACCTTTTAATACTCGGCTATGTTTCAGCCCTACGAGGACCTTTTGTCAAGGTGCTAGAAAAGGGCTCATGTAGGACCAAAATTTTCCAGTAAATCTGCTGCTGTTGAAAGACAGAGCGCCCAGTCCTCTTTTGTTTGTGGACTACAGTATGTGCTCGGTACACCTACTTTCCATGTCTCTAGGGTGGTTTGCTGGTCCTGCTTCTGGTTTGTGCCTTTTAATTTGCGTTGGCAGGTCAGCCATGTTTTCCCGGACACACATGAATTATTCATGCTGATGGGCAGTGCATGAAAAATGCCACCCTGCAGCATGTATAATCCATACACAGCAGGTAATAAATAGAGGAATCCCAGGTGACCTGCCCTGTTATCCTTTCTGCAGCATATGAATTATGCATGTTGCAGGGCAGCACTTTTCCCTGTGCTCCCCTCTGCATGAAATAGTAATGTGTGTCCAGGAAAACATGACCGACCTGGCAACCCTACTTTTTAAAACTCATTGAGGAATGTGGCCTCTGTGCAGTGTCACTCGTATCTTCCTGCACTTGGCCCTTGTCGGATTTTGCTCTCTCTGACCTGAAATTAAAGCTGCATTCCATTCACATTGAAACCTTTTGGAGCGCCACCTCTTGTGGTCTAAGCGTCACAAGTCCCCCATGGTCCCAAATCAAAGCCGTGGTTTCTCTGTGCTGTAGCCCACCCTGCAAATTTAGCTTCAGGTTTCCTCAGGCGCAGGGAACTCAAACTTTGACTCCCCCCCCCCCCCCTTGTCTATTGCCTACAATACCCAGAATTCTTTGAATGTAATAGATGGACAAAGAACCATGGGAGTTGTAGT
Organism: Leptobrachium leishanense; assembly: GCA_009667805.1. Classification (NCBI taxonomy): domain Eukaryota; kingdom Metazoa; phylum Chordata; class Amphibia; order Anura; family Megophryidae; genus Leptobrachium; species Leptobrachium leishanense. The sequence continues at coordinate 21,335,009 of CM019072.1, forward strand.
TTAGAAACCTCTGTGGGGCCGGAGTTGAGATCCCTCCCACAGGGATATTCGGTGACATGTTTCTGCTTCTGTACAGGATTCTCTTGGGACTCCCTCCTCTCTTACTGATCACCGCGCACCCGGACAGAGGACGTGACACTCTCCAACCTGACGACTTCTACCGGTTTGTCAACGAGGAATTGGTGAGAGCGACCGGTTCTAGTCCAGACTTTCTGGAAGATAATAAACGTGTGTGGGGGGGGCAGGTATTTGCTGCCATCACTGGGCTGATCTTTCCCGATGCGGTGTGTGTGTGTTCCAGCTCTGAACTTTTTTTTTTTAATTTACAGAAGAATTGTGGCCCCCGTGGATGCGCCCTACCATACAACATCATCGCTCACTTCTTTAAGGTATGAGAAAAGGATCGCAGCCAGAGCCATATTTACCGCCTGCTCTGCGTCATGTTGTGTTACAATGCATTGTGGTGTAGTCAAGCTAGAAAGCAGAAAGCAAACTGCATCATGGGAACTGTAGTTTCCAATGTCTGCCAGCTCTACAAAGCCAAATCCGTTTCCTCTTCAGTCCCTGGCCCTCACCACTGCGGACAAGCCGGGTTTGATGTTACAAAAGAATTAATTATGCCGGATTTACCGAACCGGCATCCAGAGGAGGAACACCGGCCGAGTATCCCTAATTGGAAATGCTCGGTACCAGAAGGGTTGGGGGTTTTGGATTTTTTGGAATATTTGCATATAATGAGATATCTTGGGGATGGGACATTAGACTAAACCTGAAACAAATTCTCATGGTTGCGTGTCCCCCGACTCTGCTGCCTCTTTACACAGTTTGGTATAGAACGGTGTGAGTGGTAAATGCAGTTATTTTGTGTCCCCCCCCCCCCCCAGGCCGTCCTGACCTCCTGCTCTCAGTGTGTGGATCCGGTCGCGGCGGTTAACACTCTCCTTCTGGTGTCCCGATCCACGTGCCCCGTCGTACTCTCCTCGGCTGCGGTATGATGCAACACTTTTATTGTTTTTTCATGATGTGGAACAAACGGATTGTGCATTTACACAAAATCACACAATGTTGACGCCATCTTCGTTTCCCTCCTATCAGTTGTGGTGGCCTCAGATCTGTCCTGCGCTCAGATGCCAGTGGGACCGTGTGGTTGGGGGAGCATTGCCGGAGGAGCTTGTGGTCCTGCAGGAGATACAGGCAGCTGTAGACAGGTTAGAAACACGACTTGCGGCTTTGTATTTACCCGGTAAACGTGTCATGGCGTGCGTATTCGCTGATTTTATAAAATACATCGCCACCTCTCCTCTGCTTGGATCCAATGAATAAAACGACTCCACCTGCTTCTTCTCCCCTTGTTGAGTATCACACGGATCCGACCTGTTTGAAGTGATGGTGAATGAGTGTCTCGTCCTCTTATCATCTTCCCTCTCTGTCCTAGCTGCTTGTCTCATGGATTACCTCTGTGTGTCACTGGCCCCCCCTGGCTCCAAGCTGCCTTTCTGCACTTCACCGTTCAGAGGAAGATATCTGCGCAGAAGACTATCCCAGAATGCCTTGCTAACACGAGCGCCACATCAACGCCGGTGAGTCCCATGTGCTGTCCTTTCACAGGCGGGACGAATCGCTCAAGGCGTCCCTGCGCTGGATGTGCTGCGTCTGGTCGGATTCAGGCTCTCCAACGTATTATTGCGGTTTGCTAATTACTCTGTGATAAACGCATTAGACATGGGGGCAAAATGCTAAGCTTAGATGATCACCATAAGGAAATGTTTCTGCTTGTTGCTCCGCATTTTAACTCCTTCACTACCCTTATCAAGTTAACTTAATCTCCAAACTCACCTTCAGATGCCCGAGGTCGAGCGGACTCGATCTGTACATATCCTGGAGGTACGCAAATAATTTCTATGTATTGCAAGCCATTCATTTGGGTTTCACAATATGTTCCTGAAGTTCCAATACATTACAGGTCACACCCAGGAATCCGTTGACTTGCTGAGATTTCAGTCTCGCTTAGACTCAGAGCAGCCTCCACTGCATTACTGCGCCTGACCTGCAGAGGGAGCCCCCCCCTGACTGTCTAATGCTGCACATAGACTATAAATCAGGGATCTCAAACTCTGCCCCCCCCCAGATGTTGATGGCCTACAATTCCCAGAATCCATTGAATGCAACAGATGGCCAGATATTGATGGGAGTTGTAGTTCAGAAACCTTCTCGGGGGGGTGTGTGTGTAGGGTTAAGGGGCAATTTAAAGTGTCTTTCCTGAAAACTATTGTTTTCCTGCCAGTATTTTGTGGAAAGCCACTTAGTAGTGAAGGGGTTAATCCGTTACTCTGTGCAGGTTGTGTTTCCGCCTGCAGTGTCGCTTGCTCCGTTCAAGCTTTTCAGGACGGTTCCTGTACGTCACAGCTTGTCCTTGCGTTGGTAATCCCGCGCTCACACGGTGCTTTTGTTTTGCAGCTGCTTCTTTCCGTCCTCTTTTTCTCCGTGTTGGATCTGATTCCCGCATTATTAAAGGTAAGAGCCTGATGCGATGTCACCACACGGACGATCCTATCATTTTACTGTAAGTCGTTATTTGGGGCAGGTTTCGCAGTCCGGCGTCACGTTGTAACCAGCATCACCGGATCTCTGTAATAGGGATGTCCCAACCAGTCCCTGGGATCAGGACCGGGACAGGATCTCAGTAATTTGTCATGGATCGGCTTGAATGAATTTCCTGCCAGTGGTGCATAGAAGGTCCCTTTAAATGTGAGATGGATGGTGTTGTAGTACCAGGAACGTATGGCCGCAGACGGTAATCCCCTGAATCAGATTTAACCCGTTTCTGGGTCGGGTTATACCAGCTTTGAAATCTTAAAACTGAATAAATAAAGGGTTGTTTGAGCTGGGTTTGCAGGGACAGGATCCTCGCACCGTAACCACTTTAATAAGCTGAAGTTGTTATGGTGCCTGGAGTGTCCCTTTAATTATATGAATGGGCCGTAGGTCCTGCTTGTGTCTGTCTTCCAGCAGCGACCTCTTACCTGACCTCCTGATAATAATGGATCGAGTCTCCTCTTTCTTTGCACCTTGTAAAGCCAAACACCCCGTCGCGGGTTCAGCGATTTGAGTAACTCCTGCAGCTTATTCTGTGTCCATTCAGGGCCTGCTTTCTCAATGACAGCCCCGATACCAAAGGGATGGCTGCAGCAGCTGGGGGAAACTTTTGTGTCACCTTTTAATAAATCCCTGTATCCATTTGTGTTCCTTTTTAAGTAATATTATTTGATCTATTATCCAGGACGGAGCAGAATCCAAGACCATGCAGGAGACCTGTCTGCGAATCATCCATTGTCTGGATGAGCGAGGAGACGGCTGGGTGTGCGTCTTCCAGCCGACAGAGCAGAACGGTGAGTAGCTGTGGATCGCGTGCAGAGTTACAGGGTATGGGGGGGGGGAAGGGGTGGTCTCCTTTATCACCTAATCACATTATCTCTTTTCAGAAGAACCCGTGACATCCCTCCGCAGGGTCGCCTCCGAGGAGTTTATCAAGCTCCTGCCTTTTGCCTTCTACAGGTGAGATGCAGCCAGGATTACACATGAAATGCTCTTTTATTACAAAAAACGCGATTTCTGTACAACTATAGAGCACACGTGCAGACTCACCTCTTTAACCCCTTCAATACCAAGTGATTTTTCCATAAAACCTCAGGCAGGACCCAGTGGTTTTCTGGAAAACCACTTTCCATTACCCAAGGTGTAAAAACGTATGTAGCGCCAATACATACATATCTACAATCTAATACAATAAGTTCATACGACAGACAAAGCTCCCCTGCTGGTCAGATTTTGCTATTGCGGCACATGTCCGTGAGAAACCGGCAGACAGACTCGGCGTTCGCAACAGACAGAGCAGTTGCATATGCTGCAGCACATCGGCTGGAACATCCGGCGTGCTGCAGCACATCGGCTGGAACGTCCGGCGTGCTGCAGCACATCGGCTGGAACGTCCGGCGTGCTGCAGCACATCGGCTGGAACGTCCGGCGTGCTGCAGCACATCGGCTGGAACGTCCGGCGTGCTGCAGCACATCGGCTGGAACGTCCGGCGTGCTGCAGCACATCGGCTGGAACGTCCGGCGTGCTGCCGCACACCGGCTGGTTCGTCCGGCGTGCTGCCGCACACCGGCTGGATCGTCCGGCGTGCTGCCGCACACCGGCTGGATCGTCCGGCGTGCTGCCGCACACCGGCTGGATCGTCCGGCGTGCTGCAGCACATCGGCTGGAACCCGTCCTCAGGACCTGCCGACAGGTCAGGTTTGCCAGATATGTGAAGCACCGCACAGGTGATATGATTTGGTGCTCAGGGATTGCAGGATTCAGTCTGCATTTCCCCAAAACCTGGCCTGGTTGAGGGACAGGTTCGAGAAACACTGATCTAGACGAGGCCTCACTATTATGTGCTAGGTTGCAGAAACAATGTATTTAACCCCCCCCCCCCCCCTGACATCGTGATCATTTTTCTGCAGCTCTTATATTAATTAATCTATCGGAGCTCAATATTGATACTCACCCAAATGTAAGCAGCAGGGGGAGTGGAAATTTGTCCCTAATTAATTGCGATACGACTTCGATTTGGCTGCTGCCCTTTAAATTTACTCATACGGTACAAAGTTGTGGGTGAGGTGTTGGAGGTGATGGGTGGGAGCAGAAGTGGTGAGTAACCTTTTGGCCTGGCTAGTGGCTCACGACTTTAAATTTTGACCCGTACGTTCTATACAACCAACGTGACAGTCTGCTCTTCATTTATCTCTTGCAGCTTGGTCCCGGCGCTTCAGATTGGCAGAGTCGCCCAGCAGCAGAGGTTCCTCGAGGTCGCCGTTGTGATGTTCGTGCAGCTGGTGCAGTTATTTCTAGATAGGAATCCGGCTGCGGTTTCATCGCTTCAGTCTGTCAGTGTAAGTAATATTGTCTTTATATCTGAATATTGAGAGTGGATGTAGCCATAGTTTATTGCACATTTATTTCATCATCCCTCGACACCCTTGGAATGTTCTGACACATTGTATCACCAGACAGTGACATGCTCTGCCCCTCATGGTTACATTACTGCTTCTTTACACTTATTCGTTAATGGCGAGGATAATCAGGCTGGTCCTGTGGCAAGTCCCTGATGCATTTACAAAAAATACATGAGGTTTAGGTTGGTGCCGACTTGTCCCCCATTCCTAGCATTCGATCCCTAAACACCTTTGTGCCCAGGTCTCCTTATTATAACCATCTTTCCTTGCTCCACACATAGATTCACAGAATGATTCTCCCACAGCAACCCCCGCCCCTTATCTTCTCCACATACTCTCAGAAAGATCCCCCATTACCCCAGCATACCCTCCCCCACTGTCTCCTATGGTATTAAGGTCACTGGATCCGTGCACACAGCCTCCTCCCCCCCCCCGCTCTTTTGTTTTCCTCCGGCAGCCGCTTGCATCACAGAACCGTGAGAATGTTAGTTTTGGTGTTTGCGGCTGCATGTATGAGGAATTCATATGCTGCAAGATAAAAGCGATTCTAACCTTTACTAGTAAATTGATTTCCCTCCTGCAACATATTAATTCTCCATGTTGAAGGGCACCAACCCCTACCCCAGAGTAACATGTGCATCTCTGCCCAAACAAGACAATGTGTGTCATTCTCCTCCCTTTCCCCTTCGTTGGAAGAGAGGTGTGTGGGGACAGATGTGCGCGGTTACAGATGTGCCGTAGGTGATAACAGTTTCTGTGCAAAATTTTTGGAGAGTTGACCTTTATTTATTTGATCTTTTCAGGTCCATTACCATGATGTCATCACCAGTGGCCGCACGTTCCTGCAGAGCCTTATTCCGAAGTGCCCTGAGCAATGTTCTGGACTGAATACCCAGGTACCACACCCCCCCCCCCCCTTCTTTCCGTTCAACTATCAGTGTTATTCAGAGAAAGGTGGACAGCGGGAGAATTGGCAGGAGAAGAGAACAATCTAGACCAAATAGCCGGTTTGGAAAGTTCGCTAAATGGGAGAATTTTTCTGGTTTGGCGACTTTGACCTAGAATTTTCACTTCTCCAAAAGTTCACCAGAGCTTCACCTTTCTTTGAATAGACCAGTATATTTCTATTTTAAATGGTTACATTTCAGCAGCTGCTACAAATCTAACTTCTCAAAAGCCGGGAGCATTTATAGGTATGGATTAAAAGGTCCTCCGACCACACGTTACATGACATCCTTGGCTCATTTGAAACGTGTTTGTCAAACGAGCGCAAAACCATTATGTAAGCGATTCAATAGGGAGTATTTTTGGGTTGCTATTAATGGGCACTAGTAGCGTAAGGCCACCGGCCAGCACCACGGCAAATCTCCTAGGGGGGGGGTGTGAGTGTGTCTTAATAACTGGAAAAAGAATCAGTGAAACAAATGTGTTTAAAAGAAAAAACCTGTGCTATACTAAGAGGAATGCCTCTCTAATAAATGTATGAAACTGTGCCATAAACGTATTAATGTGCAATTTACTGGCGCTTCTTGGTGATCTTTTTAAATGAGGTACATGCCGTATATGGATTTTTTTTCCAGTGTACGTTAGGCTGTAATATTATATGTTTTTTGTACCACTGTAATGGCTGTTAACATTTTCACTATTTGATGGTCATAGCACCGACTGGTGCCCTGATATCGAGGAAACTTGATCTGGTCTGATTCTGGATCAATGCAAAGTAAATTTGTTTGCAGATAGTCTCCAGAATGTGGCCCTTAAAGTGTCAGCAGCTCAGGGCGCCAGAATCGTTTTAATCAGCTTGGAAATCTGCTTTTTCTTAGAGGAAACACGGAGCCCAAGCTGTATTACAGAGATGCAGTAGTGCTTTTTGTCCATCAGATGGCGCCATCTGTCTGTCATATAGCGCCTGCGGTCTGACTTTTGAGATTCCCAAACACATGGTCTCCGTACGGATACTGCAAAATGATTTTCCATGATTCCAGGGGTCCCTGACATTGGGTTTATGGAAATTACTTGGTAGTGAAGGGGTTAAAAACGTTACCTCACCTGCCAGCTCCAAGGCAAGTCATTAAAGTTTATCATATGAAGGAATGATATTATAAATAATTCCCTTTGTGATCAACATCTTAAAGAGGGGCCTGGAAACCTTTACTTTATAAGCGTGTAGATAAAGCCCAGGACATGCTTGAAAACAAGAGAAATCTCAATGTATCCTTCCTGGGAAAATACTTGCACAGTAAAGCCTGGAGCTCCCAGGAAGGAGGATTTATACTCGAGCGACACTGGATCTACTGAGCTGTAACATCAGACACCGCGCTGTGATGTCATACCGCACTGGGATTTGTGTATTCTGGTTAAGGTTTTTTGCGCGTGTACATGATAGGATCGTATCTCCCGCGGGCTGCACCTCTGAAACCTTTTGTTCTCTTGTGCAGATACTGGACTCCTGTGAAGAATGTGACCCTGATCTGGCCTCCATGCTCCGATTTATGCAAGAGCCACTTGACGACGACGATTTGTACATGGAGCCCGAGATTTTTTGAGCAACATGGTGACAATGTTGGTTTTTCTTCCGGTGGGACGGCTGAGGTCCTGCTTCTAAGCTCGTCTGTTACTGAGCACTAAAAGCAGGTAAACCCTCTAGGTTGAGCTTGATCTCCAAACCCTGCACCCCCAGACGTAGCTGAACTACACGTCCCAGAAGCCTTTGAATGCCGTGGATGAATCATGGGACTTGTAGCTGAAACATCTATTTGTGGCCAGCGTTTGGAGATCCCGGCTCTAGGTTATGCTCTGAGGAGCGAAAACACAATGTGTAAACGTCATTAAACTGGTAAACCCAGCAGGAGAGAGTCGTCTGTCTTCACTGCTTAAGATCGGAGGGCGAGCGAGCACATGTTTTATTTCTGGGCTGTAGAGCATTTAGGTTTGGAAACCTCAGTTTTTTACCATCCGATTTGTATGCAGTGTGTTCAAATAATGCATCCATAAGGCCAACTAGGCAGTTGCCCAGTGCACCATTAGGAGGAGGGCAGTTACCTAACTGTTAGAACTGTAGCAGAGTTTGCCGGGGTGGCTGCAAGCGCCCGCTGCCGCTCAGCGAGAAGGCACTGCCTGGCCTACAAGGGATCTGCTGGGAGGGGATTCATTCAATCCAGGCCTCCTGCACGTGTCTGGTCACTAAAGGTGCTTCCAAGGACTTTATATAGTATATAAAAAAGAATTTTAATACAACATATCGGAGGCGAGTATTTGCTTTTCAATCTTGCTTTAATAACAAATAGCAGCACAGAAAAGTTTAAAAAGTTTTTTCAATATTTTCAAAACAGACGAAAAAGAAGGACCAATCCCAGCAGGGATATCCCCTCTTACAGTCCACCAATCACAGTGTCCCCAAGTCCATAACGGTCATGCCCTGCGGAAGCTCCTCCTCTTTCTTGCTGCTACGCAGTGCAGATAAGTAACGTTTTTTTATGCTCTTTGTTAAATGACGCTGCGGACCCGTTTTCCCATCTTTATATAACCGGGGACGGCCGCTGTTGTCATTTTTGCTGCCTTTTATGCAGTTTTTCCATGTTTCTGAGCGCCTGCTTTATCGCAGAGTGAGTGTGCCGGCATTAGCTTCACCCGGCTCGCGCAGGGAGGTGCGCGCGCTTCGCGCCATTTTCTCCCCCAGTGGCCCCCTCATTTTCGGTACTGCAGTTGCCGCGTCTGGTTACTGTGGAGATGCCTCAAACAAAACAGCGTCGCCGCTCTCCTTCTCCTGCAGGGTCAGAGTCAGATGCCAGTTCAGGGCATGAGGACATTTCTGCCTCTAATTCTGTGGGGAATCCACTGGAAAATATCCCTATTGAAACCCCTCTAGATAAAAACCTACAGGCCCATGTTCGATCAACCGTTAAGTCTGAGGTGGCAAACTTGTCTCAGACTTTTCATAAGTCCCTACAAGAGGTTTTAGCGGCAGTTCAAGCCCTACAATCAGCCCCGGTGCAAATTACACCTTCAAGTACTATTCCTACCGCTGCCCCTGAACCTGCGGTTACTGTACTCCCCCCCCCCCCAAGGAAACGCGCATTAAAATGCGCCAAGAATGTCCACGACCCGTTACTGCGGGTAAAGTGTGCCTCACCCCTATAGTGGATAACTCCTTTCAAAAATGTCGCCCAGCATGGGTGGTCCGCTAAGTCTGGTATTGACCATTCCTTCCGAATGTGTCAGGACAAGCTGTTGGACTCGGTAGGTCCATTAGTTAAATTGTTCGATGTCGCTGAGGACGCTAAACTGGCAGGCGACACTTTAGACCCTTTGTTGGTCCGTAATTACGTGCAGCGCACTTTATGTTTTATTGCTAACACAAATAATGCCATTTCCTCGGAAAGGAGACGCACTATCCTACTAAAAGTTGATAATACCTTAACAGGGTTAGCAGACTCAGATTTGGGTAGTGCAGCCCAGGGGCTCCTTTTGGGGACAATTACATTTAGGACATGGGAAAATATGCCAACACCTTTACATCCCTGGATAAAGTTTCTAATTCACTCAAACTAGTATTTAAAGGACGGGTTTTTGGCAGGGCCGGTAGGGTCAGGGGGCGTGCTACCGGCCGAGCAGGGTTCACACCAAGACCATATCAGCCCCCCCAAGCAACCCCCCAAGTTGCCCCACAGCAAGACACCTCCTATTCAGGAGCCTTTTTCCCTTCACGCACCCGTGGCTGGCGAGGTAGAGGTTTCTGAGGCACATTCTCTGGACGACGCCGAGCAGGTATTCAGTCCTTTGATCCTCACGAGATCTGGGGGTACAGTGGGAGGTCGCATTGCGCATTTTATAGATCGCTGGCGACTTATAACTTCAGACCCATGGGTACTGGCTACGGTAAAGGGTTTTCAGATAGAATTCACCTCCATACCTTGCCAAGCGCGTTCCCCAACTCCTCTCCATCTATCTCAAGAAGGATCTCATCTGATAGATCAAGAGATCTTGGATCTCGTTGCCAAACAGGCAGTGGAGAGAGTTCCCGAAGACTCACCAGGCTTCGTGAGCAATATATTTTTGGTTCCAAAAAAAGGGGGGGGGGAATGCGCCCAGTGATAAACTTGAAAGATTTAAACTCCCATGTAGTATATCGCCATTTCAAGATGGAGGGGCTACAGAATTTGCAGGACATACTCCTCCCGGGAGATTGGCTGGCAAAGATCGATCTGCAAGATGCGTATCTGTCAGTGTCCGTGGCACAAGATTGCAGAAATTACCTACAGTTCCGTTGGCGGGGCACTCGGTGGCGTTTCTCCAGTCTGCCGTTCGGGCTCTCATCCGCACCTTGGTGGTTTACAAAAATCATGAAGCCGGTGGCGACAACTCTGCGCGCAAAGGGAGTCCGACTCATAGTATATCTAGACGACATCCTCTTCATGTCCTCCAGGGAGACTCAGCTGCAAACACATCTGAATTGGATAGTGACTTTGTTACAAGAGTTGGGGTTTCTGATAAACACCGACAAATCAATGTTGAAACCAACTCCTTGTCTGGAGTTTTTAGGTCTATTAGATCCCAGATCTTGGAGCCTCAGTCTTCCTCCTCAAAAGGTATCGACAATATCGAAGGAGACGCGAATGTTACTTCGCAAACCAGAAGTGTCACTACGGGAGCTAGCCAGGGTCATCGGGTTGTTGGCTGCTGCTCGCCTGGCAGTACCTCCAGCACCGCTTCATTATCGGGCCCTCCAACGCCTGAAGGCCCATTTCCTTCAGGAGGGTTAGGCAAATGTGATCCGAGTATGCCAAACGGAGGAAGCTCGTCTAGATCTGATTTGGTGGACCGAGAACCTCCAATTCTGGAATGGCAAGGAAATTTCCCCTCCATCTCTCACGATCGAGTCGGATGCTTGCAGAGCCGGTTGGGGAGCAAGATGCGGTCCTCTGGAGACCGGGGGTCGTTGGTCCGCGACAGAAATGTTTCTGCACATCAATTGTCTGGAACTCCTAGCAGGTCTATTCGCAATAAAATGTTTCGCGTGCGATCTTACTGAAGATGGATAATTTTCCAGCAGTTTGCAATATCAATTCCTTGGGGGGTCCACGGTCCCCGAAACTCACTCAAATGGCAACAGAATTTTGGACATTCTGCTTTCAACGAAGGATCACGGTGATAGCTCAGTTCCTTCCGGGTCTAGACAACACAATAGCGGATTGGAACTCTCGCAACACAACCGATTCAGGAGACTGGAGATTGCTGCCCTTCTCTTCGATCTCTGGGGTCCGATGGAAATGGACCTGTTTGCCTCACGTCTGAATTGTCAACTACCAAAGTTCTTCAGTTGGAAACCGGATCCAGAAGCTTTAGGGACAGATGCATTCCTTCAGGACTGGTCCACGGCACGACACTTTGCATTCCCACCGTTTGCAATGATCGCGAGGACCCTTGCGCAGATTCGAACACAATCGGCAACGATGGTGAACGTCACCCCTCTGTGGCGGGGACAACACTGGTTTCCAATATTGTTAGAATTGTCCATAGATCTCCCTCGGCTTCTACCGTTCTCCCAGGACCTAATCCTCGATCCAGATGGGATTCCACACCCGCTCATATCCGAACGATGTCCGTTGACTGCCTGGTTGGTTTCCGGGGACCTGGATTTGTCGAGGGAATTTCGTTCCGTACTAACACCTTGCTCCAACAGGCATGGGCTCCGGGTACCCGGACAGCTTATAGTTCCGCATGGCGTAAATGGTCTGGCTGGTGTATGGGCAGGGATCTCGATCCCGTTTCGGCATCTGTAAACAGAGTATTGGATTTCCTTACTGAGTCATTTGATGCTGGTTTGAAGTATAGAACTGTAAATACCTTACGTTCAGCTATTTCGGCTGGTCATGAAACCATTCAGGGGACTCCTTTGGGTCGTCATCCCTTAGTTTGTAGATTGTTGAGAGCGTTCCGTTTTGCACGTCCTCCAGTACCTAGGTATGATTCCACTTGGGATGTTTCGCTGGTGTTACGCTTTCTTTCCAATTGGCCAACTAATTCTGATTTGGATTTACAACAATTATCTGCTAAATTGTTGATGGTTTTATGTCTTTTTTCCTGTAAAAGAGTAGGTGATGTCAGAGCTTTAGATTACCCTTCTCGTTCGTTTACTCCAGAAGGAGTCCGTTTTGATATTACTCGCCGTACAAAGACGTTAATTTCTTCTGTATTTTATCCATGTTTCCGGAGCATCTAGCTCTATGTCCCGTTAAATGCTTACAAATTTATGAACGCACTTTACCCTTTCGTTCCCCGGGAGTATCTCCTCTCTTTGTATCTTATGTGACACCTCACCGTCCAGTATCTTCCACCACCCTGTCTCGTTGGTTACGGTGGTTGATGGAGTTAGTAGGGATAGATGTCTCGGTCTTTGGGGCCCATTCAGTCCGTAGTGCTATGGCTACTTCGGCATTGAAATCGGGTTGTAAATTGGAAGACCTTATGCGAGCGGCTGATTGGTCTAGGGAATCTACACTACGTACCTTCTATTTCCGACCAGCGCCTCATTGGACTGCACCTCTGTTAGATGGGCTTTGAATTTGCAAATACGAGCCTCCGATATGTTGTATTAAAATTGTTTAATTTTCCTATTACATGACGGAAAGTTAGAATTTTAATAAACATTCGGAGGCGAGTATTTCCCACCTCAACCCACCCAATAAATTGATAGTTTGGGATGTTCGTACAATAAATAAAAAAAAAAACACTTATTTACTCTTAGGCTCACACAATGTGAAAGTTGAGTTTTTCCTTAATGACCTTTTGCGCATGCGCATGACTATATTTACGTTATCCATAGATACTGATTAACTGGCTACAATGTTTGCACACTAAAAAATTTTGTTGGTAATTACCATTATACTCTGTTCTCTTCGCAGACTATTGATCATCTGTGTTCCTCATCCAGCGTGTCCTTCCTCGCTTCTGCTGTTTCCATTTGGATTATATTCCAGCTTTTACTCTTCGTTTCGTATGTTTGGAATCTGTTCAACTAACCAAGAAAGAGGAGGAGCTTCTGCAGGGCATGACCTTTATGGACTTGGGGACACTGTGATTGGTGGACTGTAAGAGGGGTTATCCCTGCTGGGATTGGTCCTTCTTTTTCTTCTGTTTAAAAAGTTTTTTCAATATTTTCAAAGCTTTTCTGTGCTGCTATTTGTTATTAAAGCAAGATTGAAAAGCAAATACTCGCCTCCGAATGTTTATTAAAATTCTGACTTTCCGTCATGTAATAGGAAAATTAAACAATTATTAAAGGTGGAGCTGCAGGCCGCACCTTTATACAACACAGCGCGCTTTTCCTTCAGGGGACGGGGTCAGCAGGAACTGGACAGACTCATTGAATCAGCCTGACTGATGGTAAAGAAAACCAAATGCCAAGAAATAAAAAAACCATACTGCGCACCGGTATATGTCACAATATATTGGGTGCTACCAGAAAGGAAAGAACTCGAGACCCCATTGCTCAGAGGGAGGACAAGGAGCACATCTGCAGCTCCCAGGTTTGCGGCTGTGACTGCAATGCTGACCTCTCCTTTAAAAGCTCCTATATGCAATGGGCGTTTCTTCTCGTGGTGTCAGACATGTGCAGCTCGGGGGGGTGGTGGTGGTGCAGCTTATATGAAAAATAGTAACACCTGGATAAAACCTGCACCAGCTTGTATTTACTTGTTAGCAACTTTGCTGATCAATCAGGTCGTGCGAGGAGCTGACCAATCCAACGGCAGTAATCTGCGCCTCCCCTGTATATTCTGATTACTAGACCAAAAAAAAAACACTACAATCCCCACTGTGCGATACTGCAGGGAGGACTCTGTGGATCTGACGCACCTCATACCTATTTACTGACAAATGAGGAATTAAATGAGATGTTTACTGTAAAATGGAAAAAAGAGGTTTTGTGTTTGAAGGTCACATCTCCAACCCCTCAGTACATAACACGCATGGCGTTTGTCCCCTGTGTCAAGTGACACTCCTTTCCACAACAGGGACAGAGGATCAATTTAACTCGCCGTGACACTATAAACTTGAGCCGCAAGATGCTCTGTTAGCAGCCGCAAAACTTTATTCGTATGACGCAATGAAAGAGAACCTTAAAAGCAATAAATCATAAAACAGGTCTATAAAAACACGCACAAGCACTTCATACATTGTATTAAAAACCTTTAGCCCTCTGGCCTTGCACCCCCTTTTCATGTGGGGTAAGTGGGCACTCGCTGTCAGACCCGCAGATACTCAGAGTAACCAATAAAAACATGGCATTCGTCCTGGTGGTGATGCCAGTAGCTGAGTGTCCCGTGCTGTCTGACCAGTAAGGAGACGTCATGTTAGCCGTCGTCTGAGCTGTCATCGAGCAGGTATTCCTGGATTTCTTTCCTCATTTCACTCCTGTGCAGGAACATACAAGCAAAGGTCTGGACCCAAAAGGAGGTTTGAAATCACTAGTAAATACAGTTTCTTCCCTCCCCCCAATCATGTGACGTAAAGAGAGGCGCTTGCTCCGTCACTTAGAATAACATTTATTTATTCGCTTTAACAAAGTCTGTCAAACTCTGCCCTATAGCTTTGAATACAACAGCTGGTAAGAGGGTCATGGGAGTTGTAGTTCATCTAGGGAGCCGGAATTTGACATGCCTGGTCTAAGAGTGTTATTTAAAAAGCTCCAAAATTTCAGTGATTCAAGTTCGCCGAACCTGTGGTGAATTCACCATTCACCGCAGGGTTCCCGAAGTGCGCCGAACGTGGAGCCGCAGCCACGCTGCAGGGGAAAAGAAAAGGGGTACTCTATTCTTTAAAACCATGAAAATGTGTAGAAATAATAAAAAGGTCTGTTACAGAACAAAAGAAAATGTCATTAAAGAAAAGAAATAAAGACTGCTGAAAATTAAAATAAACGGTTGAATAAAAAAACCTTTTCTACATTGGATCCTGTGGGATTCACCTAGCGAACTGAATCACCGGAAATCAGGGCATGACGGTGCAGTTTCGGCGTCTCTGAATAGATTAACCATTACTTCTCTATGGGACAATTTCGCTGCTGCCGAATTGCTCCAATATTTGGCGAATTGACAGCTTTCTGAATAGACGAACCGCCACGAAGTAGCACCGTTCGGTGGCAGCTTCGTCGCTTATTGTATAACCCTTTGGGTCTTATTGGAGGTTTCAGTCTCCTCAATCGGGATGAAGAAGAATGGCCGGCTGAGCAGAAGACCTAGGTTTTCCTGAGAAGACCCCGAAACGCCAAATCAACCAGGTTGTTTAACATTTCTATTTTAAGACCATTTGTGCAAAGAAAGCGATGAGGTGTGGGTCAGCTGGGGTAAATCCTGTGAGGAAATGCACCTGTCAGGGTTATTTTGTTCTATCCGTACAATGCCTGGTCAGGATTTGGAGGTAGGTTTCTGGATTTCATTCCTATGACTGTACAGACACGACTCATTTTAATGTTTACCTGCGGCTCCTGTGCTCGGCCTCCTGGAGGAGGTACTGGGGTACGTGCTCCACAGATTTCTGGGGAAAGAAAAAGAGAGCCTGGTTAATCTATGAAACATACAGATTAGGTCGGGGGGGGGGGGTGCTCAGTAACCTTGGCCGTCCACATATTAAAGAACTACATTCTCCTCTCATGATGCTCAGCTACTCATTTGGCCGGTAAAGCCTCATGGGAGATGTAGTTCCAAAACATCTGGAGGGCCACTGACCCCCTGGGCTAAATCCAAAGTGTCTCCCCCCAGGTCAGTATTTATCTCAGGGACTGAGCCCCGCTGCACTGATCCATTGAGCCGCCCTCCAGCTTTACACAATGGATAGGTTTACCCTCTCGTTCTGTGTCCTGCTACAGCCCATTGGCCGGCATTGCTGTTTTTTTTTTTGGTTTTCCCAGTCCCCCAAACTTTATTTTTGGGGTGGCAAATCCAATTCATACAGTCCCCTACAGAAAGGGCGCTGTGCTTCAGGTTTAATTATTAAAAATATTTGTTTACCATGAGTTTCCGTGACAACCCGCACCCAAAAATTTACTGCCATCTTAAAAAAAAGTCATTTTGTGCCAGGAAAGTAAAAATTCTGGCCAATCTAGACACCCCATGTCATTTCTCTGAAGGGAATACAGTGCAAAAAGGACACTAGTGTTAACCCCAACCCTAAAAGTGACCAACACTTCCTGTCCCCTTTTTCTACACAATTGTCACGGCTATTCTATCCTGCTCGCTACATGTTTAGGCAGCAGATTCTGCTCATTCGAGGTTATCAGGGCACCGGAATCTGTTGCCTATAAACGATACGCGCGTGGTACGTTAGCTGTGAGGATTGCATAGAGAGACGGCGCTGTATCTGTTTATAGAGTTAACCTTACAGGTCTCTTTGCCCCGTACGGGTTTCCTTAAAATGCCAAGAGGACGGGGTTAACTTGCAGAGAAAATCCGACACGGGTGTGCTGATTTTTAGTACAAAAAAAATGTCAGAATTGGCATTTTTCATGCGGCTATTTTATCCGCGGCCACAAAAAGGCGACTTGGTGAAGGTGAAACTTTCTGCTGCTTTTTCTACAGAAAAGGAAACTTCGGGAAGGTAAATAGATTTCAGAGACAGATCCGCAAATGCAATTTAACTCACCAGGTCTTTCATGGTCAGCCGGCAGCTGTAACACAGTAAGCGCATGATGCCCGGGGCCCTGCGACACGGGGGAGGGGGGGGGAAAGCTTTTTAGTAACTGAATATACGCAGATAGCAAAATAGATATTCAAGGAGCAGAAGTTTTGTTTGCAAACACAGGAGGACATTCACTCAGCCCGATTCAATACCCTCTAATCAGATGGGAAGGCGACACCTAAAGCCCAGGATGTACATGAACGTTTAGTATAAAGGGATTAAAAGGATGTTTTATTGAAAACCATTTCCTTTTTTTTTGCGCTTAAATAATTGGCTACATGCTGCTCACAGTCTCTGCCCAATTATCTTTTCTATTTTTGGTGATTTCACACACTTTTTGTCCCTCGTCGCGCGCTGCTCGTCCTCCTCACTGGCCCAGAGACCCCTGAAGCTATCCTTCCCGCCGCTGTTGGACTCGTTTGTAGCCGCTATGGAAGTTGTGTGACCATAAAGTGCAGAAGGATGGATCAGAGCTGCACGTACGCGATCGTGGGGGATGACGACAGACTCTACTTATCCTGACCAGTTTAAGCCACTAGAGTGACCCTAAGAAAGCTTTAGTTTTTAGTATTCCAAAGCAGGCCAACATATGTAGCTGTCCAGCTGTGTCAGGATCATGGGAGTTGCAGTCCACTGCCGGTCTTATCGATCGGGTGATTACCTCCAACGCACGCGCATCCGTAGCGGTGACACACTATACACGTTTTGTGGAGGGGAAAAAAAAAGCCAATCTGATAAACGAAACCAATACGGAGCAGTTAGGAGGTTTGTGCCTCCACTGACGCGCTCACCTCATTATAAAGGTAGCGTTGTTCTCTGCCTGCTCGCAGCATTGTCCTTGCTTACAGCACGTTTTCCCTGCGGTCTCTGCACGGCTCGCACAGTTTTCCTTCGTCTGCTGAGACAGATTCTCTGATACCTGCGTGGCCTGGAACGCAGAGGCTTTGCCTGTAATTAAAAGGAGATATCAGACATATTTATATTGATACAGGCGACAACAGCCACAAACATCCAGCTACAAAAAGGAACAAAGACTGCCCGGCGCTCCTCTTCTGCGGCCACCAGAAATTATATATATATATACAATGTGGAAATAGGAAGCAAAGCTGTAACTGGTTAAACCATGTTTAGTACAGACGGTCTTAACCGGTTGAAAAGCTGCATATTTGACAGAAGAGATGAGGTGTGCTGGACCACTCAATATATTTTTTATTTTACTGTGAAACGAGGAAAGCCCTGATAGACCTGGCAGCTCACCCGCGTGCGTGTCTAGTGGGCACTGACACAAGAGGCATCGTTCCTGCAGGTGGTCCTCTTGCCTGTCCTCTGCGCTGCAAGTATTTAACTTCTCACTGGTCCTAAAATAAATTTAGAAGGAAAATATTACGTGTGTGTAAGGTAAGAGTTAAATGGGTTGTTACTCCTGGTTGTAACAACCCATTTACTACAGGCGACAACAGCCGCAACCATCCAGCTACAAAAAGGAACAAAGACTGCCCGGCGCTCCTCTACTGCGGCTACCAGAAATAAAAAAAATTATTTATATATAAATATAAATTGTCAGAGAATAGGGCGCACTCGAGGTCTTCTTATAAAACAAAAAAGTTTTTATTCAAAGGTACATTAAAAGAACCGACGTTTCGGCCTAAACATAGGCCTTTTTCAAGGTTAAAATCAAAAACGTATCATATTGTTTATATACACTACATAAATCATTACAACTTACCGAGTCAGTGTCGCGCCGGCTTCGGTAACGCCCACCCGGACCCGGAAATGACGTATCGTTTTGTTAGCCGTGCACGTTACGTCTATCTGAAGACGTGCATACTATGGAGACAACAACATATGTTGTCATAGTAACCATTTGATGAGGAAAGAATAAGTTACTATACTAATGCCAAAAAGTAGAATTCTAATAGGGAGAAGGATTTTTTAAGTTATATGTTGTCTGAGTAATTTATAAAGTGCTAAATACTGGTTGTTGTGATAAAACAATCCTGGTTTTAAACTGTGAAATGTAAATAATAATAAAAAAAATATATATATATATATGTGAAATAAAAAATACTAAATTAAAAATGTGCAATGTGTACAAATATATAAGTATGAAAAATAAAATATAAAAAGGTGAAAGAAATGTTGTGAAAAAAACCAATGAAAAAAATGTGAAAAAAGTGTAATATAAAACGTGAAGTGTATGTATGTATATAGTTTAATATATATAAATGTATATATGTGTACGTGTATAGTGTGAAGAGATTTAGTGATTCTGATGAATCAGTATAGGTGCATGTATATGTAAAAAAGTGTACTAAAATACTTGTGAAAATATTAAAAAATATTCATAAAAACATTAATAATTAGCGACTGTATAAAAAAGGTGTGAATGACACATAATGAATATCCATAGTATGCACGTCTTCAGATAGCCGCGCATGTTACATCTAACAAAACGATACGTCATTTCCGGGTCCAGATGGGCGTTACCGAAGCGGGCGCGACACTGACTCGGTAAGTTGTAATGATTTATGTAGTGTATATAAACAATATGATACGTTTTTGATTTTAAACTTGAAAAAGGCCTATGTTTAGGCTGAAACGTCGGTTCTTTTAATGTATCTTTGAATAAAAACTTTTTTGTTTTATAAGAAGACCTCGAGTGCACCCTATTCTCTGACAATTTATATATGCACCTCCTGGGATACTGCACCGAGGCAGAAGAGAAGTATTTATCGATAAGGACGAGTGCTGAACCGAGTGGATTTATTTATATTTATATATATTATATATAAATAATGTGGAAATAGGAAGCAAAGCTGTGAAAATATTACGTGTGTGTAAGGTAAGAGTTAAATGTACAAGATTCCACGACCGCCTGTTCTTGGAAGAGGAACGTCATCCCTAAAGACCCAACAACACTTGAGAGGAAGGGGGGGGGGGCCTGAAATGATAGAAATCCAAGGGAAAGCATCTATCGGAAACACATTAACCCCTAATACGCAATGCCACCATCAGAAATCTTGATACCCCTTACTGAAGCTCTGTTTGGGGGGCCCCCCTCCCTCTGCTGCCCCTTTCAGTTTGTGGATTAAAAAGAAAACATTCTGCCTCATCTTCTGCTCACCTTTTTTTATGGGGGGTGGGCTGAATCCCTGGGGGTCCAGCAAGGGGTTAACTAGGTTTCCCTGGACAGAGAGTGTTCACTCTGCATCTCTCCCCGCTGCAGACCATACTAATCGCTCCCACAGTGTTGGATCAGAGTGCTCTTAACGGCCCCAGATAGCACGGCCTCATGGGAAGTTTGTGGTTATGTGGTTGGTCCAGTCCTGGGTGGCACGGAGAGATCCTGACATCTGTGGCACTTTAACAAGCTGCACAGGTTTGGCATGGGCCTCCTGAACATATCATGGACTGACACCTCCCTGCTCATACCTTTTAATTGTGAAGGATTCCTCACCTGTACACGGTGCTCACGGTGGACGGGAAATCCGCCTGCAGCTTGGTGACGAACGTCTCCGTCAGACGCTGAATGCTACTGTTCTCAGGGGCCTGATGAGTAAGAAGAAACGAGAAAACCAGGCATTACTTTGCGCTAACAAGTATTATCAGTAAGAGGAGAGGAATGAGAAGCCCCCAGTATCTAAAAGACAGAAGAGGAACGAGAAGCCCCCAGAATCTGAAGACAGAAGAGGAACAAGAAGCCCCCAGTATCTGCAGACAGAAGAGGAACGAGAAGCCCCCAGAATCTGCAGACAGAAGAGGAACAAGAAGCCCCCAGTATCTGCAGACAGAAGAGGAATGAGTAGCACCCAGTATCTGCACACACAGGAACGAGAAGCTCCCAGGACAGACAGAGGATGAACGAGAAGCCCTCACTGAGTGCAGACAGGAGCGGAACGAGAAGCTCCCAGTATCTGCAGACAGAAGAGGAACGAGAAGCCCCCAGTATCTCATTCTGCACACAAGAGGGGAACGAGAAGCCCCCGTATCTGCACATAGGAGAGGAACGAGAAGCCCTCAGTACAGAGGAGGAACGAGAAGCCCTCACTGAGTGCAGACTGAGGAGGAACAAGAAACCAACACAAATTACAGCCAGTAAAAGACATCATTATGTATAAAGAGGAAGTAATGGCAATCTCTAATTATACAGCAACAGAGTGAAAAATCTATGTCTGATCACCTTGAGCAAACTCACATCAAACCCCTCAGAAAACACTCAGTCCTGTCATCACATTCACAAACCTGCATTGTACCTTGGTGTCCAGTGTCGGGATAAAGATGGACGAGACGCTGAAGAGCCGGTTATAAAAGGCGATTTCTTTCAGGGAATACTCTCTCATTGGACGAATAAATAAAACGTCTCCATAGCGACCGTCTGAGAAACCCTGGGGGGGGTGAAAATAATTTAAATTCTCAGCTTTGTTACATTAACACAATAAATTCACAGAACGAGGAGAGAGAGAGAGAGAGAGAGGACACGCTCATTAGGACACGCACAGCCATGAAAGCAGCTCATAGTGTGTGAAGAGAGCCTGGTCAGGACCTCTTTTACTCTACATGCGGCGGCACAGCCTGTGATATGTTACATTGTAGGTGATGAGCCCCTGAATCTTATCCCTGTACAGCAGCGACTGACCACACAGCTCTCCCTGTATTCTGCCAAATCCCTGGCTGCTGCAATGCAGCAGTAAAGTTTGTTGAACCTTTTGTTACAGAGAGGGAGGGAGCTGCTCCTTTTGCAGAAACACAGGGTGCATAAGATCTTGTTTCTCCACAGCAGACGCCGCTTTCCAAAAAAATGGTTATGTTGGGTAAGATGGGCTAAAGGTTTCCTTTTCAATGCAAAAAGGTGTATAAACATTTATTTTATGCAGTGAAGGGGTTAATATGTTTTATTTGTAAAATTGCAGGAATTCAGGGAGGATAATCAAAGGATGCGGTGAGTGCGTGCGCTGGCTAGGAGCGGCGCGGTGCGTTAGAATGAACCTGCGCGCAGACATTGAACAGTTACAGCAGGATTTAGTCCTCACCGTGTCCAGCGGCAGGAAGGCTCCCCTCCCCAGGGAGATGTTGGAGAGTAGACTGACAGCAAGGCGAGTGAGGCTCTCCCCGCTCATCACCTTGGAATAGCCACAGCCCCGCGCGGTGTGCAGGATGAGATGGGTCCTATAAGAATGGGCGGTAAGATTTGAGCAGGACCATCCTGCTGTCCGCAAACCCTCCCTCGCTTAGGAACACATCCCCATGCATGGTGCACGTTATCGCTCAATGCCGACACGCTGCCGTCAGGGTCATCACACCGGATCTCAGAGAGGCTTCGAGACAGCGGTAGCTTTCTACACATACAATGTGACCATGATGCAGGGCAGTTGGTGGTGGCTGTGAGACTCACCGCAACGTGTGCAGCAGCTCCTGCTTCGCTGTCAGTGTCTTGGTTGAGGAGAAAAGCTGCACCAGCCGCTCGGTCAGCTCTGCAGGAAAGCTGCTGTTTGGCGCGGTGTCAGTGCCACTCGGTGCATCAGCGTCTGCCGTGCTGAGCTCTGCCAGCTTCTCCAGGACCTGCGGCTGGGATTCCTCTCCCGGTCCATGCCGCATAGAACGGCCCACGGCTTGCTTGTAATTCTGCGTCTTGGTGGAGGATTCGGACAGTTTCTGCTGTAACAGAGATTGCGGCAACAGGAAAACCTGCAGGCGGGAGAGGGGACGACACAATACAGCAAATGAATGGTTATCGCATGCAATAACACACACAGGTGTGCAGGTATCAAGGCGACATTCAGGAGGCGCAGCGTAGGAGACGTCAGAGCTGCAGACAGAGACAGGAATAAAACGTATTTACAGCTTCAAACTATGACACCGGCTAAAAGGCGCACGCGAAGGGAACAACAAACGACGCGCAGAAACTGTAACTAGATTACTCGAGCATTACAAACAAAACCACTTTATAAAACACATTATAAAACACTACCAGGTCTATTCATTAAAAGGTGAAACTCCGGAGAAGAGAACAATCTAGACCAGATAGCCGATTTGGAATGAGAGATAAAAGAGAATTTTTCTGGTTTGGCTATTTTGATCTAGAATTTTCACTTCTCCAGTCATTCTCCTGAGTTTCACCTTTCTCTGAATAGACCCGTTAATCCAACACTTTATCAAACACTTGCTGCGGTCATTTCTTTCATGTAACTGCATGTAAAAAAAAGAGGAAAATTTGTTCTTTTTAAATCTCCCATTTCCATTTTGTTGATTTCTCCCATGAGGCAACATTTACCAAAGGTTCTTATTTACTTCTGTGGTTTATCTAATCTACAGTATTTAACAGTTAATGAGACGGAGGAAGAGAGGTCTTGTCATGCTCCGCATTGCACCGCTGTGCAAACAGTCTAGAAGGTAGGCAAGTCCAAGGAGAAACTATAAAGCTTAAAATTCAACAAGCGGTGCATTAAACATGTTCAATGTGATATCACAGCCTGCTGACACGTGACACGCGTCCCGGAGAGCCCACCTCTTCCAGCCTCACTATGTGAAATGGAAATCCAGTCCCTTGAAGAACGCTCTGCACCTTGGACAGGGTGACCTCTCGCTCCTCCAAGCTCTGACCACAAACAGCACCTTCTGCAACAGGAGAGAATATGAAGCGGGTTAGATACGGACGCCCGGCAGACGTGTTCCATAATCAGCGTTTAATACCCGTACCGTCAACGAAGACAATCCCAGGGACAAAACGCAGCTTTTTTGGAGCATCTCGACTCAGGCCCTGGAACAGAAGAAGAACACATCGGACTGGGTTTTTACTGGCTGGAAATACGTCAGCTATGTGAAGGTTTCCCGACCTCACAAACATTACTTAAATGCAGAGCAGTAAATAAAAAAACAGCCAGAAATCAGGATTTAATAACAGATTATAAAGCGATTTAATAGATAATTATTGTCCTATGGGGTGTTGGTGAAATCAGGTGGGATAACCCGACGTCCCAGTGCACGAGCCAATCACACGGCAACTTTGGATAAAAGAAATCGACGCAAGTTCACCTGGTTTAACCCTTCCTATTCCTCGATTGCTACAAAATAAAAGGAGACTGAGCAAAGAAAACAGAAGAAAAACCACGCAAAAAAATAGTGTGTGTGTGTGTAATATAGGTCAAGGTAATAATCAAGCAGGACCTGTCAGAGTCGGAAGCTCCGGTTACACAAGCAATACAGGGCAGGATGGGCATTAAAGAGATTTTTTTTACCTCCTGTACTTGCTGGATCATTGCGCTGGACGAGGCGCCCCCAGAATACGCCAATAGCACCTGCGAGACACAATATATCAGAGGGATGCTTCATAAAGACACAAACTGAACTTACACTTCCTCAAGGTTATCCCTTGCTGGAAGACGTGAAGCTAAATGCATTGTGGGATTCCCAGGAAACACTGGGCAAGCCTGTTTATCGTATCATATCAATGAGGAAACTGGAGCTTCGTTTCAGATGGCCGCTCATAGCGATCGAGCTGCGCACAACATAGATCCCAGTACATACGTAAAGTGCGTAACTTACGTAACGTTCGCACGCAAGTTACTCAATTCACGTAACTCCAGAGACTGCGGCATTTGGAATCCGCGCAGGGGAGGAGAAGGAGCAGCGCAGGGGAGGAGAAGGAGCAGCGCAGGGGAGGAGGAGGAGGAGCAGCACAGGGGGAGGAGGAGGAGCAGCACAGGGGGGTGGAGGAGGAGCAGCACAGGGGAGGGGAGGAGCAGCACAGGGGGGGGAGGAGGAGGAGCAGCACAGGGGGGGGAGGAGGAGGGGGGGAGGAGAGGAGCAGCACAGGGGGGGGAGGAGGAGCAGCACAGGGGGGGGAGGAGGAGCAGCACAGGGGGGGGAGGAGGAGCACAGGGGGGAGGAGGAGCAGCACAGGGGAGGAGGAGCAGCAGCACAGGGGAGGAGGAGCGGAGGAGGAGGAGCAGCACAGGGGGGAGGAGGAGCAGCACAGGGGAGGAGGAGGAGGAGCAGCACAGGGGAGGAGGAGCAGCAGCACAGGGGAGGAGGAGGAGCAGCACAGGGGAGGAGGAGGAGCAGCACAGGGGAGGAGGAGGAGCAGCACAGGGGGGAGGAGGAGGAGCAGCACAGGGGGGGAGGAGGAGCAGCACAGGGGGGGAGGAGGAGCAGCACAGGGGGGGGAGGAGCAGCACAGGGGGGGGGAGCAGCACAGGGGGAGGAGGAGCAGCACGGGGGAGGAGCAGCACAGGGGAGGAGGAGCAGCACGGGGGAGGAGGCAGCAGCACGGGGGAGGAGGAGCAGCACAGGGGGGAGGAGGAGCAGCACAGGGGGGAGGAGGAGCAGCACAGGGGGAGGAGGAGCAGCACAGGGGGGAGGAGCAGCACAGGGGGGGGGAGCAGCACAGGGGGGGAGGAGGAGCAGCACAGGGGGGAGGAGCAGCACAGGGGAGGAGGAGCAGCACGGGGAGGGAGCAGCAGCACAGGGGGGGAGGAGCAGCACAGGGGGAGGAGGAGCAGCACAGGGGGGAGGAGGAGCAGCACAGGGGAGGAGGAGCAGCACAGGGGGGGGAGAGGAGCAGCACAGGGGGGGGAGGGGAGCAGCACAGGGGGGGAGGAGGAGCAGCACAGGGGGGGGAGGAGGAGCAGCACGGGGGAGGAGCAGCACAGGGGAGGAGGACAAAAAGGTAAGTGTTTTTAACCTACGTAAAAGATAGAATACATAAAATAAAGATGCAGATGTGGTCAGAGAAGAATCTGCACGATTATTAATGAGGGAAAAATGGGAGGTGGAGGGATTTTATGGCAGAGTGTTCCTTTAAGACCAATGTGACCTTCAATCCATGATGGGAAATCACAGGCAAAGTTCTCCTGGGCAGAGACTTTATCCTGACGTTTAGCAGCTGGTGGCCACTGGATTCTTTGAGCCCCAAGAGACATACACTGCATGTGCTTTATTGAATAAAGCATCTTTCACTACACATGGCATACACCTTGCAGGACATAAAGGCCTCGTCTTCTAATCTAAGCAGGAACCTGGGCACAGAGAGAGGTATCACACATCCCGTCACAGGGCACATCTGGGAACGTGTCTGAGCCATTGGCTTACGCTGGTTCTCGTCACACTCTTCATTCAGATATTATTATTCCAGATTATTCTGCATAACATCTAAACACACTTTGTCTCCCGCCTCTTACCTTCTCTCCAGGATACACTACTCTGTTCTTCCCCAGCATCGCCCGGAACTTGTGCACAAAGTAATCCTTGAAACACGACCTGAAACACAAAAGACGGTCACATCAACAACAGACGCCACACCAGCCCTTAAAACCACATACCGGGCGAGGACCCCCTAATGTTTGGGGACGGAAGTGTTTTGGAATATTTGCAAAGAATAACACGATATCTAAATCAAATCAAAACATGAATATAGGTTTCATACGAACCTCTCAAACATATTAAAAAAAAGGGATGGAATCGGGCTAGATGGATAGAGGGGCCCCCCTTTTTGTAGCGGTACCTTCTTCTGGGGGCCCCCTCTTTTTGTAGCGGTACCTTCTTCTGGGGGACCCCCTCTTTTTGTAGCGGTACCTTCTGGGGGCCCCCTCTTTTGTAGCGGTACCTTCTTCTGGGGCCCCCCTCGTTTTGTAGCAGTACCTTCTTCTGGGGCCCCCTCTTTTTGTAGCGGTACCTTCTTGGGCCCCCTCTCTTTTCTGTCGGTACCTTCTCTGGGGCCCCCTCTTTTTGTAGCGGTACCTTCTTCTGGGGCCCCCTCTTTTTGTAGCGGTACCTTCTTCTGGGGGCCCCCCTCTTTTTGTAGCGGTACCTTCTTCTGGGGGCCCCCTTTTTTTGTAGCGGTACCTTCTGGGGGCCCCCCCTCTTTTGTAGCGGTACCTTCTTCTGGGGCCCCCTCTTTTTGTAGCGGTACCTTCTTCTGGGGGACCCCCTCTTTTTGTAGCGGTACCTTCTGGGGGCCCCTCTTTTGTAGCGGTACCTTCTTCTGGGGCCCCCCTCTTTTTGTAGCGGTACCTTCTTCTGGGGCCCCCTCTTTTTGTAGCGGTACCTTCTTCTGGGGCCCCCTCTTTTTGTAGCGGTACCTTCTTCTGGGGCCCCCTCTTTTTGTAGCGGTACCTTCTTCTGGGGCCCCCTCTTTTTGTAGCGGTACCTTCTTCTGGGGCCCCCCTCTTTTTGTATCGGTACCTTCTTCTGGGGCCCCCCTCTTTTTGTATCGGTACCTTCTTCTGGGGCCCCCTCTTTTTGTAGCGGTACCTTCTTCTGGGGCCCCCTCTTTTTGTAGCGGTACCTTCTTCTGGGGGCCCCCCTCTTTTGTAGCGGTACCTTCCTGACTGGGGCCCCCCTCTTTTGTAGCGGTACCTTCTTCTGGGGCCCCCCTCTTTTTGTAGCGGTACCTTATTCTGGGGCCCCCCTCTTTTTGTAGCGGTACCTTATTCTGGGGCCCCCCTCTTTTTGTAGTGGTACCTTCTTGTAGTGGTACCTTGTAGTGGTTTTATGTCATTGGAAAGGCCATGCTCTGGCCTTTCCAGTGATACCTGACATGACCCTGTAGCTGCTATGGTGTTGGAGATAATGAGATCCAAATGTCCATCAATGCAGACATTGTTATTTTTTCTCTGGGCCTATTCTGGGGCATGGGCCTGGAGCTGCTGCTCCATCTGCCCCTATGTTAATCCGGCCCTGTTGGGAATCCAGGGTGAAGGTCTGTAAAACTGCAGCGTCTGGGCCATTCAAGAGAATGAGGGAAAATCTAGAAGTGAGAAACGCAAGAAGAGGGGTTCTCCTCCCCGAGAAACGCAAGAAGAGGGGTTCTCCTCCCCGAGAAACGCAAGAAGAGGGGCTCTCCTCCCCGAGAAACGCAAGAAGAGGGGTTCTCCTCCCCGAGAAACGAAAGAAGAGGGGTTCCCCTCCCCCAAACATCGTAAAAAAATTCTTTCGTCGCTGATTCTCAAAAATAAAGAGTTTATAGACCGTAAAATGACAACGAACACAAATGATCAACATTTACCTTCTTTATCACTAGCACCATCCGTTGGTGAGTTGATATAATCCTCTGCTCCAGTCTTTAATAAAATAACACATTAACGCCTAAAGTATAAATCACGCGATCACACGCTCATTAAAGCTCCTCTGCTTGTTATAAAGGTCACTAATAAAGGAAGGCAGGAATCGCATGGTAACGCTTTGACATTCAAACAGGTAATGCTGTGGTATATAAAAAAAAAAAAAAACATACCACAACGTGCATCTTAAGGCTAGGGTCAGAGTGGGGCAGTCGGAACGCGCGTGCAGGCGCACTAAATCACGGCGGCAGTAGCAGCACATAACGGCCAATGACGGCCAATATATGCAGTACGTGCGTACGAAAGTGCGCCGACACCACGCAACCAGCAAATGAACGCATTTTTATCAGAACGTGAAACCGCTGCTACTGACGTACAGAGTGCGCTGCGGCCGCATAGCAGCGTGTGTGCGTGATTAGGAGACGTCAGACGATGCTAGTGTGCGGCCAACATAACGTTCAAACAGCCGGATTTCCCTAGACTTCTTTTCACCCCATCGTCATGAAATACGTCCAGAATTGCGCATCGTCTGACCACTTAAGCGTATTCCGTGAAAAAATGCGTGCGCACGCATCGACGTACATTTTGACGGTGGCTGCAGAAAATGCGCTCATCTGTCCCTAGCCTTAATACCTTCCCCCCCCCATAACTCACAACCTTTGCAGATATTTCACCCATAATCGCGAGGCTCTCACCTGCAGAATGCATCTCCGACCCGGATGATGAGAATGGCAGTCCCCTCCTTGCACTTCATACATTTTTGCCCCAACCTGAGAACAAATATTAAAACAGGTAAGGCTGGGGTCAGACGAGCGTAGTGTTCACGTCCGTGATTGCGCCTAAAAGTACGTCCGTGATAGCATGAAAGAAAGTCCATTGGAGCCTGACACATGAAGTACGTCCGCACTGAACTGCGGACGCACAACGGCCGCGGCAAACGGACGCAGGTTAGGCAAGAACGTAATACTGCTAAACGGACGTGCGGAGTGCGCCACTCCACAACGTCTGCATAGCTTTGTGTGTGTGATGTGGAGCATGGTCAGACGGACTGCATTTATACGTCCAGCATTTTTGACGGACAGAATGTTTTTTCATTGTAATTTATTTTTCCCTCCTACATCCGTCAAAAATAACTTCAGTGAAAAAACGAACTGTGTGACCACTACTGCGTCTTCCGTACTGACGATGTCCGTACTGCACGGACGTACAGTCCGTAGAAATCACGCTCGTCTGACCCTAGCCTTATAAGAGGTTAGAGTCGATGTTTTGAGCCTCTTGGAGGTTTTGTCAAGATTCCAAATCATAAATCTCCATAAACACACCTAGAGGGTTAAAACAACGATCTCTGTTATGATTCTGCAAATAAAGTTTAGACTTTTTACTAAAATCCCTGCAATCACCCATATGCAACCATTACATACACACACACTCTGACACGCACGTATGTATAATATATACACAAACACATGAGCGGCAGAGCATACACACACGAGACTGACACTCGCATGCGTGCGCACACATGAGATTACTGACATGCACACACACGAGACTGACACATGCGCGCACACACGAGACACATGCGTGCACACGATACTGACACTCACATGCGCGCGCACACACACAAACACAAAAGACTGACACATGCGGTGCGCACACACGAGACTGACACTCACATGTGCGCACACACCAAACTGACACAAGCACGCACAAAACTGACAAATGCGCGCACACAAACACGAGACTGACACTCACATGCGCGCACACAAACACGAGACTGACACATGCGCACACAAACACGAGACTGACACATGCGCACACACAAACACGAGACTGACACATGCGCGCACACAAACACGAGACTGACACATGCGCACACACACGAGACTGACACATGCGCACACACACGAGACTGACACATGCGCACACACACGAGACTGAAACATGCGCACACACGAGACTGACACATGCGCACGTTCATGCACACACACGAGACTAGCACATGCGTGCACACACACACAGAATGGCACATGCATGTATACAGTATATACTCACACATGCAGACATTTTATATAATATACACACACAGGAGACGAACAAGCTCATGGGCATTAAATATATAATTATGTATACATGTGACAGCCTCCTTTGTGTGTGTAGGTAAAAGAAAGTGTTAATTAGGTTTAACGCAAAACTGAGGGCATGAAATTATTAACTTCACAAAGTACAATACTGGTTCTTAAATAAAACTGACGTCACGAAAGGGTTAACTTCGGAGATTTTCATGAAGCCCGATTACTGTAAACGTTGGATAAAAACCGATAAAACACTAAACTGGGCAGAAGATCAGAACACGACACAGAGAGAAGAGAATACCCACAATGCCCCTCACCTCTTCTTTCCCTGCAGCATAACGCTGAAACCATCCTCTACCTCACACATGGCAAGGGCTCCCCGAAAACACCACACACACACTTCCGTCGCACACACAATACGTCACGCTCAGAGACAGGCCCGTGTTAAACGTTACTGCAGGGTCGAGTGTTCTATGGGCTGCACTGATAGTATGACGGGGGCTCCCTGTGACGGTATCTGTACCTCTCTGTACCCTATGACGGTATCTGCACCTCTCTGTACCCTGTGACGGTATCTGCACCCCCTACTACCAGCCCTGCTCTATAATAAATATATACCCCCTACTACCTGCCCTGCTCTATAATAAATATATACCCCCCTACTACTACCAGCCCTATAATAAATATATACCCCCCTACTACCTGCCCTGCTCTATAATAAATATATACCCCCTACTACCTGCCCTGCTCTATAATAAATATATACCCCCCTACTACTACCAGCCCTATAATAAATATATACCCCCTACTACCTGCCCTGCTCTCTATATAATATTATACCCCCTACTACCTGCCCTGCTCTATTAATAAATATATACCCCCTACTACTACCAGCCCTATAATAAATATATACCCCCTACTACCTGCCCTGCTCTATAATAAATATATACCCCCTACTACCAGCCCTGCTCTGTAATAAATATATACCCCCCTACTACTACCAGCCCTATAATAAATATATACCCCCTACTACCTGCCCTGCTCTATAATAAATATATACCCCCTACTACCAGCCCTGCTCTGTAATAAATATATACCCCCTACTACCAGCCCTGCTCTATAATAAATATATACCCCCTACTACCTGCCCTGCTCTATAATAAATATATACCCCCTACTACCAGCCCTGCTCTGTAATAAATATATACCCCCTACTACCAGCCCTGCTCTATAATAAATATATACCCCCTACTACCAGCCCTGCTCTATAATAAATATATACCCCCTACTACCAGCCCTATAATATATACCCCCTACTACCAGCCCTATAATAAATATATACCCCCTACTACCAGCCCTATAATAAATATATACCCCCTACCAGCCCTGCTCTATAATAAATATATACCCTCTACTACCAGCCCTATAACAACTATATACCCCCTACTACCTGCCCTGCTCTATAATAAATATATACCCCCCTACTACCTGCCCTGCTCTATAATAAATATATACCCCCCTACTACCAGCCCTATAATAACTATATACCCCCTACCAGCCCTGCTCTGTAATAAATATATACCCCCTACTACCAGCCCTGCTCTGTAATAAATATATACCCCTACTACCAGCCTTGCTCTATAATAAATATATACCCCCTACTACCTGCCCTGCTTTATAATAAAATATATACCCCCTACTACCAGCCCTGCTCTGTAATATATACCCCCTACTACCTGCCCTGCTCTATAATAAATATATACCCCCCTACTACCTGCCCTGCTTTATAATAAATATATACCCCTACTACCAGCCCTGCTCTGTAATATATACCCCTACTACCAGCCCTGCTCTATAATAAAATATACCCCCCCTACTACCTGCCCTGCTCTATAATAAATATATACCCCCTACTACCTGCCCTGCTCTATAATAAATATATTACCCCCCTACTACCAGCCCTGCTCTATAATAAATATATACCCCCTACTACCTGCCCTGCTCTATAATAAATATATACCCCCTACTACCAGCCCTATAAAATATATACCCCCTACTACCAGCTTAATAATAATATATACCCCCTACTACCAGCCCTGCTCTATAATAAATATACCCCCCTACTACCAGCCCTATAACAACTATATACCCCCTACTACCTGCCCTGCTCTATAATAAATATATAGCCCCCTACCAGCCCTGCTCTATAATAAATATATCCCCTTACTACCTGCCCTGCTCTATAATAAATATATACCCCCCTACTACCAGCCCTATAATAACTATATACCCCCTACCAGCCCTGCTCTGTAATAAATATATACCCCCTACTACCAGCCCTGCTCTGTAATAAATATATACCCCCTACTACCAGCCCTGCTCTATAATAAATATATACCCCCCTACTACCTGCCCTGCTCTATAATAAATATATACCCCCTACTACCAGCCCTGCAAATATATACCCCCTACTACCTGCCCTGCTCTGTAATAAATATATACCCCCCTACTACCTGCCCTGCTCTGTAATAAATATATACCCCCTACTACCACCCCTGCCCTATAATAAATATATACCCCCTACTACCTGCCCTGCTCTATAATATATACCCCCTACTACCAGCCCTGCTCTATAATAAATATATACCCCCTACTACCTGCCCTGCTCTGTAATAAATATATACCCCCTACTACCTGCCCTATAATAAATATATACCCCCTACTACCTGCCCTGCACTAAATATATACACCCCTACCTGCCCTGCTCTGTAATAAATATATACCCCCCTACCTGCCCTGCTCTGTAATAAATATATACCCCTACTACCTGCCCTGCAATAAATATATACACCCCTACTACCTGCCCTGCTCTATAATGACCCGGCTTCGCTGCGGGTGATCGGCTCCTGCTTGGGTTTTTCCATGGTTTTCGGCGGGTTAATCCAGATGTTTTTGCGGGTTTTCGGTTTGCATTCGCTGGGTTTTGCAGTTAGTTTTCGTCAGGTTTGCGGCAGCCTTTCTCTGCAATTCGGGGACCCTGTGGTGCTTGCTGAATACACCGCAGGGTCGCCGAAATGGGATCGGCAAAAGGAACCGAATTGAAGAGAACGGAAAGTTACCGAACGTGCAGTGACTTTTCAATTCTCTTAGTTTTAGTCCTAAATCAAAATTAATTAACATTGCAGAGATATGTTACCTATGACACCCCAGAGCCAAAAATCAGTTCTGGGAGGTCACAGGAATGCTCGGGCTGACTCAACGGGAACCTTCCGCGTTTTATTTGCATTGTAGCGACACACTGCGTCACTGTGAAACTGGCCGTGTGTAAAGGGAACCTACCGTACTTGTTGCATCTAAAGCCAGGGGGGGGGGGGTTACATGGGCGCCCCTACTGACGTGCCTCCCGGCTACGATGCGCATTCGACGGGGCTGCAAACGTGATCCTCCTTAAGAGGATCGAGCCTTGCAGTGCTGAGCGCACTAACTGCGCTCAGCGTGGCGGACACATGGGCGTCAGAGTGGAAGGAACGTCCACTCTCACAGACTTCCTTCTGCTCTGCAAAATGCTCGTCTGACCCCGGCCATAAACAACTACTTACCTGGATTGATTTTAGAATGGCTTATTTAGCACATGTACAGTCGTTACCCGTAGATGTTCCACGCTAATCCACTCCCAAGCATCAGACACCCCCTATTTATGGGGGGAGGGCCTCCCTGTTTTGTCTTTCCGGGCTTTTACCTCCGAGGATAAATTAAACGCTTCCTCGAGCGGAGGAATTTACTTAACTGCTACTTAGCAAAGTGCCAATATCATGGCTGGCGTGGTGTTGCATCCCCTGGCGTATGCCCGGAGCTGTCTAGCAAGGCACTGCACTGGCATGTGGGTTGTCTGCGCTACAGCAGACCAGTCGATGCAACAAAAAAAACAACAACAAAGTGAGAAATGGACTTCATTTGCATGTCCGATCCAGAATTCCTAGTTGTATATAGGGAGCTCTGAGTTGCTTTGACGCAAATTATGGTTGCCACATATAGGCCATGTTTTCCTGGACATACAGTACTATTTCAGGCAGAGGGAGAGCACAGGGAGAATTGCTGCCCTGTCACATGTATAATTCATAGCCTGCAGGAATGAAATCAAGGCAGGTCACCTGGGATTCCTCCCCCTGCAGTGTATGGATTATACATACTGTGGGGTGGCATTTTTCATACACTGCCCATCAGCATGAATAATTCTATGTGTCCAGGAAAACATGGCTGATCTGGCGACCCTAGCTCACGTTCTTCTTTTCCCTCATAATGACTTACATAATCTCCGATTTCAGTGAAACAGAGGGAGTGCAGTTACAGATCAACAGGGAATCAATGCTGGAAATAAATCATTAAAAAAATAAAAGATTTAACAACAAAAAGGAAGATATGTTTGTTATAAAATCATTCTTTATTTAGTCTAGCTCAGTGCGTTTCATTTTTCTTCTAGACCTAAAAATCCATCATCAGGACCAGTCTGGTATCCTCCACGAGGTTTGCATGCCGCAGGCTCAGGTTGCGGCCTAGCTAAAGTTAAATAAAAAGGTTCACATAAAACCGGTATCTCCTGCATACTATGGGCAGCCGTACAAAATAAACAGAATTAAAAACTAAAGTGGCGAGTCAGGAAAGTATCATGCCATGTCCAAGAATCCAATAAAAACACTGCAAAGAAAACCAACATGGCGTCCGTCTCCTCACGGCGGAGGCTCCTGGCACGTGCCTGTTTGTGCTCGTTCCTCGGTCGCACTGTCGGGGACTCGGGGCTCAGTTACTAGTTCGTTGCTCGGGATCTGTACCAACGGATGCACCATGGACATGTGAACGTTGAGGTTGTGAGCCTTCTCGAAGCGCTTCCCGCACTGGTCGCATGCAAATTCGAGGTCGGCCTCGGCCTTGTGCTTGGTCATATGGTACTTCAGAGAGGCTCGCTGCCGGCACTGAAACCCACACACTTCACATCTGCAGAGACAAAGCGACAGCACGGTCACATTTCATAAAGTCCCCGTGATACACAAAAGGATGGAGGAGACATTATGTTAATCACAGGCGTGTTACTTGGTTACGATACTCAGATTGCCATTCTGGGGGGGACTATAGAACGGACGCAGGGATAAGGACGCTGCCGACAGGCCTGACGAGATTGAAAAATGAAAGCACGGCAGGGTAATTCACTCACTATAGTGCCAGCAAGTATTCACGTAGGGAAGGGTGCTCATGTCTCCAGATCACATCTACAAAAGAAAGAGGAGACCAGGCTCTCCCATCCAATGTGGCATTACTGAATAATCACAACAGTGGTTTACAACAACAACGTCTAGACCTGACAAAAGGCTCCTAGACTGCTGAAACGCTGTTGCTGTGTGGCGCTGTTATGATTATTAAGTAATGCCACAATGAATGGGAGAACCAGGTCTCCTCATCTTTCTTTGTAGCCCTCTCCCTGGCTGTTGTAATGCAACATTAAAGTTCAATGAATTTCTTTTGTGAAGGTGGGGGCTGCACCTGTCATTAATACAGGATATAGGAGGGAGGTCTAAATGACATATTGCTTTCATCTCCCCAGGAAAAACATCTATTCGGTATTAGAAGGCTTTGCGTTTAAATACAATGTATACATATCTTGTGTAGTGAAAGAGTCAAGCCTGTAAATGAGAGGTAAATACCTAGTAATATGTTCAGCTGCCACATTCTTGCAACTTTGCAGCATCTGTCACACACATACATTGCAACAAACAAGGCAAAAATGCCAATAGTTGTATAACAGTCGCTCGCCATCTAATTAATGGTAAAGAGGCTCTGCCTTTTTATGCTCCTTTGCTGTACCGCTGGGGTTTTATCCTTACTTAGGACTGCAGTCCTGTGCCACCACCCCACCCTGCCACCCTCTCTCCGGTCAGGAGCTGCCATCCCTCCCTTTGGTCCACAGTTCCTCCACCAAACTCCCTCCCACACTTGAGTCTGGTCTCTTCATCCATCACCCTGATCAGGCATTGCGTACCTTGTGTATCAAAAGTACGCAAGTTGTGCGAGATACCCTACGCAATTGTGTAAGAAAAAAAAGGAGGGAGGGGTTGATTTTTACATTGTGTTCCTTTACGTAAACAATTTTTTTTTAATCATCCGATGAATCGATTAATCTAAAAATAAAAATCGTCCAACTAATAGATTAGGAAAATAGGGAGGGGTTGTGGGAGCTAGGGCTGCAACTACCTCCATCCATTGGGGGCAAAACATGGCAGTAACCGCCTTGGAGCTGGATAAGCAGTGGCTGCATTTGATGAGATCGCATGGATTTTCCCCACCAATACAAAGGCCGCTCCCTTGATGGGACACCGCAGGGTAATGGCTTTAAAGCTTTGTGAGTTTTGACTTACTGTAAAGGTTTTGCCCCTGAGTGTCTCATCTGGTGAACAGAGAGATGTTTCCGCTGCTTGAAGGCCTGTCCGCACTGGTCACAGATATAATTCCTCTGCTCTAGTGGGAAGGGGGGGGCGGGGGACACAAAAGAAAATAAAGATTTAATCTATGGAAACCCTGATGGCAGGTGACTTTCTGCAAGAAAACCATCCGTCTCACCTGTATGAATGAGTTTGACGTGCCGCTGGAGATACCGGTCGATCAGGAACACCTTATTGCAGCCGGGATGTGGACATGGCCGCTCCCGCATCTCCTCGTGCTGTTCCTTAACGTGTTTCTGTTTGAGTAGAGAAGTAAAGCTAAAAAATGAGAAGATACGGAAGTGTGGGTCTTTGAGTGGACCTCAGCGGATTCTGGTATTATTGGAGAATAGAGAATATTGCTACGATGCAGCCCGGATGTATGATACACGCGAGTAT
The DNA here is from genome assembly GCA_009667805.1 of Leptobrachium leishanense. Classification (NCBI taxonomy): domain Eukaryota; kingdom Metazoa; phylum Chordata; class Amphibia; order Anura; family Megophryidae; genus Leptobrachium; species Leptobrachium leishanense. The sequence continues at coordinate 21,371,681 of CM019072.1, forward strand.
AAACATACAATAAAAAGGTATATCTAACACTACCAAAACAAACAACAATGAATACACAAACAGTAACTCAACTTGGTAAATGGACGTCGATCTTCCTACATTCCTATTCTCTGTACAACATCAGAGTTATGCAGAAAAGAACAGCTACACCCCAAAACCCCAGTTAATAAAGGGTGTATGACCAAAGTACATCTTCGTGTAGTTCATTCAATCATATATGGACCTAATCAGGATTTTAACAATTGGTGCAGATCACGTCCCTCTGATTCAGAGAGCTGTGATTTAATAAAGCAATCAGAGGCTTATACTCAAATCAGACCATATGTAATGTGTGTATGTGACAAGAATATGGAATATTCCACACACCTAAACCCAACACTCATCCTACACCTTAAATATCAACCCTAATAAAAGGGAAGTTTGTGTATTATGAGTACTATGTTGGGAATACAAAGAAAAACACAAAAAAGGGGGTTATGTAGAGATCAGTGAATTTCTCTGTACGGTGTAATTTTGTGGCCAAATTCGGCAGGTTTTATCAGGCGAATCCCAAAGGTTTCAATGTAAATAACAGACCCGTTTTTTCTTAAATATTTATTCAACCGTTTATTCTTTTCTTTTGCAGCAAAAAGTCTATATTTTAGGATTTGTTAGAAAACATTTCGCTGAAAATATAGCAAGGAAAAAAAAGTGTCATCTGCGCTCGTTTCTATGTATTCCATCTGCAACAAAACACTGAGGTTTTTGTTTGTTTCAATGGCCATTGCAACGTAAGCTCACTCGCCACTTCAAGGCACCTCTTTATAGAGTACCTAACCAATGTAACCAAAAGGCCGCTCTACTGAGCAGCTCCAAGCCCCTCCTGCTGCTTTTCAGCTAAGGAGAGGCAGAGAAATGGTGGGTTTTATTTATACACGCACCAAACACTTCCCATTTGGGATCAAAAACAAAAACATGGAAAGAGGAACAGCTGCAGAACGACGGACTGGTGTAACAAGCATGATATACATAAATACAAAAAAAATGGCGTCGCGCCCATACTCACCGGAGCGGCTGCAACAACCTGGAGCTGCTCAGTAGAGCGGTTTTTTGGTTACATTATAAAGAGGTGCCTTGAAGTGGCGAGTGAGCCTACCTTGCAATGGCCATTGAAACAAACTAAAACCTCAGTGTTTTGTTGCACATGGAATACATAGAAACGAGCGCAGATGACACTTTTTGTTTTATACATTAACTGGGCTGTTACTCCTGGTTGTTGCAGCCGCTCCGGTGAGTATGGGCGCGACACCATTTTTTCTGTATGTATATTTCGCTGAAAATGCCTCAATTAATTTTTTTAAATGGCTTTTTTTTCTGTAACAGACCTTTTTTATTATTCATAGGGTCTTATATTATTTCCAGGCATTTTCGTGCAGTAGTTTTTGTTTTTTTTTAAACGAGTTTTCAAAGTTGGGGGGGGTCCCCTGGTCGGCTATTTCCAGTGATCTGTTTGGCAGGTTGCCTGGTTTGTTTTTTTTAGATCGATTTGGCAGATCATCGAATGCATTCGGTGATTTTTTTTGGATCGATTTGCCAGTTTTGCAGCGATTTTCCAATTCCATGGTTTTTCAGGTGCGTTCGGCGGGTTGATTCGCTGCACTTTGGGGACCCTGCAGTGAATTTTGAATTCGCCGCAGGGACGGCGAATCGAACTTGCCGAACTGCATCGAACAGTAGAGCACTAGCACTGACCTATCGGTGCTCTCTGAATAACCCCTAACCATTGCCATGGCGCAGTTATGTGTGTGAATGGATTGTATTTCCCCGTTTTTACCTTCATGCCGTCAGCGCCTCTGTAAACAGCCGTGCATCCCTGGTAAGGACACTTGAAAATCGGAGGCAGCTCCTCCCTGAAAAGCAGACAGGAGAGTCATCTGATACAGATAAAAGCACAGTGTAACCTAAACATTGCTAGCTACATGGAGCCCAAATGCATTGGGGTTATCAGAGGAGCGCCAGTGTTTGCCATCATTGCAAGAGCCGACGGAAATCACTGGCATTGCAGCATTGAGAAACACTGGTGCTTCCCAAAACTATAATCCAAACTATAAAAAGGAGAAGCTGCACAATGAAGCTTGTCCTTGGCACCCCAGATGTTTTGGAACTACAAGTCCCATGATGCCTAGTCATATGCAAGGCTAGCCGAGCATTACGAGACACGTAGTTCTGAAACCTCTGGCCAAGGTTCGCCATTACCGGCCTAGGGTCATTCAAGAAGAGCTGGTGTTTATCAATTTTGGAAACACCGGTGATAATCACAGCAACAAACGCTGATGCTTCACGAAAAATAAAATCCAAACAGCGACAGGAGAAACTTCATTACGAAGTTGCTCCTGCCTTCAGTTGGAATTTTGCCTTTGGGAAGTGTTGCAACGCCCGGCACGTTCTGAGAGGAACCCTGCACCTCCTCGCTCCTCCTGCTCCACCAAGTGCTGAGATAGCATCCACACTCACCGCTCAGGCTTGATCTTGTTCCAGCCTGGCTTAGGGCCCGGTTTCTTTCTCTGTCTGGACTCTGAAGGACTCTTCCGTCGAGATCGCGCCCCTTTTCTTTTTTGAGGGATCCTCCTGCTGGTGAGAAAGTAGAGATATCCGACATGCGAGTAGTACTGAAATCGTGTCGCTCGCAGCTCAGTCTCCCTTGGTTTCATTTGGATGGTTCAGCAGATTCTGGTATGGGACAGGAAGGTCCTACAAGAGACCTACTCATACGTTACCATCTCTAGAGGACTTGTTATATATGTGTGCGTGTGGTAAGACAAGAGGACTCACATCCATGTATAAATCGTGATATTTACCGGCTCCGGTGCTACCGATGTGCCATAGACATAGAATTCTGGAAAAGGTGCATACAGGAGGCTTTCTTCATACAGATACAATATCTATTCATTCCATAGAAAACCTGTCAACGTTTCAGTCCACACAGGGACTTCTCTAAAGACAGATCTGTAACAGATCTCAGTACTCCAACAGGGCCACATGGGTCAATGCCGCTTCTTTGTCGGACCCCCGTGTTCCCCTCATGACTTTCTCTAGTCCTTAGAGAGCTTTGCTAGCATCCCCCAGAAATAAGCCGTGGCTGTAGATCTGGAGCTTTTCATTGAAACAGCTACCACTGTATATAGCTGCTACCCACACCAGGAGTCGTGACTGCATGTAGGGTCAAAAATAGAACTGGTTTAATTGGGGCCAGGCACACATATTTATAGGGTCAAATAGGGGTCATTTACATACAGGAAAGCTGACCCTAGAAAGGAAATGTGAGACCTGATTAGGTACAGACAGTGAAATCCACATTGCGTAACATTCCTAGACAGACAGGACAATGGCACTAGTGATTGACAAACCGCAGAAAACTTTTCAAACATAAACAGATAAACACATTCCTGAGACGAGGGTAGGCTAGGCTAGAAGGCTAATCCTATCGGAAAGATAACAAGATACACATGGACCAGACAATAGACAGATATGCAAGAATAATGTTGTTGTCCAGCTCAGATTGCATAAACATACTGCACTCAAGAGAGGCCAAGGAAATGATATGGATTATGATGCCTGCACCCTACAAATATGCCTCCAGGTCCATGTACCCAAAGTCCAAAGTGATTTACGTCACAAGATCTATCCCAGAAACCCCTGGCCTGCAGTGGATTATGGGACATGTTGTTCAGTGAAATGTGCAAAATGTTTTTGATAGAGTTAAAAATTACCTCTTTTCTGGAAGTGCTTCAATGTATTCATCAGAGGATGACAGGTCCCCCTGACCCTCCCCGACCTCTTTGCTCTGGAAATCTCTGTACAAGAAAACAAAAAAACACACACACACACACACATATTAGTTTTTTATTCTATATATCCCCCCCCCACAAATACAGCTGATGTGCTGCACAATGGGAAAGATTTATAAAGTGTCACCCGTAGAGAAATGGGGCAAAGTCCTAAAAGTGGAAGAACAGCCACAGGGATCAAGAGAATGTCCCTGCCGATTGCAGGAGTTTCTGTGGCGATTGCTCCACATGCAGAAATGGGTCGCTAAAAGAAAGTGACAGGGCGCTGATGGAAGTCTGTGCTGCTACATCCTGTATCCTCACCCATCCGAGAGGGAGCTGCCATCATCTCCTGCGGCGTCTTCTGTCGATCGATGCACTTATGGAAAGAAAAATAAATATAAATGAGGCACGGAGAATAAAATACATCATTACGAGAAAAATCATCACATTAAAATGACAGTAAATCAATGGGGTGCTCTAGCCACCACGGGCACTGCATTTACATGGGCATGGGGCAGGACGACGCTTGAAGAACCCGGGTAAATGTGATCGTCACAAGCATGGCCATCTGCTCGAGATCGAGTTTACTTGGTCTGGACACATTCTGGAGAATTGCAAATGGGTTTTGTTTATTGCAAACTGGCTCCGGAATTTGTCCCTAAAAGATACAGTATATGGGGTCGACATGTCGCTGTAAGTGTAATGAATGAAGTATCCTGAGAGACTCGCTGCAGCCACAGTGCAATACCAGGAGTGCCCAGCAGAGGGAGCTCACTGCCTTTCAAAAACAATGCGTACACTCAATGCACTGTAATGCAATAATGGGGGGGGGGGGAAAGAGGTGGGGATAAGGATTGGGGTTTGTAAGAATCCACAGATCTGCCAGTGGTTTGATGGAAAACCACTCGGTAGTGAGAGTGTTAAGTGGGCCATTCGGTAAGATACTGTGAAGAGGTGGCGACTGGTAGTGGCTTTTCATTTGGAAAAGGTAGCTGTGATTTTAGCACATGTTGACACTACGGGTAATACATGTTGTGGAGCAGCCAGAGACGCCATCAGAGAGGGGTGAGGTGTGCGTTACACTGCACAGATTGCAAACACAGGCAACCTGAAACGACGCCACCAGCGGGCGAGCCATGCCTTCCTGTGACAGTTTAAATACAGGCAGGGGCATTTTTATGAGGGTGCTGAGGGGTGCCATGAACCCATATAACTGAGTGTAGCAACTCTGGTTCCACTTGGCACCAGGGCCGCCTGCAAAAAGGATAAAACACCTTTTGTGGTGGTAGGAGCATGTGAAAGGTGTGTACAGCGCATGGAATGCCATGCCTCCAAGCTGCGAGGGGCTGCTCTGCTGCCATGCAAAGGGTGGGAGGAGGACAGAGGCTGCTGATCACTGCATACCCATATCCCTCCCACATCCAGACATCTCCCCCACCTCATACCCGCATCCAGACATCCAGCCCCCATCCCATACCCACAGCTAAACACCCCAAATCCATACGTGCAGCCAGACATCCAGCCCCCATCCCATACCCACAGCCAGACCCCCCCCCAATCCATACGTGCAGCCAGACATCCAGCCCCCATCCCATACGTGCAGCCAGACATCCAGCCCCCATCCCATACGTGCAGCCAGACATCCAGCCCCCATCCCATACCCACAGCCAGACCCCCCCAATCCATACCTGCAGCCAGACATCCAGCCCCCATCCCATACGTGCAGCCAGACATCCAGCCCCCATCCCATACGTGCAGCCAGATATCCAGCCCCCATCCCATACCCACAGCCAGACCCCCCCAATCCATACGTGCAGCCAGACATCCAGCCCCCATCCCATACCCACAGCCAGACCCCCCCAATCCATACGTGCAGTCAGACATCCAGCCCCCATCAAATACGTGCAGCCAATCAGCCAGCCCACATCCCAAACTGGCAGCCCCACACACGCAGCCAGACAGTCCCTCATTCCATACCCGCAGCCAGCTCCTATCCCCACAGCCAATCAGCCAGCCCCCACACCATACGCGCAGCCAGCCCCCACACCATACGCGCAGCCAGCCATTCCCTCAATCCATCCCCGCAGCCAGCTCCCATCCGGCAGCCAATCAGCCAGGCCCCACTCCATACCTGCAGCCAGACAGCCCCCACCCCAAACCTGCAGCCAGACAGCCCCCATATACTCCCATGCTACACAACTAAACCCACAAGTAAAATCACTCACGCACACATCAGCAACGCTCACCACACACATACTGTTCGGTGTGTGTATAAGGTGTATGGATATTTGCTCTGTCTCTCCCATTGTACAGCGCTACGGAACTAGTTGGCGCTTTATAAATGCTTGTAACTGTAACATCAACCTCCTAAACAAAAAAATATATATTTATTAAGGGATGTGGAAAAATGCACCTTCATCAGTGCGTCCAAAAATCCTTGCACCAGCCCCCCATATCAAGTTCTAGAACTGGACTGCATTAGCACAATAGAGAGCTTGCAGCGGATACACAGCATTGACCACAAATCACTAACGCACAATATTCTGCTTCTAAGATGATCTACTCCCTTTCTCTCGTAAAGCGGCGAAACATTGAGTCTGAGGTCGTGATTACCGAGTGACGGGTCAGGGTCCAGAACATCATTCTGAGAAGCGGGGATGTCCACGGGTATCGCCGGCGACTGGCTCAGCGGAGGGAAGCTTCCTACCACGACAATATCAGGCAAGGAGTACACCGAAGGTACGTGCGCAGACTCTGCGTTTACACAGTGGGCGCCGTTGCCACTTCCTAAGGTTAGCCGATCCTGTTCCTGCTGGGTGGATGGGGCGCTGCTGTCGGAATCCATTTCCATGATGTAATCGTGGCCCCCTTTGCATGCCCATACTGCCCGGATGACGCCGCAGTACTGCGCAGAGAGCAGCTGCTGGAGGCCGGGCATGGACTGGCAGATTCCCGCATGCTTGTGTGTCCAGCCCACCAGCCCGAGGAGACACTCTGAGCTTGACGTGATCAGATCTGAAAAACACAAAACACAGGGTGTAAACAGACACAGAATGACTGAGATTATACATGTCGCCCCTGGGCCCAGCAGCGAGCATGATGGGAACCTCTGAAAGCTGGTAACAAGCAAAGTGCAGAACCGGACAAAATCTCAGAGTCCTGCAGCCCTTCCGATGGGGAGAAAAAAAAATGGCTTCCGTCCCCCCCAAAAGATGGCAGAAGGAACATCATTTAAAGTGCCCCTCACCCAATGGACACGGTCACTGTATGTCTAAGGCCGGTTCTTCTGAGACCACGGGACAAGTGCAGCTCTGATTGGACTTCACATTGCTGTGCCAATGCCATCACCAGCATGGTGGCGCCCTGTAGGCAAGCATGACAGGCGCGCTTTAACTTGGGTAATCCAACAAGGCTAACATCTTATTTTTTTTCGACTATGCCTCCGGGCCCCCCCCCCAACCCGCCTGGGCTCCTCTGTCCCCTCTTGACATGACGGACGCCACTGAAGATCCCCTGTATACAAATGCCGGAGAAAGAGTGAACTACACATGCTCGTAGCCGGCCAGTCGTGTTGATGACACCTCGGACCAGCATCACGACGTACTGGAGCCCCGTGACGTCCCCTGGAAGTCCAATGGGGCTCCCCTAGAAGAAAACGCCAGCAGGGCGAGTAATTTGCTCAACAACTGCTTGAGACGTTTCCATGTGTACACCCCTTCTATCACTGGACGGGGTTTCCTGGTACCGACCATGCCAACGCCTTGCTTGCTGTCTGCCCCTTTAATGATACTGCCTGTCTGCCGCCCGCCTCCTGATGTGGACCACGAGGAAACGTCAACACGGACTATTTCACCTGGCGCTACATTCACCGGCAAAGCAGGTAGCGTTATATTTCCATTGGCATCGGCCTCGCACAGGCACTCTACCTGTGCGTCTGGTTCCGCTCCCCGTCCACCCTCACAACTCCCTGGACAGGCGTCACATAGAAACATGGAAAGCCGCGCGATACACTGACCTGCGCAGGCCGCTGTTGTGCAGTTTGCTTCATTATGTATTTTGCCACTGGAAGAGAAAAATGAAATCATTGTGATGTCAGAGACGCAATTCAACGTTTACAAACAGGACCCAGTGGATTTATGGAAAACCATTGCCGGCAGGGTAAAAATTAACGTGCCCGTCAGGACGTCCGTTTTAGAGACATTAGGCTGGCCGTCCACTGGGTCTGTAGTCCGGCAACCGACCACCATTGCACCAATACGGACACAGTGGACGGCCATCCTTAAGCTTTTTGGACAGGCGGAGGCCGAGGACTTTCTGTAAAAAGAAAGAAATCTCCAGGCTGCTCAGACACACAGCTGCAGCACCGTGGACGACTTGCCCGAGGTGCCGAAACTTTACTAGCACATTCGGCAACCCGTTTGCATTTTATGACCAGGTCGAGCAGATTCTATCATGGTAGTGAAGGGGTTAAAACAATCCCAAACCACCTCAATAGCACAATAAGAAAGCCCCATCTGCAAACGTTTCGGAACACGGAAGCAGCGATCGGACAGAGGTGACTGCGGGAGGACATCGAGGGAGCGCAGGTACAGGTACGTATCAGTCCGAGTGTGGCTCGGGGGTTACCGTTTTCGCCACTGAAATTTAACCCCGAGCCACACTCTGGAATACCTCCAGGGAGGTTAAAACCAGCTAGACTTTACATGATGTTGATCTCCTGCAGGAGCTTTTGAAGATCGTGTAAAACTAGAGTGTGGTAGCGAAGGGGTTAAAAAAATTATAATTCCAATCTGCCTCAATGTATCCTGCACAGAACAAAAAAAAAACAAAAAAAACATAAGATTTGGTAGTTACGCAAAGTTTTGCCCAGCTTGATTTTATTTGGGACGATTGAGCGCGCTCGTTTCTGTCTCATATATAGCGCGCCATTTATAGCACTTTATATTTTACATATCCTTCAACTTGGTACAAAGTAACGCAATAATATCATAATATATGATGATAATATTTACCTAAAGCACAAACAGGACAAGCGGAACCCCCAGATACAAGAGAACAACTCGGAGGAGGCGCATTGCAGCCGGCTCATCGCGTGCAACTCAATTTATTCAATGGTCAAGAGCAGTAACACAATATAAAAGTCCGGCAGGACGCAGCTCCCTCACTATTCTAGTAGGAGGCACTTAGTTCCCATTTGGTTGATACAGTTCTTTAAATAAAAAGCACCATGCACCTCCGCTGATTTGTTCTCCATTAATATTTATGGATTCAAAATTATAATTGTGACTCAAAGTGTTAAAGCATCCTGAAAGAGCTCCCGTCCTGAAACACAGACAACACGCGACAAGAGACGCGGCTCAGAGCCCCCCGGCGCGGCACACAGACAACTCACTCTGCTCTGCTGGCGTGAGGTTTGGTGGGAGACGTGTTGACGCGCTGGATAAAGGTCTTCAACACGCTGCGGCACTTGTAAAACTGAGCGTGGCAGTCCTTGCACACAAACCGCGGAAGTTCTGGGTCACAGCGGACCGAAACGCCCAGGAGCTGCTGAAAGTCCATATAGAATACTTGATCCAGACGCCGCTGCTTCTCTGAACTCCGACCAAGCACGGGGAACTTACCAAACGCGTGGCGCAGGCTCCGAGAGGAGAATTTCCCGTGGCACAGCCGGCAGTAATCTGTGCTCGAGGGCTTTCCAACGGCTGGGGAAGAAATGAGACGCGCGTTATTTCACACAGGTTATAATGATACACCAGCAATAGAAATTCAACATGGGGCACCAGCCAATGGAAACTCAAGACGAAGCCCAGCCCCTGCAGAACCAACATCCAGACGTTCACAAACGAGACAGCCGGATTCAGACGGCCCAGAAGAAACACCACGACCGAGACACATATTGACAGTTTAGCAAAGAAAATCAGGCACTGACAGCGCGCGCCGACAGTCGGGGTCACGGAGACAGACCGACGCGCGCCGACAGTCGGGGGTCGCGCAGACGGACGGACCGACGTGCGCCGACAGTCGGGGATCGCACGGACGGACGGACCGACCGACGTGCGCCGACAGTCAGGGGTCGCCCAGACAGACGGACCGACGCGCGCAGACAGACGGACGGACACGCGCCGACAGTCGGGGGTCGCGCAGACAGACGGACCGACGCGCGCCGACAGTCGGGGGTCGCGCAGACGGACGGACCGACGCGCGCCGACAGTCGGGGTCGCGCAGACGGACCGACGCGCGCCGACAGTCGGGGGTCGCGCAGACGGACCGACGCGCGCCGACAGTCGGGGGTCGCGCAGACGGACCGACGCGCGCCGACAGCCGGGGGGCGCGCAGACGGACCGACGCGCGCCGACAGTCGGGGGGCGCGCAGACGGACCGACGCGCGCCGACAGTCGGGGGTCGCGCAGACGGACCGACGCGCGCCGACAGTCGGGGGTCGCGCAGACGGACCGACGCGCGCCGACAGTCGGGGGTCGCGCAGACGGACCGACGCGCGCCGACAGTCGGGGGTCGCGCAGACGGACCGACGCACGCCGACAGTCGGGGGTCGCGCAGACGGACCGACGCGCGCTGACAGTCGGGGGTCTCGCAGACATGTACTGACAGTCCAGGGCATACAGGTGCCCACAGTCAGGGACAGCCAGCCAGGTGCCGTTTCCGGTGTTGCCCACACATTGCACAGCACCGTGATATGTCTGATGGGGACACAAACACAACACCGGCTCTATGGGAATGGCTGTGCAGGATCTGGACACCCCTTACCTCCATCCCGGGGAGCCCCCGCACTCCGCGGCTCGCACTCCCAGGCGGGCTGAGGCCTAGCGCTGCTGCGGGCTGCATCCCCCTCCGGGGCCCGGCCTCTCCTCCGCTGCCAGGCCGCACTCCGCCCGCCCCGCTCGCCTTTCATTCCGCGGCCTCAACCCCCGAGCAGAATCCGCCGCGGAGCCGCCATCGAGCCCGAAGCCCAAGACGGAAACGCAGTCATGCGGGAATCACAGCGCCCCCGGGCGGCCGGGAGGAAGCACTGCAACCAGAGCGGCTGGAGCCCGAGCAGAGCTCAGTGACTGAACGGGGACAGGCAGCACACACTGGTGAGCTGCTGGTGATTCTATACGAGTTGCAGTGCACCGCTCTGACCGCCAGGGGGCGCGCTGCAGCGCTGATCCTCAGTACGTCGCTCTTAGCTTTCCGACCGGGTAATGCGGTCGCGGTTGAAAGGTTCCGGGCGTTTTTCTTAGTCTGTTTTTATTATGGCTGCTCCATCTGGAGGAGACGAAAACTTGAGGCCGCTCCAACATGCCATGAAGCTTGCCACCCGGGCGATCCAGCTGGACACCGGAAACAAGCACAAGGTGAGGAAAGAGGGTGTAATGGGCCTGGTGAATCCCCCCCCCCTGTCTATCATCTCCTGCTTGATTTGTTTTGCTGCAGCTTTTCCTGTATCTCTCTCTGCCATCAGCTGTCTGTGTATTCTTCATTATTATCCCTACCCCCCATGGTTGTGTCCTCCCTTACAGTGATATCAGCTCTATATACCTTTATTCCTGATTTAAATGGCCTCCTCACATCCCATGTTTTGGGGTTATCACCACACCCTGGCATGCATTAAGCAAAAAGGTCATTTTGACAGCAATTTTTTATTTAGTTTTATTCATTTTCACATTTCGTCCGAATAGTCTTAGGGTTATTCAGTGAGAGGTGAAAACCAGGAGAATGGCTGGAGAAGTGAAAATTCTAGGTCGTAATAGCCATACCAGAAAAATTCTCCCATTTATCTCTCTTTCCAAATCGGCTATTTTGTCTATATTGTTCATTCTCCTGGTTTTCACCGCTCTCTGAATAACCCTGTTAGTTTTAGAGGGTTATTCACTAACCTCAGGATTGTAGCGAATAGTGAATTTCACAGGTCGGCACAATTTTAGAGCAATTCGTCTTTTCACTAAGCTGTCGTTTCGTCAAACACTGGTAAACTGACAGCAAAATACGGTGCAATTTGGCAGGGTTCAACGGTTTCGAAAAATCGTCCCATAGAAGACTATTGTGTCTTCTATTCAGAGAACGCTGAATTGCACCTCAATTTTGATGACATTTCATGATTTACGTTTTTTTTTCTCAATTAAACAGGCAGATCCAATAGGTTTCAATGTAATAAATATAATATCTTAAATATAAAAAAAAATATTTTTGGCACAATTTGGCGCTTATCGCCGACATCTTGTAACTGCTTCGGCAAATCGGCCGACCGTTTGGAAAGGAATCGCCGAAGTGTGCCGCAATGCTCCAAAATTGTGTTAAATTTCTGTGCTTTGTGAATAGACCCCATCAAACATTAAAAGAACCTTTATTATTATTATTAATAATAAAGTTTTTTTCTTTTAATAATGTTCATTCTCTGAACATAGAAAAAGCACCAGGTATCTGTTACTTGAGATTAGGTCTGATTGGTCTCGTCCTAACATTTTAGTCTAGTGCCTTTATGTTTTATATTGTTGGGGCTTTGGTTGCAAGATATGTGATTTTTCTGTGATGTTTTTATTGGTTACCGTAGCACTCTTATGAAATATGCATGTTTACATTGTGTGCAGCCCCTCATGTCCTGCGTGTGTTTAATTTATTTTATGTTTATCTTTCACAAAACGTAGTAATAAATAGTCTTTAGTTACGAATGTTGCAAAAGATGCAGCTGGAGCGCAAACCCAAAACATGCCATTCCTTTTTACAATGTTATATTTGTGATTGTAATTGCAGTGTGTGTTGAACCTGTATGATACATGCTAATAGAGGCAACTCTCTTCGAAAAGAATCCCCCCACGTTCCCCTAAAATAATTTGCAGACAGCCCCTGCCCAATTATTATATTTTTTATATATATGTTTCAGCATTGGTATAAATACTACCCTTTTCTCCCTCGGCGCACTCTGTTCCTTCTCTTTGGCTGCTGGCTTCCAAAATGCCGACGTCTCTGCAGCTTCTTCTGCAATTTGCACCGCGTACGTACAAAAGTTACATACTCTATACAAATTGAGTTTCTTGCAGGACTTGCGTTGTGTCTGTACACAAGATACGCAAGTGCAGCTTCCTCCCTGAACGCTCTCTGCTGCGAGCGTTCAGATAGACAGGATGGGACTGGTGGGGCGCGCTCCACACCGCCTGACCACTTTAATAAGCAAAAGCAGTCAGCGTTCGTCCCTTTAACTCTTTTGTATTTACAGCAGAAAGTCCTTACACAGAAATGAGGGAGCGCAGACCGTCCGCTTACATTAGTTCACGGGTCCCTGTAATTGAATTTAAGCGAGCATGGGATAGGCATAAGGCTATCCTAAACAAAAGATAAATCCAGGTAAAGTATCCATGTAATTGGGCAGACTAGATGGGCCGAAAGGTTCTTATCTGCCGACATTTTTCTATGTTTCTATGTCCCATGTAATCTATCGTGACAAAAACCAGTGGTGTATTCAGCCTGCGTGGTGCTCTGTTCTGCCCCCCCCCGACCCATCACAAATAAATCTGAAATTAAAACAAATAATCACTTATCAGGGCCATTTATTTCAATAAAATATAATATAGAACAAGAGCAAAGTATTTTATTTACACCACGTGATTTCTAACATTTATTATAGCTTAGAGCAGGGGTCAGCAACCTTGGCTCCCTGATGTTTTGGGAACTACAACTCCCATGATGCTCAAAGGGAAATGTAGTTCCCAAAACATCAGGGAGTCAAGGTTGCTGACCCCTGGCTTAGAGACTCATTGCTGCAAGGTTTATTGCTGTGCAGCTCTGTTATACACCCGCACAACTAATATATATATATATATATATAATCTACCTCTAGTATAAACACATTTTTAAGCAAGGAAAAAAAGACACAACTAACAGAGGTGTTTGTTAAGAAAGAATATACTTGAAAACGAGAGAAATCTCAATGTATCCTTCCTGGTAAAATCCTTTATAAATAAATGAATGAATTCTACATTAAATCCTCCTAATGATCCCCCTTTATAAAAATTAATTATGACTTTTAGTGTAGTTTAGAGCAGGGATCTTAATCTCTGACCCCCCCCCCCACCATTTTGATTCCTGCAATCGCTGAGTTTTTTTTTAATGCAACAGATGGCCAGAGAATCCTGGGAGTTGTAGTTCAGAAATGTCTGGTGGGGCAGAGTTTAACAGCCCTGGTTTAGAGACAAATTTTCTGGGAGTTTTTTTGTTTTGCATCTGTTTGACACCCGCACACCCCCAAATATATGGAGGAACCCCTAAAGAGAATATAGAGGGATTTATAGCCACAAAATAGGGACTGCCTGTCCTGAATAGGGACACTCGGGAGGTGTGACTGAGTATTCTGGTCAGCAACTAGGATGAATAGGTATACTGGTCGCCCCTTTATGCATAAAACGTGGATTATAAAGGTCTAAGGGTCAGTATTGGGCGGATTATCAGTGTATGGAAATCCTATAGTCACAGTATTCACAGTAATTTGTCCCTTTTTGTGTTTCAGGAGGCCTACGTGGAGTACCTGAAAAATGTCAGCTACATCTCTCAGATCCTCCTGGAAGAAGCCGAGCAGATAGGTAAATCAGTATGTGCTTTGATCCTGTGCTATCTGTAAATATATACAGTAAAAGCATAATATGATTGAACTCCTGCACAATGACAAGCGCTGTGTGTTCAGTTAATCCTATTATCCATGGAGACATATCATTTGGGGAGGATTCTGCAACTTTAGGGTGATCAACTAAAGCTGGGATCAGTAACCGTGACCCTTCAGATGTTTCAGAACTACATTTACCATGATGCTCAGCCACTCACTAGACTGGCTGAGCCTCATGGGGAATGTAGTTCCAAAACATCTGGAGGACCATGATTGCTGACTCTTGATCTAAAGTGTTACAATGGGAATGGGAGGGGTTAATGTGTGGGTTTGTGCAGTCGATATCAGGTTACAGAGTGAATATGTGGGGAGACAGAAAGCTCAGCTGTAAAATAAAGATTCAGCAATTTTTTTTTCCCACAGATTTAATGAGACTCATGATGTGATGCAGTGTGTGTGTGTGTGTGTGTCATATTTTCCTTTTTGTTTGTAGCTAAGAGCAAAGTATTGGCCTCGGACTCCCAGAAGCTGCTGAAACTGGCGGCACAATGTCTAGAGAGGGCGCAAAGTACAGCCGGAAAACTGGGTCAGATCTGCTTCTTTCTTTATTGTTCTTTGTGACTTGTGACATATGTTTCACCGCACCCCGTGATAAAGTGCTAGAGGCTTGTGATACACAAATCATGTAACATGCCGGATCTGCATACAGTGACCCAACATGTGACGTATATACTGTACACGCTGCAAACAGTGACACGTTATACAGTGCCAGTGGACAGAATAGTCCAGCCAGCGATGTCGAACTCTGCCCTCCCCAGATGTTTCTGAACTACAAGTCCCATGATTCCCTGGCCATCTATTGCGTTGAAAGAATTTTGGGAATTGTAAGCATCAATATTGAAAACCTGGGGATGTGGTCGCACCATACGTCCGTCTTCTAGTCACTCCGTGTTGTAACCATTTAGTCATAATACATTGTATTCCTGGTAATGTGTCTCTGTTTGAATCCCCGGCGCAGGCAAAGCAGATGCAGACAGTGAGTCTCTATCTCCACCGATCAATAATGTTCCAGATCCTCCACCCTGTGAGACCCCCAGCGCTCCCCTGGTCTCCTCCTATCCACCTCTGGCGCTTACGTTCGGACACCGCAGGGCCTGCTCCGACAAGGTGCCCACTCGCAGCCCTTTCCCAACGCCCGAGGTCTTCAGGATGTTACGGGCGGCCGAGGCTGCAAAACCCAAAACGGAGTTGACGCCCCTGGAAGAAGCTTCTGTCCAGAACCAGAAGCTGAGAGCATCGTATGAGGCTCGGCTGTCACGATTGAACCCGAATCAGGCGTCGCAGAAAACCTCTCTGGCAAGTGGTCGACAGATTGGAAATGCTCAAGCTCCGTGCCTAAAAATAAGGGGGGATCCAATTTCCATCCCTGGATCCTCGCTCCCACCCTATAGCATCCAGGGAATCCTCGCTCCCACCCTATAGCATCCAGGGAATCCTCGCTCCCACCCTATAGCATCCAGGGAATCCTTGCTCCCACCCTATAGCATCCAGGGAATCTTAGCTCCCACCCTATAGCATCCAGGGAATCCTTGCTCCCACCCTATAGCATCCAGGGAATCCTAGCTCCCACCCTATAGCATCCAGGGAATCCTCGCTCCCACCCTATAGCATCCAGGGAGTCCTTGCTCCCACCCTATAGCATCCCGGGAATCCTCGCTCCCACCCTATAGCATCCCGGGAATCCTCGCTCCCACCCTATAGCATCCCGGGAATCCTCGCTCCCACCCTATAGCACCCCGGGAATCCTCGCTCCCACCCTATAGCACCCCAGGAATCCTAGCTCCCACCCTATATCACCCTTGGAATCCTAGCTCCCACACTACAGCACCCCAGGAATCATAGCTCTCACCCTACAGCACCCTAGAATTCATAGCTCCCACACTACAGCATCTCCGTACTCCATTCTAAGCAGTGGTCAGGCATTACTGCACCTGGTATATATGTATATATATGTATTTTTATATTAAATATCATATCTTTTCCCGTCTAGACTCTCTCCTTCCAGCGGCAAATGATGGAGAATTTGGTGATTGCTAAAGCCAGAGAAGAGAAGGTATCCTTTGGTCATGGTGATAGCCTTGGGATGTCTTAGCAGGGGGCTTGGGTGGGATCAGCCTGGCTATTGTATTTAAAGAAAAGGTGTGTAAGCCCAATCAGTTCATTTAAATGAGGCTGGGCCATTGTTTGGCTCTATAGGGCATTGAGGGAGGGGGGGGTCTCATACAAATGCAATTTCCTTCACTCCCACCTGGCAGCTGAAACAGAGGACAGAGGAGAGGAGGCTCAGACTGCAGGAGGAATCTCGCAGGTATATGATCGCCGACTGCGTGTCTCTGCAATGGATTGCTTCACTGAGGGCTTATCTTTCCTGTGCAGACTTCTTTATAAAGACGCGGACCTGAGCAAGGAGGAGGAAGAGCAGCTGGCGCTATATACCGCGGTGATGGAGTATGATCACGATCACGTAAGTCTGACGCATCGCGGGATGTCTGGGAATTCTGTTTTTCATGTGTCTTAACAGAAGTTCCTGGGTATATATCCATATGTCCCCATGCCCTCCATGGATGCGTAGCGACCGCCATGTCTTAACGGAAGCTCCTGGGTATATATCCATATGTCCCCATGCCCTCCATGGATGTGTAGCGACCGCCATGTCTTAACAGAAGGTCCGTGGTATATATCCATATGGCCCCATGGATGTCTAGTGGCCGCTGTGCCTTAAAGGGAAGGTCCTGGGTATATCTATATGTCCCCATGCCCTCCATGGATGTCTAGTGGCCGCTGTGCCTTAAAGGGAAGGTCCTGGGTATATCCATATGTCCCCATGCCCTCCATGGATGTCTAGTGGTCGCTGTGCCTTAAAGGGAAGGTCCTGGGTATATCCATATGTCCCCATGCCCTCCATGGATGTCTAGTGGCCGCTGTGCCTTAAAGGGCCGGTCCTGGGTATATCCATATGTCCGCATGCCCTCCATGGATGTCTAGAGGCCGCTGTGCCTTAAAGGGAAGGTCCTGGGTATATCCATATGTCCGCATGCCCTCCATGGATGTCTAGAGGCCGCTGTGCCTTTAAAGGGAAGGTCCTGGGTATATCCATATGTCCGCATGCCCTCCATGTATGTCTAGAGGCCGCTGTGCCTTAAAGGGAAGGTCCTGGGTATATCCATATGTCCCCATGCCCCATGGATGTGTAGCGTCTGCAGGGTCTTAAAGGGAAGGTCCTGGGTATATCCATATGTCCCCATGCCCTCCATGGATATCTAGAGGCCGCTGTGCCTTAAAGGGAAGGTCCTGGGTATATCCATATGGCCCCATGGATGTGTAGTGTCTGCATGGTCTTAAAGGGAAGGTCCTGGGTATATCCATATGTCCCCATGCCCTCCATGGATATCTCTAGGCCGCTGTGCTTAAAGGGAAGGTCCTGGGTATATCCATATGGCCCCATGGATGTGTAGTGTCTGCAGGGTCTTAAAGGGAAGGTCCTGGGTATATCCATATGTCCCCATGCCCTCCATGGATGTCTAGAGGCCGCTGTGCCTTAAAGGGAAGGTCCTGGGTAAATATCCATAGGGCTCCACGGATATTTGGATTTTGGAACACTCCAGATTTCATTTAGTAATCGATACTGATCATGTGATCCTCTTTTTATGCTCTACACATTTTAATTATTATCATTATACTGTTCTATCGTGTTCTTTTCCCCGCTCTCCTGTGTTCGATGTGTTTTTTGTCAGTCCCAGTCTGTTGCGTCTCACCCCCCCCCCCCCCATCCCAGGATTTATAAATTAACACTTTTTTCACCAATCGTTATTGAAATCCAGATGTGGGGGAATTACAAAAAAAATTTGGAAAGTGGAGGGAGGTTAAGAATTCTGATCTGGCGGCAGAGAAATGAAAAACATGTTTTTACCACTTTTCTTTACATTTTTTCTCAGGAGGGTTTGAGAAACTTCAAGACTCAGCTCATCTCCAAACCCTTGGACCGCCAAGTGTTGTCTACCTTCATGTATCAAGTCCTAAGGTACGTTGCGGGATGCGTGGTGACGGGTGGGGGACTGCTTTCAGCTCATTTTGGGGTAAATGAGAAATGCCAGGTGTGTGCGCTTCCTGTCGCCTAGAGCATGGGTCAGCAACCTCAGCCCTCCAGATGTTTTGGAACTACCTCTCCAATGATGCTCGGTCACCCATCAGCATGACAGAGACTCATGGGAAATGTTGTTCCAAAGCATCTGGACGGCTGAGGTTGCTGACCCATGCTCTTGGCGACAAGAAGCACGCACGGCAATTCTCAACGCCTAGGGTCGGGGGTCAACAACCTCGGCCCTCTAGATGTTTTAGAGCTTCATTTCTCATGAGTCTCTGTCATGCTAATGAGTGGCTGAGCATCATGGGAGATGTAGTTCCAAAACACATGGAGGGCCAAGGCTGGTGACCCGTAGCCCTACAAGCTGGGGCAAAGTGAAGTCCAATTGTAGTGTGTGCAATCGCTGGTCTTTTTAGATTAACCCTCGCTGTGCAGGGGAAGTTGTAGATGTACTTTTCTAATTTCCACACAGACTCTTAAGAGGTCATTCACAGAGCACCGAAATGTCATTCCCCGCACTCCAGGGAATCAAATTTCATGACCCTGCTGTGAATTCTGCATTCACCATAGGGTCACCGGAGTGCAGGGAAAAGCCGCCGCCGAATTGGGGGGGGGGGGGCACAAAACTGCCGAAATGATCGGATTTGATAATTTCAGTGGTTTTGCGGCTGTTTTTTCGTTGCAAATGTGCTGAAAATATCAGATCCGATAAATAATCCACTGTAAACCTGCCGAACCCGTCCAGAGAAAGTCAACGATCCGCCAAACACAGCGATGACCAGCGGCCGTAAAAAGCTGACGAACAAGGGGGGCCCAAAATGAATTGAAAGTGCCAAAATTGAAACGCTGTTTGCAAAAAAACTACTGAACGAAAATGCCTGGAATTTACATATAAGATCCTATGAATGATAATAAAAAGGACTGTTACAGAAAAAAGAAAAAACGTTTGCTAAAGAAATCAATAAAGAGACTTTTTGCTGCAGATTAAAATAATAAATGGTGATAATCTGTGCCACTGGCGCCACCCGGTGGTGATGGCAAATAAACAACCTCAATACAATGCAAGTAAAATGGTGCAAATAGGATAAAACAAAGTAATGTGACATTTACAGTCTTTTCCTGTATACTCCAGGTTGTAAAAGTCTTAATGATTGTGAAAGTCTTAATAATCAGTGCAGGGAAGAATAAAAAAATAATAGTATCTTGTATTTGTGGAGTCAGCTGCCTCTCCAGACCACTTGGTGGTATATCCCTTTTCCACCCTGTAAGTCAGTATAAAAGAAAGATGTGTTGGAGTTGGCACTTCTTGTCCTGTTAGTGGTTCCTTCTGCTGCACCCCGTGGCTCAGAAGTGTGGTTTCCTTACAGGGTTACCATCCTCCGTGTCCCTCAAAATATAAAATGACTCACATACAGCAATATTGTATAAAATGGAGCGCAAACAAAGGAGAAGACTGTCGTACTCACATTTGCTGATGTCTTATCGTTCAGACACCAGATTTGTAGGCAGCCGGTGACTTCAGAAGGTGCACCGGATCACCTATCAGCCTCAGCCACCTCCCCGGCGACTATAAGCATCCAGGAACCAGGATAGGCATAAAATGAGAATTTTATTACTAATACAGTATACCAAAACGTGTTTTGCATAAAAAGCTTCATCCGACAGTTGCACCAATTGATGAAGCTTTTTATGCAAAACGCGTTTTGGTATACGGTATATTTTCTTACTAATTCTCATTTTACGCCTATCCCGGGTCCTGGATGCTTATATTCACCGAGGAGGTGGCTGAGGCTGATAGGTGATCCGGTGCACCTTCTGAAGTCACCGCCTGCCTACAAATCTGGTGTCTGATCGATAAGACACCAGAAAATGTGAGTACGACATTCTTCTCCTTTGTTTGCGCTCCATTTTATACAATATTGCTGTATATGAGTCATTTTATATTTTGAGGGACACGGAGGATGGTAACCCTGTAAGTAAAATAATAAACGGTTTATTAGATGTTGAATTAAACGGGAATATTTTTAACATTGAAGCCTATGGGATTCGCCTGAATAAACCTGTCGAATGAAACCACCGAACGGCAGGGAACTTCAGCAACTTTTCACTGCTGTTCAGTGTCTGTGAATCGATTAACCATTGCTTCTCTATAGGGTATTTCACTGCCCTCGAACAGGCACCGTACATGCAGGCAATTTGCCAAAATTTTGTGTACTGCCTGCTCACTGAATAGCCGAATGGCCCCGAAATGTCACCGTACGGGGAAATTCCCTGTTCGGGGCTAGATCGGCTCTCTGTGAGTAACCCTGTTAGAGTAGTTGTGTTATATATATATATTAATGTTTTGTTTATGATAATCATTTTATGGACGTGCTGATTAATCCAAGCATGCGTGCCCGTGGGGTATGACGTGTGCTCCCGCGGTTCTGCACGGTTTGCAAAGTACAGCTGACTCCTGGGTATGACATCATTACATCGTGCGCCCTTTGCTTGCATTGCATCATACTGTGGTGACGTGGACAAGGCAGGGCTAATCCAGCAACGTTTCTGGGAAGGAATCCACTAACCTTACAGCCGATCATGATGGACCATAAGGGTCTATTCACTAAATGGCAAGTTGAATCCAATCGAGCGTAGCTTTGTTGTTATAGCGACGTTGCGTTTGCAGGAATATTCCATGTTACGGGAGAGCTAGTCAGAAAAATTACACAACATTTCCTTTTTTTGGTTGATCGAGACAAATGCAACTCACTGCGCACTTGCCATTTAGCAGACAGACCCTTTATTCCCTGTGATTTGGGGGGGGGGGTGTTTGGTGCCTCCCCTGTCTGGGTAACGAGGGAGAGGGGTATGATCGAGCAATGCGTATTGAATGCACTCTCATCCTGTATTTCTGTTTATTTTCTCAGCTGTCACGATCATCCCATCACCAGGCTGGTGGAGCGTCTTCAGTTCCTGGTGTACGACCAGCTCTATCCGTTTATCATCGCCGGTAACCAGCCGACAGAGAGCTTTCCCGAATCCCACCACCAATCTCTTCCCGTCAACGTGTTTGCCTTGCCGGCTTCAGGTCCCTCAACTCTGAAAACCTCGCAGAGTCTGCAGTGCCTCCCCAGCGCCGAGACCCCGTTGATCCGACACAGCACCTCCGCAGGGGATGTATTGCTGGACCCATCACCGTTCAAGCCCGCGGAGAGCGGACGGACTGGCGGTGAGCTGGAGACTTCATTTGAGGACTTGGAAAGCTTGCTGCCACCTAAGGACATTCAGAAGTTAACAACACAGGAGCGACTCAATTACATGGTGAAGGAGATCCACCACGTGCAAGGTGAGACGTCCATCCAACCAACGGCTCCATTCACGTATATTGGCGACTTCAGACCATAACCAAAAAGTAGCATTTTTCCATAAAAAGCAGGCCGGTAGAAAGCCTGACAACGCATATTTGCAGCCTATACCGCGCCATGATATAGCAATGCAATGCAGCATGGGTATAGTCTCTTAATATGTTGCTATATGGTCTTTGTGTGTTTTTTTTTTTTTCCCCCACTTGTTTTATATTTAACCCCTTCTCTCGCTGAACTCATCGTCTGGTTTATCCCTGCTGTGCAGATGACGTGCTCAGGGCGTCCCTTCAGGTCCCGGAGCCTGGCGCCCATCTAGGGCTTCTCCCACGCAAGCTGACGCCAAGCTCCATTAAATCGACCCCCCCCCCCAAATGCTGAGGGTTTGTCAACACGCAAGTGATATATATCACACCTTAATACTATATAACCACGCTTAACCTTCACTGCTGACCATTTCACGTCTTAAAAAAACAAATTTTTCCTTTTTTTATTATTGTTGTTGTTATTTTTTTTCTTTACTTGGTCATGGTCATGTTTGGTATCATTGGAAAGGCCATGCTCTGGCCTTTCTAATGATACCAACATGATCCTGCTGGCTGAAAAGCAGTCGGAGATATCGGGGTTCAAGTAACCCCTATCTCCACCCCATCTTTCCTTAGGAGTCAATAAGGACGTTCCCAACACGTCCTCAGCAGTGAAAGGGTTAATGAAGTCTAACAGCGTGGAGTGGTCTCCGCATTCCTCTAGCATATTGATGACATCATAAGTGGTGGCCCACAAGTTTAACACACCCAGCGTTGCCATGCAAACCTGTAAAAACCCTAAAAAGATGTTTTTTAAAGGGACACTTTACTCAACCTGACCACTTTAACGTAGAATAGTGGTCTGGATGTGAGGCGTGCCTGTTGCTGCCCTGATTGGGTGAAGTGGAGGAGTTTCCTCCACCACCCAGCAGCCGGAATTACGATTTTCCCCTCTGCCAGTCACCAGATCGGTCACAAGTGATGTCATTGTGCCGACATCAACGTCTGGAACCACCCCCGAAAGCAAACGATCAGATCTGTGTACGGCGTAAAATCACCCCCCAAAAAGAAAAAAAAAATAATAAGGTTGAGGCTGACAGCAGGATCTGATCAATTAAGGGCAAAAAAAGTGACGCTCTGTTTTTAATAGAATATCCCTTTAAGCCAGCGCTGTACCAGGCACCTGTACTGCTTCCAGGAACAGATGCCCCTTGGCACGGCAGGGGTTATGGACTACATTGCCTTTAGATCTCTGCCGAGCATCATGAGGATCACAGTCCACACCGGCTGCTGGGCAGGACTCCCGGGTTTATAGTATGTGCAGGAATCCGATTTATTCCACGTATGGAGGATTGTTTGAGGAGGCGTACAGGCACCAGGGGGCAGCAATGTCCGTGTCTCGTTAAACCTCTAACGAGCCAGCGCCACTAAGCTCATTAAAGAAAAGAAATGGCACCGCTGCGTTATCGGATTCCGTTGGCCCTTTAAAGCACAAATTAAAGGTGAAATAGTGTTTTATTCAGTTTAATGGAAGGTAGGACGGAGAGCAGATCTTCTAAGTCCCTTCTGATACTCGTGTGTTCCAGGAGCATGCAGGCTGAGGATGATGAGAGGCAGCCCTGGCACCTAGTCTCCAGAAACCCGCCACATGCAGGGCCTGGATAATGACATCTCTCTTAAAGCTCTAAAGAACTTCTGGTTTGAACATGTAGAGAGACTATCAGGGTTATCCAAAGAGATTCGAAAAGTCATCCCACGTTCGGTGACTTTTCGTTCTCTTCAATTCGGTTCGTGTTGCCGATCCCATTTCGGTGACCCTGCGGTGTATTCAGCAAGCACCACAGCCACAGGGTCCCCGAATTGCAGGGAAAAGCTACCGCAAACCTGACGAAAACTAACCGCAAAACCGAGTCGAATGCACGCCGAAAACCCGCAAAAACCTCTGGATTAACTCGTCGACTCGAAGACGCTGGAAAAACCCGAGCTGGAGTCGATCACACGCAGCGAAGCCGCCGGAAAAAGCCGAGGAAAAGCCGACACCGCAGACAGAGGGAGGTGAATAAATTAGCAAAAGAGTTTGTATGAATGTGAAAGTGAAAAGCTGTTTGCAAAGACACTACTGAGCGAAAATGTCTGAAATTTGCATATGAGGTCCAGGGAATGATAATAAAAAGGGCTGTTACAGAAAAAATAAGTAAACTTAAAAAATAAATAAATAATAATTCAGAAAAATGCTTAAAATATCCTACAAAATCTGAAAATAAAGAGACTTTTTACTACAGAATATTCTAATGAACGGTTTATTAGATATTGAATTAAAACGGGAATATTTTTAACATTGAAGCCTATGGGATTCTCCTGAATTAACTTGCCGAATGAAACCACCGAATGGCAGGGCATTAGGGGAACCTTTCTCCGCTGGTTTGTGTTCTCTGAATAGACGAAGCAGTGCTTCTCTATGGGGATTTCACTGCCCTCGAAAAGGCACTGTATGTGCAGGCAATTCGCTAGGATTTGGCATATTGCCTGCTCTCTGGATAGCCGAATGGCCGAGAAAGATAACTGAACGCTGATTTTCAGCGTTCGGTTACCTTTCTCAAGCAATTCGGATCTCTTTGGATAACCCTGTATGCGTCATGTGTGACGTTAAATGCTGGACGGAAAGCTGCCGCGAGTGACCGACGCATGCGTTTTAATGGCTCCGCACGTCTGACTTTATAATGCTTTGTGTTTCCCCAGATGAAATGCTGGCATCTGTGCTTATTTCTCTCGACCTGCCCAACATCCATGTAGTTCGTTATATCTGTCTCGAGTGCTTGGATGAAAGCTTCTTCCCACAACTGTGGCCACCGCTGATTGCTCTCTACAAGTAAGGAAATCCATGCCGTCTCCGCTTAGGTTTGTATTGCATGTGCTGCTTGTGTGAAATCCACAGGAATGTGCCACCTTTTAAACTGTGTGACAATGTGGGTCAGTATGTCTCCTGTGACAGTGGGGGTCAGTATGTCCTCTGTGACTGTGTGACAGTGGAGGATCAGTATGTCCTGTGTGACAGTGGGGGTCAGTATGTCCTGTGTGACAGTGGGGGTCAGTATGTCCTGTGTGACAGTGGGGGTCAGCATGTCTCCTGTGACTGTGTGACAGTAGGGGTCAGTATGTCCTATGTGACTGTGTGACAGTGGGGGTCAGTATGTCCTGTGTGACAGTGGGGGTCAGTATGTCCTCTGTGACTGTGTGGCAGTGGGGGTCAGTATGTCCTCTGTGACTGTGTGACAGTGGGGGTCAGTATGTCCTCTGTGACTGTGTGACAGTGGGGGTCAGCATGTCTCCTGTGACTGTGTGACAGTGGGTGTCAGCATGTCTCCTGTGACTGTGTGACAGTAGGGGTCAGTATGTCCTATGTGACTGTGTGACAGTAGGGGTCAGTATGTCCTGTGTGACAGTGGGGGTCAGTGTGTCCTCTGTGACTGTGTGACAGTGGGGGTCAGTATGTCCTATGTGACTGTGTGACAGTAGGGGTCAGTATGTCCTATGTGACTGTGACAGTGGGGGTCAGTATGTCCTCTGTGACTGTGTGGCAGTGGGGGTCAGTATGTCCTCTGTGACTGTGTGACAGTGGGGGTCAGTATGTCCTCTGTGACTGTGTGACAGTGGGGGTCAGCATGTCTCCTGTGACTGTGTGACAGTGGGTGTCAGCATGTCTCCTGTGACTGTGTGACAGTAGGGGTCAGTATGTCCTATGTGACTGTGTGACAGTAGGGGTCAGTATGTCCTGTGTGACAGTGGGGGTCAGTGTGTCCTCTGTGACTGTGTGACAGTGGGGGTCAGTATGTCCTATGTGACTGTGTGACAGTAGGGGTCAGTATGTCCTATGTGACTGTGTGACAGTGGGGGTCAGTATGTCCTGTGTGACAGTGGGGGTCAGTGTGTCCTCTGTGACTGTGTGACAGTGGGGGTCAGTATGTCCTATGTGACTGTGTGACAGTAGGGGTCAGTATGTCCTATGTGACTGTGTGACAGTAGGGGTCAGTATGTCCTATGTGACTGTGTGACAGTAGGGGTCAGTATGTCCTATGTGACTGTGTGACAGTGGGGGTCAGTATGTCCTGTGTGACAGTGGGGGTCAGTGTGTCCTCTGTGACTGTTGTGACAGTGGGGTCAGTGTGTCCTCTGTGACTGTGTGACAGTGGGGGTCAGTATGTCCTCTGTGACTGTGTGACAGTGGGGTCAGCATGTCTCCTGTGACTGTGTGACAGTAGGGGTCAGCATGTCTCCTGTGACTGTGTGACAGTGGGGGTCAGTATGTCCTCTGTGACTGTGTGACAGTGGGGGTCCGTATGTCCTGTGTGACAGTGGGGTTCAGTATGTCTCTTGTGACAGTGGGGTCAGCATGTCCTCTGTGACAGTGGGGGTCAGTATGTCCTGTGTGACAGTGGGGGTCAGTGTGTCCTGTGTGACAGTGGGGGTCAGTATGTCCTGTGTGACAGTGGGGGTCAGTATGTCCTCTGTGACTGTGTGACAGTGGGGGTCAGTATGTCCTCTGTGACTGTGTGACAGTGGGGGTCAGCATGTCTCCTGTGACTGTGTGACAGTGGGTGTCAGCATGTCTCCTGTGACTGTGTGACAGTAGGGGTCAGTATGTCCTATGTGACTGTGTGACAGTAGGGGTCAGTATGTCCTGTGTGACAGTGGGGGTCAGTGTGTCCTGTGTGACAGTGGGGGTCAGTATGTCCTATGTGACTGTGTGACAGTAGGGGTCAGTATGTCCTATGTGACTGTGTGACAGTGGGGTCAGCATGTCTCCTGTGACTGTGTGACAGTGGGGGTCAGTGTGTCCTCTGTGACTGTGTGACAGTGGGGGTCAGTATGTCCTATGTGACTGTGTGACAGTAGGGGTCAGTATGTCCTATGTGACTGTGTGACAGTAGGGGTCAGTATGTCCTATGTGACTGTGTGACAGTGGGGGTCAGTATGTCCTGTGTGACAGTGGGGGTCAGTGTGTCCTCTGTGACTGTGTGACAGTGGGGGTCAGTGTGTCCTCTGTGACTGTGTGACAGTGGGGGTCAGTATGTCCTCTGTGACTGTGTGACAGTGGGGGTCAGTATGTCCTCTGTGACTGTGTGACAGTGGGGGTCAGCATGTCTCCTGTGACTGTGTGACAGTAGGGGTCAGCATGTCTCCTGTGACTGTGTGACAGTGGGGGTCAGTATGTCCTCTGTGACTGTGTGACAGTGGGGGTCCGTATGTCCTGTGTGACAGTGGGGTTCAGTATGTCTCTTGTGACAGTGGGGTCAGCATGTCCTCTGTGACAGTGGGGGTCAGTATGTCCTGTGTGACAGTGGGGGTCAGTGTGTCCTGTGTGACAGTGGGGGTCAGTATGTCCTGTGTGGCAGTGGGGGTCAGTATGTCCTCTGTGACTGTGTGACAGTGGGGGTCAGTATGTCCTCTGTGACTGTGTGACAGTGGGGGTCAGCATGTCTCCTGTGACTGTGTGACAGTGGGGGTCAGCATGTCTCCTGTGACTGTGTGACAGTGGGGGTCAGTATGTCCTCTGTGACTGTGTGACAGAGGGGGTCCGTATGTCCTGTGTGACAGTGGGGTTCAGTATGTCTCTTGTGACAGTGGGGTCAGCATGTCCTCTGTGACAGTGGGGGTCAGTATGTCCTTTTTGACAGTGGGGGTCAGTGTGTCCCCTGTGTCTGTCTTGACATGGAGCACCCCTGACTCTGTGGTACTGGGGTTCAGCATGCTCTCTCTGACATGTTCATTCCGCTCGCCCTCTCCTTTCTGTGCGGGTGCTGGTGTATGTGGGCATCCTCTGTGCGTTGCAGGGCATTGTGGGAGTGACTGCGACTCTCAGTCCATAATGTGATCGTGCCCCTTTACTCTCCCAGACAGGCGTTTTGTGAACGGGAGGAATCCCTTCTCCAGAAGATGAACGTGTACGCCACCTGTGATCCTTCTGTGATTGGGATCCCCTTAAAATTAGTCCCCGAAGATATCAAGGAGCCGTACAAAGACGCTGCCGACGAGCTGGGAAATATCGAACACATCCAGAGCCTGCAGGGGAAGCTGGAGTGTATCAGTGAGTTTATAATTAACCCTTCTACTGCTGGGGTGTGCTATACGCCTAGCCAACCTTTTTGGCAAGCGTGCATCGCATAGTATAGGTATATTGGCGCCTGCCCTGTGCCCATGAGACCCGTTTACTGAGATATGATGGGCCGCTCCATGGGTCATTGTTCTATAAACACAGCGACATGTTATCCAGCTGATGCTAAATGGATCCGTGCAACTCGTAGCCTCGAGACACTTTACCAGAGGCTTTAAACCTCATTAATGGCTCAATAGTCGCTTTATTTAGCTTTTTTATTGGATAATTTGTTCCTGTTTACATTAAAACATTGCATTTAAAGATGAAGATACAGCGCGGTGTATTGGGAGGGAGCAGACGAGGTGAGGGATTTTTCCGTCAGGTCGACAGGTGGAGAAGTGGAAACAGCAGATATATTAAGGGTTTCTATTAGTGCCATTCGCTGAGTTGCACTCGTCAGCATCAGCTCGGCTAATCACATACAGCCAATTAGTCAGGTTTCACTTTGTGATTAGCCATGTCGAGGCTGACAAGTACATACAACCAGATAAGGGGCAATCCCAATCACACGAGTCCCCAAACGGCCAACACCAGAAAGCTATTAAATAGGTGTTTTATACATAAAAAGGGATTAATGGTGCAGACAGATACATGAAATAAACACAACAGCTAACTCACAGCCCCTGCATCTGACTGAGCTCTGGTTCCAGTGGGCTTAGAAGTGGAGGAGCAGAATCCCCTGGGTTCAGTTCACGCGCTGCTGAGATGTTAAGTGCCACAATCCCACCAGGGCCCCAGGCGCTCCAAACCGGTGTTTTAAAGGTAATGCTTTATCCTGGAAACATGTGCTTTGATCCCCTTTATTATTATTATTATTATTCTTTATTTATAAAGCGCCAGCATATTCCGCAGCGCTGTACAATAGGCACAGTATAGACAGGGTTACAATACATTGAACAACATTTGACAAACAGTACAGGAGGAGATGAGGGCCCTATTCCCGTAGGAACTCACAATCTAGGAGGGTTGGGGTTGGAAACAGGAGGAGAGGACTGTAAGGTGAGAGTGATTGATGGTTGTGTCAGTGAGTCGGGTGGTAGGCTTCCCTAAATAGGAATGTTTTAAGGGAGCGTTTGAAGGAAGAGAAGTTAGGGGAAAGTCTGACAGTACGAGGGAGAGCGTTCCAGAGAGTGGGGGCTGCGCGTGAGAAATCCTGCAGTCTATCATGGGAAGAGGTGATGCGGGGAGAAGCTAGGCGCAGGTCACTGTTTGACCTTAGGGAGCGGGCTTCTTTGGTTATATGTATGTAATGAACCTACGGCTAGATCTGGATCCACGAGCAGCACTTCATGGCTAAATGTATACTTTATGCTGTGAGCTTGTCCTTTCAGCTTGTAAAAGAAGCTGACAAGTGCGACTCGGCACCTACAGCCATTAGAGTTGCATTTGCCGGCACCTACTCGCTGCTTGTTGAATGGCTCTGTGAGTGTTCAGAAGACGAGGTGCCTATAGAGGTACCAGCTATACCCTTCTGACGAGACCAAAATAGGCCGACCCGATGGTTGGGGGTTGCCGCATCACTCTGTCCTTGGCACGTCAGCACTGGTCGCCCTTTTGGGTGATCGCATCGGATTTGTATATGGTATTGTCGTCTATGTAATGGCACCGTCGAGCTAAAACCTTATGAGACCTGAGCAGGGACCCACCGTAGGGCTGACCACCAGTGCCGTTGCCCATTAAACCCCACAGGAGGTGGAAACTAGAACGCGTAGGGTATAAAGGTAAACACATGGCTTTTTAAAGGTCCAGTCACCATGGAAACCAAGGTAATGTTCTGCAGACCATTCCACATCATTAATATATTTTGTGGTACGTCGCCTATGGGTATCGGGGACTTTTTGAGCTATTTATCCATATGTTTGATGCGTCTGTTTCAGAGAGAGCCCTGTGGATCGCCTGTGAGTGCGTGGAGAATTACAACAGTAAACGCGCCTCCTTTGCCCTGTGAGTATTTTCCCTGTAAAGCGAGCTCATTACACTGAATGTTAAAGGTCTGCAGGGCGAATGTCTCTGTCACGGGAGTGTCATTCTGCCATGTCTTGCTGTCTTTCCCTCCCTCTCCATCTTCTGCCCCTCTGTACATCTCTCCCCGTCTCGCTCTCTCTCCCCCCTCTCGAGTTAACGGCACAGGTTGCTGGGAACAGATATTTATTGGGGACGGATCTGAGCCCCCGCAGGGAACGCGGCTGATCTGATGAGATGTGACAGGCGCAGGCAGAGCATGGCCAGTCCCGCAGAGAGCGCAGGAGGCCGATGTACTCTGTGGAGTAACAGCCACCACGTACACTGCCTGTCTGCTCTAATTAGCAAAGAGACGCGGGGCGGGGAGGGCGAGTCGAGAAACATGCGAAGGAGAAAGCGGCGAACGTGTAGCAGGGTGAGGAGGAGAAGCAGGTGGGCAAGAAAGACACGGCAGAGACGGCAGGCAGGGGTGGACAGAAGTCATCCTGATCAGACAGAGTCGAGGGGAATAAGCAGGGTGGGTTTTCCGATTGATGTAGGGCCGGGATGTGATAGAGTAGGATCGGTGGGTTGACGGGGGAAGGAGAGGTCATGGAGGGAGATCGGAAAGCAACATGGAGCTGTCAAAGGAGGGAAAGCTCTTTGAGAGTAGAGAGGAGGCAAGAGACCTCTTGGTGAAGACCTTTCAAGAAGGTAAGGGAGGTTTAAGTTGATGGTGGACAGGATTGGAGGTATGAGAGGAACTCAAAGAAAGGAACATAGGGCATCATGGAGAATGGAGAGCAGGCAGCTTTTAGGGTTTGACTCGGACGCTATCTGTAGAAGGGCACAGAAATCTAGGACTTGGTGAGAAGACGGGATAGGGTGGCAGGCTAGGGGGAGATCAGGGCAGAAGAAACGCAGATGGCGAAAAGGATAAGTCCCCATGAAACCAAGGACCTGGGAGAGGAGAGGGATGGAGAGGGTTATAGCCCGACGCAGCGTTAGTGCTGATTACAGGCGACTGCATGAGAGAGTTAGATGTGACACACACAGTCAGTGTTCTCGGTCGCTGGCGGCATTGTTTGGATGAAACTGTCAGAGCCTGATGAGGCTGAAAGATCGAAACTTCAAGACACATCAACATCCCAAGCGTCCCCTCGCTGACCTCAGACAGCAGGGGACAGATACGGGAGACTGACCCCAGACACGCCGGACGGACGCACTTTTGTGTCTCTGTCTGGAATGCTACAAATTCCTCTAGTCCCCCCTCCCCTTGTCACAACCGCCACAAACTGCCGCTATTCCATCCGGCGTGGGTCTGTACAAGCGCACACATTCCTCAGTGCCAATGCATGCGCGGTGTGCGGGAACAGAAACATCCTCAGCGCTCTATTCCATAGTTGGTGTTAATGTAGCATCTAGATAAGCGCACATTATCCTGCTTACCGTCTCGTGTGTGAAGTAGAGGAGTTTCCTCCACCTGCACACGCGTCACCAGGCAGCTGGGATTTTGAATTTCCTGGCTGCCGGTCACCGATGACGTCAGCACACTCTGCGTGCTGACATCATCCTCTGTCAGAGCGCTCGCAACAAAGAGTGTCCTGAGAGGCAGCTGATGGTTCAGATCCGTCAATGTTGGAATTGGGCCCATAGAGGGTTAGTCACTGAGCGCTGGTGTTTCAACAAGCAGGGAAGGGTTCAATGATGAGTTTCCCTCTCTGGATCATTTATCCTAAATGCTTGGATCAGTGAATAACCCCTCGGTCATCCGGTTCCTACAGATACACTCATCAACCCAGTAGTCCCAGACACCAGCCCCCCCTCTCCCTCATTAGTCTTCTGTCTCGCTCACTGGGCGATCCTTGACGTTTTTTGTTCATTTCTTTATGATTCATTCCATTTTTCATGTTTTCTGACTGTCCCAGCGTTGGAGAGCCGTCTCACGTAGATGTCATTTTGCGATTTCTTAGGGCCTGACACGTAAGCCGCTCCTTTAAGATCACGACTGACCGTCCCGTTAACGCGCACCGTGTCTCTTTCAGTTGCGCCGATTACCTGCTGCCGCTCTTGGTGTATATTTTGATCACGTACCGGATGTCGCACCTGCTGTCTGAATGTTTCGCTTTGGAGGAGTTTGTAAGTAAAGGGTAAGTGACACGATGGACTCTCCTCCTTATTTCTCCTCCTAGGCCAGGCCCTCAGACAGTGCCCTATTGCCCTAATGGTCAGTCCGCCCCTGCATTATACCCAATATCACACGGCCAGGACTCCTCTGGGCTGCACCACTGCTTAGAATAGTGTGCAGACGTCAAAGGTAGACCTCGGCAATCTCGACACCACAAGCGTTTTGGCAATACATTTTCCGTGATGCTCAGACCCTCTTTTCGCTGACTGAGGATCATGGCAATTGTAGTTCCACAGGGACAGACCAGACCCCAATTTTCAGGATTTCAGGAGGGGCACTCTACCAATTTTAGCTGTCGTCAGGGTCTCCGTGACAGGCAGCACAGGCGTCGCATCGCGGGCTCGACTAATCACATTCACTCTCCGCAGAACATTGCCACCGAGGGTCTGTCCTCCTGTAGCTCGGGTGACACCTGACAGACCCCGCACAACAATGCCCTGCAGTGAAAAATGACACAATGTTACTGCGGCGGCATTGTTCGCTTTATAGTTAGAAAACAGACAATGTTGCTGCTTTTTAACACAAAAAATATTTGTTATTCTTTTTTTTGTAATTTTTGGTGTTATTAGAAAAGTTTGACTCTGGCCTTTCCAATGACACCTCACTTCATCTTGTGGGGTCAAAGGAACCGGAGTTACAGGCATCAAAAAGGGGACTTCCCCCCCCCCTGTAACCCCCCTCCCCCGATCTGCCAATGCCTGTGGTGTTGCACGAACCAACACCTGCCATATAAAGCTACACTCACAAAGCACTTTTTCCCCCACAGGCAGTTTATAGAGGTTATTTAGCAAGCGCCACTGTTTGCCGAAGTTGCAAACCCTGTAGAAAATTGCGTTTTTGCTTTTCTGACAAACACCGGCGTTTCACAAAAGGCAGAGACTTCACTGTGAAGCTTTGGATTTTTACTTTTGTCAAACACCGGCATCTGTCACCGACGCAGCAACCAGCAGTCTTCACCGAGGTTTTTAACTTCGGCATCTGGAATAAGCGCCTATGTCTCGGAAATGATCGTCGGAGAAGAACCTGCAGTTTGTTAAAAACCATTAATTGGAAAATAAAATACAAAGTAGGGGGGGGGGAATAACTGATGAGGAGAAGGAAGATTTTACCATTTTTGGATTATTTTTCCTAGTTTTTTTCTTACTTATTGTGTTCGGGTTTTCATTTCATCACGTTTCATTGTGGATCAGCAGCCTCGGCCCTCCAGATGGTTTGGAACTACATCTCCCTTGATCATCCGCCGCTCATCAGGCTGGCTGAGGCTCATGGGAAATGTAGTTCCAGAACATCCGAAGTGCCAAGGTTGCCGATCCTGGTGTAGTAAGCGAATGCTTGTTGTGATACACCGTGGTTTCGACGTTCTGTTTCATTGTGCGCTCTTGTTTCTCAGGTGTCTGCTTGGAGAGGAGGGATACAGCTTGACATCACTGCGAAGCGCGTTTACATACCTGGAGAGCTCGCCTAGCTCGCCGCCTCCCATTAACCCCGAATGAAGGATGTTACTATGTGACTGTTACTACTGAACTTCTGCTGCTGATTGGGTGACCGGGGGGGGGGGGGGGGGGCATGAATTTCTGGATTTGCTTGATGATGATTTTTATATTGCACCTTACCTGTATATAAACTGTATGTTCTCCCGCTGAGGTCTCCTTTGTCTTCTTGACGCGTCATTGCGCGGGGGTTAATATTTAGATACCTACACGTGAGCCACGAGCCTTATTTCACACCGCACCATAATAAAATCCAATAACTGGGATTATGGGAAAGTATAAAAGATTTGCTGCAGTGTGTTTTCGGGAAACCTGTGCGCACATACATCGCGTCATGCTGGTGTTAAAGGGACACTATGCACCCTCAACACTTTTTTAAAGTGGTCAGGCTGTCAGGAGTGCCCCTCCCTTCAGAGCCGTTCGGCTAAAAACGCCGTGGGAAGCAGAGGAGTTTCCTCCGCCTGAAAAATGTGTTCCCTGAGGAGAGAGCGTTCACTCTGCACCTCTACCTGGTGCAGACCACACTAATTGCTCCCTAAGTGATGTGTCGGAGTGCTCTTCTGACCTGGGATGCCACGGCCCACCGGGAAATTTGTTGAAATCTTGGTGGGTCAGTCCTAGGTGGCATGGGGTACCCTTACGTCTGTGGAACAGGGTTTGGCCAAGGCTTCCTGGAGCCACTGGGCCCCTGAACATAACAAGCTTTTTTTATTTATAGATTTTTTTTCAGGTATTTTCCTGTAATTTTTTAAGGGAAATTTTGGATTTCGTTTTTTTATTTAATTTTTTTTAAAAAAAGACGGCTTTTTTTTCTCTCGCATCTTTTTTTTTTTTCTTTGCGAGCCGGCTGCACTCAGAATTGCTGTCCTTGGTGCTGAAACCTATTTCAGCATCAGGGACAGGGGTTAATTCCCCCCCCCCTGCAGCCTGGCAGTGTATTTTTTATTTTGCCCTGCTTCGGCTGCGCTAGACGGGGGGCTGTCCTTGGTCCTGAAACTCCGTTTCAGATCCAAAGACAGGTGCTTTTTTTTTTCTCCCCGCGGTGGGTTTTTTTTTGGTTTTTTTTTATTCAGCAGCCTGTCCATCGGCCGATCTGGGTCATCCAGAGATGCTTCAATTGGACAATCCCGATCGGCCGATGGCGTTGTCCGTAGTCGGGTGACCAAGTCGGTCGCCCGACTACAGTGCCAGCCTTAAGGACACAAACAACTTGACGAGGTAAATTGATGAAACCGCTTCGTAACTAGATTGTAAGCTCTGGAGCAGGGTCCTCTCTCCTACTGTTCTATGTGTACTTGTTGTTCTGTTTCACCCATTGTACAGCGCTGCAGAACTTGTTGGCGCTTTATAAATACTTGTAACCGTCTTCCTCGCGGGTGCCTATTTTCCGAAAAGAATGTTGCTCTTGCGTCGCACAATGATGTTGGTCGAATCAAAGGACGCAAAGCCCCTTCTTTGCTCCAGAAAAGGCATTTCGCATGGAACCGTGTACAGCGGCTCTTGCGGCGTGACAGATGGCGCGGTCTTCCATGTGACAGATGATGCATCCAGGTATATCCAGCATGAAATGGGTTAAACGTAAGTCAAAGTGTGGCTTCCTTTATAGACACCGTGTATATAATGGTATTATTTGTCCAAAGTAAACACTTTGCTATTATCCACTTTATCCGTTTCTTATGTAAAAAAGGTTATTTTTAGGAATCCTATAAATATCACATACTTCGCCCTCCGCCAGCTCCGTGGTTGCTGTGAAGTCATAGGGTTTTTATAATCTGTACGGCGCCGTCTGTGGAATGAGGGGATGATACTGGATTTAATTAAGACACAATGGCTTGTTGGGAGAGGCCTTGAGATGTTCCTGGATGGAGTCATGGAAATGCCTGGTCCAAGGAGTCTATCCTCACGCCTGCACTGCGAGGGAAAACCAGATATTCCCCAAATTAGCGAAACCATCTCATTCCTGAAGCCCAGCAGGGAGCAACTCCGGCCAGCTCTCCCACACCTTTATCACGCACGCCATGCGACTCGGAGGCACATTCTCTTTTTCTTAACTTTTTTATTTGGTTTAGACATCAATGCGGTTTTGGTTACAAAGAGACAGCGGGGGATCCGGAGTCATGTACCTGGCATACAGTTACTGTCAAAAGGGGGGGGAAATAGGGTCTTGCTTAAATGAACCCCCCCATCCATCCCACCAACCTACAGTCCCCTGCCTCTCACGATTTAACCCCCATACCAAGAGTTTCAAGAAATGAGAACCATTGCGAACATTCACACTATGCCCAACACAAACACACATGTTTCTGATGAAGCCCGGGGGGGGGATTCCTGGCTGTAGAATATGTGGATTGTCTGCGTGGGGTACAGGACTAGTCCTAGTTGGACACATTTTCCATCATTTTGTAACTTTCGGATGAATGAAGCGGGCTTTTATTGGGGCAATGTAATGGAAATGCATAATCCTGGAGGAGACTAAAGGGTCATTCACCAACCTCCGAATTGGCCCTGAATTGGTGGCATTTCGATGCAATTCGTCTATTCACTAAACTGTAAATTCGCCAAGTGCTGTAGACTTGGCTGAACATTGATGTCACCGTTATGCTTCCGTACAATTCGTAAACCGTGGCTGTTCCCTTTCAGTGTTTACAACAACATCGGTGAATGTACTATGGTGATTTTACAGTAGTGGACTCCATTGAACTACGATAGTAACAACAGTAAGAAAAACGCTAGACAACTGAAACTACGGTGAAATCGTTGCTACGTAACCTCAGCAGAAACCGCTGAAAAGTGTGGTGAACAACCTCCACTGAATCTACAGGGGACCGTATGGTGACATCTAGGGTGGTTGGTCCCTAAATAGAGGATTCACTGGAGTTTCACTGTTCTTGAGCCACCATAGTGCCCGAAGTTCACCAAATGAAATTCACAGTTCTTCCAGGAAGTCAAGGGGCTACATTACATTCAGGGTGCTAACGTTAGCACTTACCTGAGTGAGCGTTAACGTTAGCCCTGGTAGCCACTGCATATTACAATCCAAACGCTAACGGGTTAAGAAACCCGTTAGCGTTTGGTACCTTGTGCTTTTCAGCGCGAGGTTACTGTACTTTGCGCTAAGTCCTAACGCTGATTAACGTCTGGCTTCGGTTAACAAAAAAGTTAACCACAGCCTGGACTTGGTGCTAACGGATTCCGCTGGTGCAGAATCCGTCAGCACCAGCAGTAACCCCCCCCCCCAATGAATCAGATACCTACTATCCCACGGCAAGGACTGCAGCTCCCACCGTCTCCTCTGTCTGGCAGGAGTAGGGAGAGACTGGGGGGAAAAAGTTCCCCAGTCTCCCCCTGCAGATCACAACGCCGACCTGCCAGATCTCGAGATCTGGCAGTTCATGTGACCAGCGCTGTCTGCTTCAATGGAGTCCTATGGACTCCATCGAGTGGATGCTCGCGGCGGCGCTTACCGCTGCTGCGCTCATCCCGGGGCTTAGCGCCCGGAAACAATGCAGGCAGCTTTTAAGCACCTGCATTGTAATATCGCGGTAAAACGAGGGCGCAAAGGTGAAACCTGCGCGTTTATTGTAATGTAGTCCAAGGTTATTCTGGGCCCGATGTCCTTAACACTACGTGGCAGAAATCACTTTCACTCTCTCCAGTGACATCCATAATGCAATCTGTTATAAATCACTTTCACTCTCTCCAGTGACATCCATAACGCAATGTGTTAGAAATCACTCACATTCTCTCCAGTGACATCCATAATGCAATGTGTTAGAAATCACTTTCACCCTCTCCAGTGACATCCATAAAGCAATGTTATAAATCACTTTCACTCTCTCCAGTGACATCCATAACGCAATGTGTTAGAAATCACTCTCTCCAGTGACATCCATAATGCAATGTGTTATAAATCACTTTCACTCTCTCCAGTGACATCCATAAAGCAATGTGTTATAAATCACTTTCACCCTCTCCAGTGACATCCATAATGCAATGTGTTATAAATCACTTTCACCCTCTCCAGTGACATCCATAAAGCAATGTTATAAATCACTTTCACTCTCTCCAGTGACATCCATAACACAATGCGTTAGAAATCACTCTCTCCAGTGACATGATCATCTATAACGCAATGTGTGATAAGTCACTTTCACTCTCTCCAGTGACATCCATAACGCAATGTGTTATAAATCACTTTCACTCTCTCCAGTGACATCCATAATGCAATGTGTTATAAATCACTTTCACCCTCTCCAGTGACATCCATAAAGCAATGTTATAAATCACTTTCACTCTCTCCAGTGACATCCATAACGCAATGTGTTATAAATCACTCTCTCCAGTGACATGATCATCTATAACGCAATGTGTTATAAGTCACTTTCACTCTCTCCAGTGACATCCATAACGCAATGTGTTATAAATCACTTTCACTCTCTCCAGTGACATCCATAACACAATGCGTTAGAAATCACTCTCTCCAGTGACATGATCATCTATAACGCAATGTGTGATAAGTCACTTTCACTCTCTCCAGTGACATCCATAACGCAATGTGTTATAAATCACTTTCACTCTCTCCAGTGACATCCATAACACAATGCGTTAGAAATCACTCTCTCCAGTGACATCCATAATGCAATGTGTTATAATCACTTTCACTCTCTCCAGTGACATCCATAACACAATGCGTTAGAAATCACTCTCTCCAGTGACATGATCATCTATAATGCAATGTGTTATAAGTCACTTTCACTCTCTCCAGTGACATCCATAACGCAATGTGTTATAATCACCTCACTCTCTCCAGTGACATCCATAACACAATGTGTTAGAAATCACTCTCTCCAGTGACATGATCATCTATAATGCAATGTGTTATAAGTCACTTTCACTCTCTCCAGTGACATCCATAACGCAATGTGTTATAAATCACTTTCACTCTCTCCAGTGACATCCATAACACAATGCGTTAGAAATCACTCTCTCCAGTGACATCCATAATGCAATGTGTTATAAATCACTTTCACTCTCTCCAGTGACATCCATAACACAATGCGTTTTAAATCACTCTCTCCGGTGACATCCATAACGCAATGTGTTATAAATCACTCTCTCCGGTGACATCCATAATGCAATGTGTTATAAATCACTCTCTCCGGTGACATCCATAATGCAATGTGTTATAAATCACTCTCTCCGGTGACATCCATAATGCAATGTGTTATAAATCACTCTCTCCGGTGACATCCATAATGCAATGTGTTATAAATCACTCTCTCCGGTGACATCCATAACGCAATGTGTTATAAATCACTCTCTCCGGTGACATCCATAATGCAATGTGTTATAAATCACTCTCTCCGGTGACATCCATAATGCAATGTGTTATAAATCACTTTCACTCTCTCCAGTGACATCTATAATGCAATGTGTTATAATCACCTTCACTCTCTCCAGTGACATCCATAACGCAATGTGTTATAAATCACTCTCTCCGGTGACATCCATAACGCAATGTGTTATAAATCACTCTCTCCGGTGACATCCATAATGCAATGTGTTATAAATCACTTTCACTCTCTCCAGTGACATCCATAACGCAATGTGTTAGAAATCACTCTCTCCGGTGACATCCATAATGCAATGTGTTATAAATCACTCTCTCCGGTGACATCCATAATGCAATGTGTTATAAATCACTTTCACTCTCTCCAGTGACATCTATAATGCAATGTGTTATAATCACCTTCACTCTCTCCAGTGACATCCATAACGCAATGTGTTAGAAATCACGCTCTCCGGTGACATCCATAATGCAATGTGTTAGAAATCACTTTCACTCTCTCCAGTGATGTCTTCACCTCCAAGTGGTTCATAGTCCTGTGAATTTACAGCCTCAGTAAATAATAAAGCCATGGCAGGTCAATAGTTTAGTCATCGTGTTTCCATCAGAAAATTGATGCTTTGTCATATAATTACCCCCGGTATTCCCATTAGCTTTAATAGCTGTTATTGTTTCGGTGGGATATATTTCTCCTGTAGATATTTTGTAGGTTCTGATTATCTCCGTCAGACTGTACAGGTACAGACAAGTTACCATCCTAAATTCACGCAGCCACATTTTCCTTGGGACTGTATCTCATATGCAGTTCTCTGTTCTCCTCCTTGTCACCCAAATAAGGGAGGTGTGAGAATTTTGTCAGGCAATGTGTGTCAAACAAGAGACAAATTGGTGTTCTTCGATGACGTTCCGTTGCTGTTGGTGCTGTTGGCTCTGTAGAGGTTTGTGGTGGTTATTTTTTCTCTGCTTGGTGTTTCTTTAAAGGAAAGATTGTTCCTCTGTTCTTGTTTGGACCATCCAAGTCCTCTAAATGTTGGTGGTCTTCTTCAGGTTGGATAAATCATGTTAGAAGGTAGCCGTATATTGAGGTATCACAGTGACACGGTGGTGGACACTTCTGCAGGAAAGGGAACCACTGGATAGGAGAGATGGGCGCTTATTAAATCTCACAGCTTCCCTTCCAAAATCAAAGTCTTGAGGTCAGCGGTGGAGTTGGCGCACAGTACAGTGTGTGACAATCGTCTCTTCTCAACCAGAGATGATATGGCATCCCCCACTTCCAGATGACTTACGTACCCAGGACCAAGACGCTCTGGTTTGGCCACTCCCATGTTGATCTTGACCTGAGGAACAACAGTACATTCAGAGATGGTGTCTTGGTAGCAGCTCAACAAGTAGGCTAGGTCCAAGGCTGCACTGTCTTTGGGATCTCATTG
Organism: Leptobrachium leishanense; assembly: GCA_009667805.1. NCBI lineage: Eukaryota > Metazoa > Chordata > Amphibia > Anura > Megophryidae > Leptobrachium > Leptobrachium leishanense. The sequence continues at coordinate 21,412,151 of CM019072.1, forward strand.
TTCAGACAACACAATGTGTTCTGGGTGAATACTAGGTAATTTACCTCTTCTGGTGCTTCATTGTCATCTCAACTCATCTTATGGACCTAGTGGCCAATGTCCCAGACCCCAAGTGACATAAAGGCTTTTCAAGTAGCCTTGACCTCACGGATTGTAACCTAAACTGCTTTCATCTTATGCTCTTCGTACAGAGTATCATATGCTTCGACTTCAGCCTTTGTGTCTGTTCATAAGTGGGACACAAAGCCACCTCCTTCCATTATGACTCAGTATAGATATATTATTAGTATACCAGGTTAACAGATGTCACCGCAATCTCAGCCTTTGGAAGTCCAGTTAAAAATATATAAATCGATTTAACGCTAAGGAGTCTACTCACGCAACTACAGCCATTGAATGTATTGATGGCCAGAGTTGATATTGACCCCCTCAACTAAGGTGGTTGTCCACTGGATGCGTACTAGTCATACGACTGATTGATCATCAGACCATGGGCGATCCAGAACGTACGACTGTGTATCTTCCACTGAAGACGTTTGCATCAGACGTATCTCAGTCCCTTTGTACTTTTAAAATTTAACTTCTGCATGAACAGTGTTTAGAGTTACAGACACTGCTATAAACCACGTTTTTAACTGTCCTGAACGTTTGTGTGTGCAGTGTGTATATTATTTATGTGTGTGTGTATGTTGTGTATGGTGGCAACTGGTCCAGGTCATCCAACTTGAAGCAGAAAATCCCATTCGAAAGGGATCAGGTGCTAGTCTGATATTATTTGCTGAAGTCGTACAACCAAAGTCAGATCCAATGGACACCATTCAACCTCTTCTAGTGTTGAGGGATTAGTCTGACCTATACGGACGACTATGTGCGACCAGTAAGTCATACGACTACGGATCCAATGGACGACCAGCCTAAGTCTGTTGATTAATATTACCACCACCTCTTGTTTGGCACAAACCTCGTTTAGTTTACAGGCGACGTCCGGATATTCTTCACGGACCACTTGCGAGAAGGCCAATGCCCCAGCGGCTCCCAAGGTCAGAAATCCCGTGCCAGGCATCAGCAGACGCTCCCCAGCACCTCCTGAGATATCGTGTGAAATACAGGGTTTATTTGGATTGCTGCCATCGATGAGTGATGGACACAATGTGCAAAGACTATCATTACGATATTATCCTGCTCTTGCGGTGCTACGGCTCAAAATGAGACTTTACATAGTTACACAGGCCAAACAAAAAAGACGTGTGTCCATCGAGTTCTGCCTTTCACACAACACTCGCTTCTGTTGATCCAAAAGAAGGCAAAAAACCCAGTCTGAAGCTCTCGCCAATATGCAACACACAGGGGAAAATATTCCTTCTTGGCCCCAGAATGGTGTCAGATTTCTCCTTGGATCAAGAAGCTTTTACCCGCATATTAAATATTATAACCCTTAATATTATGTTTTTGGAAGACGTCGTCCAGTCCCAAGGATGCGGCAAATGTATCAAGTAGACATGGGCCCGGGCGGAAAATTCAGTTTTGGAAAACTTTGGATTTCTGGTACTTTGGATTCTAAAGCATGTCTATAACAAGAATGGAACCTGCTGTGGTGGGTGAACGAATAAATACATGTAGTGGGTCACCGTTCAGAAATCGTTTATGACAGCGGAGGAAAGCAATTACGGTAATTGGAAAATGGCACTTATTTTGCCAAATTAGCTGAACTTCTTTATTCCCACCCAATTTGTGTTCAGCTTCCAATTCCACCAGTCCAATACTTTGTGTCTCACACCAGGGTCATTTTAGCATCTACTAATCTCATACCAGTGTGTGTTACATGATGGAAGGGAATGATGTACGGTGAGGTGTCATACCTGTGATGAAAGTGTATGTTCCAGTAGGATTGTCCTTCACCAGAGGAAAGAATGCTTTCCATGCCGTGAACGTGCTTAGAAGAAGAGTGTCAAGAACCTGCGGAGAGAAAGACAGTGACATGTCAGTGACTACCTTCATTATGAAACCTACAGAAAGGAGGCTAGGAACATCTGACGGTGAAGGAACATCATGAATATGTCTCACAACGGACCGCTTCATTATTAGATGTACAGGGGGGAGACACAAAGATAGCTTAATCCTGAAAACAGAATCAGCCAATAGATCCCCTTAGTTTATGAATCATCTGATCCTGAAACAACATGCGCCAATCCAGAAGCCCCATCATTATTAAAGCTTCAGAGACCTCCCTCCCTCCTTGAATATCGGCTTCTTTTCCTAAAGAAGATAGCAGCCAGTGGATCGCTAGGTCATGATCCTAAAGAAGATGCCGGTCAATGGCCCTTTAGTTCCTGATCATAAAGAAGATGCCAGTCAGTGGAATGGACCTCTAGGACCTGAACGTAAAGAAGATGCCAGTCAATGGAATGGTTTTCTAGGTCCTGATACTGAAGAAGATGCCGGCCAATGGACCTCTAGGTCCTGATCCTAAAGAAGATCCAGCCAATGGTCCTTCTCGTTAAGAAACGTAGGACCCTATTCCCTGCCTAACACTAAAATGGGCCTGCAGGTTTCCCCTTAGCATCCCGATTTTAGCGTTAGATTCAAGGGGCCGGCGCTACTTCAGCACCTTGCCCCGAAAGGAAGCGCTACCCTCAGTGATACTTGTGGTAGCGCCTCCATGCCTATGATACTTGTGATATCACCTCCTAGAGTCCATAGGACTTCATGGAGGGTAGAGCTGTCTGGCCGCGAGCCCTGTGCGATCACGCCCCCGCAAGATCGTGCAGCACCATGGAGTGATCACGAAGGGAGACTGGGAACTATTTTGTGCGGCTACTCTGCTCGCAGCTAGGAGAAGCGGCGGATCAGGCCACCGTTCTTGCCGCCGGATGAGAGGCGAGTATCGGCTTTATTGGGGGGTTTATGGGGTGCTAAATGATTTCACAAAAGCAGAATCATTTAGCACCAGCTTTTAAGTGCAGCTAAATTTTCCATTTGCGCATCGGTGCGGTATTTAGCGCGAGCAATTTGTAACACCTCAATTAACCGAACGGTAATTACATACTGATCGCGCTCCCCATGTTAACTATAAGTAAGTAAAACATTGATGGTGTAACTGGTTGAAGTGTTTTCTTCCAGATCAGCCAGCCTAAAGATTATGTGTCGGCAACCTTAGCCCTCCAGATGTTTGGGACCTACATCTCCCACGATGTTCAGTCATGCATTAGGTTGGTTGGACCACATGGGAGGTGTAGTTCCACGACGCGCCCGAGGTTGCCGATCCCTGCTCTAGACCTTCATAACAAGGCTCATCAATGAAAATCATGTGTCAGGTCCCACGGCGACGCCGTATCAGGAAGGCCAAGTCCTGAGTCCAGCCCTGGTGGCAAGTCCATGTATAGCAGTATGCCTTAGCCCAGCTTTTGGTGTACTGCATCAGGTGTATGTAATGAGCACTGGCTGAGATCCTTAAAAAATAACACTCCCATATCCAGCCAGCGCTCTGTCATTAATGTATGACTCCTAGAGAAAGAAAGAAGTGCCTGAATCATCTCAAGAGCCAAGTGACCAGCTTGTTTCCCGTGTACCGGACCCCTAGTTATTCCTCTGGACTTCGCTTCGCTCACTCCTTGCCGCCGCCGGTACAGTCTCAAGACCCCTTCTGCATTACCCATCCCAAGAGACTTTTCATCATCTGGATTCCCTTTTTCAAGCTACTGTGTTTTTCCCCATCATCTGCATTTACTTTTCAAGGACTATTATTATTTATACAGATTCCTGCCTTTTTATTTGTATCCAGTCATTCAATATAAGTTTCTGCTATTTTCACCAAACCCTTTTTGTTGTTGCGTTTTTATTTACTGCATCCTGGATTCATATCCACGTCACCGGTGTCACCGGAACCCGGTCCCTGACACCATGTGCTCGTCCTATATTGAGGATCTGTAGCATTCCATATAGGTGCTCATGAAGTGGCACCAATTGAAGTTCCTGGCTGTATAGTGACTTTGTACGCCAACTGACCGGCTGGGTGGAGTAGAGGTAACATCACTGCTCTGCGTGGAAAGAGCCTGTGGAGACATGGGTTCGATCCCGGCAAGAGCACCTCTCCAGTAAGTGTCCTTGGGCAAGACACCTAACCGTACATACTCGCCACCCAGGACATACTTTAAAACAAGAGAAATCTCAATGTATCTTTCCTGGTAAAATCCTTTATCAAAAAAAAATAAACTATCAGGGTTATTCAAAGAGATCCGAATGGCTGGAGAAAGGTAACCGAACACTGAAAATCAGCGCACGGTTACCTTTCTTGGCCATTCGGCTATCCAGAGAGCAGGCAAGTCACCAAATCCTGGCGAATTGCCTGCACATACGGTGCCTGTTCGAGGGCAGTGAAATCCCCATAGAGAAGCAATGCTTCGTCTATTCAGAGAACACAAACCAGCAGTGAAAGGTTCCCAAAATGCCCTGCCATTCGGTGGTTTAATTCGGCAGATTTATTCAGGAAAATCCCATAGGCTTCAATGTTAAAAATATTCCTGTTTTAATTCAATATCTAATAAACCGTTCATTATAAAATTCTGCAGTAAAGAGTCTCTTTATTTATAGATTTTTTAGGATATTTTAAGCATTTTTCTGGATTTTTTTTAACTTTACTTATTTTTTCTGTAACAGCCCTTTTTATTATCATTCATTGGATCATATGTAAATTTCAGACATTTTCGCTCAGTAGTTTCTTTGCAAACAGCGTTTCACTTTTCAAACATTCAAGCAAACTGTTTTCCTAATTTATTCACTCCATTCGTCTGCGGTGTCGGGTTTCTCCGGCGGCTGCGCTGCGTGTGATTGGCTCCTGCTCGGGTTTTTCCGGCGTCTTCGGCGGCTTAGGCTAGGGTCAGACTGAGGCAGTGCGAACGCGCGTTCTGGCGCACTTAATCACGGCCGTGCTAGCAGCAGATGCCGGGCAATGACAGCCAATATACGAAGTACGGTCGCACAAAAGTCCGGCTGCGCAACGCAAGTGGAAAATGAACGCATTTTTTCGAGAACGTTAAACCACTAGTACTGACGTACAGAGTGCGCTGCGTCCGCTAGCGGCGTGTGTGCGTGAATTGGAGACATCAGACGCTGCTAATGTCCGGCCAACATAACGTCCAGATGCAAGAAGTGTTTTATTGATGATCCGTACAAAATCACGGATGAAACTGCGCATAGTATGACCGCTATTGCGTATTCCGTGAAAAAATACGTCCATTCTTCGAACGCACATTTTCACGGACAACGTGAAAAATGCGTTAGTCTGACCCTAGCCTAAATCCAGATGTTTTTGCGGGTTTCAGCGTGCATTCGCCGGATTTCTGCGGTGACTTTTCGTCGGGTTTGCGGCGGCTTTTCCCTGCGCTCCGACGTACCTGTGGTGCTTGCTGAATACGCCGCAGGGTCCCCGAAATGGGATCACCAAATCGACCCGAATTGAAGAGAACGAAAAGTCACCGAACGTGCAGTGACTTTTTGATTCTCTTTGAATAACCCTGTATATTTCTGTTGTATTGTGGTTTCTTTCTATCATCTTTATTTCTTGAGTACAAGATGATGTCTGCACATTATTTATTTATTTATAAAGGATTTTACCAGGAAGGATACATTGAGATTTCTCTCGTTTTCATTAAGGCTAGGGTCAGACGAACGCATTTTCGCGTTGTCCGTGAAAAAGTGCGTTCGAACGAATTGACGTATTTTTTCACGGAATACGCAATAGCGGTCATACGATGCGCATTTTCGTCCGTGATTTTGTACGGATCATCAATAAAACACTTTTTGCGTCTGGACGTTATGTTGGCCGGACATTAGCAGTGTCTGACATCTCCTAATCACGCACACACGCCGCTATGCGGACGCAGCGCACTCTGTACGTCAGTACTAGCGGTATCACGTTCTCAAAAAAATGCGTTCGTTTGCCACTTGCGTTGTGCGGCCGCACTTTTGTGCGGCCGTTCTTCGTATGCTGCCCGGCATTGGACGTAATTTGCTGCTAGCACGGCCGCGATTAAGTGCGGCTAAACGCACGTTAATATTGCGCTCGTCTGACCCTAGCCTTAACCCTAAGCGCAAGAGATATCATTTAAATCCAGTACATGTTCAGTCACACGCGTTTACATCCGTGTACATTTACTACCTGTGCACGTTCTCAATAATATATTTTTAAATGATATATATATATTTTATTAGTGATTCATGGCATGCCCCTCATCTTTATATCTCTACAGGAATATAGTACATTGCTTCTATATATATATATATATATATATGTGTGTGTGTGTGTGCCCTACCCTCTGCAGCTCCTGCAGTGACTGCGTATGGGGCGGACCTCCCTGCCACCAGCTGAACCCAAGCGAGGACACCACGTCGGTCACCTTCCCCACCTGGCTCACCAGGGCGTCCGCCGCCTCCTGCGCGCCGTCCTCAGATCCTGCACGACCCAAATACAAAAGGTTAAAAAAAGTCAGACAGAGAGAGAGAGCGCGATCAGACGCCCCCTCGGGACAACAAACACAGACAGACGCACCACGTGACGGCGGCTGATTAGGATCAGGAATGACAGCGAGACAAGACGCAAAAAATCCCATATATCACAAATATAAAACGACGCGCCGGTGACATGAAATAACGCAAGGAAACGGTCACGGGCATTTCAGGTCGGATTTGTGGACATACATATAGAATAGTATGCAATGAAATGAAACCAATAAAACCCCAGAGTGGCGGTTTGCCGGTGATTAATCAATCCCGGCCAAATTAACCCCGATATGCCCCACAAGACGTCACAGTGCTACGGGAGAATGACTCCGCTGGCATGCAAGGCTTCATCGAAGCATTGGATTCGACCCAACGGTACTCCAGCAGCTGCTGCGGACTACAACTTCTACCACCACCCAGCCAGCTGGACTACCATGTGAGCGACTGCCTCGTCTTACCCACCCACATCTCCTAGGAGGGTATGGAGATTTTCTCTGCATGACGCTGGCACAAAACTCTTAAGCTTCTCCAGTCTTGCATTATCGCGGGAAATTACCACCACTTGGAACCCTATGAGAAAAAAATCAAAATATATATATATATATACGGTATATATAAATTCGAATTATTTACATTATATATACATATACAGGTCGAGTAGCTTTTATCTGAAAGTCCACAATATTACAAAATCAGAAAACGTTTTGAGCGCGCTGACGTGACGCCCGAAGTGGAAAATTCCACCCCTGACATCATGTGACGGGGGACAAAATTATTAAACCTATTGTGTAAAATGCCCTGGGTGTGTCTGTGCGTATAAAGAGTAAGTGAATCTTGTTTTTAGACTTGGATCCCATCACCAAGATACAGTATCTCAGTGTTATATGCAAATTATGCAAATATATGCAAATTCCCAAATCTGGAATCACACACGTCTGGTCCCGAGCATTTCCGATAAGGGATACTCAGCCTGTATATATAAATATATATGTAATAAAGTTTTATTATTGCAGAGGCCATTTACAGATCACAGCAATTCAAAGAACTGCATCACAGAGCTCACGTGTTACATTCCCCTTATGGAGCACGGAACTCTGGGTAAGACATGCAAATGACGTCTGCAATTTCTCTCTTTTCTGCATCCTGGGTCTGTTTTTACCAATCAATGCCACGTCATACTACATGGCTTATTTTTTTAGCAATGATCAGGTTTATGCAGCAGGTCACAGCCACTCCTGGACAGCTGTATCGGGCTTATTATGCCCTCATCAGCAGGAGATAGGCATGACCAGTTGCTATTTGATGCTTAACCCATAGGGTAAATCAATACTCATTTAAGTTGTGGTGGAGGGCAAAAAATGAGATTAAAAACCTCTGCACTGCAAATAATAAAGTTTATTATTGCAGAAGCCATTTACACATCCCAGCAATTCAAAGAATATATATATATATCTGCTGCAGAGAGCTCCAGGTTGGAGTGTGTGTTTGTGTTACGTGTGAGATGGTAATTGCCAGGACATACTTGAAAACGAGAGAAATCTCAATGTATCCTTCCTGGTAAAATCCTTTATAAATATTTGAGGGACAGAAATCTTGGTGAGTTCCCGCACTTCTTTTTTTAGGACTTGACCCTTGGTGACAAGTATAGGACCTGTCAAAGGTATCGGGATACATTGGCGGTGTTGACAGGCTTAAGCAATTTATGGCCATATATGGTGAACTAAATTCCCATAATTTTCCAGCAGAGATTAGGGATAAAAAGTTTGTTAAAAAATCTTGAATGGGTTAAGAATTGTTGAAATCCTGAAAGGGTTACAATTCGGTAAAATCTTTAATTGTTTAAATGTATTCGCTGCTGTAGAAATCTTTGAATGTGTTGGTTGGTGTCGCTCTCCTCTTGGTTTGTTTAATATAAATATATATTAGTCTGTACATTTATAAACAGTAAGAGAAGACCTTGGATTTTTAAACATAAGGCACTGAGATTATTATTATTATTATTGTTATATTATTATATATTATTTTATTGTTATACATTACATTCTTTTTATATATTATTATTATTTATTATTAAATTGTTTTCTCAGTTTTGGTAACACTCCCCTATACCCCCGTGTGTGTTTGTGTGTGTGCTGTGTGTGTGTTTTGTCTGTGTGTGTGTTTTTGTGTGTGTGTGCTTTTCGTGTGTGTGTGCGCTTTTCGTGCGTTTGTGTATGTGATTTTGTGTGTCTTTGTGTGTGTGTGTTTTTGTGTGTATGTGTGATTTTGTGTGTCTGTGTGTGTTTTTATATGTGTGTGTGGTGTGTGTGTATTTGTGGTTTTTGAGTTTTTGGGGTTTTTTGAGTGCGTGTTTGTGGTTTTTGTGTTTTGTGGTTGTGTTTTTGTGCGTGTGTGTTTGTGGTTTTTGAGTTTTTGAGTTGTGTTTTTTGTGAGGTGTGTTTTTTGTGTGTTTCTGTGTGTGTGTGTGTGTGTTTTTATGTGTGTGTGTTTGTGTTTTTTGAGTTTTTGGATTGTTTTTTGTGTGCGTGTTTTTGTGTGTGTGTTTTACGAGTTTTTGAGTTGTGTTTTTTGTGTGTGTGTTTTTTGTGTGTTTCTCTGTGTGTGTGTGTTTTTCTGTGTGTGTGTTTTTCTGTGTGTGTGTGTTTGTGCTTTTTGAGTTATTGGATTGCGTTTTTTGTATGCGTGTTTGTGTTTTGTGGTTGTGTTTTTGTGTTTCTGTGTGTGTGTGTGTTTTTATGTGTGTGTGTTTGTGTTTTTTGAGTTTTTGGATTGTGTTTTTTGTGTGTGTGTTCGTGTTTCTGTGTGTTTGTGTTTTTTGAGTTTTTGAGTTGTGTTTTTTGTGAGTGTGTGTGTTTTTTGTGAGTGTGTGTGTTTTTTGTGTGTTTCTGTGTGTGTGTGTGTTTTTGTGTGTGTGTGTTTTTATGTGTGTGTTTGTGTTTTTTGAGTTATTGGATTGCGTTTTTTGTATGCGTGTTTGTGGTTGTGTTTTTGTGTTTCTGTGTGTGTGTGTGTGTGTTTTTATGTGTGTGTGTTTTTTGAGTTTTTGGATTGTGTTTTTTGGGAGTGTGTGTGTTTTTTGTGAGTGTGTGTGTTTTTTGTGTGTTTCTGTGTGTGTGTGTGTGTGTGTTTTTGTGTGTGTGTGTGTGTGTTTTTGTGTGTGTGTTTTTATGTGTGTGTGTTTTTTGAGTTTTTGGGTTGTGTTTTTTGTATGCGTGTTTGTGTTTTGTGGTTGTGTTTTTGTGTGTGTGTGGTTGTTTTGTGTGTGTGTTTGTGTTATATACATGTATTCTCTTGCCTCTGCAAACTGCTGCTACACTGTCATTTTTTGTTTATAAGTAAAATATGCAAACGTTTTACGGTACAAACAAATATAAAAGTAACGGGTCACGGAAGAATAATTTCCACGTGCGATACGTGCAGTAACAAAGTGACAATAAATAAAGCCAAAGAAGAAAGAAAAGGAAAAGAGAAATCATAGCGTGTGGCAAGCTCCTTCGATTGTGCCGTTTCCGTGTTTTTCTCTTTGATTTTCGTACCTTTTTCCAGCAGGCTTTTCACTATTCCCGAGCCCACCGTACCGGCCCCTCCAAGAACTAAAACCATCCGGTGCGAGGAAGACATGTCGCCGGATCCTTGGATGAAGTTAGAGAAGATGAGAGAGCGCGCGCGGTGTTAAAGGAAGGGAAGAGGGCTCCTGTGAGAGTCGCGTATAATGAGTTCTGCCAGGCAGATCCGATATTAATAGTGAGATTCGATGATCCCTCCCAGAAATCATTCGTACCGTACCGCAGCCCCCCCCCCAAAATCGACCAAACTCCACCCTTGATAAACTCCCCTTGGAATCTCCTCTTCGATTGAAATGCATGCGGACGGGTAAGCGATGGCCTTCGCGGCATGTGTAACGTAAGGCTAGTGTACGTCTGATTGCAAGCTCTTCAGTCCAGATCCGCCGAACTTGACATTACCCTTCCGCAAATGCACGGTCATTTGCCGAATGCCTAAAAGGATAAAAAAACCTTTGACGTGGTCGGAGAATGCGGAGGAATGCTCGTAGACGCAGCAACAAGTGTTTGACGAGGTTAATGGGACGCCCAGAGTGCTGATGCTCTAGATCAGTGATTTCCAATTACAGTGCAGTGCGCCGCATAGCGCATATGGTGCTCAGGTGTGCCGTGGAGCGGCAGAATGAGGTGCGGAGTGACAGGACGGAGGCTAAATGTGGAGGTAACAGAGCAATGGCACGATGGGGAGCTGCGTCACTGAACAGAGCTTTATAAAGAAGCTTACGTATTTCTTTAAATGATAAAAATATATCCGTAAAAAACTGCTGGCGTGCTTTGGATTTTTTTTTGCTCTTTATCGGGGTGCGGGGAGATGAAAAGGTTGAAGGTCACGTCTCTAACTCATGAAAAGCTCTCCATGGGACGCCCAGGACAGTGTTACGGTAAGACAGCACCCTCTGCTGGTAACGTAGAGTATTACACTGCAGCAATTATTATTATTCTTTATTTATAAAGCGCCAGCATATTCCGCAGCGCTGTACAATGGGCACAACGTAGACAGGGTTATGATACATTGAACAAACGAGGGCCCTATCCCGTGGGAACTTTCCAGGGGGCGGCAATAAAACCACCACTAAAGGGGATATTCACAGAGCGCCGAAATGACGCAGACATTTCAGTGTTCTGTTGTTCCCCGCACTTTGGGGAATCAAATTTCCCCGTGTGAATTCACTGCAGGGTCCCTGAAGTGCAGGGAATCAGCCACCGAATGCTGCCGCAAACCCGTCACCCGCTGTTTTCAAAAGAACTACTGAACGAAAATGCCTGGAATTAAAATATTAGATCCTGTGAATGATAATAAAAAGGGCTGTTACAGAAAAAAAAAAAAACAGGACATACTTGAAAACGAGAGAAATCTCAATGTATCCTTCCTGGTAAAATCCTTTTATAAATAAATAAATAAATAAACCACTATTAGAAAAAAAAATTGAATTTTTTTTAAAAAAATGCCTAAAAGACACTAAAGAAAAAAATCAATAAATAAAGAGACTTTTTACTACAGATTAAAGGAATAAACGGTTCCTTTGGACCGCTGTATCTCTGGTTCTATATGTCCTAAAACAGGGGTCAGCAACCTTGGTTCTCTGATGTTTTGGGAACTACATCTCCCACGATGCTCGGTCACCCATTAGGCTGACTGAGCCACATGGGAAATGTAGTTCCCAAAACATCAGGGAGCCAAGGCTGCTGACCCCTGTCCTAGAAGGACAACTGTGGTATCGTTGGAAAGGCCAGAGTCTGGCATTTCCAAAGATAAACAACATGAACACATACAGGGTTATCCAAAGAGATTCGAAAAGTCACCGCACGTTCGGTGCCTTTTCGTTCTCTTCAATTCGGTTCCTTTTGCCGATTGCATTTCGGTGACCCTGCGGTGTATTCAGCAAACAGCACAGGGCCCCCGAATTGCAGGGAAAAGCTGCCGCAAACCAACCGAAACCTAACCGAATGCAGGCTGAAAACAAGCAAAAACATCTGGATTAACCTTCGAAGAAGCCGAAAAGGAGCCGAAAAGGAGCCGAATCACACAGAGCCGAAGCAGCTGTGACGTAGAGGAGGCAGTGAATAAATTAGAAAAACCATTTGTATGAATCTGGGAAAAAGAAACGCTGTTTGCAAAGAAACTACTGAGCGAAAATGTCTGAAATTTTCACAGGAGGTCCAGGGAATGATAATAAAGAGGGCTGTTACAAAAAAAAATAAGCAAACTGAAAAAAAAAAAAAAAAAATCGGACTTTTAATTTTTTTTTAAAAAATTCAGAAAAATGCTTAAAGTATCCTAAAAAATCTATAAATAAAGTGACTTTTTGCTGCAGAATTTTATAATGAACGGTTTATTAGATATTGAATTAAAACACGAATATTTTTAACATTGAAGTCTATCAGGGTTATCCAAAGAGATTCGAATTGCTTGAGAAAGGTAACCGAACGCTGAAAATCAGCGTTCGGTTACCTTTCCTGGCCATTCGGCTATCCAGAGAGCAGGCAATTCTCCAAATCCTGGCGAATTGCCTGCACATACGGTGCCTGTTCGGTCCCTGTTCGAGGGCAGTGAAATCCCCATGAAAAAGCACTGCTGCGGCTATTCAGAGAACACAAACCAGCAGTGAAAGGTTCCCCTAATGCTCTGCCATTCGGTGGTTTAATTCGGCAAATTTATTCAGGAGAATCCCATAGACTTCAATGTTAAAAATATTCCCGTTTTAATTCAATATCTAATAAACCGTTCATTATAAAATTCTGCAGCAAAAAGTCTCTTTATTTATAGATTTTTTAGGATACTTTAAGCATTTTTCTGAATTTTTTAAAAAAAATTAAAAGTCCGATTTTTTTTTTTTTTTTTTTCAGTTTGCTTATTTTTTTTGTAACAGCCCTCTTTATTATCATTCCCTGGACCTCCTGTGAAAATTTCAGACATTTTCGCTCAGTAGTTTCTTTGCAAACAGCGTTTCTTTTTCCCAGATTCATACAAATGGTTTTTCTAATTTATTCACTGCCTCCTCTACGTCACAGCTGCTTCGGCTCTGTGTGATTCGGCTCCTTTTCGGCTCCTGTTCGGCTCCTCTTCGAAGGTTAATCCAGATGTTTTTGCTTGTTTTCAGCGTGCATTCGGTTAGGTTTCGGTTGGTTTGCGGCAGCTTTTCCCTGCAATTCGGGGACCCTGTGCTGTTTGCTGAATACACCGCAGGGTCACCGAAATGCAATCGGCAAAAGGAACCGAATTGAAGAGAACGAAAAGTCACCGAACGTGCGGTGACTTTTCGAATCTCTTTGGATAACCCTGTATGGGATTCTCCTGAATAAATTTGCCGAATTAAACCACCGAATGGCAGGGCATTAGGGGAACCTTTCACTGCTGGTTTGCGTTCTCTGAATAGCCGAAGCAGTGCATTTTCATGGGGATTTCACTGCCCTCGAACAGGGACCGAACAGGCACCTATGTTCAGGCAATTCGCCAGGATTTGGCGAATTGCCTGCTCTCTGGATAGCCGAATGGCCAGGAAAGGTAACCGAACGCTGATTTTCAGCGTTCGGTTACCTTTCTCAAGCAATTCGAATCTCTTTGGATAACCCTGTCAGAATGGATCTGGGTCCCGTTACATTCACTGTGCACCTGTAGTGCACAAATCCTTTGGCGGCCATGTTTTTAAAAGGGGAATCCACCATACATGCGCATTGCATTGCGAGCAGCCAGATCCTGAGAGCACTGAGAGTAGCCAGATCCTGGGGAGTACTGAACAGCCAGATCCTGGGGAGCACCTGAGCAGCCAGATCCTGGGGAGCACCTGAGCAGCCAGATCCTGGGGAACACGAGCAGTCAGATCCTGGGGAGCACCGAGCAGTCAGATCCTGGGGAGCACTGAGCAGCCAGATCCTGGGGAGCACCGAGCAGCCAGATCCTGTGGAACACCTGAGCAGCCAGATCCTGGGGAGCACCTGAGCAGCCAGATCGTGGGTGCGACAAGCAGCCACATCATTGGAGCACTGGGCAGCCAGATCCTCTACAACAATAGACTGCCCTCTGGAGAGCACCGAGAGCAGCCAGATCCTGGGGAGCACTGAACAGCCAGATCCTGGAGAGCACTGAGAGCAGCCAGATCCTGGGGAGCACAGAGCAGCTAGATCCTGGGTGTACCGAGCAGCCAGATCCTGAGGAGCACTGAGCAGTCAGATCCTGGGGAGCACAGAGCAGCTAGATCCTGGGTGTACTGAGCAGCCAGATCCTGGGGAGCACTGTGCAGTCATATCCTGGGGAGCACTTAAGCAGCCAGATCCTGTGGAGCACCTGAGCAGCCAGATCCCAGGAAGCACCTGGGCGGCCAGATCCTGGCGAGCACCTGAGCAGCCAGATCCTGTGGAGCACCTGAGCAGCCAGATCCTAGGGAGCACCTGGGTGGCTAGATCCTGGGGAGCACCTGAGCAGCCAGATGCTGGGGAGCACCTGAGCAGCCAGATGCTGGGGAGCACCTGAGCAGCCAGATCCTAGGGAGCACCTGAGCAGCCAGATCCTAGGGAGCACCTGGGTGGCTAGATCCTGGGGAGCACCTGAGCAGCCAGATCCTGGGGAGCACCTGAGCAGCCAGATCCTGGGTGTGACAAGCAGCCAAATCATTGGGAGCACTGGACAGCCAGATTCTCTACAACAATAGACTGCCCTTTCCAGGCTTAACAGTTAGTAAAGACATACACAGGGTTATTCAGAGAGCGGTGAAAAGCAGGAGAATGACTGGAGAATGGAAAATTCTAGGTCAAAATAGCTGATTTGGAAAGTGAGATGAAAGGGAGAATTTTTCTGGTTTGGCTATTTTGACCTAGAATTATCCATTCTCCAGTCATTCTCCTGGTTTTCACCTCTCTCTGAATAGCCCTGATAATTTTGTAAACACCAGAGAATACGGTTTAAGATTATCGCCATTATTTTCTGTCAATGTTCCATAAATGTCATTTATTTCCTACTTTTCCGTTGGAAGGCAGGGCTCTGTCAGTCTGTGGGATGCTGAGCCACATGGGAGTGGTAGTCCATACACGGTTCAGCATCCTTAGACCTCCAGATGTTTTGGAACTACATTTCCCACGAGGCTCTGCCAAAATAATGAGTGGCTAAGCATCATGGGGGATGTAGTTCCCAAACATCTGGGGGGGGGCTAAGGTTGCTGAGTCCTGACCAAGAGTCCACTTCTCCCTGGTGGGTGTGTGTGTTGTGGGGGGGGGGGGGGGGTCCTGGACTTTATTTCTAAGTACCCCTCACTTTCATTCATATCTCCCTCACAGCGGCCATGGGCTGCTCCAGAAGGTCACATGACCAGGACTTCTCAGTAGCAGACAGGTGGCTGTCAATCAGCTGTGGGGCGTGGCTATACCAGGAAGTGTTTTTGGGGAAAGCCGCCTGCACGTGAATGGAGAGTGAGGGGAGAGATGGCCGGAATGTCCGGTTTGTTCGGTGACTTGCTGGAACCCATACCAGAGCACACCAGGTACAGCAGCACCGAGCACACTGACTGACCGCCCGGGGTGTACCCCCACTAACTACCCTGAGAGCCTGCTGTTACTCCCCCACTCACTAGCTGCAGAGCCTGCTCCCACTCACTCGCTGCAGAGCCTGCTCCCACTCACTCGCTGCAGAGCCTGCGCCCACTCACCCGCTGAAGAGCCTGCGCCCACTCACTCGCTGCAGAGCCTGCGCCCACTCACTCGCTGCAGAGCCTGCGCCCACTCACTCGCTGCAGAGCCTGCGCCCACTCACTCGCTGCAGAGCCTGCTCCCACTCACCCGCTGGAGAGCCTGCTCCCACTCACCCGCTGCAGAGCCTGCGCCCACTCACTCGCTGCAGAGCCTGCGCCCACTCACTCGCTGCAGAGCCTGCTCCCACTCACTCGCTGCAGAGCCTGCTCCCACTCACTCGCTGCAGAGCCTGCTCCCACTCACTCGCTGCAGAGCCTGCTCCCTCTCACTCGCTGCAGAGCCTGCGCCCACTCACCCGCTGCAGAGCCTGCGCCCACTCACCCGCTGCAGAGCCTGCGCCCACTCACTCGCTGCAGAGCCTGCGCCCACTCACTCGCTGCAGAGCCTGCGCCCACTCACTTGCTGCAGAGCCTGCGCCCACTCACTTGCTGCAGAGCCTGCGCCCACTCACTCGCTGCAGAGCCTGTGCCCACTCGCTGCAGATACTCGCTCCAGAGCCTGCACTAACACACCTGCTGGGGGTGCGCTTGCTCATTCAGCCACGTGGCTAGTGGGTATGTATGATCTTACGGCTTATTTCACCCTCATTCTTGTGTATTTTTTCTCTATAGAATAAGTCCGGAGAGCCTTTTCGTCAAGTACAAAGAATGGCTGCTGGCCACCTTTGACACTGGAGAGGCTGCCCCGTGCCAAGAGAAGACGGTTATAGGCCCTGTGAAGGATTACCTGCTGGACAACCCCGACCTGCACACCTGTCTGCAAACGGACGCCTTCACCCTGATTAGCAGAGGGCTTGCGCTGGACCAGGACCTGCACACCGCGCTGAACCGCCTTGTGGGCGCTTTCCAGTTCTTCGAACAGGCCGCTCTCCACCTTTACTTCTACCCATGGAGGAAAGAGTTCTGGACGATCCATGTAAGTCGCGTGACCTGTGACCGCGTGGAATATCTATACGTTTCATAAACCCTTAGCAGCACCTTTTATTTATGTTGCTGTACATCTGTTCAATAGAGGAACTGTGTCGTCACCTTTTTTACCGGGGTGTAAAACCGGGATCTCAAATTCCAGGCCCAGAGATGTTGATGGTCTACGATTCCCAGAATTCCTTCAATCCACTAGTTGGCCGGAGAATCACGGGAGCAGAAACCCTCCAAACGTCACTGATAATACTCTTATAAATCAAGCCGTGTATAGCCAGTGTCTGCTCTAAATACGCTGATCGCTCTGGTGATCAAAGCGTTAAATACGGTATATTACAGCCATGATTGTGGAAAAGTGTAAACCATGAAATGCAATATATACGTGACGTGCAGCATTTGACTGAACTGTGTGGTGTTTTATTTCATACCCCCCCCCCCAACCCTCTATATCGAAGTTACAGGGTGTAAACCTTGTTTAGAATTTCTGATGTCGTATGTGACTGGAACCCTTTCCAACCCCCCCCCCCCCCCTGTTTCGCATCTGGGACAAGTTTGAGTGGTCTTTGTTTGCCAAACATTGATGCTCTAACGCAGTGGTTCCCAACTGCATTCTTCAAGTCCCCCCCCCCCCCCAAACAGGCCAGGTTTTAAGGATCACCTTTGGGAAATGCAGACTGAATCCTGCAATCACTGAGCAGCAATTCAGATCCTGTGCTGCCCTTCAAATATCCTGCAAACCTGACCTGTTGGGGGTACTTGATGGCAGCGGTTGGGAACCACAGCTCTAACGTATTCAGTCTAGTGTCCAGGCTGTGATTACATGGCACTCTATTGTTTCATGCCTGGGGACCTGAGTGTCATTTCCATTGGTCTCCAGGTCCCTCCTTGAGATATAGATGTATACATCCATTTGGCTCCGGTTTACCCAAGCAATGAGTCCTGCCTCATGTCTGGGGAATGCCATCACTGCTCTTTCGTTGAACCTGTCCTGGAACTTTCGGCTAAGGGCTAGAGAAGACCTGATGGCTCGCTGGTGGGAGAACAGGTGTTCGGCAAGGGAGCGGCTTTAGCAGACGTGACCCAGTTGTGGTGCTGAGATCTGTTAGTGTGCAACAGTTAATGTCTTGTATCTGTGTCCAAGTAGGCGTGCTTGGTGATGACAATAAAATATACTTATGCTGCAATCCTAACAGGCCAAGTTTTAAGGTTTACCTTGGAGGGGGAGAGAGGAAAGCAGACTGAATACTGCAATCCCTGAACAGCAAATCCTATCACCTGTGCTGCTCTTCAGACATCTGGCAGCCCTGGGGGTGGGGGGGGTGCCCTGACAATCATTTTTATGACTGGACCACTGCTTTAGGTTATGGCATCCAGATGATTCCGATTCATGACACTGCCACCGGAATGATACGGCCACGTGTTGCTGTTTCCACACTGTCACGCTTTTATGAAGTCGACGTGTTGCCACTTGGGATACAATGTAACCGTTGGAAACTTATCATTTGCAGAGACTGATTCAGGGCTTGCGTGACAACGCCTCCAAGTGTCATCTTGTTGGGACCATGAATGGTGGCTGTGAGCACTTCATTAAACTGAGGAGCGTTCCTTAATGTGCCTCCCTTTTTTTTGTTTTGTTTATTGCTGCAACACACTGGAGCGAGGATTTTAAACTCCGGCTTGCCAGATGTTGATTGCCTAGAATTCCTTGAAAGCAATGGGTCATAGATCAGAGGATCATGGGAGGTGTAGTTCTGAAACATCTAGTGCAGGGGGTTTTCAAACCCTGCTGTCCCAGAGAATCCAGATACTGGCATAAATGGGTAGGACAAACAGAAAATCCCAGGTCTTTTGTGTTACCGTTGTGATCTAGCTGTGTAGACATTCACATTTGTGTCTACTTGGTGTGTTTAATGTTTTGTATCTTCTGCAGACTTTCTCCGGACACTATGTTCATGTCCTGCTGGCTGCCCTTCCCGAGGAGAGCGTCTTCCGAGCCCTTCGACGCCTGGGGTATATCCCTCAGCAAGACGGGAGACTCGTGTGTGCGTTGTCCCAGCACAACCCAGAAAACCTTTCCATGGCAGCCTTTGGGTTTCTGGTCGCCCAGGTGGAGTGTCACATCTTAGCCGGTATCCTTTCCAGCTTGAGCTTGGCAGACCTTGCCGAAGACCTCACCGGAGACGAACTGATCAGAGAGAGGACTAACAGCCGCGGCGAGCTGGCCTGCATTGAGAGCCTGAAGAAGCTGACGTTGGACGTATTCTCTGCTCCCAGCACTCTGGACTTCAAGGCCGTGGAAGAAACCCTGGGCAGGGAATTTCTGTTTACGAAGCCGGAGAACTGTTACCTGTGCAAGGAGCCGTTGGCCATACACGATAACGGTATCTGTAGGAGAGTGGTGGACGGTCCCACTCCACCTCCACAACAATCTCCTGTACCGGAGATGCCGTACGCGGACTTTGCTTTTCACGAATGCGTGTTCATCGACAAGTGCCTTGAGAGCCGCTGCACGGATTGCCGCTCGATGCACAGCCCGTGGTGCGCGATGCTGAAGACTTGCAAGACCTCCAAGCACAAAGTGTCTTCTCTGTGTCTGAAGGAAAAGCGAGAGATTCTGCAGCACGAGGAGAGGAACAAGTACCGGTTGCACACCTGTCTGCAGCCAGGAAACCTACCTCATTACCGCTGCACCTCCTGCAAGTTGCTGCACTACATAAACTGCAACGTGGTGCTGGAGTGTCGCATGGAGGGCCACCGCGCCACCATGATCATGTTGGAGAAGGACCAGATGCTGTGGCTGACGCGGAGCACGATGGACCTGATGCGGCTCTGCCTGCCCGTTAGTATTCAGGCCCAGGACGGACACTGAATTCTTAATCTTTAAATTATGCAGAAATAAAACCTTTATAATAAATTTATATCTTGATAGCAAAGTAAACCTGCGGCTGGATTTCTCTCTTCGCTTTCTAGGTTTCTGAGAGGGGCTGTTCCACATTCAGCAAACAAGGGGTTGTTCCTGAGTTGCACGAGTCACGGGGGGGGGGGTGCGCAAACGCACAGCCTTGGTGATGTCATTGGTTATTACACCGGTACTTGCTGCCACCATACAGGTCCCTCTGCCTCCCGTCCCTATTGGCCCCTAAGCAGGGGTAGCAGAACTACATGTATGGGAGGCTTTCACTGCTCTCTCCTGCCATTCAGTTCTTGGCGCAGGTGATCATTAACTTTTCAGCATCTTTGCGCCCCACCCCTTTTTAATTAAAACACACTACCTGCAGGCCAGTTCACCTCACCTGTTCAAAACGCAATCCTTTCTGTCTAATCGAGGTGGAAAAAGTTTCTTTTTTTTTTTTTTTTTTTTTAACCTTCACTGCTGAGCGATTTCACGTCTTAACACGTTTCTTTTTTTTTCTTTTTAAACCTGGTCATGTTTGATATCATTTAGAAAGGCCTTGCTCTGGCCTTTCTAATGATACCAAACATGACCCTGCTAGCTGTAAACAGTCGCGATATCGGGGTTCAATTAGTACGTTCCCCACACGTCCTCAGCAGTGAAAGGGTTAAAGCCCATCCTAGTTTTGATTTAAAAGGAAGTGATGGTGAACCTTGGCACCCCAGATGTTTCAGAACTACATGTCCCATGATTCTTGGTCATACATAAAGCTGACTTGGCTCATGGGACAAATGGCGAACCTTGGCAGCGTCCTCGTCTCTTCTTCTCTCTCCCCCCCCCCCCCCCCCCACAGGTCAGGTTTTAAGGATCCCCTAGTGGAAATGCAGACAATCTATCACCTGTGCTGTGCTTCACATATCCTGCAAACCTGCCCTGTTAGGGGGGACCAATGTTGAGAAACCCTGTAGGCCATCCTACAGCAGAATGGACCTGGACAGCTGCTGTTAAGCAGGGGTCAGCAGCCTTGGTCCTCCATCTGCTCGGCCATTCATTAGGCTGGAGTCTCATGGGAGACATGGTTCCAAAACACCTGGAGGGCCACGGTTGCTGACCCCGGACCTAAATGATTCACAGGGTAAGAAGTGCAAAGGTTTCCAGCATCTTGCCAGAATTGGCAATCTCTATATTCCACCACCACCACCCCCCCCCCCCCGTCTCTTTATGATCCTCCTGTCACATGACCACCGTGACGTCACCAGACGAAGGAGGGGTGCAAATTTTTCTCTACCGTAAAGTTGTCAGACCAGGTCCCGGCACTCCTCGCTGGCTCCTTTGCGGCTGCATGTCTCCAGGCTCCCCGTCTCCTATGTGCACGAGCTGCTGGCTTCCACATCTTTAACCGCTGGCGACCGTCGCGCAGATGACGTGAACGCAACTGTGGCAGCTGTTCCCGGGTACCACGTCCCAATGGACCAATCACGTTCCAGTTACACTGACCTTTTATTGCTGTTACTAGCTATTTTGTACTGATTTTCTGTGTTCGACCTGGATTTGGCTATTGCCCCGTGTACCTATCGACTACTCTTCCTGCTTTGCAGGACCTCTGGCTTCCAGGCTTTGCCTGGTTCTGTTCTCCCATTTTTCTTTTTCAGTAACTCTCCTGCCGCTTACTGCTAGCCATGCAAGGACTGGTGTTTCCCTTCCTTATTGCTGTCCCTGTTTTATAGGTTCACCTCCAACCATTGCGAAACCCAGCCATGTCATCGGGCCTTGTGTGGGGCACACGGGGTTAATACCACATCATAAAATTGATTTGTTCTCTGTAAATGTTGTGGGAATATCTCCAGTAGACAACCCTTCTAATGATCCCCTAAAGCAGGAGCCAGCGATCTATACCCTCCAGATGTTCCAGAACTACATCTCCCATCATCCTCAGTAACGCATTAAGATGGCTGAATCCCAAGACATGTAGTTGAGAAAACATCTGGAATGCCAATCCTTTTCTTACGCTCTAGTAAATGAACCATGACAAAGGATTTATTTTTAATAATAATTAACAAACAGAAAAAGGTAATTTTTTTTTATTTTTTTATTTTTTTATAAATTTAGAGAAAAGTACATTTTGTACTAGGCAGCATTAATTAAATAGGGCTAATCCAGAGGAAGGCGAAAAACACCTTGTGAAATATCGAACAAGGTGAAAAAATTCCTTCCTGACCCCAATAATGGCGATCGGTTCACTCCCTGGATCAGCCTCCTCATGTTTAGAGCTGCATATCACTGGAGCCGCTGCCTGTATACTCCATGTAATACAGAGAAATGATCACCCGGGAAAAAGAGCTTGCAATCGAATACAAAGGGTACAATACAGGGTTACATTGTTGCTCCATGTTAATGACTTTGCTTCAATCTCCTTGTCTCACTTGTTATGTTGCTCCTCATTAGTAACGTATCAAGGGGAGGCCAGGAGGGCCAATGGTTTATTTTCTTATGGTCATGCGTATATATATATCTGATGTGCTGATATTCTTGCCCCAAATGGTGAAAAGTCACAATATGCTCCTTGGTCTTCATGCTGAAATCCACAAAGCTTACAGAGACAAACAATCTAATACACAAGTACAATACAGAGAATTTATGTCCCTGCTCGTAGAGCTTACAGTCTAATACCAAAATACAATTCAGAGGTTTAATATTCCTGCTTCAAGAGTTTACAATCTAATACACAAATACAATTCAGAGGATTAATATTCCTGATCGCAGAGCGTACAATCTAATACACAAATACAATTCAGAGGTTTAATATTCCTGCTCGCGGAGCTTACAATCTAATACAAAAGGTACAATACAGACAAATAATGTTCCTGCTGACAGAGCTTACAATCTAATACAAAGGATACAATACACACACGTTGCCTAAAAGCGGGGGAGGACGGTCAGGCTTCTCAAATTCAAGCCTCTCGCCTCAACTTTGGGAAGGAGGGTCAGGCTTCGCCTCTCCAAACATGGAGGAGGTTCAAGCCTCTCGCCTCAAAGCAAGCGGGGGAAGAGGGTCAGGCTTCTCGCCAACAAAGAGGAAGGCGTGTGAAACCATCACCTCAAAGCTCGGCTAGACAATCTTGGCCTATCATCGCCTCCAAAGCCCAGGAGTCGACGGTCAAGCACCAGTCGCAAGCTGTGGAGGAGGTTCAGACTTCTCAACTTCAAGCCTCTCGCCTCAACTCCGGGAAGGAGGGTCATGCTTCTCACATCCAAACATGGAGGTTCAAGTCTCTCGCCTCAACGTAAGCAGGGAAGGAGGGTCAGGCTTCTCGCATTCAAACATGGAGGAGGTTCAAGCCTCTCGCCTCAAAGCAAGCAGGGGAGGAGGGTCAGGCTTCTCACATCCAAACATGGAGGAGGTTGAAGCCTCTCGCCTCAACACAAGCAGGGGAGGAGGGTCAGGCTTCTCACCTCCAAAAAGGAGGGTGGGTTAAGCCACTCGCCTCCAAACAGGATAGGTGGATCAGGCAACTTGGCTTCAGCCTTGAAGACATAAATAAAACTGATTATTTTGTATTTAATTTCTTTTACAGTTCATAATTTTGATCTCTAGAATCACGGAGAGTCATCCTTCAGCCCGCAGGAGGAAAATAAAAACCCCTGTGGAGGAATCACTGAGGTACCATGGCATGAAGGATCGCCCTTTCCTCTGGGCATTAAGAGATAAATGCAGAAGCCATTAATATTGCCATTAATCCTTAATTTTGGTAATATATCCCAATTTACTTGCAGTTGGTCCTGGTTCTCCGGTCTCACTGCTCTCCTCTTGGTCAGACTCCTCTTCATTCTGCAGCTTCATGTCACCATCTCCCATGTAAACACCATGTAGTCGTTATGATGCAATGCCCAGTGACATCACAATGCTGCAGCCACGGTGACGGAGACAGGTCCAGGATAAACAGAATGCGCATATAGAAAAACAGGCTTTGGAAAAGGATTCAAAAGGTTTATATTCTACATACATGTTACAGGACATGTCTAGGCTAGTATGAGCAGGTTACAGAGTAGTGAGAGTGTAATTCCATCCATGACAACTGAGTATCTGCTATCAATGTGGAGGTGGGAAGATAAGAGATGAGTGAGAGGGTGGTGTCCTCCTCATCACTTTCCTGCAGGGCACAGTCACAGCTCAATTAAATCTACGGCTTAGTGAGCTCACTTATTTTACTGTACATAAAAGGAGCTGCTATAAAATGGTGTATTTCCATCATTTTCATGGTTGTAATCTGAGCCATTATCCTGCATACTGTAAATCATAAACCAACTGCCATATCTTGGTATAATCCTAACCCCTCCCTAACCGCCAAATCAAAGTGTAACCAACTGCCAATTTAACAAAAAATCCTGAAAAAAAACATGCTCATAGGCTGCTGGCAGCGTGACGTGTGTGAGTGCACATGGTCACCTGTGTGTCCCCTGACGATTGAAATATGGTGAATGAGCAGTGCTACGGGACAAGGAGGCTAAACTCAAAGCTCCCTATGGGGCCATAGTGTCTAATTGTAGCTAAATGTTAAAATTCCATACATACAGTTGTGTTCAAAATTATTCAACCCCCCTGAAATTGAGTGTTTTGGCCAGTTTGACATTGATTTTGATCATTCAGTCATCTTGCTTACAATTAAATCAAAGAGGCACGTGTAGGTCAGACAAATATAACATAACATTTATAATGAAATAACCACAAATGTCTTTTCTGTGCTCACATCATTATCAGTTTTATTCAACCCCCAAGTGACATTCAATCTTAGTATTTAGTACAACATCCTTTTACAGTTATAACAGCTTTTAAACGTGAAGCATAGCTTGACACAAGTGTCTTGCAGCGATCTACGGGTATCTTCGCCCATTCGTCATGGGCAAAAGCCTCCAGTTCAGTCACATTCTTAGGCTTGCGCACTGCAACTGCTTTCTTTAAGTCCCACCAGAGGTTCTCAATCGGATTTAAGTCAGGTGACTGCGATGGCCACTCCAAAATGTTCCAGCCTTTAATCTGCAACCATGCTCTAGTGAACTTGGAGGTATGCTTGGGATCATTGTCCTGTTGAAAGGTCCAACGTCTCCCAAGCCTCAGGTTTGTGACGGACTGCATCACATTGTCATCCAATATCTCCTGGTACTGAAGAGAATTCATGGTACCTTGCACACGCTGAAGCTTCCCTGTACCTGCAGAAGCAAAACAGCCCCAAAGCATGATTGACCCCCCGCCATGCTTCACAGTAGGCAAGGTGTTCTTTTCTTCATAGGCCTTGTTCTTCCTCCTCCAAACATAGCGTTGATCCATGGGCCCAAACAGTTC
The DNA here is from genome assembly GCA_009667805.1 of Leptobrachium leishanense. Taxonomy (NCBI): domain Eukaryota; kingdom Metazoa; phylum Chordata; class Amphibia; order Anura; family Megophryidae; genus Leptobrachium; species Leptobrachium leishanense. The sequence continues at coordinate 21,437,048 of CM019072.1, forward strand.
TAATTTTGTTTCATCAGTCCACAGAACACTATCCCAAAAGTTCTGTGGTTTGTCCACATGACTTTTGGCATACTGCAGTCGACTCTTCTTATTCTTTGGAGACAGCAAGGGGGTGCGCCTGGGAGTTCTGGCATGGAGGCCTTCATTACGCAGTGTGCGCCGTATTGTCTGAGCTAAAACTTCAGTACCCACATCTGACAAATCTTTTCTCAGTTCCTCAGCAGTCACACGGGGACTTCTCCACTCTACGCTTCAGGTAGCGCACAGCAGTCGAAGTCAGCATCTTCTTTCTGCCACGACCAGATAGCGTTTCAACAGTGCCCTTTGCCTTGAATTTGCGAATGATGCTTCCTATGGTCTCTCTTGGTATGTTTAACATCTTTGCAATCTTCTTATAGCCATTGCCCTTCCTGTGAAGAGTAATCACCTCTTCTCTTGTCTTCCTGGACCATTCTCTTGACTTCACCATGTTTGTAACCACACCAGTAAATGTCTAGAAGGAGCTGAGTATCACAGTCATTTTAAAGCTGCCTAATTGGTGCTTATTATGCTTTATTGCTGCTCCGTGACATCCACAGGTGTTTTCAATACCTGATTGAAAACACTTGAATGAACCTCTGTTCTTCAGAGTGGTAGTCTTTAAGGGGTTGAATAATTGTGTCAATGAAGAATTCACAAAAGAAACATTTACTACTGTATTACAAAACCAATTGATGTCATTTTAGTTGCATATGGTTCTTTAAAAAGGCCTTGTAGGATTTCATTCTGAATACAATTACAAATGTACACTAAATTCCCTAAAACCCTTTACAGCATTGGGGGTTGAATAATTTTGAACACAACTGTATATCAGTGCAGAAAAGCACTACATGCAAGTAATGCTGCTTGGCTCATGTCAGGTCCTGTGGGTGTCCTTAACCCCTTCACTGCTGAGCCATTTCACCTCTGTGTGCCGAGCTCATTTTTATCGCTTTTGCTCATCATGTTTAAACGCGATTTGAAGTCACGTTTTATTATACGACCCTGACATATTATATATCCTTTTATTCGGCAGATTCATAACATATCATTATTATATGTATATGTCATATCCTGCCTGAATAGTATAACAAAAAATGCAATAATATTTAAATTTTCAATCATCTGCAGCGTGTAAAACATGGCTTGACAAATCCATGGGCCTGGTAGCCACTGGCGCCTAGAATTTTACTCCTGGCTCCTAAATTTACAGTTTATTTTACACCAATCTAAAAGCAGTCTTTGGCATCTAAAAACATCTAGTTGGCTTCAATATTTTCTTCCTGTCTCCTACATTTAATGTAAATATATCCAGCCCTGATGTATATATTTATATGTGAGGTGTCACATTGCTTTGGCCTTTCCAATGACACCAAACATGACCCTGTAGCTGCCACCATTCAGGAGATATGGGGGTTCAAAGGAACCCCTATCTCCATTCTCCACCATTAGATATCCTTAGGAAATCCCCAGGCAGCTAGGGGTTCCCCGGCTAACTGACGTCATCGCGCCATGTGCGATGATGTCAGATTACGAGGGGGAACCCGAAGGTGGATCTGCCATCCAAGATGGCGGCCCCCACCAGATCACGCAACGGGCACCTCGGGTTAAATTCAGGCACCACTTAAAAGGGGCGACTCTCCCCTTTAAGGCTAGGGTCAGACGAACGCATTTTTTGCGTCGTCTGTGAAAAAGTGCGTTCGAACGAATGGATGGATTTTTTTCACGGAATTCGCGATAGCGGTCATACGAAGCGCATTTTCGTCCGTGATTTTGTACGGATCATCAATAAAACACTTTTTGTGTCTGGACGTTATGTTGGACGGACATTAGTAGCGTCTGACGTCTCCTAATCACGCACACACGCCGCTAGTGGATGCAGCGCACTCTGTACGTCAGTACTAGCAGTTTGACGTTCTCAAAAAAAATGCGTTTGTTTGCCGCTTGCGTTGCGTGACCTCACTTTCGTGCGGCCTTTCTTCGTATGCTGCCTGGCATTGGACGTCATTTGCTGCTACTACAGCCGTAATAAAGTGCGGCTGCACGCGCGTTCGCACTGCGTTCGTCTGACCCTAGCCTTAAGCGATGCCTGGCTTTTCTCTCTAGCTCCGATCGGAAGGGAGAGAGATCCGAAAGGATCCTCCCCTCCTTTCAGGCGATCTCTGACTTTGCCGGGTGCTCGCCTGAAAATGACGTAATGAAAATGTAACGATTTCTAATTTTTTTAACAAGCGCATCCCATAGAAAATATAACCGCAAAGGCTCAGATGAAAAAATGTGAAAAGAAAAAACACTTTACACGCTGTAGAATATTGAAAATTCTATAATATATATTATTAATATAATATAAAATATGCATTTTTTGTTATAATATTCAGGCAGGACATGACGTATACATATAATAATGATATATTATGAATCTGCCGGAAAGAACGATATATAATATGTCCAGGCCAGGATTAAGATCTCTATGGGCCTGGAGCTGAATATTTTGGTGGGCTTTTTTTTGTAATTTAGTGAAATTAAAACATATTTTCGGTTATTTAATAGTGCAGATACGGGTATATCTATCAGGCAGATACTGTGTGATTAATTTTTCATTCAGATTTCAATCATTTACAGAGTGTAACATTATTTTTTCCCATTTCATCATCCAAATTTTTGTGCTTATATATTCTATAGGGCATTCTTGTTACAAAAATGTGAAATGGGAATGTTGCTGCATTTTTCTGAGAAAATATACAATTTTAACCAAAAAATGAAAAAAAAAGAGGAAATATTTCCCTTGTGTTTTGAAACATTTTTGTTTTAACGAATAAAACAATGTATAAACCACTGACCTTGCTCCCAGCATGGGAAATGAGAAGGTGAGTAATGGCAGTGGTATTGCTCATTTTATACGTGACAAATGGACAATGCCATCGCTTTGGAACTAAAAATAAATAATTAAAAATAAAATTGTTTTCTTTTCTTTTAGATTTTACATGGTCACATTTGGTATTAATGCAAAGGCCAGACTCTGCCCTGTCCAATGACACCTCACTTGACCTTGAGAGGTGTAAAGATTAGTGACGCAGGGGTCCAAAGTTCCCCCACAGTGCTCTTCGATGCAGTGCAGTGGTTTAGGTTTTTGATGTAACAATTCGTAACAATGGATTGTACCATCACCTCCACACTTGTTGATGACATGAGAAATGTGATGGTGGGTTAGTGCAGCATCATTGTTTATTTTATAATTGAAAAGTGAAAAATATTACTGTTAGAATGAAAAAGTAAATATTTATTATTTTATTTGTTTTTACTTAGAACCTGGTCATGTTTGGTATCATTGGAAATGGCATTCTCTGGCCTTTCCAGTGATACCTCAGTTGACCCTATAGCTGCTATGGAGTTGGAGATACAGGGGTCCAAATGCAGACATAGTTATCCTTTCTCTGGGCCTATTCTGAGGCATGGGCCTGGAGCTGCTGCTCCATCTGCCCCTATGTTAATCAGGCCCTGAATATGTCTGGGTGGTACAATAAAACGTGGCTTCACATCGCGTTTAAACATGATGAGCGAAAGGTGGTGAAAATGAGCTCAGCACACAGCGGTGAAATGGCTCAGCAGCGAAGGGGTTAAACAAGGACACCTGGTTTTTGTGTATAGACAGGAAGTTGTTCTTCCTGGTTGCTCCACCTGAGCTGTGTCCAAATATCCATGCTGGAGACAGCTCCTGCCTTTGGTGCATGTGAAGCATGATCACAATGTACAGTTTTAATGTTAAAATTACATTTTTATTCACATTTTCCTCATGAGATTAAAAATGAAAACACAGCGATAAAATGCTGCATAAGAATCGACGATGATTGACAGCGGCCATTCAGATCACGTGAGGCTATTGTGTCGTCATTACAGTAATCACAATAATTTATTTATTTATTTATTTATAAAGGATTTTACCAGGAAGGATACATTGAGATTTCTCTCGTTTTAAAGTATGTCCTGGGTAATGATGAAAAAAAAGCACAAGTTGCTATAGAGACTCAGGTCACATGACCGAGTTAGGTCATTGCCACGCCCCGCTCGGCTTCAGTCAGCGTAGTGCCAGTGCGCTTCCTCCAGCCTATCGCGAGAGCTGGGCGTGGGCGGAGAAACACGTGACAGAGAACCCGGAAGTTTCTCAGAAATCGTCTGTTATTGGGGGAGACGGAGTCTGCAGACAGTAAGGATGGACGGTGAGTGTTATTGTGAGGGTCTCTGTGACCTGCCGTCTCCTTTTGAATCCTATTTATGGTGTTTAGAGACCCCCGACAGCTAGGGAGGGAGGGAGGGGGGGGGTACGTGAGAGACCAAGGCCGTGTCCTAATGTATTTATTCGGCTGCCAGTCAAGCCATTTCACCCATTAATCCAACATTATAATCATAAGATATTGCACTATGTTAATAGTAACACCCATAGGCCCTGCCTGTCACACCCCTACCGTTTCTTTACAGTAAATTTACATCTGCTGTACATGTATGAAACATGTTACACCTGTAAAAGCATATACATGTGTAAAAAATATTGTTTCCTATTCACAGCGCGCGCTCCCTTATTTTCCTAATCGCACCTTGATTTGGAGGTTACAGTGCTCCTGCCTTTGTGAAACCCTAGGGCCCCATGTAAAACAAATTTTTCTCCCTTTAGGTCACTTTTCAGACGATGCCCATTTATTGACTTGGGAATAGGGGCGCCGGATCGGCCATATTTTATTTTCCTGGATACATATCACTGTGTTATGCAGAGGGAAAAGCGCTGTCCCGCAACATGTATGATTAATGTGCTGCAGGGAGGTACTCCAGGCAGGTCGCTTGGGATTCCTCTTTGATTTCTTACCTTGAGCATATCTAGTATTCTGCATGTCGCAGGGTAGTATTTTTCAAGCACTTCCCATCAGCATGAATATATTGTGTCCAGGAATACATGACCGACCCGGCAACCCAAGTCACAGGGCAGACCCTCCATACACCCGAAAGACCATATCCTTATTATATACCGGTTTAACTTCTAAATCTACTGTTGGGAATCTGAAAATGGGAAGCAAAAAAAATATCCCAAGACACGGCATAAGCTACCCCCCCCCCTCCTTTAACTGATGAAATAATCACAATACGATGTCTACTTGGGTTGAGAAGATACTGTATTATTTAAAATAAAAGTACTGGCGTAATCGAGTCTAGCTTAGACATGGGTTAGCAACATCTGGATGTTTTGAACTACATCTCCCATGATGCTCAGCTACTCCTTAGATTTGCATAGAGTATTCTAAATGTTATTCCAAAACACACGGAGGGCCAGATTTGCTCCCCCACCCTTTTGTCTAGATCATGACAGCATGCGGTGATGTCTTCGGGCTGTATGTAGGCAACTGTCGCCAAGCCTGTTGGTTTTGGTGACCTGCCTGTGTGTCAGGGAGTGTCACGTAATAAGAATCTCTGTATTCACTGTCACCTGACTCGAGTAACTGGCAGGGATAGGCCCGTGTCTTACTTAACCTGTCTGAATGTCACTATGTTTTGTTAGAAGGGAAGCTTGTGTAAACGTAGCAATATAATACAAACGGCTGCCTTTTGTTTGTTTTCCAATAAATGCTGTGTTTTCTTTCTCCGCAGACACGTTGTTTCAGCTAAAGGTACGTAAAGTTGGTTAACTTGAGAATTATTCCGGCTTGGATAAATAGATTCTATATAGAATATCTGTACTTGTCCCCTTTACACTATCATATTAACATATGGATCCCCCGCACCCTGTCTGCTCCCCTCTCCTTCTCATCAGTATATTCGGTCGTCTTACCACCCCCCCCCTCCATGTATAGCGTTGCCCGTCTCCCGTTTGCACAACCTTTTCTCACCAGCCCCTCTTCTCCAGTTGATTTGCACATCCTTGTACCCCCCCCCTATAATAGTGTCTAAATTACTCCCCCAAAATTGTGTTCTATTAAGTAGGGCTGTTAAATTTGCACCGCATTGGTATACACGAATAACAACCTATGTGTATGATGTTACCAACTCTCCCCCTTCCCTTTTTAAACCAGAGCCCGTGCATAACAATTTGTTCTTTAATTTGCAGTTTTACTGGAATAAAAGGCCTTCCCATTACTGTGTATATTGGCTGTATTCTCTGATTAAAAGGGGGTAAAAATCACTGTTCAGGAATACTCTGCCCTCCCTCCTGCACCTCTGTCCGTCGTGCAGGCAGTGTATTAAAACGTTTTTTTTTTTTTTTTTTTTTTTGTATTTTTTAAGCATACATTAGGCAGTATTACAAAGTCGGTGCTAACTTAACCAGAGCTGTTGTAAACTTCCCAGAGCCATTATAGCCTGTGGAGCTGTTAAGTTTACAACAGCTTTGGTTAAGTTAGCACTAGGGATGCACCGATACCACTTTTTTAAGACCGAGTACGAGTACCGATACTTTTTAAAAGTACTCACCGATACCAAGTACCGATACTTTTATTTAATGTCATGTGACCGCTTTCCAATAAGAACAGACCATATAAAAATGCCCCCCGCTCACATGTATATCCCCCCGATATATATATATATTCATACTGCCCCAGCTCATGGATTTGCCCCAGCTCACTCATGGATTTGCCCCAGCTCACTCATGGATTTGCCCCAGCTCACTCATGGATTTGCCCCAGCTCACTCATGGATTTGCCCCAGCTCACTCATGGATTTGCCCCAGCACATGGATAATGCCCCAGCACACACATGGGTTATTATGCCCCCACAGCTCACACATGAGTATGCCCCCCCCAGCTCATGGATATGCCCCCACATGGATATTGCCTCCAGCTCATGGATATGCCCCCTCATGGATATTGCCTCCAGCTCATGGATATGCCCCATCATGGATATTGCCTCCAGGTCATGGATATGCCCCCTCATGGATATGCCCCCTCATGGATATTGCCTCCAGCTCATGGATATGCCCCCTCATGGATATGCCCCCTCATGGATATGCCCCCTCATGGATATGCCCCCTCATGGATATGCCCCCTCATGGATATGCCCCCTCATGGATATGCCCCCTCATGGATATTGCCTCCAGCTCATGGATATGCCCCTCATGGATATTGCCTCCAGGTCATGGATATGCCCCCTCATGGATATTGCCTCCAGCTCATGGATATGCCCCCAGCTCATGGATATGCCCCTCATGGATATTGCCTCCAGCTCATGGATATGCCCCCTCATGGATATTGCCTCCAGCTCATGGATATGCCCCCTCATGGATATTGCCTCCAGCTCATGGATATGCCCCCTCATGGATATTGCCTCCAGCTCATGGATATGCCCCCTCATGGATATTGCCTCCAGCTCATGGATATGCCCCCTCATGGATATGCCCCCTCATGGATATTGCCTCCAGCTCATGGATATGCCCCCTCATGGATATTGCCTCCAGCTCATGGATATGCCCCATCATGGATATTGCCTCCAGGTCATGGATATGCCCCCTCATGGATATGCCCCTCATGGATATGCCCCTCATGGATATTGCCTCCAGCTCATGGATATGCCCCCTCATGGATATTGCCTCCAGCTCATGGATATGCCCCCTCATGGATATTGCCTCCAGCTCATGGATATGCCCCCTCATGGATATTGCCTCCAGCTCGTGGATATGCCCCCTCATGGATATGCCCCCTCATGGATATTGCCTCCAGCTCATGGATATGCCCCCTCATGGATATGCCCCCAGCTCATGGACCGCCCCCCCCCCCCGACGATACTTACCTTCCTGGGCGCCGCCGGGAATGTCTCCACGCGCGCGCTCGTTGGAAGGACCCCAGCCGCGACCACGTGATCCCGGCTGGGGTCCTTCCAACGAGCGCGCGCGGGGAAACTTTCCCGGCGGCGCCCAGGAAGGTAAGTATCGTCGCGGAGAGCAGCTGCAGGGCCTGTCTGAATGCTGATAGAGCATTCAGACAGGCCCATCAGCATTCAGACAGGCCCTGCAGCTGCTCAGTGTGTTTAATACTTACCTTCCTGGGCGCCGCCGGGAATGTCTCCGCGCGCGCGCTCTTTGGAAGGACCCCAGCCGGGATCACGTGGTCGCGGCTGGGGTCCTTCCAACGAGCGCGCGCGTGGAGACATTCCCCGGCGGCGCCCAGGAAGGTAAGTATTGCGGAGAGTGCGGGGCCGGCTGTCCGAATGCCGATAGAGCATTCAGACAGCCGCTGCAGCCCCTCGGATGCCGGAAGCCGGCTCAATGCCGGCTTCCGGTATCGGAAAAAATATCGGGGGTACTGCACGAGTACCAAGTACTCCTGCAGTACCCAGTATCGGCCCCGATACCGATACTAGTATCGGTATCGGTGCAACCCTAGTTAGCACCAACTATGTAATATGGCCCGTTGTCTCCCGTCGCAGCCTACACGTGTGCTACATCATCCCTTTACATAGCTACAGTTTTTTAAATGATTAAAGTAGAATATGTTGTCAGATATGTCCTGCGCTTCGTACTGTAGCCGGATGAGGTGAGTGCGTTTCCTTTAAGGCCACCATAACCACACGCACAGACACATCTGGACACAGCAGAGTATGACCACCTTATAACCACACACATATTCACACACATTTGCCGAACATTGACATGACATGCAAAGCTGCTTAACCCACTCCTCGCTCCCCTGCCAAATCTTGTATTTGTGTGCAAGTGCGCAAGATCCAGTATGCATTCTTTTTTATTCATGCAGTGTGTGTGTGTACATACAGGGTTATTCAGAGAGTGTGAAAAGCAGGAGAATGACTGGAGAATAACTGGAGAATGAAAAATTCTAGGTCAAAATAGCCAAACCAGAAAAATTCTCCCTTTTTATCTCACTTTCCAAATCGGCTATTTTGACCTAGAATTTTTCATTCTCCAGTCATTCTCCGGCTTTTCACGTTCTCTGAATAACCCTGATATACTTTGTTTTGCATGTGGTCGAAACGTGCTGCATGCAAGCAGTGGATCTTCCTCTGAAAGATTGCCTCCGCCAATCAACTGTATTGTCAGCCAGAAACCTTTACTTCTGTGTTTTGTCTAAAGCCGGGGTGTCGAGCTCCGGCCCCCAGATGTTGACAGCCTGCAGTTCCCGTTCTGAATGAACTAGACGCCCAAAGAATCTTGTAGTTCAGAACATCTGGTGAGGGGGCTGGAGTTTGACAGACCTGGACTCTAAAGTCTCCCTCATTGGAAATAAACAGCAAGTCGTACTTTTAGATCTCTGAAAATGTCAGCCCTGGCAGCCTGTTGCCAAATTTCTGTTCTCTCCACCTGTGTGGCTAAAACACGGCAAGGGCTGTCAAAATTCTGCCGTTTTGCTCGGCATCGAGGTAGAGTGGGGGGAGGAACGATTTAAACCATGGGTGTCTGCAACCTTGGCCCCTCCAGATGTTTTGCAACTACATTTCACGTGAGTCTAGTTTCCTAATGAGTAGTGGTGCATCATGGGAGATGTAGTTCCAGCACATCTGGAGGACTAATGTTGCTGACCCTTGAGTTAGACCATCGTAAAGAGACTGAAAGTGTCGGCAAACAAGCTGAAAGGACGGGGTTTTCAACAAAAATGCAAACCTTGTGAAAGCAAACCTCCTGATGCACTTGGCAGTAGATGTAATGTTCAATCGCCTCCTACAAATATCCTAAGGATATATGTTGTAGACTGAACCATCATCAAGGATCTTAAACTCTGGCGTCCCCGGAAGTTGCTGAACTACACCTACCTTTTATTCTCTGGCTATAAATAGAATTTAAAGAATCCTGGGAAATGTCGGCCATCAACATCCGGGCGGATGGCAGGGTTTGAGAATCCCCGGTTTAGGTTTGGAGTTTTGGCTGCACTCAGGTCTTCTCCACAACTCGCAATGAGACCCTCTATCTGGGCATCCATCCACCTGATGGCAAGCAGGTTGGTCATCCTGCCTAGTTGTGATCTCCGTCTGGACATCCATACACCAATTTTCATGCTGTTTGGCCAATATCATGTACAGGTGTAATCCTGGTCGGTCGTCCTGCCTGGTCATGGTTAAATCGTGGTAAATCGTAACTGCCATTCCGCTCAGATCTTGCTCTGTGTAACCCTTCTTGTTTCATATGAGAAGTTTCTCTTTTTTTTTTCCCCCTTCTAGTTCACAGCAAAGCAGCTGGAAAAGCTGTCAAAAAAGGCGGAAAAGGACTCGAAAGCAGAGCACGCTAAAGTGAAAAAGGTAGGAGTGAGTGTAAGGGCAGGGGAACATACACAAGTCATCTCCAGGAATGACCCTGGATGCAGTGTATTGAGCTTTTAATTTTGTGCGTCATTACACGCTCCCTCACGGTAAAGAGACCTTGTTGTGTTTTTTTTTAAAAGTAAGACGGTCCTGTTTATATAGCATTTTAGCAATAGCAGATCTTTATTTTTTTTTTGTCAAAACATCTAATCCAATTTTTTCATGAGCCCAGACTCAGCCGTTAGGGTTAGGGTTAGACCTTGCCATTTTTGTCCACAACAGGGGGTGGGAGTTTCAGTCCATTGTGTTCGGTGTCGAGGAGGAGGGATACCAAGATCATGTTATATTGGACTTGGAAAAAATACCTTATTCATCTAGTTTGGCCTTAAACCTCCCTGGCGGTTTTCCCGAGCGTGGCTCGGGGTTAAATTTCACTGCTGAAAGCTGTAACCCCGAGCCACTCTCTGGAAAACCTCCGGGGGGATAAAAAATATTTTATATGTCAGAATCGGACCGCCTGGGAGGTTAACGCAAACATCAGCAACTTTGGACCCTCCAGATGCTTTTCAACTACATCTCCTATGATGCTCAGATACTCATTAGGTTGGCTGAGCCTCCTGGGAACTGTAATTCCAAAACATCCGGAGGGCCAGGATTGCTCATCCCTGCCTTAATGGGTCTGGCTAGTGGTTTAAAATACTATTTCATCAGAGATTAGCTTCTGCAACTTCTGTGCCTTAGTCTGTCTAGTTTGTTCAGTGTTGAGGCTAGAGATCAACTTACAGAAGGATAGGGGGGGGGGCGGAACAGTAGAAAACAAAAGGCGGCTTTGTTTTTTTAATAAAAGATGGTATTATTTGTCAGCAGTGGCAGGTGGGGAGGTTGTATTATGATGGGATAAAAAGAATAAGCCCACCTTTTACTGATGACCAGCATATGAGTTAAAAAAGAGTAATATAATGAATCTCAATTCGTACCGATTTTTAAAGCGTGAGCGTTGGCTAAATCGTCGTATTAGAAAGTGCTCCATAGTCATACAACAGAATAAAAGGCTTTAATTTAAACATGAGGCTGCTGTGGTAATAGAATTGGGGGCGGGCTGACGACACTCGGGGCCCCGGACCAAATAGAGCAATGGCCGCCACCAGACTCCACCCAAGATGCTCTGCTCCCTCTCCCACGCTTTCACTGAGCAGCTGATTGAGCAGCCGGGAGGAAAATCTCTAGTTATATTTCTGTCTTGCTGGCCTATAAGGGTGCAATGCGCTTGTCCCAATGGATACAGTATTTGCGTCCTCAAAAGTCAAAGTGAGCATGTCTAAAATGGGATTTTATGAGGCACTTAACAAGAGAGCCCCAAGGTCTTGATGCTCACATTCATAATCCTCTACAGGCAGCCATCGATCTAGGAGGAGGAGGGGCCTTTATTAATTTTATATACAATATCTATAGAACACTTATTTTATTTTTTTACACAATGATTTCTTAGTTTCACATTTTTATTGGACGAGTCTCTCCCCCTATGGACAGGCCTCCACTGTTTGTCAGCCGTTTTCACGGATTTAAAGAGGCTCTTAATGTAGTTCTTGGAAGGATGCATTTAGGAGATAATTGAGGACATCCCTTTAAGTCAGGGACGCTCAACCTTGACAATCCAGATCTTTCAAAACTACGTCTCCCATGATGCTCGGCCGCTCGTTTGGTCAGCAAAGCCTTGAGGGCAATGTAGTTCCGAAACATCTGGAGTGCCTAGGTTGAGCACCCCTGCTTCATGTCCTTAAAGGTATTTTTAGGATGTTTGGTGGGTACAGCTAATCACAGACACCCCTCCTCTGATTTATCATGGCGTTCCTCTTGAACGAGAGGATTAATATCCTTTTTTCTGTTTTGGGTTTCCGAATAGGCTTTACAGCAGAAGAATGTGGAGGTGGCACGAGTTTATGCCGAGAATGCCATCAGGAAGAAGAACGAAGGGCTGAATTGGCTGAGGATGGCATCGCGAGTGGACGCAGTAGCCTCTAAGGTCCAGTCAGCGGTCACCATGAAAGGGGTACGTGTGATGCACTACTTTGCTGTGTAGGTTCCTCATCGCTTAACGTTGACTTGCAGGTTTTCCCCGGTATCTAATCCTAGTAACATAGTAACAAGAGGTTTCCGAGTGGAAGCAAGTTTGCGGCTGCAATATACCATCCACTTTTATTCATGGTCAATGAGCTAATAAAGGGTTATTCACTAACGTCTGATATTACATTGAAAGAACGGTGGTTTAACTTTGCAAAACTACATTGAATTCACTGTTTAGGCACCGCCACCGTGTCTTGCTGTACTTGGTAAATGTTGCATCATGGTAAAAATCCACAAAATGGAAAAAAGAGATCAAAGTCTTTCTTTATTTTTCTTAAATGCGTGCAATAACTTCAAATAAGGAAAAGGAAAAAAATAGCAGCATGTGGTTTATAAAGTGTTTTTTTTTTGTAATGCACAAGTAATATAGTTACAGCTTAAGTGGTAGTGTCCCTTTTTAAATGCAATAGATGGCCAGAGAATCCTGGGAATTGTAGTTCAGAAACCTATGGGAGGCAGAGTTTGAAATCCCTGCAATTCCTGTGATTCTCTAGCATCCATTGCATTCAAAGAATTCTGGCAATTGCAGGCAATAAACATCAGGGGGGCCGGAGTGTGACCGCCCTGCACTAGTGTGTCCGCCGTTGTTTCAGCATAGTTTCCATCAATGTTTAAGTCAAAGTTGTCTATTGTTGTTGCTCTATTTTTATTTATTTTTTTCACCATAGTTTGTGTGGCGCTCGCAGACATTATTTGAGCCTTGGTACAAACACAGACGAAAAAACGGTAAACTGAGAATTGCTGCAGGTTATGCTTTTTAAGTAAGCCTAATGGTGTTTCCGTTTTTTCACTGTTCTTTGCAGCAACTTCTCCTTGTTAGATTTTTAGTCTGTGCAACATTAAACATTGCTGCTTCGTGAACGACCCCTGTAACATTCATGCAGGGCCTGTTATGTTACTTCACTTGTAAAATGTTATTCATATACAGAATGCACCTGTAAACATGTAACACAGTGACTATATACAGAATGCACCTGTAAACATGTTACACAGTGACTATACAGAATGCACCTGTAAACGGAACAGTGACTATATACAGAATGCATCTGTAAACATGTAACATAGTGACTATATACGGAATGCACCTGTAAAACATGTAACACAGTGGCTATAAACAGAATGCACCTGTAAACATGTAACACAGTGACTATATACAGAATGCACCTGTAAAGCATGTAACAACACATTGACTATATACGGAATGTACCTGTAAACATGTAACATAGTGACTATATACAGAATGCACCTGTAAACATGTAACACAGTGACTATATACGGAATGCACCTGTAAACATGTAACCTAGTGACTATATACAGAATGCACCTGTAAACATGTAACATAGTGACTATAAACAGAATGCACCTGTAAACATGTAACACAGTGACTATATACAGAATGCACCTGTAAAGCATGTAACACATTGACTATATACGGAATGAACCTGTGAACATGTAACAGTGACTATAAACAGAATGCACCTGTAAACATGTAACACAGTGACTATATACAGAATGCACCTGTAAACATGTAACACATTGACTATAAACAGAATGCACCTGTAAACATGTAACATAGTGACTATATACAGAATGCACCTGTGAACATGTAACATAGTGACTATAAACAGAATGCACCTGTAAACATGTAACAGTGACTATATACAGAATGCACCTGTAAAGCATGTAACAACACATTGACTATATACGGAATGTACCTGTAAACATGTAACATAGTGACTATATACAGAATGCACCTGTAAACATGTAACATAGTGACTATATACAGAATGCACCTGTAAACATGTAACATAGTGACTATATACAGAATGCACCTGTAAACATGTAACATAGTGACTATTTCCTACATATTTATTTTCTGTGTTAATCTGTATATTTGTGTTTTTAATATCTTGCATTTTATTACTTTGTATTTCTGTAACGACTGTAATATTTCAGTATTCATGAACCCAGGACATACTTGAAAACGAGAGAAATCTCAATGTCTCCTTCCTGCTAAAATCCTTTTATAAAAAAAATAATAATTTCTTGGCGGCATTAACTCTGTTTTCTCCATAGCAGGAACATGAGGGAGGTTCAGTCTAGTGGTTTTTTTTTTTTTAATGGATCCTGATCTCTCTCCTATGGTGTTTCTTTGTTACTCCAATAATGAAGAAGAAATAATCAAACATTTTCTATGTTTCGCAGGTCACTAAGAACATGGCGCAGGTGACGAAGGCTTTGGACAAAGCGCTAAGCTCCATGGATTTGCAAAAGGTGTCGGCTGTTATGGATAAATTCGAGACGCAAGTTCAGAACCTGGACGTGCACACATCTGTGAGTAAAGACGTTGGAACAGAAAATATATATATAACAGCAAAAGGTTGAAATCGACCTCAAAACCAAGCGGGTGCATCTAAGACATCAAAATACAAAACACTCCATATTATTGACCACCTTCCATCATTTTCTGTGGGGGGGGAAAAAAACCCACCGTTTTAAAAATGTTCAAAAAGCCTGACTGAGGTAAAATGATGGGTATTCAGTTCAGTAAGTTATGATCATTTGCTTAAACCTGTCACAGTCGCCAATGTACCCCATCTTTGACAGGTTTTTTTTTTTTTTTTTTTCACAAAAAATGATGGAAGAAGGTGGTCAATAATATGGAGCGCTCTTTCTTGGTGTTTATGTATATATATTTTAGTCTCTTCTCTCAAATTGCATTTAACCCCTTCATTTGAGAACTCTGATCTTCAAAGGCACCATCAGCTCTTCCCGGTATCGAGTTATCTCGATCTGCAGCCGTGCTGGACAAAACCAAATTAAATTTGTTTCCTGCCAACTTTTCCGCACCAGAAGGTGGAGCCAAAGTTTTAGCCCTGAGGGCATAATGCCCAAGGTGCTAAAACGGTTTAAAATCGGCAAATGTCCTGATATTTCAGGCTTTCATCCGGCCGATGCACAGAGCCACAGGCTTCAGATCTCTCTGCAGAAATTCTTTTTGACCAGTAGACTGTGACACCCGCCTGCCCAATAGGATATTACAGTAAGAAGAAAAACATTGGGAATATTTCCAAATATTTCTTACTGTATAATTGATTGGAAATTTATATATTTTTTTAAAAAAACACTGGTTCCGCCTGACAGTTTTTTTTTTTTTTTTTAAATCCACTTAGTAGTGAATGGGTTGATGACAAACCCTTGCAGAGTGTGCTGTAAGTCCTAAAAGGTAAAGTATCAAGGTCTTACGATTCCAATAATATCGTGACCATGTATAATGTAGAAAAAAAATTAAATATTTTTTTTATTTGTATTATTTATAATTACCATATTTTGATTATTTATTTATTTATTTTGAAGAAAATAATCCGGCCTGCAGGTATGAACTCCTGCTGAGCTTTGGGTTTACGTTAACTTCTTAAAACAAGGGGCTATGAGATGGTATTGACCATTTATATTTATTGTGGCAGGGTCGGGACAGACCATGGCCGCATATAGTGTCAGTGCAGCGTGCACCTTACTGTAAGCAGTCATATTGGATTCCTATTGATGCCGTTCAGTTATTTGCTGGCAGGTTGTTTTATACCTATTTTTCTGTGCGTGAACCCCTTATGGGATGAGGAGGGTTTGCTGCATCAGGGATCGGGCAGATATTGCCCCAACAGACTGTGTTTTTTTTAGTCCTCTTGTTAACGCTCTTTTTCTTTAAGGTAATGGATGACGCTATGAGCTCAGCGATGACGCTGACCACTCCTCAGGAACAGGTGGACACCCTGATCTTACAGGTTGCAGAAGAAAACGGTTTGGAGATCATGGATCAGCTGAATCAGCTTCCCCAGGGGGCAACCTCGGTGGGAGAGAGCTCTACACGCACTCCAGAGGACCAGCTGTCACGCAGGTGAGACCTTACCCCCGATGTTGCAGAGGAAGACACAGGCATTCCACCTCTTCACAAGCAGGGCAGCTTTATTGGCGCATCACCAAAGACAACGTTTCGACTCTACGGAATCTTGATAAAGTTTCATTGTGTAAAGGGGGAAAAAAAAATCCAAGGAGTCATGTGACGACAGTAATTCTGTAGAATCCTGTAAGAGATGCCTTAACGCGTGTTTCTTTGCTGTTTCAGGCTGGCGGCTCTGAGAAATTGAAACGCCATGAAATCTGCTACGCTGTGCTCTGCCTGGAAAGGACGAGACTCTGGGAACCCGGCATCACCATACTGCACTTTGATATCCGCCATTCGCCATGTTATGATGCTGTCTGATGTATGTGCATCGTTAGATTCCGGGTCGTCACCGCATCAGCTGAAGGCTTGCCTGTTATAACCTGGGTGACATTACCCCTTGTGTAGAAATATATAAAACAATCCCCTTCTGTCCTATCACTGCTTCTACCGGTGTGGCGTCTTAAAAGCGCTCTCTGCTGGATGGTTTGGGTTCTGCGTCAGATACCTATTTCTCCTTGCAGACATACTTAACGCAGAGACACATAAAAGGCATCTTTTTCCTTTCCGGTGGTCTTATTTTGCTGATCGTATCATAATATCTCTCTGTCACACATTACAAAGGTTTAACCCCTTAATGGTCCCCGATTTTGAAGCAGAAGCTTATATCTATTCTATTGTTTCATAGCGTTTTTTTTTTTTGTTACGTCCTGTTTTTGAGGAAGGACTGCGGTGCCTTGACATACGTTTCCCCCATCCCCTTCCCTTTCTGTTTTGGTGCTGCAGCAGTCGCCTAACATCTCTCTGCCATTTAGTCATAATACAGAGATCATCCACGTACGTGAGATTTGGGTCTGTATTTTGACCGCGTGAGCTTACCAGCCACCTTTTCAGAGCCCAGGTGCCGCGGACGAGCCCATCAGCAAATCTCTATTGTATTTATTTGCGAAATTGTGCTCCACTGGCTACAAAATGATTTTAACAGCTCGCAATGTCACGAAGTGTCTGTTCTTGAGTCGGATTCAGGGTATTAATCCGCCAATAATTAATATTTATCCATTTAAACAAGATTTAATGTCTGCAGTGCAGTACTGCGTTGATTGACAGCTCTCCTCCCTTCTATCCCAAAGCATGAAGTTTAACGTGTTCTTTTGTCAGACTCTATCCGCCACCGCCCCAAACTGAAAATCACACTTTATTTGCTGCTGCTACAGCAAGGATTGCAATATATTACTGATTGTTGTGCCTGTTAACCTGTAAAATGCTGAAAGGCAGTGCCAAGAGCATCTCACACCTGGTGTATCCTATATCACATGGGGCAAAGCAACTTAGCCCTGGGTGTTGGATCCTTGATGTGCGCTGCACCTCCCGTATCGACATCTTGTCATTAGGTAATCAAACTGCTGCTCTCCGTCAACTCGCCTGGCACAGGGAGATGGGGGGACTTTATACTTGCACAGAGGGATCGCTGGATTCCGGTGACCACCTTTATTACAACTCGATCATTTGGTAGTGGACGGTCTGGTGCAGGAGCTCTGTGTGCCTGGCTGTCTGCTCCTGCAGCTTTACGCCATCACCGTGTGTAAATGCAATGTATTATTAAAAATAATTGCCTTGTTCATCCCGTTTTTGGTTATTTTCATTAAATTATCTGTATAGGACTTGTTTTTTTTTTTCTGTTTGTTTTATGGTCTTGGTTTGTTTATATTTTACGTTTTGAAATAAATTCTGTTGATTCCTACAAAAAAAAATTGTCTTAAGTTTCTTATTATGGGTTGACACTAATTTGTTCTAAAAGAAACTAAAAAATTACACTGTTACGTCCCACGCTATTCTGATGACGCAGCACCCTCAGAGTTGTTTAAAACCAGACGCCTGAGTAGCGTTCCTTGCCCTGATGTGGTTTTCATTCCTCTCAGTGCTTGTTGCGTATCTGCTATCCTTTATTCTGTTGATCGACTCTGGCCTGTATGACTCTACTCTCCTGGCTCTTAACCCCTGGCATTCCATTGACTACCTGATTTTGGCAATACGACCCCTGGCACTTGGCTTACACTCGATTTGACCCCTGGCCTTCCTGTTAGCCCGCTCTGGCATACAACCCTTGGCATTCCTCTGATGTTCCGAGGTTGTATTAACCTCTGGTTTGTTCTGGTTACGTACTCCTCCAATTCTGTTTATAGACAGGCGTACCGACCATTCGAAGGATCGGAAGTGTAGGATAGTTGTGCTGCGTACAGGGATCAGACCTCTATTATCGAGGAGGAACGTGACCGTGTGGTCTGGATGGATCTCCCAACTCAACTGGGAAAACACTTCATTAATACCTTGATATTTTCAGCCCCAAAAAAATAAAAAAAAATATCTTGTTTTTTTTTTACTTTGCATTGTTATACCGTGAAAAGCAATTGGATGTGTAGTATATCCCCCAAACTAGCCCCCTTGATTGGCAAGTGGACGGGTGGTTCTGTTGGTTGGCCATTCAGAGTGACCTCTGCAGGCCTGTTTAGGCCCTCACCCGCTGGTGGTTTATTACTCTCGTCGTTGTAAATGAGGATCTCCTTTCCATAAAAATGTACGATTTCATCCAGGTTGAGATTGGTTGGGTTGACCAGTCCTTCAAAGGACACAGATTCAGATCCCTTCCTGACTATGCACTCCGTTGACCTTTACCAGGCTGGTCAGTTTCTCCATAGATGGAATAGTGTAATAATCATGTCTGGTTGATTTGTACAATGCCTGTTGGATGTGGAGCAGCACGGGGGCACATTCATCATGTTTAGTGGGTTTTTTGTCACTCTGAGGGGGTGCTTGATGTTGAAGCCCAGTCTGTGATCCCTTGGAAACTGAGGCCACTGCTGGTCATGGCCTTCAAATCAGATGACCTGACCCGTTTCTTAGTCGTGGTGGTATCTTGTGAGGAGGACAATGTATCATCGTCGAGTGTGTCTAATACCTTTCTCTTTTGACTTGCCCTGTGCAGGGCGTTTTGGTTCAGGGTCCGGTATGACTTGTTGACCTGTTGCAGGGTCTGGAGCCCTTATGGTTGTCAGATATTGAATACAGATGTAAGTATCATTTGAGACTGTATACGTGTTACTCTATCATACACAAAGCATATAAGAAGCATTCGGGTAAAGATCACAAGTGACAAAACTCAAAGCATGAGTTATGAAAATGTGTCATACCCCCAAATAATCCTAAATTCTGTCCACCAAACAATCCGTTCCACCATGACTTTCCTTCCTCAATATGTTCATGGTTTACGTTTTTTTATCATTCCTTCCCCTGTGTATTTGTGCTAAAGTATTGTGTAATGCTGTTGCTGATTTGTCTATTATAAAATAATGACGACTTAGACTGCGTTTGTCTGACCCTAGCCTGATCCCACTCTGCGTGTGTGCATAACGGACAAACGTACTGGAGGAAAGATACTGTAGGCACCACACAGTCCGTATTTCTTGACGGACGCAGAAAAAAAAAGGAATTATGGGAAACAAAATTAATATTAAAAATTGGTACAGGAGATGAAAAGCCATTTTGTGCGTCAAGGTGCTTGGTGTCACAAATGCGCTGCGTCTGACTTCGTGTCATCACGCACACAACGCTATGCGGACGTGGCGCACTCTGCGCGTCCGTCCTAGCGGGTTTACGTTCTTGCCTAACTTGTGTCCGTTTGCCACGTGTGTTGTGTGTGCGCAGTTCGGTGCACGTACTTCGTTACAAAATAAATATGTAGGAAATATATTCACTGTTGCATGTTTCCAGGTGCATTCTGTATATAGTCACTGCGATCCGATTCTCCCGGCCACAGTAGGCACATAAGTGCGTTGCATCTGTGGGCGCATTCGTACCATTTTGGAAACTGACCAGAGGGGACTGTCTGTCCCAGGTCTGGATGACGGGGTCGTTGGTACCGAATTTGCCAACACAGCTACAGATCACAACCTCACCTCCCAGGGCTCGTAAGTAAGGGCATCTCGGGGGACAAGGGTTCCCGGGCCAGATCCTCAGCTAGGCCGCCGCCCACGACGTTTCTCTCTGCAGTAACGGCAACAGCTTCAGTCTCAATCGCCTTCGTTGACCCCTGCCTCCCGACAGCCACACAGTGTTGCCATTACCTGGCGCCAGACCCCCCCTTGGTGAGCGGGCCGTCATCGTCCTCTCCTGCTAGCAGCAGGCATCCAGGCCAGAAGTAACTCCTCGGGTGGGAGGTGGAGGCCCATCCTGCCCCGAACCTTGGGTCTCTCCGTTGTCTCCACCAAACCTTTGTCCATGGCATTCAGGAGATGGGGGGGCCCTCCTCCGCAGGCATCATCGCAGGTTTGGTCCAAGGTAAAGCAATCGGCTCAGCGAGGTCCCAGAGCGCCTGAGGTCAGGTAAGAGGCCCCAAGATGGCTGCCATTCCACAACCCCAGTCACCCAGCAACAGAGGCCGTGTCGTCTCTCGTCTGGATGGGGGGGGGGGGTGGCTAAACAGCCTCCGGACAGTGCAGATCCGATGGCCAGCTCCTCAGGCACCTTTTTAGTTACAAAAATTGCCGTAAATGAATAAAGTCCTCTGGAGGCACCGAAAAGGAGAGGACATGCAGAGCTCCACTAAAACATGTCCGCTCCTCTGAACAGCCGGCCACGCCCCCTTTTCCCCCTCTTTTTTAAAAAAAAATGCTTTTACATGTTTGGATTCCGTGTTCCTTTGGGACTTACTGTATCTAAGGATTGTTATGTTGATTGTTCAATTATTTATTTCCGTGCGCAGTGAAGGTTTGTGATTACAGGGCATATCAAGATGACGCTGCCGTGAGGAAGAGAATTGACCTTCGCATGATGGCGCCGGATACTTATTGCTTGGACAGCACTGCTATTTCATCACTTCCGCTCCTGCCGGAAGCGGTAAGACGGCAATTGTCTATGGGACGGCGTTCAAAACAATACAAATGCATGAGACTGCATGGAAATAATAAAAAGGTCCTATAAAAAAATTATGAAACTGTCTGTTACAGAATAATAAAAAATACCTAAAAAAAAAAAGATTAATAAATAGGCGGTTTGCTGAAACTGAAAAGAATAAACCGTTGAATAAAAAAATAATAAAGACGGTAATATTTTTTTTAAATTGAATCCTGTGGGATTCGCCTGTTAAAACCTGTCGAACTGAATCACCAAAAATCTGGGCATTTCACTGACGTATTGGTGCAGGCCGGCGTGCTCTGAATAGATTAACCGTTACTTCTGGGGAATTTTGCTGCCACCGAAGGTCGCAGAATTGCGGTGACATGCTGCGAACTGCGCTGTGTTTCGCTGAAAATTCAAACGTATTTGGCAAATTGACAGCTCCCTGAATAGCCAAGCTGCCAGAAAATTGCACCGTATGGTGAAATTCACTATTTGATTCAATTCGGTGGCAAGTTCGGCGATTATTGAATTATCCCTAAAGCCTCAACCATGACTGACACAGGTGCTCCCTGCTTAGAGAATTTTTGATGTTTCACCGTTGGGAGATAATTCACCGTTGTGTAACTGAAATTATGGTGATCAGTGAGTAACCCCCTATGTGTGTGTGTATATTACACATTGTAGGTGTATAATGTTTTCACACATCGCACAGACAAGACATAACGCAAGTGGATCTGTTATTACTCTTCTGTTTAAATTGGGGTTAGGTCGCATTGTCCAGGCTCTACCACCCAAACTAAGGACATGTAGACCTCCCCTAGAGACATTAAATGTGACAGTCTTTCCAGCAAGAATGTGCCCCAAGACTTTGCTGAATTAACTTTGACTGTGGCCAGATCCCATGTCGATAGACCATGGAGTGTTTATTGTGGTTGACACCATAATGTCCAAGGTAGACATTCTATATCTTCACTGTGGACACTATGGAAAGTTTACCTTTGTTGCTATGAAATATCGACACTATGGTATCTTCACCGTGGACAATAATGTTTACTGTGGAAACCATGCACTGACATCCGTAACTCACAGAATGGGCACAACAGGACCGTTTATCCTCACCGACAGTTACATTTTGGATCTTGCTGTTTCATGCAGCAGGGCACATAATGGCTCCTCCTCAAAGGAGCAAACAACGCAACAATCCTCAGGAACACATGCGGCACGTGTCTGCAACCAAACATGACAACGGGCTTTCCCGTGACCATATCACGAGGCAGAAGTGATGGTCACCGGTCAAAATCCTTTCTGAAACCTGCAGACTTCATAACACCATTAGGTAGGGGGTCAATACTCATCTACTGATACATTGTGTGTCCTCATGAATACACTATATTCTTAAATTAGTTGTTTCGCCTTCAACAGGGCACATAATGGCTCCTGCCAACGGGAAAAGTAAACTGGCTACCCAGAGAAAGCATGTCTGCAACCAGACATGGCAACAAGACTTATGCCACCATATTACAAGGGAGAGGCTATGGTCACAGATCAAGATCCTTTGTAAAGCCTGCAACTTTCACGGCACCATCAGGTAGGGGTTAATACTCCCCTACTGATACATCGTGTGTCCTGACCAATACACTTTATTCCTAAATTATGTGTTTTGCATGCAGCAGGGCACATGATGGCTCCTACCAACACGGGCAAACAACGCAGCAACCCAAAAGATGACACAGGGCGTGCATCTGCAACCGGACAAGCCAATGTGATTCCCAAGACAAGACCAGAAGGCAGAGGTGACAGTCAAAGGTCAAAATCCTTTATAAAGCCTG
Organism: Leptobrachium leishanense; assembly: GCA_009667805.1. NCBI lineage: Eukaryota > Metazoa > Chordata > Amphibia > Anura > Megophryidae > Leptobrachium > Leptobrachium leishanense. The sequence goes on from CM019072.1 coordinate 21,460,079, forward strand.
CAACCTTCAATACTCATCTACTGATACATTGTGTGTCCTGACAAATACACTTTATTCCTAAATTAGTTGTTTCGCTTTGAAACAACCCGGCAACCAAGAGGAAGCCACGCAGCACATGTCTGCAACCAGACATGGCAACAAGACGTATGTCACTATATCACAAGGGAGAAGCAATGGTCACAGATCAAAATCCTTTGTAACGCCTCCAACCTTCAATACGTATCTACTGATACATTGTGTGTCCTGACAAATACACTTTATTACTAAATTATGTGTTTTGCATGCACCAGGGTACATAGGAACTCCTACCAACAGGGACCCAAAGGATAACGCGGGGCGCGCATCTGCAACCGGTCAAGGTAATGTGATTCTCAAGAGAAGACCAGAAGGCAGAGGCGACAGTCATGGGTCAAAATCCTTTATAAAGCCTGCAACCTTAATGGCACCATCAGGTAGGGTCAATGCTCACCTACTGCTACATTGTGTGTCCTGACAAATACACTTTATTCCTAAATTATGTGTTTTGCATGCCGCAGGGCACATGATGGCTCCTGTCAGCAGGGACAAACAACCAAGTGACCCAAAGGATGACACGGGGCACCCATCTGCAAACGGACGAGGCAATGTGATTCCCAAGACAAGACCAGAAGGCAGAGGCGACAGTCAAAATCCTTTATAAAGCCTGCAACCTTCATGGCACCATCAGGTAGGGTTCAATACTCCTCTACTGATACGTTGTGTGTCTTGACAAATACACTTTATTAATAAATTAGTTGTTTTAAAAAGCTATATTAATTTGACGAGCTCTGAATTTTGTGTCAAATACAGGAGGACGACTCTATCCTTATCAAGGCACCACCACGACCAATGCACCAGCACAGGGCACAGATACTAGCAGCAGCTTTGATAAAAGTGTAGGGACTATTGGCGCTACAAGTGATGTAATAAAATGTGTTAGATATATTCCATGCAGCCCCAAGGGGTATGTTTGACATTCAAAAAAACACAAGATAGTTGTAGAAAGTACCTTCTAAAACTAGCAGCAGCTTTGCCTGCACCAGTCATGCCACTGCCCAGAACCTGGATACTGGTAAAACAACAGTTCCTCTTCTGTGAACTGCATATGTCGATTTCCCCAAAACCAACCAGCACTTGTTGGGGAAACAGTGGGAGCGGTGCTTTTGAAAACCAAAATATTCCCCAGGGTGGAGGGCTGTACAGTCAGGGCCCAGTTTGCCACACATGGGCTAATTATAACCTCAGCATGGCAAACGCCCCAGCATGTACCTCCGATACCACCACGTTCTTTACTCTGGCCGTTCTGGTAGCCACATAGAAGCTGGATACTGACAAAATAGAAACATAGAAACATAGAAAAATGTCGGCAGATAAGAACCTTTCGGCCCATCTAGTCTGCCCAATTACATGGATACTTTACCTGGATTTATCTTTTGTTTAGGATAGCCTTATGCCTATCCCATGCTTGCTTAAATTCAATTACTGTTTTGGCCTATACCACTTCTACTGGAAGACTGTTCCATGTATCCACCACCCTCTCAGTAAAATAATGCTTCCTGATGTTACTTTTAAACCTTTGCCCCTCTAATCTAAGACTATGTCCTCTTGTTTTGCTATTTTGTTTCCTTTTAAATATACTCCCTTCCTCTACCTTGTGGATTCCTGTCACGTTCCCATGTTCCAACCCTGTCTCCCTGCCCTCTGTATTCCTTATGTCTGTGTTTCCATGTGTTTCCCTGTGCTGCTTTCCCTGACATGCAGCTCAGGGGTTAAGTTCATGGCTCGTTGAGCTTCTGCTGGTGATTATGGGCTGATTACTCCCCTATATAAAACCATGGGCCCATATCACCATGCTCTTGCATCCTGGTTCACTTCAGCCACAGATTTGTTCCTGAGAGCTCCCTGTTTTCCATCCTAGTTCTATCAGTGTTTCCCCCTTGTCTGAGTTTTATGTTCTGATTGACTTCCTGGTATTGACCCTCTGGCCTGGCTGACGGATTTTTTCTGGTGCTATATCCCCGCTTTGGCTCAAGGTATACGTTTTGGTTTTGACCCCTGGCTTATTTATTGACCACTCTTCTGGATATCCCTAGCTGTCCTGTGCTTATCGTATTATATGTTGTGTGTCCCTGTAGACCACGGCTTAGTATATTGAAGTCCTGCCCTGCAAGTTGTTGAGTATATTCTCCTTCAGGTGTCTGTGTTTTCCCAGGACTCTGCACGGCTACAAGGTAACCTTTTTCTATTAGTGCAGATTCGGCCACTCTAAGGACCGATCTCAGTATAGGGCTCCTTTGGTATTTAGCCGTGCAGAGGTCCCCAGTGTCTACTGTGGTTTATTTACTTTTCCTGATCGTTGTGTCACGCATCTCTGCGTATAGCGGCTTTTCCTCTTACCTGGGCCCTACTTGGCACACGCCAGATACCGCCATTGTGGCTGAACGTGACAATTCCCTTTACGTATTTAAATGTTTCTGTCTCGTCTTTTTTCCAAGCTGTACATGTTAAGATCATTAAGCCTTTCCTGGTAACTTTTCTCCTTCAAGCCGTACACCATTTTAGTAGCCCTTCTCTGAACTCTATCTAAGATGTCTATATCCTTCTGGAGATACGGTCTCCAGTACTGCACACAGTACTCCAAGTGAGGTCTCACCAGTGCTCTGTACAGTGGCATGAGCACTTCCCTTTTCCTACTGCTTAATACCTCTCCCTACACAACCAAGCATTCTGCCAGCATTTCCAAGCATTCTGCTAGCATTTCCTGCTGCTCTATTACATTGACTACTTACCCTTAGATCCTCTGAAATAATGACCCCTAAATCCCTTTCCTCAGATGTTGAGGTTAGGACTGTATCAAATAGTCTATATTCAGCCCTGGGGTTTTACGTCCCAGGTGGCATTATCTTGCACTTATCCACATTAAAACTCAATTGCCACAGCTCCGACCATTTTTTTTGTTTACCTAAATCATTTGTCATTTGGCTGATCCCTCCAGGAACGTCAACCCTGTTGCAAATCTTTGTGTCATCAGCAAAAAGACATACTTTTCCATTAATACCTTCTGCAATATCACTAATAAAAATATTAAAGAGAATGGGTCCAAGTACTGACCCCTGAGGTACCCCACTGGTAACAAGACCTTGCGCCGAATAAACTCCATTTACCACAACCCTCTGTTGTCTGTCACTCAGCCACTGCCTAATCCAGTCAACAATATTGGAATCCAAGCTCAAAGATTGCAATTTATTGATAAGCCTTCTATGCGGAACAGTATCAAAAGCCTTACTGAAATCTAAATAAGCAATGTCTACTGCACCACCTATGTCTCTATTATTTTTGTTACCCAATCAAAAAAATCAATAAGATTAGTTTGGCATGATCTCCCTGAGGTAAACCCATGTTGTTTCTGATCCTGTAATCTATGTGTTTTTTAGATGTTCAACAATCCTTTCCTTTAACATGGTTTCCATTAATTTCCCCACTACTGACGTAAGACTAACTGGCCTATAGTTCCCCGATTCCTCCCTACTACCCTTCTTGTAAATGGGCACAACATTTGCTAATTTCCAGTCTTCTGGGACGACTCCTGTAAACAAGGATTGGTTAAATAAATCGGTTAACGGTTTTGCTATTACACCACTGAGCTCTTTTAATAATTTAGGGTGGATCCCATCAGGCCCCATTGACTTATTTGTCTTTACTTTAGACAGCTGCTGTAGAACCTCCTCCTCTGTAAACTGATATGTAAATGTCTCTTTAGTGTTCTCTCCTAACTGAGGTCCCTTTCCTTCCTTTTCTTCTGCAAAGACTGAACAAAAATATTCATTGAGGCAGTCAGCGAGACTTTTATCCTCTTCTACATACCTTCCTTCCTTTGTTTTTAATCTAACTAATCCTTGTTTTACTTTTCTTTTCTCGTTTATGTATCTAAAAAATGTTTTGTCCCCCTTTTTTACTGACTGAGCTATTTTCTCTTCTGCGTGTGCTTTGGAAGCTCTTATAAATTGCTTTGCCTCTTTCTGCCTAATTTTAATTAAAATAATTAAAATAATTAAAGCTCGTCAATTCTCACTCTGCAGGGATTCCCCTCTATTCAGAAACCCGGGCTCAGGAACCCACAGCAGCACTTTGTATGGACAGCAAAACATTAGCATTGTGGAGGGGCCGAGTCCATTTATTGAAACACCCGCTTATTATGAAGCCACCATGGCCAACGCCCCAGGATGTGGTACAGATTTCAGTAGCTTTGTTAGACTCCCCAATCCTGTTGCTGCCCAGGAGGTGGATGCAATTAAAATCATGCATTCACTTCTGATGTCACCCTATGGGGATTCCCCTTTATTCAACAACATCATTCCAGACCCCAAGAAGAAAGACTGATATCACCATAAGGGGTCCAGACCCTCCAGCATGTCAACAAATCATACCGAACTGAACCAAACGCCCTGCACAGGGCAAGTCAAAAGAGAAAGATATTAGACACACACAACGATGATACATTGTCCTCCTCACAAGATACCATCACGACTAAGAAACGGGTCAAGTCGCCTGATTTGAAGGCCATAACCAGCAGTGGCCTCTGTTACCAAGGGATCACAGACTGGGCTTCAACATCAAGCACCCCCTCAGAGTGACCAAGAACCAACTAAACATGACGAACGTGTCCCCTGTCCTGCTCCACATCCATTTGGCATTGTTCACACCAGACCAGATTATTACACCGTTCCATCTATGGAGGAACTGGTCAGCCTGGTAAACGACAACGGGGAGTGCATCATGGACTTTTTCACCATGGGAAGGAAGGGATTTGGATCCGTGTCCTTTGGTCAGGTTGACAGGTCCTTCAATCTCAACATGGATGAAATCGTACATTTTTATGGAAAGGAAATCCTCATTTACAATGATGAGAGTAATAAACCACCAGTGGGTGAGGGCCTGAACAGGCCTGCAATCGGCAGAACCATCCGTTGCATGATTAAGAGTCTTTCTCGCCTGTCTGAAATGGGCTATATGCATACATTGGAGGACCTGTCTTGTACAGGCAAGGAGTCGATTTTAAGGAATATCGACCAGATACTGACTCCTGGGTGTTTGCGATCAATCACTTTTAAAATCATGGGCTGCAAACCTCTAACTATTGTGAAGGATAACCCGACACCCACTACTGACTCCATGGACATTAGTTACACAGCCACCATGTGTCCCCTCAACATCACTACCAGGATCTATGCCAGGGCAGAGTATAAAGTGGAGCCTATAGGTGTATAAGATAAGACATAACCTTTATTTACTATGTAGCTGTCATGGCAGTGCAAGAAGGACAGAGCTGGTGCTGCTTCAATACCATGATCTACCTGGCAGCACCTCTCATGCCTAGACCCGCTCTGTCCCAGTTTCCTCACTCTTGCTGGCATCACAGGTGCATCAATTAAGAGGCTGGCCATCCTATATTAACGGGACACACCCATAGTCCAATGCTTCATCATAGAGGTTTGTTCAGTATCAGTGTTGCCTCCAGCCCGCAAACTCGCTTGCACTAGCTCTCCTGTGCTCTCTCGGAACTGACTCATACTGTGACCCCTGGCCTCTGCAGCACCTCCAAGGCCCTCCTTGCCTCGAAAGACTCCTCCGTGCCTCGAAAGACTCCTCCGTGCCTCGAAAGACTCCTCCTTGCCTCGAAAGACTCCTCCGTGCCTCGAAAGACTCCTCCGTGCCTCGAAAGACTCCTCCGTGCCTCGAAAGACTCCTCCGTGCCTCAAAAGACTCCTCCGTGCCTCGAAATACTCCTCCGTGCCTCGAAATACTCCTCCGTGCCTCCAAAGAACCCTCAGTGCCCTGTGTCTCTACATCTCATGTCACCCCTCTTCTGCCTGTCTTCAGTAAGTGTCCCATGTGTCTTTTCAGTTTCTCTGTCTCCTGATTTTCTGTCTATAGTCAGCCCTCTTCCTGTCCTGCTCTCCTTCTCTTTATTTTGGTGTTCTGTATATCTTTCTGTCCAGTCCAGTTCCTGTCCTGTCCAACTATCTTTTTTTTTAGCCCCTTGTCCTGTCCTGTCTGCTTTGAGTGCTTTGCCCTAGTATTGTGTATAGCCGATCAGCCCCATTCTTGTCTTGCCCAGCAGCCTGTTATACTTTATTCATTGTCCCCTTTGGTTTAGCGTTGTTGTTCCCTGTTCAAATAAACCTTTTGTTGCATATTACTCATGAATATCTGCCTCACTCCTCCTTTTTTCACCGCATACCGGACTCGAACTGACCACCCCGCACACTGAATCCTGACAGCAGCTAAAAAACAATATGGCACGATAGGTACGGTTCAATGCGAGCTAATGACAAAATGGAGGAAACCAAACCGTGCACTCAAAAAAAGCAAACCAAAACACCTAAAGCAAAAATTCCAAAAAACCAAACCAGACACAGAAAGACAAAAAGGGCCTGACCATAGTCATTTGCTGACGCGCACAGGAACAATGTGTAGGTGTATAACCAGTAACCCTTGCCCTGCAGTAAAGAATGTCCTGACCAAAGTAGGAACCGGCCCTTCGAGGGACCGGGTAGGATAGGCGAGAAAAGAGACTGGGGTTAACTGCAGCAAAAGGGACGTATGCTTCTGAGGTAAACTCTTATTGTGTATAAAGGTAGCCTGATATATTGACTGGCATACAAATTGATGGTCATGGTTATCTGTAGGCAGTGTATGCTTCTGAGGTAGGCCTCCTCGTTTGTACAGAGGCCTGTTCAATACCTCAGCCGCTGCAAGTGCTAAGTTAGCAACTTGCCATTGAACGCCGTTTCAGCGCTCAGCAGTGCTAACCTAGCACTTGCAGCGACCCGAGGAGATGCTGAGTGTGACGTTTTAAAGATGGCCACCGCCATGAAGCAAGTAACAATGCCGTACAGCAAGATGGCCGCCGCCTCGACGCAAGTAATAATTCCGTACAGCAATGTTAATTTTGAGGTTTTTGTTCACCAAAGCGCAAAATATTTATTTATTATTTCCCCCTGCACATAGTTATATTACAGTTCAATTTATATATTGTTTCAGAAGTAAACATAACGTTTATTCATTAAACTATCATTTGTGGTGTGTGCGTACAAAACGGAATTGTGCTGACTGCTTCTCTTTATTATATTTTGTCCGAGTGATCCGAAAAACAATCTGAATTTTTCATTAAGAAATCGTTGGCCATTTTGGATTCAAAATTCGCATCCAAAGGGTTCAACGACACTGCTGCAGCAAACTGAATTGCTGCGCTGCAGCAATTCAGCAGCTGCTGAGGTATTGAACAGGCCTCAGGTATCTGTGTATTATCACCATACAGAGGTGCGGGCGGATTTGCCGCCGAGGTAGAGGTTATTGTAATGTTTTGTTTTTGTGCTGCTGAGGCACTTATGCAAATGATTCTCGGATGCAGAAATAAGGATGAGCGTGAAGGTGTTTTTTTTTTTTTTTAATAATAAAGTGGAGCTGCTGAAATGCCCGTTGGTCACAGAGCGGCAAACTACCAACTGACTCAGACAGGGCAACGGTCACATGACACTTTGAACACTGGCATTTGATTGGTTACTAAATGCATATGCAAACATTACAGTGGCTGTGAATAAAATCGGCAAAACAATGGAGCCTATGCTTACTCTATTCAGTTGCTATGCAATATTGCCCCCCCCCCTCCACTTGTTCTCTTGGGACTTGACTGGTGTCTAAAGGGCGTATATTATTCATCCAATACTGTAAGAGTAGGTTTTGTGAACGGTCCAGGATGTTAGGGTACTTGTAAGCCACTGAATGAGCTATAATTATTTTTATTTTTCCTACGCAAACAATATATCCTTTCATGTGTTTTTATAGAGTCCTTTTATTTAGCTTTTTTGTCTTTATTTTTTATGTACTTTCGTACACACTGGGGGTAGAGGTCATTTTACTATTTGCAGATGACCCCATGCCATTGGCTTGTGGTAGAGTCGGTATTCTGATTGAGACACCGTTTTTATGTGGTAAAATATTTAGTAAATGTCCTCGTTCCTCTAGGTCAGGGGTCAGCAACCTTGGCTCCCTGATGTTTTTTGGGAACTACATCTTCCATGATGCTCAGTCACCCATTGGCGGTCCAAGGTTGCTGACCCCTGCTCTAGGTAAAGTATTTTTGCTGTGTTTTCTAATACTAATAAGGCTAGGGTCAGACGAACGCATTTTTCAGGTCTACCGTCAAAAAGTGCGTTGATGCGTCCGAACGCACTTTTTCACGGAAGACGGGATAGCGGTCATACGATGCGCAATTTCAGCCGTGATTTTTTTTTACGGATCCAAACCAGGAAACTTTGGGCGTCTGGACGTTATGTTGGCCGGACATTAGCAGCGTCTGACGTCTCCTAATCACGCGGACGCAGCGCACTCTGTACGTCAGTACTAGCGGTTCGACGTTCTTGCAAAAATGCTTTCGTTTGCTGCTTGCGTTGCGCGGCAAAACTTTCGTGCGGCCGTACTTCGTGTGTGGGCCTGTGTTGGACGTCATTTGCTGCTACCACGGCCGTAATGAAGTGCGGCTAAACACACGTTCGCACTGCGTTCGTCTGACCCCAGCCTAAAGGTGTTTACGTTCACAATACACATTGACTTTGAATTATTATTGTACCAGTGTCCCCCAATCCAGTTTTGTGGAAGGTTGGGGACCTGCTTGCTGGGCTCTCCTTTCCGCAGGCATTTGTTGTCTTCCTATATTGTGGTGGGTTAGGCCCAGGTTGTGTAGGGGACACATATTACATCAGCGTTAGGAGGTCCCCTTATGAGATCCTCAATTGTTGTCGGTCCATACTCCTGTTCTAGTAGTTTTCCTTACCCTTTATGTGTGTAATTCAATTCATTTTGGTACAGATGTACTACCCACAGTCTTTTCCACAGATCTGGGCACATTCATTCAAATCATGTCCGTGATTTGTTAATATTCCTTTTCGGGAGTAACACAGCATTGGGATTGCAATCTCTCCACAATGCATGGGCATACCCTCTCCTTAGATCATAGCGGTAAACATAGAGGAGTACCCCGCCTGTAAAAACCCTAGGATCTTGGGTATAATTTGGCAAACTGCCTGCTCTCTGAATAGTCGAATGGCCCCGACATGTCACCGTATGAGGAAATTCCCTGTTCGGTGACATTTCGGGGCCAGATCGGCTCTCTGAATAACGCCTCTAGTTTTCATGCATTGTGGGAATGAAGTCAGGTTACTCAGTGAAGGCGCTTTGCTTGGGATACTAAGCATGAAGAAAAACTTTGGCGGTTTTCCACTACAGTGTTAACAAAACCAACTAAAAATCTCCGGTATTGCTAAAGAAACACTGGCGCTTCTCAAACCTAAACAGCAATAGGAGGAGGTTTCCGGCACAGCTTCTCCTTTATACTGTGGAGCTTTTAGACGCGCCAGTGATTGTCAGCACTGCAGTACCGGAGATTTTTGCTTAGTGGATAAGCCCCTGCGTCATGAAGCAGCATGGTGCTAGCAGCAGGTAATGTGGGTACCAGGAACATATGGAGGCTCTTACTTACCTTCCTTATAATCAAAATAAAGGGAGCGAGTGACGCGCAGGGCTGCACTGCTGGCATGTTGCGTCACACCGCATGTAATTTTGAACCAGCAAAAGCCAATGTTACGGGAAGCAAATGATAAACGCTTCAGGCCAGTGCTTTGCAGGCGCTACCCATTCCTGGTGTACAGAGGTAGTGTCTGGCGTGTCCAGGTAAGTCTGTACCAACAACGGGGCCTCATACCTCCCAATGTTTGGGGTCTGTGTGTCACACAATGCCTTGGACTTGGCTGAGCAGGAGGAGTTGCATGACGGGATTGATGAGCAGGACTGGATTTATAACTAGGCAGAGTAGGCATGTGCCTACAGGCGTCTGCCACAAGGAGGGGCCTTGCTCTTTAAAACATTTTTTTTACAATCATTTAGACAATCCTGCTTTGATTCCGGAATAATATAATAGAAGGAGCAGAATTAAAGCCAGCACACATTATTCGGCTTTTGTCATTGAACTTAATTTGTAATATTTTTATAGTGTGCGCAACCTGTCCATAAAACAGCAATAAATCATATATGTTGTGCAGGTTGGAGTTAGATGCCAACTTTTGTTAATAACAAAAAAGAGTCTGTATTGTGTGTGTGTGTATATATATATATATATATATATATACACACACACGTTTTCTTTATTGGGTGGCTGCGTGTCACAGAGGTAGTGCCGGTGTATTGTTGTTATCTTGACATTTGAGTAGAGGGATGGAACCTAAATGGATTGCCAAGTGTTAAACCAAGATGGCGGCGCCCTGTGGGTAAATATGACAAGTGGGCTTTAAAAACCATACAAAACTCCATGAACATAGCTTTATTATTCCTTAAATAACTGTCATATGTGACAGAGCATGGACCGGCAACCTTGACCCTCCTCTTCCGAGCAACGCAGGGACAGAGAAGACCACGAGGAACATTGTGGGGCTAGCTGGACAAAACCTGTATTTATTCCTTATTCATGGTGAAACCTAAACAACCCTATACACAAGATTTACAATAAAGGACTCTGCGTGTTTCCTTTTATAGAAACCACCATTAGAGGGCTGGCCAAGCAAGAGGTCCTGTTGCCGGCTAAGCAGAGATGGGCAATGGACACAAAACACTGGGTTCATGAGACTGGGCCACTTTCTAGGGAAAGCTAGACTCTGGCTCCATGCTTGGTGCAAGGGATTCAGACATGGAGTTGAGTCTGGGTTACTTTAACACGGTGCTGGCCCAAGACCTCCATTATCCTGCAGACTAGGCCCAAGGTCCATGTTATCCCATCTTCTCCAGAACATGGGAAGGGTCATAGAAGCCACATCAAGGAGTCCAGAGGCAGCTCTTGATATATGCAGATGCGGCTCCGTGCCCTAAACCAAATGGGTTAGACAAAGGGTCGACAAATTATACCAAACTTAAGAACCGGTATGAAAACCTGGGACTAATCGACACATTTTAACAAACTGGGCAACTTTTGAGAGCAACATTTAAGAGCCAGTGTAGGGTTAAACTCTAGGAGACAGTGACTACCTGGCCCCTGATTTTGTCCAGCCTTGGGTTAAAAGCAGAATGTGAGGCATTTGATGAAAGGTATTCGAATTAGTCGCTGGATAGAAACTAGTCCATGTCTCCAGCTCAGTGGATAAGGCTGAGGAGCAAACACAGAAGGAGAAGTCCCAGGCCAAGGTGCTGACGCACTGCCGCGTTCTCTTCATATTCATAGCCATAGCTTGTGTGACAGCTGGTCTTTATCTTCTCATACTCCAGGACGGTGTCGTCGGCACGGGTCGAGGCCAGATTCTTTTTCACCTGTTGAAAAGAACAAAGAAACTGTTACCCTGACGCGTTTCATAAGCTGAGGGTGGGGGGCATTCAGTCTTTACGGGACGAAACTCTTCACCTGTTCCACCTCTCGAAACACACGCAGGAAATTGCCGGCGAGAGCATCGTGAAGCTCTTGACTTGTCCAATTTCTCCTCAGTAGTTCAGCCACTAGATCTGGGTATGTGGAGACGTCGCCGAGGCCTTCAGGAACCCTGTCAACAGCAGAAAGGGCTGTGTGGGTTGGATGCAGAAGAGGGCTGGCACATATCAGCCGGAGAGGGGCAATTACTAGTAAACAGCAAGGACTGTGTTAATGGTCTGCATCTCCTTTGACCAATGCAGAACCCAAAATACAAGCAGGGAATGCATGTTACAGAACAACAGAGGCGTCAGCACTGTTAGACCGGCCGTCCACTGCGCCCGTATTTATGCGATGGGGCGATCATCCGATATCGTCTATCGCCGTCCGACTGATCCCATAACATGCAGTTAATTCAGTCCTCTTCCACTGCATCCGACTGCCATTGGCCGATTTTTTTTCGCGACTACAACAGACTAGCAATCTCTCCCTATTTCAATGGGATTTGTCAGATGAAATCGGATGATCTGGTGCAATTTACGTGGAAAAAAGACGAATTGCATAGTTAATCTGCCGTTCTGCGTCAGGTAAATTGTCCCGTAGACAAATGATTCAGTGTGACAGGCGAAGCCCATAGGATTCAATGTAAAAAAAAAATATTTTCGATTTCATTTATTTTTTATTCAACCATTTATTCTTTTCATCGGCAGCAAAAATCCATTTTTAGTTACTGATTTTTTTTAGGTATTTTTCTTGTTTGTTATTTTTTGTGAAATTATGGGTTCCCATTTTATTTTTTTTTAAAGGCAATGCTTTTTTCCCTGGCTTTTCTTTTTTCTTCAGGCCAGCTGCGTTCGGCGTTGCTGAAACCTATTTCAGCACCAGGGACAGGTTTCTTTTTCCCCTGCAACATTTGGGGATGGATTTATTTATTTATTTACTGCTTCGGCTTTGTTCGTCAGGGCTGTCCTTGGTGCTGTTTCAGCACCAAGGACATGTTTGTTTTTTTCCTGCAGCAGGGTCAGCCTTAAATCAAATTTGTATACAGCGATAAACAGCAGTCTGCGGGGTTAAGGAGGGGCAGCAATTACTACAGGACTCTGCAGCAGTTCTATTTATTATAGAAGATGAACGGAACTGCCTCCATAGCGACTGCCAGCTGCAAGGAGACTGCTATCACAATGCGGGCGTCACCATTCATCATTTTGAAACGAGGAGTCAAATTTAAGTTATTAACTTGTTGTCCAGGTATTGTCCACGCCGGTCACATCGCTCTGCCAATGATCTGCTATCATTATCTCCTCGTACCTGCACCCTCCACTCTCACCTTCAGGGCTTTTCCTGAGTTGCCCCCTATAAAACTCCCTCCCTCGTCACATTCGACTCTCCCCATGCCTCCAGTCGTTCAAGAAGTCTCTAAAAACACATTACTTTAGAAAAGCCTTTCAGCTCACTCAATAATCCTCCCCCACTGCACCCGTCCTGATCTATCTCCCATACAGCCCCCCATGCACCCCATTACTTCCAATACTCTATTTACCCTCACCCCTGTGCGTCACCCCACTCCTCTTAGATTGTAAGCTCTTGAACAGGGTCCTCTTTACCTTTCGTTGTCCATGTGTGAAATTTGTTTGTTAATTTTACATTTGTTTTCTCCTACCCATTGTACAGCGCCGCAGAATATGTTGGTGCTGTATAAATAATTGTATTTGTACTCCAGTTCAGCCACCCCCCCCCTCAATTTTGCTACTTCGATCCCCGAGTCCATTCTCCAGCACGGCCAGCTTTGTGAAAGAGCCCCACAAGTGTCAAATCGACTTTTAAACCAGAATAAAATATAATAGAGGATAATATATCGATTTCTTAAAAAGGAACTAAACCAACGGGAAGCCCTGATTAGCTTTACCTGGGTACACCATCATAGTCACCCCCAAATCCAACAGACTCGATACCTGCTACTTTCTTTATGTAATCAAAGTGATCTGTTAAAAGACAAAAAAAAAACAAGTATTAGAAATATAGATGTAAAAATTAAAAAGTCATATTTAATATCACAAGCAAACAGCCCTTCTGTGACGGAACTAAACCATTAAACCCCACCACATGCCATATATCTATCTATCTATCTATCTATAATATATATATATAAATAAATATATAAATAAATAATTTATAAATAAATAAAATAAATATCAGTTAATATAAAATCCGTAACCCCTTCACTACCAGGCACGACTATACTTGATCTGCAAAGCACCTCCTAGTGCCACCATATAGAGTATAGTCGATCTGTTGGTCCACGGGAGTTATGCAAAGGAATTTCTTATATTACAAATAAAATTATTTTGCATTTGCTCCCCAGAACGTGCCCCTAAAGTTTTGGCAGGGCGGGCATAATGCTAACACTTTTTAAAACCAGTTGGGAATTGTCCATTCCCCGGCTGATCCTGCACGGGGACCGGGACTGCAGTAACTCCTTTTGGCCAGCAGATGGCGGCATCTGCCTGCCAAGTAGTTTATTATAGGAAGGAATACATCGGGAATATTCCCAAATATTTCTTACTGAATAATAATTAAAAAAAATAAAATACTGGTTCCTGACGTTGGGTTTTCTGGAAAAATCCCTTGGCAGTGAAGGGGTTAAAAGTAATCCCGTGAAAACAAACCGGACACATACAGAAAAAAATTTACAGCAAGAATTTCTAATGGATCCTAATATAGTACTTACAGTATAACTTCACTATAAATGAGCGCGTTAACCCCATGAACGCCACCAATGTTTCTCTTTTGTCTGTCTGAGTGCACATGGAAACATTGGTAAAAATAAACCTATTTTCTGGAGTTTGGGGAAATCAGTGAGGGAGACGGTGGGACTGAGCAAGTTGAGGAAGAGTTTATTTTGTTCCTAGTAGAGGAAGCTAAGAGGGGAAAAATGCATAGGGTTTGGAAAAGGAAACCTCATGGTTCAACCCAGTACATAGTGGGAGGATCTAGGTACCAACTCTGAAAGCGCCAGCGTTTGTCGATGTTGCAGACACCGCTGAAAATCAACATTGTTGCAACAACAAACACTGGCGCTTCAAAAAAGAAGATTCTAAACAGCCGCAGGTGAATATTCTCCTGTCACTGTTTGGATCGCCCTTTTGTGAAATGCCAATGTTTGCCGCTGTTGCAGCAATTGTGATTTGCAACACTGGCAAACACCGGCACTTTCTGAATAACCCCCCCCCCCCCAGTCCTGCCTTTGCATTTTTTGAGTAAACAGCAGCTCAGCCGGCTTTGAAAACCAAACTCACCTGCCACATCGGATAGATTTGCTTTTTGATTGCATGTGACATAATCGTTGTAGAAATTGATCATCACCAGACCCCTTTTCTCCTTCTGTTGGCCCCAAAAATTAAAAAATAAATATTAATAGACTGTGTCAGTAACAGACATCACAATAGACCCAAAGGGTTATATTACAAAGTTGGTGCTAAGTTAACCAGAGCTGTTGTTAACTTAACAGTTCCATAGGCTATGAGCCCTAGTACATTCTTCACGCAGTTTTTTGTGCGCGCGCAAATGCACATTTGCGCGAGGGGCAAAACCCTTTGCGCAGAACGTCGTATTACGACGTTCGCGCAAACGATGCGCGTTAACGTCTACCGCGAGTGACCCTGCACGAACGAAAATTCGTGCTCGCATCCTATACTTAACATTGTGAGCGCAATTGCGTTCGTGCGCTGGTACGAGGATGGTATTACAATCTTCGCGCAACGTTTTACGAACGACGTTTGCGCAAATTTTTTTAACGTCTTTGAAAAGCTGGTGGTAACTGCAAATCTGATCGTTCTGGCCGAAACGAAATACACCAGCCCGAAAAAAAAAAAAATACAGCACAGTATAGTTATACATTCTACACATACCCAAACCATTAAATAGTGAATTCGTGCGTTTTTATTTCTGCAGCATGTATACTCAGATTTACTTTGGCAGGCGCAAAAACTAAAGTGAGTCAATTAAGGTCACTTAAGGTAAATTGATGCCAATTACGGTTCTGAAGTCTGATTGGCTGAATCCCGCGAAAATAACGTAGCGCACACTGATTTACACGCGCAACGTTACTGCGCACGTATTTATCTGCGTTTTGCGCGTTCATTTTACTTGCGTTATTTTTTTTTGACGGATGAAAAAATGGGCGAGGATTGTAATACCAGCGTTAATTTTCGTGCGATAACGCATTTTGCGTCGCGCAAAAAAAAATGCGCTGTGCAAACGAAATTGAGCGAAAAATGTAATAGGGCCCAATAATGACTCTGGTAAGTTTACAACAGCTCTGGTTAAGTTAGCACCAACTTTGGAATACAGCCCAAAATGTTTTACTTCAGCTGCTTTTTACGCCAGTCAGAACTCGCAAAACACGATACATCTGTGTTACAAACTGATACAATAGGGGTCATTCAAAAAGCACCGAAGGTTCGGTGCTTTCCACTGCGGCGCGCCTTGGCAATTAGTTTTCGCTGACCCTTCCGCAAATTTGCTATTCGCCGCAGGGTCAACGTAGTGCGCCAAAGATGGGGTCGCCGAGTCGCCAAACAGCTTCAAACTGCAGAAGAAGAAAAAGAAAAAAAGACGGAACTCTCCTATTTTCCTATTAGGTGTTTAAACCAATAAAAATGTATTAAAATGTGGCTAAAAAATGTTTGTTTTTCTATAATATTGTAATTGGTTTATACGCTCGCCTTTGCATGGGTTTTTTGTTCTCCGCACTGGAGGCCTTTCTTTGTGTCTATACCTTATGACAGTGTTTTATACTTGTACCGCTTGTCTTAAAAACATTTTAATAAAATGATTTGTTAAAAAAAAAAATGTTTCTGAATAATAAAAAAAATACTTGAAAAGAATAATAAAAAGGTCCGTCTGTTACAGAAAAGAAAACCCCTTTCAAAAAAATGGGAATCAAAAATCTCTTCTAAAAAAATACATGAAAGGTGTTTAAAATAAATAAATAAATAAAAATACTTGCTGAAAATGAGAAGAATAAACTTTTTTAAAAAAAAAGAAAGAAAGAAAAATAACATTTTTTACATTGAATCCTATGGGATTCGCCTGTTAACCTGTCGAAATGAATCACCGTAAATTAGAGCATTTGACTGTTTGGCGTTCCCTGATTAGATTAACCATTACTTCTCTATGGGACAATTTCGCTGCCACTGAAGATCACCAAACTGCGGCGAACTGCACCGTATTTCGCTGTCAATTTGGCGAAATTGACAGTTTAGTGAATGGACGAACAGCCACGTAATTGCACCGTATGGGGAAATTCACCATTCGGTGCAATTCGCTGGCAAGTTCGCTGCTTAGTGAATAACCCCTAATGTCTTAGTCCAGTTATCTCTATCCATGCCATCCTAGACTACAAGACCCATGATGCTCAGCCATCGAAAGGCGTCATTCCAGTGATTTCTAAATCAAGGATTAATAAACTCAGGGCTAAATTACAATCTTCGCGCAGACATTTGCGCCGGCGCAAAAAAACATTAACGCGTGGGGTAAAACCCTTTGCGCCGAATCCTGTATTACATAGTCAGCGCAAAAAAACGCGCACAATCGTCTACCGCGGTGAACCTGCGCGAACCCTGCGCGAGCGTACTGTACTGCGCGCGTCCTATACTTAACATTGTGAGCGCAAATGCGAATGTGCACTGGTACGCGGATGGTATTACAATCTATGCGCAGGTTTTAACGCACAGTGTTTGCGCGGATAATTTTAACGACTCCTAAAAGCTGGTGTTAATGGCAAATCTGAACAACCTGGCCGAACTCAAATACACCAGCCCAAAAAAAAAATGCTGCAAAGTATAGTTGTGCCTTCATCACATACCAAACCAATAAGGCTGGGGTCAGACTAACGCATTTTTAACGTGCGTTTAGGCGCACTTAATCACGGCCGCAGTAGCAGCAAATGACAGCCAATATACGAAGTACGGCGGCACGAAAGTCCGGCCGCGCAACGCAAGTGGAAAATGAACGCATTTTTTTGAGAACGCAGAACCACTAGTACTGACGTACAGAGTGCGCTGCGTCCGCTAGCGGCGTGTGTGCGTGATTAGGAGACGTCAGACGCTGCTAATGTCCAGCCTACATAACGTCCAGACGCAAAAAGTGTTTTATTGACGATCCGTAAAAAAATCATGCATGAAAATGTGCATCGTATGACCGTTTTCGCGCATTCCGTGAAAAAATATGTCAATGCGTTTGAACGCACTTTTTGACGGTCGCTGCGAATAATGCGTTCGTTTGACCCTAGCCTTAAATGGAGAAGTTGTGCGTGCATGTATTATTTCTGCAGCATATATGCTCAGAGTAACTG